>CM069241.1:21084509-21784509 GCA_035582765.1 Acer negundo | reverse complement strand
AATTTTAATGCGGCCGTGAATAGGTATAGGGCCAATTTCTTCAAAATTCAAATTTTACGGAATACAATAATGAAATGCACACTTGATGTTTCTTAATCAAATGATTTGCTATAATCAACACATGCTGAAATCAATATACAAGTGATGCAATCATTACAATATATGGAAGATAATGGAAACATAAAAATGAAACTTGACATATTTGTTTTTATGTGGTAAAACCTCCTAAAAGGAAACGTCCATAGGTTGATACCATAATCATTGGCAAAGCAATTCACTATGATGAAAAGAACTTACACACTCAAGGCTATCAACACATGATATGCACCCTAAATTATCAACTCCTAGTCTACCCTCGGGCCTAGTGAACCACCTATCCTACTCCCTATCAAAGGTGTGCCCTACACCTTTAGGAAGCAACTCCCTATTCAAGACTCTCAAGCCTCTAGGAAGATATCCTTGCTTAGCTATCTAAACACAACGATCCTAGTCAAGCTTCCCTAGCTCAACCATCCAGAGTATCACACTTCTAGCTAAGACTTTTGCTTGGCTATCCGAACACTTTCCTAGCCAAGTCTTCTTGCTTAAATTAAAGCTTCACTCACTTTAACAAGAGACTTCAACCTTTCCACAAGGCAATTATATAAGTGATACAAATGATGCAAACACAATAAAATAAAGCAAGATGATCAATCAAGCTTTATGAGCATGCTTAGTGATGATCTAGAATAAGCTATCAACACACAATCACAAATCTATCTAGAAATCAAAGCATGTGAATCAATAAGAACAAGATTTGAATATTCAATATATCACAAAAAAATCTTCGTTCTTAGATCATGAAATTAAACCTAGAAAATATCATGTGGCATATCATGTATATCATTTCTAGAATCAATTCCAAGTTCAATCAAGTTTAGCTAAAATATGTTTTAGAGAAATCACAATGCTAAAACTCAATTAACAATTGATGAAGAAACCCTAGAGTATGAATTAACATCATTCTCAACACATTTCATCTATCAATTAGAAAGATTAAAAGAGATGATCAAAGAGAAAATGAGAAGAAGAAGTTTCACATACAAAAAATGAGGTTCGGGCTGAAATATTCATGCTGCGAAAAATCACGAACTAAAATGACTCTAAAAATGCTTGGGGTTTGTAACTCACTTGAAGAAAAACATTTTTGGATTTTGGATCACTCAATTTCGAGTTCGTATGAGAGAGATATGATCAAAATAAGAAATCAAAAATCATGAAGAAAATCTGCTCTTTATGTTTTTCAATTTTTCTTCTTAGAATGAATGGGAGGGAATGGAGAGCATTTAAAAGAATTCAAAAGAGGGAAAAATCAACCAATCAAAAGAGGACACATCACCAGCCACGTGTGGCACCATACGGGTAGAGAGGTGTGCGGGACGTGTGGCACACGTGGACTCCAAGCTTGGCCTTTGGCCATGCTTGCTCCTTTCATGCTCCGCTCGCGTTCTTCGACTGTATTTGAGCCTCCGAACTCCGATTTGGTATCCGTCTTCAGATTACGAATCGTGACTCTCTCGTGCACAATGATGACTACAAAAAATTTCAAAAAGGTTGAGAATTCATCTCGGAAAATAACAACGAAGACAACTCAACAAATTAGAACGTACAGTAGTGTATTTACATCGTTTGGACTCGAAACCTAATGAATGAGTTACCGAAATGACCGGGACACAATAAGGAATCATATGAGATCATGTTCAAGTCCAAATTACAATAAACACAAACAAATAAACACAAAGTCACACAAGTATGTCATATCTACACGATAGTGATAAAACATGCAATTGTACAATGTTTGATAATATGAGACTAATGCATGTGCATACTTCAATGAGTGTGAATGTGTTATACCAAATGTTTTCACAATGATAAAGGGACACACATGTATGAATTGTGTGTTTTTGCGCTTACGCCTTGCAAGAGGAATCAAAAACTTGATACCTTAGCATCAAAGTATACGATGTTCCCCTTAAAGACGATATTTGCACAAGATGTTGTTTTTTCACCTTTGAAGCTTCTTTTCACCAAGAATCACTTAAGCAACAACTATTACAAATATAGAGAGTTTTGCAATGGAATCAAGTCAATACAAATCTAAGATCTTACAATCTCCCCCTTTGGCTATTCCATGGCTAAACCTCATCCTTACCATACAATTTCCTCACCATACAATTTTCACTCAAATAAACTCAAGGTTGATAGCATTCTCTCATCCTCACATTACAAAACGTTCCCTAGACTAAAAGGTCTTCAAGTTTTCTTGAGTCTTCAAGAATCCCTTCTTTGAACTTCAAAGTACCTATGAGAGAAGAAGCAAACCAACAAGAGGTCTTCTTCTAAAGAAGAATGGTGAGATATCACATAAACAAATAAGAACTCCCTTATCCCAAACCAAAATGCATTATCTCAAGCAAATAAATGTTTTCACATTAAAGCTCTCCCTAATATCCTAAACCCAATTAGGCAAGAATTCTTTTCTCCCCCTTAAGACAAGAATTCTTTCCCTTACGACAAAGTCTCCATTAAAGCACAAAGAGGTACAAAACTCACACATTTGGAACATTTCTCCACACATTGTGAGGTATACATTTTTCTCCCCTATATTAATCATGGATTCTCCTATATCAATCATGGTGAGGTATACATTTTCTTCCCCTTTTTGTCAAAGAATAGACAAAGGACACAAGAGATAAAAAAAAAATTAGATATTAAGCAAACAAATTGTATAGAAAGGGAAGTTGAATAAACTAAAGCTCCCCCTTAACATATGCTCCACATATTATCATCAAGTAGATTTGTTCACAAGGGATACACACATTCACACATTCAAACAATAAGAGAAAATATTTAATCACTTTTCAAAGTCCAAGAGAGAATCATAGATTTTCATTAATCTCTAAAAAATATTCTCACATTGCTAATGAATCAAGCACATAAGCAAATATGTGTGTGTGTGTGTGAATGCTTTTAACATATATAGTAGGAGTAATTGTGATATTAACATGCAAACAATTCCCACACCCATCCAACTAAAGCGTTTCCAAAAATAGGTCAAACTGATATTCATTTGGATTTTTGCTTTAAAAGAATAGATTTCAACATTTGAGCGTTTGGGTGCATGTGGCTCGTTTACTCATTTCTATTTGACAACCCGAGCATTTCATAATTCTTAATTATACACCAATAAGCCTTTTATTTTTCATTTCTTTTAGGCTTAGAATCAAAGAATGTTTTTTTTAATGATTCTTTCAACACTTCTTTGATTTTTCTAACATAAACATATACACCTCATGGCGACTTTCACTTATCACAATGGTGTAGCCCCTTTCTACATTGGGCGGCTGTACAACCAAGGTGTGTAACCCTTTCCATGAGGGTGCTCATTGAATACTATGTAGTGCCGAAGCAAAATGGATACATACCATAGGTCATCTATCATGTACTAAGCAATAGGCTTCTAGATGCATCCATAATCTACATACTTTCAAGCACATATACTTAAAACTAAAACATATAAGAGAAGCATTTGTGCACTTTTCAAAAATAAGATTTTCAAGCTCAAGTGCATGATCTAAAAACAATAAAAGATACTTGTTTAAGATCATTACTTCTCAAGTGAATAGCTCTCAAAGATATTGATTTTCAATTTAAGTTTTGCTCATCAAGCCACTCATGAATCACATAAAGACACTAATCAACACAAATCATGCCAATGGATATTTTAAGAGATTTAAACCTCTCTTTGTCCAAGGACTTTGTGAACAAGTCCGCAAATTGATTTTTAGTAGGCATATGTTCTAGAGTAACAATTGAATGTTCAACTAGGTCTCTAATAAAATGATGCTAATATATATGTGCTTTGTGCGGGACATGATTAAGATCAATGTGAACAATTATCACCAAAAGATCTTAAAAGAGCAAATGTCAATGAGAACCACAAGAACACTATACTAGTTCTCTAATATGACATGCTTCATGAAGTGGTATAACACAATGAGTTGAGAGATGAAAATTCAAGTATGCAAGCAATATGATATAGAGATACCTTCGCAAGCTATTTTTATCAAATGCAAGGCCTTCACCCTTTTTTTGATTCCTCTTGGCTTGTTTGTCCACATGACAACAAGTTATAGGTGTCTCGATTCCAAGAGACTAAAGACTATGCATTTCAACTAAAAATAAATAAATTGACTTTCTCCAAAAGTCTTAACATGATCTTTCATCAATTAGATTTCAAAATTCAACTTCTTTGAAGTTGATCAACAAATTTTGACTATCATAGTGAGTATGTGAGATAGCTAAGTTCATGCCAAATTATAGAGATACAAAGTTAGGCTAGCTAAGTTTCTTAACAACTTGACACTAATAATTAAGCTAACTCACATGTGCAATCTTACACTAATGGTAAAAGCACCCACCCTTGACCCATTTGGTCTTGGGTGCACTAATACATAAATCGTCATGATCATTTCTCACAGAAATAGTATATCTAGAAGATAAATCATCAACTATCTTCTTTATAAAGATATTATTCATGTTAAACACCTCATTATTGCCACGCACAAATATTTCATCAAGACTATGAATATGATCATGTGAAACACTCTTTTTCAACCAAATCTTCTTGACATTTTTCTTCACATGATTGTTAATATCATGCACAACATTCAAAGAGTTATAATTAGAAACATATTTAGAAGAATAACTAGGAACATTTTTTACATCATGCTTGGATTTTGCTCTTAGAGCATATTGTGCAACTTGACATTTAGGTGTATCTTTTCCAACCCACACACTCTTCACAATACGCCTCTCACTCTTACCAATTTTTTGCTTTGACTCTATGTTAGACTTTTTAACATGCACCTCGACCTTACTTGTCACATCTTCACATATATCAAACAATGCATTATCAATTTTCTTACGCATGGTAGAATGAGGCACAACACAAGATTTATCAAGCAAGTCATCAACACGTTTCTTCTCAACATGCTTTTCCAAGGTCTTCCTACGTCTAGTTATATATCCATACATGGATGATTGCCTAGGACCATTCAAAGACATATCATGTAAAGCATTATCAAATTCGTATTTCCGAATGTATGCAAAGCACTTAGGTCGAATATGTCCTACCATGTTACAATGATGACATATAGGTATGAATTTGAGAATTTTACCATTTGCATGTGCTTCCAAGGCATTTGGTCTTCTCACAACTCTACCTCTTTGAGATCCAACCCTTAATGCTCCACCTCTTGCATTTGAGGTTGATGCTCTTTGACTTTGACCTTGTTGAGATCGTCCATTGAAGTTCCTTGTTGATGTAGAGGCACCTCCAATAGCTTCCATTGCCTTACCTTGAGAGAGAGTAACTACATTTGTTTCAACATTTGCTTTGACAAAAATAGATTTGTTAGATGAAAGGGTTTCCTTCTCATTGATATAACCCAAACCTCTTTTGTCACATGGATGCTTATCACTTCTAATGAGGGTTTCTACCTTGTTCGAACTAGATGACATCTTGTTAATCATCCTACTAGCCTCATCAAGTTTATCACTAAGCATCTTATTCTTAATGGCATATTTCTCTAAGATATCATCGATTTTCCTAACATCTTCACGAGATTTACTAAGCCATTGTTCATATTTTTTCTCTTGATTTAAGTGCTCACTTAGTTTTGCTTTAAGCATGTTTTCTAGCCTACTAGCACTAACAAGAGAACTATCCATTTGCTCAATCTCTTGTTTCAAAATGCTGAGTTTATCATTGCTATATTTTAAGTTCATTTCTAGACTTAGGATCTTGTCTTTAAGTTCATTGAATTCTTTTGAGCCTAGACCATCATTCCCAAGCTTCTTATTGACAAGAGCTTTAATTATCACCACTAAATTGGCATTGATCAACTTCAACTTGTTGTTCTCTTCATTCTTCTTGACAGTTTCACTAGTGAGTTGAAGGATTTTGTCATTCAAGCTTATATAATCTTGATTTGAGGAGGCTTCTAATTCGTCACCATAAGATGAGATTCCACTATCTTCACTACTTGAAGAGTTTTCACTTTCCTCATTACTTGAGGAGTATTCACTATTATCCTCAAATCTTCCTTCATATATAGCCACATGAGCAATGTGATTGCTAGTAGATTCTAGATCATCCAAGGACTCCTCTTCCTCTACTATATCACTCACACTTATCCATGATTTATCATTGATGGCTCTAATGTAGGCTTTCATTGTATTTCTCCAAAAGGTGTAGTTACCACTATCCAATAGTGGAGATCTAACACTAAAGGCACCTTCCGGAATCAAATCACCCATAGCTCAAAAATACAACAAAAGAAAACACAACACAAACACTATAAAAAGGATCTATCTAATTACTTCTAGACACCCGCTTTGATACCAAATGAAATTCCCTTAAGCAATATAGTGTATATACCAAGGAGGGGGGGTGAATAGGTATATGCCCAATTTCTTCCAAATTCAAATTTTACGGAATACAATAATGAAATGCACACTTGATGTGTCTTAATCAAATGATTTGCTATAATCAACACATGTGGAAATCAATATACAAGTAACGCAATCATTACAATATATGGAAGATAATGGAAACATAAAAATGAAACTTGACACATTTACTTTTACGTGGTAAAACCTCCTAAGAGGAAACGTCCACGGGTTGATACCATAACCACTGGCAAAGCAATTCGCTATGATTAAAAGGATTTACACACTCAAGTCTATCAACACATGATATCCACTCTAAGCTATCAACTCCTAGTCTACCATCGGGCCTAGTGAACCACCTAGCCTACTCCCTATCCAAGGTATGTCTTACACTTCTAGGAAGCAACTCCCTGTTCAAGACTCTCATGCCTCTAAATAGATTTCCTTGCTTAGCTATCTAGATCACAAGGATCCTAGTTAAGCTTCCCTAGCTCAACCATCCGGAGTATCACACTCCTAGCTAAGACTTTTGCTTGGCTATCTAGAACACTTTCCTAGCTAAGTCTTCTTGCTCAAATTAAAGCTTCACTCAATTTATCAAGAGACTTCAACCTTTCCACAAGGCAATGATCTAAGTGATACAAATGATGCAAACACAATCAAATAAAGCAAGATGATCAATCAAGCTGTACGAACATGTTTAGTGATGATCTAAAATAAGCTATCAACACAATAACAAATCTATCTAGAAATCAAAGCATGTGAATCAATAAGGGCAAGATATGAATATTCAATACATCACATAAAAATCTTAGTTCTTAGATCATGAAATTAAATTTAGAAAATATCATGAGGCATATCATATATATCATTTCTAGAACCAATTCCAAGTTCAATCAAGTTTAGCTAAAGTATGTTCAAGAGAAATCACAAAGCTAAAACTTAATTAACAATTGATCAAACAACCCTAGAGTATGAATTAACATCATTATTACCAAATTTCATCTATCAATTAGAAAGATTAAAAGAGATGATCAAAGAGAAAGTGAGAAGAAGAAGTTTCACATGCAAAAGTTGAGACTCGAACTAAAATCTGCATGCTACGTAAAATCCCGAACTCAAATGACTCTTAAAATTCTTAAGGTTTGTAGCTCTCTTCAAGACCAATATTTTTGGATTTTGGATCACTCTATTTTGAGTTCGTATTAGAGAGTTATGATCAAAATAAGAAATAAAAAATCATGAAGAAAATCTGCTCTCTATGTTTTTCAATTTTTCTTCTTATAATGAATGGGAGGGAATGAAGAGCATTTAAAAGAATTCAAGAAAGGTAAAAATCAACCAATCAAAAGATGACACATTACCAGCCATGTGTGGCACACGTGGGCAGAGAGGTATGTTGGACCTGTGGCACACGCGGCCTAAACGTGGACTCCAAGCTTGACCTTTGGCAACGCTTGCTCCTTTCGTGCTCAGCTCTCGTTCTTCTGCCGTATCCGGGCCTCCAAACTCCGATTTTGAATCCATCTTTAGATTACAAATCATGACTCCCTCACGCACATTGACGATAACAAAAATTTTCAAAAAGGTTGAGAATTCATCTTGGAAAATGACAACGAAGACAACTGAACGAATTAGAATGAAAAGTAGTGTAGCTACATCGTTTGGACTCGAAACCTAATGAATGAGTAACCGAAATGACCGGGACTTAATAAGGAATCATATGAGATCATGGTCAAGTCCAAAATACAATAAACACAAATAAATAAACATAATATCACATAAGTATGCCATATCTACACGATAGTTATAAAACATGCACTTCTATAATGTTTGACAATATGAGACTAATGCATGTGCATACTTCAATGGGTGTGAATGTGTTATACCAAATGTTTGCACAACAATGCAGGGACACACATGTATGAATTGTGTGTGTGTGTGCGCTTACGCCTTGCAAGAGGAAGAAGAAACTTGATACATAAGCATCCAAGTATACGATATTCCCTTTGAAGACGATATTTGCACAAGATGTTGCTTCTTCACCTTTGAAGCTTCTTTTCACCAAGAATAACCTAAGCAACGACTATTGCAAATATAGAGAGTTTTGCAATGGAATCAAACCAACACAAATCTAGGATCTTACAAGACTTCTTCACCGCTTTTGTCCCCTCATTGGTGACTTAAAGAGCATCCCATGCCTCATTTGCAGTCTCTAGGTTTTGGATGTAGGAGAATTGCCTACTATCCACACCTTCGAAAATAGCATTCATCGCCCGATGATGCCACTTCACTAACTCAAACTCGTTAGTAGACCACTCACTCCTAGGCTTAGAAGCAATGGTTCCATTCTCAAGTCTCTTATAGGGAGAGAGGTAACCTTCTTCCACGGTCATCCAAGCTCTCTCATCAATAGAGCGAATGTAAGCTATCATCCTCAATTCCAAAATCGGTAGTTGTGACCCTTGAGAAGAGAAGGCCTAGAGTTGGAAGCCCCTTCAGTCATAACATCATCTTGTACAACCGTGCTTCAAAATCCTAAGCAATTCACAAAAGAGTATAAGCTGGATCTTGTCAAGTGACTTCTGACTACCCGCTCTGATAATAATTGAAATATACAATCGTAGTTAAATTGCCTAAAGCATACATAAAGGGGGGTAGGAATGAATAGATTTTTACACCTTTTTCAATCCCTTGAAACAAACTTAAGTTTGTCCCTTAAGATAGCTTTCACAACAACACATAAACTATACATACATGTATAGACAAGATAATCATGTGATCATTAAGGCATTGTCTATATATCAACATGTAACAAAAGGAGAATAACATTAAAATACAACAATAAAGAATACTTGTATTTCCAATAATGTTCAATGTGCTACAAGTGTCAATCAAAATATAACTATACAAAAGAATTAATGAACAAAAGAATTGTATATACAACTATGATAAAAATGAATTGCTTACAAATCACACTTAACAAAATCTTGTCTTAATATATATCACAAGTGAATAATATGCAACAAGATAAAAACATATACATATACAAATATAAAAGAGAGAGATAGAAAAAATTGACACATGACATTTTTTAACGTGGTAAAACCTCTGAGGAAACATCCATGGGTTGAACTACAACCATTGGGTACTATATATATATTGGATGATAGATTAGAAATTCCTCAAAAGTGACCAATCATATGATCTACTTCCTATTGGAGTCTATGTCTATCCAATCCCTATTGGTAGATATGAAATCCCTCAATGATGCGGAACCACCATATGTTGGAGTCCATCCATAACCAACATCGTTGGAAGATTATAAATTCCTTAAGAGCCAATGCACATCCCATGCAACACTCTTCATTGGAGTCTATGTCTAACCAAACGCCCGGGCCTACCAATAATATAGCCAACTCCCAATCAAAGGCACTCATGTCTCTAGAGAGCCTCTCATGCATAGCTATATGGACCTTTCCGATCCTAACCATGATTTCTTGCTCGGTTATCTGAACGCCTTGTCCTAACCAAGACTTCCTCGCTTGACTATCCGGACCTCTTGTCCTAGTCAAGACTTCTTGCCTTTTACAAGGACTTCCTAGTGTGATCAATATGCAAATGATGCAAACAAGGAAATTTAACATAGAACATGTGATCAATACATTCCATTGAAACTAGACTTAATCATGTGAGAACACAAGTCAAAATAGTCTAGTTATACAAATTGAATTAAAACCTAGAGCATGTGAAAACACCTAACACAGGTGGCTCATAGTTTCATTCACAAATCTAATACCTGAATAAATCATATTCATGAAAAACATATTCAAGATGATGCTAGAATCATAAAATGTATTCAATGAATATTCTAGCCAAAGATTTAGAGCAAGGATAAAAGGATAAATCAATTAAATCCTTGATAGCTCTTTAAACCAAATACACATGTACTAATCCTAGATTTGTTCAATCAAGGATCAAAGAAAATTTCAAGGTTATTGATAATAAAATATATCAATACAATTACAAATACCCCTAGATATCAAACTAATCATAATACAACACTCAAACATGTGAGAAACTAGAATCCTAGAAAACTAGTTCACATTTGTCTCTAATTAGACTTGATAGAGTTTGATTATGAAGCTATCTTTTTCAATATCATTCATCAAACATATATACACTTATAGAAGAAGAAACCTTAAGGTAATCGAAGGTTATAAAAGAAGAAAACACAAAGATAGATCAACTACCTATGATTCACGAGCTGGTTCGGTTTTGAAGGTGAAGCCACCAGATAATGTGATCAAAAAGCTGCCAAACAATTTGGAAAAGGTAGAGGACTCGATTACAACGATTCTCCAACTTGAATCACTCAATTCCGACTTCGTATGAGAAAGTTATGGTGTTTGGAAGGTGAGAAAATTTGAGAGAAAATTTCTGCACTTAGTGTTTTTCAATTCTTCTTCTTCTAAATAAATGGGAGGGAAAAGAGAAACTTAAAATAGATGAAAGAGAGGGAAAGAAGTGACAATTTAGGAGGCCACATGAGTTTCATGGGGCAGAGGGCTTGGTGGCCCCATGAGCCTCATGCCCTTCTCACGTGACTCTTAAAGCTTGGCAGTTGGCCAAAGCTTGCTTCCTTCGTGCTCCCTCGCGTTCTTCGGCTGTATTTGGGCCTCCGAACTCTGATTTTAAATCCCTCTTCGGATTATGAATGATAACTCCCTCACGCACATGGAAAACTACAAAACTTTAAAATAAGGTTAAGAATTTGACTCAATACATGATGACGAAGACAACTCAACGAATGAGAACGTAAAGTAGCGTAGCTTCTTAGTTTGGACTCGAAACCTAATAGTGAGTAAACAAAATAACCGGGACTCAATAAGGAATCAAATGAGATTATGTTCAAGTCTAAAAATAATAAAACTAAAACAAATAAACACAAAGTCACACACGTATGCCATTTCCTAGACATAGTCCTAGAACATGCAAATTACAAAGATTGTCAAATTAAAACTAATGCATGTGCATACATTACCAAGTGTGTGAAAGTGTTATACCAATTGTGTACAACTATACTGGGACACAAATGAATGTCATGTGTGTTTGTGTGTGTGTGTGTGTGTGTGTGTGTACGTATGCCTTGTAAGAGGAAAGAGGTCTATTATATCTTTAATGAGCAATGCAACTCATTTCCTCTTGAAGACACCATCTTGCATGAAGAGTTACCAAGTATTCTTTGAAGCTTCAATCATCATCAATCTAAGACAACCAAACATTACAAGATAAACAATGTTTTGATATGGAATACATGCCAACACAAACCAAAATCCTAACAAGAGGTTTACCAGGTAAAAAATCATATGTCAAGTTTCTCTATCATTATCTCTTTGATATTTGTTTATGTGAATCAAATTGATCTTTTATGTACTATGTTAGGTTTTTGGTTTATGTTGGCATAAATTCCATATCAAAACAATATTTCACTTGTATTGATTAGTTGTCTTAGATTAATGATGATTCAAGATTCAAGGAAGACTTGGCAACTTTTCATATAAGATGGAGTCTTTAAAGAGGAATATGCTTCATTGCTCAACAAAGGCATATTTATACCTCATGTCCTCTTACAAGGCTTAGGAACACACATACATTGCATTCATATATGTTTTCGCAACTTTGTGCTCAATTGGAATAACACATTCACACACTTGTTGAAGTATGCACATGCATTAGATTTATTTTGACAAACATTGTAAAATTGCAAGTTTTAGGACTATCTCTAGGAAATGGCATACTTATGTGACAATGTATTTATTTGTTTTTGTTTTATTGTTTTTGACTTGAATATGTTCTCATATGATTTCTTATTGAGTTCTGGTTATTTTGGTTACTCATTCATTAGTTTTCGAGTTCAAACTAGGAAGCTACGTTACTTTACATTCTCTTACAATATGTTGTCTTCGTTGTCATGTATCGAGTCGAATTCACAACATTTTGTCAAAGTTTCATAGTCTTCTATGTGCGTGAGAGAGTCACGGTTTGTAATCCAAAGACGGATTTGAATTGGGATTTCGAAGGTTGAATACGGCTGAAGTACGCGAGGGTGGCAAGGAAAGGCCAAAGGCCATTGGGTGTCATCCCGTGAGGGCACATGAGCCTCACGGGACAGCCACCCCTTTGCCCCATGAGGCCCACGCACTTCCATGTGGTAGGTGACATAGCAGCCCATGGTTGGGCAGCGAATTCCCTCTCTCTCTCTTTCTTTTAAATATCCTCATTTCCCTCCTATTTCATTTTAAGAAGAAAATTAAAAACACTAAGTGCAGAGTTATTTCTTTCAACTTTCTCATCTTCCAAACATCCTAGCTTTCTCATTTAAACTCCGAGTTGAGTGATTCAAGTTAGAGAATCTTCGTAATCAAGTCCCCTACCTTCTCCAATTATTTGGTAGCCATTTGATCGTGTTTTGTGGTGGCTCTACTCACAAAACCGAAACTGCAAGAGATTTTTCAAGGTATTGTTTAATATTTGAGTTTTAATCTTTCAATACTTCAATTACCTTGGGTTTTATTCTTCGATATGTATGTGTTACTATGATGAAAGCTATTGAGAAATAGCCTTAAATAATAAGCTAATCTAGTCTAATTAGAGACTTAAATGTGAACTAGGATTCTAGGTTTTCACATGTTTGTGAGTTGAATTGTGATTAGCTTGATATCTAGGGCTATTTGTGTTTTGATTGACTTATTTCATGATTGATAGCCTTAACATGTGATAGGATTCACCAGTTGAACAAATATAGTATTAGCACATTTGATTTTGTATTTAGAGCTAATTAGGATTTTATTGATTATTATATATATACTTGCTCTAAATACTTGCTAGAATATTCATTGATCATATCATGTGATTCTAGCATTTTTGTGTATGTTTATAATATCTTGAATATGTGCTTCATGTATATGATTTATTCAAGTGTTAGCTTTGTGAATGAAACTAGGAATCATATGTGTTAGGTGTTTCACATGCTCTAAGTTTTAATTCTTGTTTTTGTAACTAGACTATTTTGACATGTGCGTTCACATGACTGTCTAGTTTCCATAGAATGTATTAAAGTGCTTGTTTGCATCATTTGCATTCATTGATCACACTTAGGAAGTCCTTGTAAAAGGCATAAAGTCTTGACTAGGACAAGTAGTCCAGATAGTCAAGTAAGGAAGTCTTGGTTAGGACAAGAGGTCCAAATAACCAAGCAAGAAGTCATAGCTAGGATCGGGAAGGTCTGGATAACTATGCATGTAAGGCTCTCCAGATACATGAGTGCCTTGGATAGGTACTTGGCTATGACATTGGTAGGCTCGAGATGTTGGATAGACATAGACTCCAATAGAAAGCGTTGAATGTGTGCTTCATGTATATGATTTATTCAAGTGTTAGCTTTGTGAATGAAACTAAGAATCACATGTTAGGTGTTTCACATGCTCTAGGTATTGACTCATGTTTTGTAACTAGAATATTTTGATTTGTGTGCTCATATGATTAAGTCTAGTTTCCATAGAATGTATTGATCACATGTTCTATATTGAAGTGCTTGTTTGCATCATTTGTATTCATTGATCACACTTAGGAAGTTCATGTAAAAGACATGAAGTCTTGAATAGAACAAGTGGTCCAAATAGTCAAGCAAGGAAGTCTTGGTTAGGATAAGAGGTCTGGATAACCAAGCAAGAAATCATGGCTAGGATCGGGAAGGTCCGAATAACTATGCATGGGAGGTTTTCTAGAGACATGAGTGTCATGGATAAGCGGTTAGCTATGACATTGGTAGGCCTATGATGTTGGATAGACATAGACTCCAATATAGAGTGTTGCATGGGATATGTATTCTCTTTTAAGGAATTTCTAATCTATCAATGGTGTTGTGTAGACATAGACTCCAATAGAAAGTGGTTCCACACTTTTGAGGAATTTCTAATCTACCAATAGGGTTGGGTAGACATAGACTTCAATAGGAAGTAGATCATGGGTTGATCACTTTTAAGGAATTTCTAATCTGTCATCTAATATATATTACCCAATGGTTGTAGTTTAACTCGTGGATGTTTCCTCCTTGGACGTTTTACCACATTAAAAAATCTCTTGTGTTAATTCTTCCTATCTTTATCTTTCATATTTGTATATGCGCATGTTTTAATCTTGTTACATAATCTTCATTCAAGATGTATTTGTAAACAAGATTTTGTTAAGTGTGAGATGTAAGTACATCATATTGATCAAAGTTGTAAATATAATTCTTTATCTATTTGTGTATAGTCATATATTGATTGTTACTTGTACATATTAAACATTATTGAAAATACAAGTATTCTTTGTTGTTAGTTTTAGTATAATTCTTTCTCTTGCAACTTAATGATTATATAGACAATGCTTTATTGAACATATGTTTCTATTGTCTATACACGTGTATATGGTTTATGTGTTGTGACATAAGCTATCTTGTGGGACAAGCTTTTGTTTGTTTCAAGGGATTGGAAAAGGAGTAAAACCTATTCACCCCTTATAGGTATGCTTTAGACAATTTAACCACGTTTATATATTTCATACTCTTATTGATAATACCTTTGTAAGACAAGATCTTTGATTAACATTGTCTCTTTTATTTTTATTTGACTATATGTGCCATTTATAATATAATACAAGTACTTGATGATTTATATTTTATTATAAACCTCTTCATGCAAATCATAGACTATGTTTGATCTTGCAAATTGAATATGCTTATCAATAGTCTATATGTACTTGTTTATGCTTACTGAAGTGTGATACAAGCTATCTAGAGGGACAAACTTTTGTTTGTTCCAAGGGATTGAAAAAGGCTTAAAAACCTATTCACCCCCATCTAGGTTAGCTTTTCGCAATTTAACTGTGATTGTATTTACACAATTGACTTCCTAATTGCTTGGAGATGATAGAGAACTTCAAGACAAAATTTCTCCAACTTAAATCACTCAAGTCAGATAAGAAATGAGAGAGATATGGTGTTTGAAAGTTAGGAAAGTTGAGAGAAAATTTTTTGCACACTTGTCTTCTTTAATTTTGAAATGTGAGAGAGAGAGGGAATTTAAAGGAGGGAAACAAGAAGAATTTTAACCAAGCAATGGAGGGCTACCGCATGTGCATCCCGTGGAGGCACGTGGCTTCCACAAGGGTAGAAGGTAGCCCTTCTCGTGGTGGCTACGTGCCTTCACGAGAAGAAGCCTTTGTGGCCCTTTTCCACTTCTCTTCTTCCTTTTGCACACCACTTGTGTTCTTCGACCATTCTCTGACCTCCGAACTCCAAATTTGAATCCATTTAAGGATTATGAACTATGACTCTCTCACGCAAATGGACGACTATAAAAATTTTACCAAAAATTAGGAATATGACTTGATTCACGAAGACGAAAACCATGGGCGATTGACACACGAAATTTTCATAACTTCCTAGTCGGAACTCGAAAACTAATGATTGAGTAACCGAAATGACTGTAACTCAATAAGGAATGATATAAGAACAAATTCAAGTCCAATACCAATAAAACACAAACAAATAAACACAAGAACACACAAGTATGCCATTTTCTAGTTTGTCAAATTAAGTCTAATGCATGTGCATACTTCAACAATTGTGTGAATGTGTTATACTAATTTAGCGCTATGATGCAAGGATACAAATGTATGCAATGTGTGTATGTGTGTTTTTACTTATGTCTTGCAAGAGGAAGAACAATCTCGTTATCTTAGCATCCTAGTAAGCACATTTCCTCTTTAAGACGATATTTGCATGAGAAGTTGTCCAACTTCCTTGACACTTGATAAACTGTGAATCCTAGACAACTAAATAGTATAAAAGAAGTTTCTCTTTGGTATAGAATAATGCCAACATTACTCAAAATCCTAACAGAGTGCTCAATTCATATGGCAAGGTTATCCCAGCATTTGTTGATTGGGTAATCCCTTGCCTGGCTGCATGTTCGATGACCCTTTATAAAGTGGCATGGATTTGTTGCAGAGCTTTTAGGGTCACATCAGCTAGTTGGTTGTGAGAAATGACCACCGATTGGCTCCCATTGGTAGGATTTACGTCAATTGGTTTTCTCCGAAATTCGGATCTCATAGAGGTGGGTTCTGGTTTTAGTCTTGGTCTAATCCATCACCATTTCTATTGTTTGCCATGTGGTACTATTGTAGTTTTTCACGTGCTAATGTCTTTCAATTATGTTCACCCCACCCCCTCCTTTTAGCGCCAGTTGTTGACAGTGATTTTTCGTTGGATGAAATACTAGCAAGATAACAGTGCAGTTTAGTAAATTAGAAAGCAAAAGTTAATGTAAAAGAATAAATATGTAGATTTTACATGGTAAAACCCTAGGTTAGGGAAACGTTCACGGTTGTCGGTAACGACAAGTTAAAATTTTTCATATTGGAAAAATGGATTACACACTCAACTCACCTACCTCTCTAAGTGCTTATTTGTATCTTTTTTGGTACACCGTTTATAAGGAAAATGGGGTTACATTTATACATTTATGTGTAACCCTAAACTTGTTGTGCAAGTTGCTGACTTGTAGAATCTTGTTATGAGATTCTTTGAGCGTGATTCTCCTTGACTATCTTGATCTCTTTCCAGTTTTATGTTTATCACATAATTAATATGGCTGATTTTGTGTTTTATTATGATTCTAGCATTTTGGAGAAGATATGCTTGTTTCTTTATTGAAGCGTGATTCCTAGTGTCTGTATCTGAGTAGATCTCTTATTCCTTTACCGCAGCTTATCGGAACAGGAAAACCTTCTTACTCGGGCGAAAGACTTTGCCAAGAATAGGTCTTTAGTGTGTCGAATACTTTCCTGTTTGGGCTTCTTCCTTGACCAGGCTTAGTTGGAGTGTTAGTGGGTGACTTCTTTAATGGAGTGTGTGACATGTCTAGTCTTGATGACTTGTACCAGGTTGTAGCTGTCTGGTTGAATTTTGTCACTGTGACATAGTTATTTTCCCGTTATTTCAGCTCTTTAGGTTACATGTCACTCAGACAAAATTCACATATAATAAAAGTTAATTTTTTTTTCTCTATTTAATTATTTTACTTATAAAAAAATTCTAGATTTTCATTCATATTTTTACAATTTTCATTAATTTTAATATATTTTTATAATTTTATTTTATTTATTATTTTAATTTTTTATGGGTAAGAGGGTCATTTTGCTTTTCATTGAGAGTTGACCGTTAAAAATCTAGTCAGAGAGACCAAATTTATGGATTTTTGAAAATATAAGGTTCAAACCAGTGAAAAATGGACAATCAAAAAAAACTAATAATTTTAAAAATTATAGGAACCCAAATGATAATTCCCTATTAATTTATCACAAGCAAATAATATAAAATCAGTTATATACCGCAATCGCCATCAAAATCTGAAACAGTTATGTAAAAAGTGAATGAAAAGGAGATCAATAAATGAGAGATTTTCAACCATAAAGTATATTGGTCCACAGACTTAAAATATGTTGCAACATTTTTCACTTCATTTGGGTTTGGTCCCCATTGTTTCTCTATGAGATCCTAAAAAGCTGCAAAAAACGGCACAATAATACCTTCATATGAATGCCCATTGAATTGATTGAAACTTTGTATAAAGTGGACCACAAGGTGGTTGCCTTGGTGTTCCTTGTGGTCCAAGGTTTGGGATTAAAAACTCAAGTCCTTGGTTTTACTCCTGGTAACATTGTGACCTCATGACGTTTAGCTCTGTTTGTAGAAGGACGGACATGGGGCTAACGTCAGCGCTTGCATCCTTGTGGGGTCAGAGGTGTTGGCCGGGGTTTCTTATCTGTCATACTCTGCAAAACCAATACACAGGCCATGGCGAGTCACGCGGTTTGGGGAGAACAGGCGGATAGGTGTCTGGATGAAGTCCGGGGTCCTCGATACCAAATAAAAAAATAATAATAATAAAAAATAAAAATAAAAATAAAAACCTTTGTATAAAGTGATGCAAATAATTGTTGCCCATCAATATATCTTAATTTTTGATAAGAGGGTTCGATTATATTTTGTTCATATATGACTAACACTAATCATCTCAAAATTCAAAAAATAAATAAATAAATTTTCTCTTAAACGCTTGTCTATGTCGATTTCGTCAAAAATAAAAAAATATTTAAAAAAAAAAAAAGTGTTAAGCCTTCTCAATGATGTTCATTCTTGTAGATCTCTCGAGGAAATTTTAACAGTATTTAATGAATTTTGAAACCACTTCAATTTTGTATGTAATCATTTATAGTCTCATGTTCCACATTATTGGTGAAAATAGTTCTTGAATGCTGATTTATACAAGTGTAAGTGTATTTTGGAATCGAAATACTTGAGATTAAAAACTTTAGAAGCTGTATGTTCAAATCAAACTATATCTATATTAGATGGATTTGCCAATCAATCAGATGATAATATGTTATAATTATTGGTTAGAATCCAAAATTTAAAAGAAACCTACCAAAGATTGAACCATTGACAATAGTTTGCTCGCATAAAATAAATTCATATGCGGCTTCAGGCGAACATGTGGTGGGAGCTTGGATTGAGGACATGGTATCTCGGAGAATGGGCAAGTTTCTTGTAACGGTGGTGACATTAATGGACACACGGCTGAAGGTAACGGTGTATAAACGTGTCAGCCTGGCATGTTAAGCCACGACATGGGGTGTGTCGTGTCGTTAAATAGGCCGTGCAAAAATTGCACAGCCATTTAACGTGCTGGGCACGGTACAGTGGACACGGCCCATGGGCCTTAACAAGTCGGTACCATATTTTAAAAAATATATATTAATTAATATAATATCCGATATTCAATATTAATTATCGCTGTCAATTTAGCTTTATGGATTTTATTAACAAAAACTCTAGGGAAAATATTAATAAACCCATATTGAGTGTATAACCAAAAGTTTCGATCCTCAATTTTCTCTCACAATAATTATTTCCTAGGGGTATATAATCTTGATTAAATCAATTTCTAGTCTATCGCTTTACAAGACCTCCAAAGATTCCATTCATATGATATCCTAGGGGAGTTGAATGAAACATCTTATTTTATTAACTTTGAAGGCCACAGGTATCTTATACCTTTTCCCACATGTTTTCCCATGTATTCAAGGAGTTGCACGTGCCCAAAATTGCCCTGAAACAATGCCAAACGCACCCCAACACCTTTGGCACGCAGGTGTTGCGCAGCAATCTTCCGACTGCTCGTACTAGCGTCTGGGACCAAATTCCTTTGCTGTTTTCACCGTTGGAGTCATCTCGAACTCTTTTTCGATTACATAAATGGTTGAAACACAAAAGCTTAATGGAAAACAAAAACAAAACAAAAAAAAAAAACAAAAAAAACAAAAAAAAATACTTAAATCTATCAAGAAGAAACCATGGCGATGATAGGCCACCCTCCTTGTTACAATTGATAGCGAAAAAATACACATAAAACTCTAGACCATAGATAAGATCCAAATTAAAATAATAATTAATCTCATGCATAACATACATATTAATTATCACATATGTAGAATAAACCCTAGAGTGCCATCTCTTCTAACATAACATGCTTATCAAAGAAATTTAAAGATTCGTAGGAAGAGTTAATTCAAGATGCACTAGTTTAGAATATAACAACAAAGCTCTAATACCAATTGTAGGGGAAAATAACCGTTTTGAAAATAAATGTAATTGCGGAACTTAAAAAAAAAAATTCAAAACATCGCCAGATCGTATTCTAAACATATGTGAATTGAATTAATTTAGAGATTACATTTGTAGTTTAGTCTCCTCATATATTTCGCACTTAGCACAAGATCGAATCATCTAGAAGTTTGGGCTCTTTTTTCTTTGAACCAATGTGTAAATCCACCTAAAAGACTCAAAGAAAAAGATTAAAAGCTCAAATAGAATTTGAAACTTACAACTTACTTTCAAACTTGTGTCAACGCCAATGAGAATGACAAGCTTGGTGTGTAAAAAAATTCTTTCTCTTAAGCCACCTATTTATAGGTTTATAAGAAGAATAATTCGTTTTCTCATAGGACACAAGAATTACAAATCCAATTGTGATAGTAAGTCTAATCTTATTAGAAGTATTTTCCTTTTTATTTTATTTTATAAATTTTTCCATAAAAAACCTATTTTGATTTATTTTCCATTCATAATGGGAAATAAAATAAAAGAAGTAAGATGAGTCTTTGTCTTGGAACCCAACATTTGAGCTCAACAAGTTTTAGATAATCCAATTTAACTTGTGAAGTTTGGGGATCCACAAGTTATTTTAATTATAAGCTCCAATATATTTGACCCAAGTACCAACTAACTCTTAATTAATTGAGCCAAAAATATATTATTCCACTAAAAATTTGAAATTGCACTCTTGAATTAAAATAAAATATATTAAATATTTTTACACTAAGCAATTGTGTGAAATATGTAACCTCATGAAAAATACCAATAATTAAAATGTTTTTTCACTGTTCCATTATTAATTATTTTATTCCTTAGGACCGTCCTCATGTCTAAGTGTGGATAATTTTTGTTTATCATAAATCATGATTCAATAACTCCTAAATGAATACACGGTACCAATATTTAATATCTAAGTCCTCGTAAGACCCATAATGGGGTATTTACACATATTTGATTATAAGAGTCATGATGTCCATATCTATAAATATATGTCTGATATGACATATGAATTAATAATGCCAAACTATTGAGATTAAACAGTTATTCTATGGTTGTACCATTGATAGCTCAAACATTACAACTCATAATACATATGGTACATTATTTATCTCAAGATTAAGATAGATATTTTAATTGTTTTATTGTTAATGTATTATTCTTTTAATGGTAAAATTGAAATATACTACTCACTTGATCCGTTCAATACATCATATGTACTAGATCTTTTGTTTAAAGTATTTCATTTGGTGATTCTAGACTTATCACTATCCAATTGAAAACAAAAGACCCATAACTTTAATCAAGATAAGGTGTCCAGTATATATATTAAGTTGTGAACATTTTTAGACTAAATAAAGAATTATGTCTAATACACATAAACTTTTTTATATGAATAATTCTTTAAGTTTCGTTTAGTCTTGGATCCTTAGAATATTTTGTTTGTGACATAAATAATATATGATTTATACATGCTACATAATTTATTTGTTACAAATAAAAAATAAAATAAAATAAAATAAAAATAAAAAAACCCATGCTTTGGGGCATACTTCCTAACATCAAAGTGGTTCTTCTTGGTTCGATGATACGTTCACTCGTGCTAAATATCTGCTCTGAAGAAGCAGTGGACATAGTGATAATGAGTACGTCACATGCTAGGTGTGACAGTACTGGATATCTATTGCTATAGTTTTTCCACCATAACAGCAGATCAAAATCATAGACCTCATCTCTTCCATTGGCTATTTCCAACAGAGAGAACTCAATGTTAAAGAAGTTGTTGAGTTCGGCATTTTGAGGTTGAGCAGATCTTGCCATTAGAGGTTGAGATTAAGAACTTGATGAGCTCCTATTGGAAGTCCCACGCCTACCCATTAGGAGGATGCTCCAACTTCTCTTGAACCGGCTTGCGTCATGTTCTTTTGATAGTAGCGTGTTTACATCGCAAAACCTGCACTCATAAATACCATAAACTTCGAATAACTTGGTTCCCAAATCAGTATACTATTGAGTAAAATCTAAGTTCAAGTTAGTATCAATATAATGAAGAAAAGTTTCTACCAGATAATTTAATCCTAGGATCTAGTATAACACTTAAGGCATAGAGGAAAGGAATTTTAGACTAGTATGTTTTAAATTTTTTCTCCATGGCCAAAACCGTAGTTCCTAAGGTTTCATCATCTCTAAAAGTGTTAAACATATCAGACATTTCAAAAATCCAATGTATTGCAAGAAAAGATGTGGGGTAATAGAACCTGGAAAGAAATATAGTGGAATCATAAAAAATTCTTTCAATTTTTGATAAAAATGTTTGCCACATACCAATCTTTTACGGTTAATATTGGACTGACCATTTTCATAATATAAAAACCTGTAATAGTGACAGAATAATCAAAAGCATTTTATAACATTAAGTAAATGGAGTTCCACATTACTGGCATATCTGTTTGGAATCTACGGGGTCGTAGTCGGTTAGCATGACAGTATTTGCTAAATTCTGCCACTCTTGGATTAGAGTTGATGATATAAGAAAGTGCATCTCTGATACGCTCTATACTATCTCTTACAACCTTCAAACCAGATTTTACATCTAAATTTATGATGTGACATGCCCATTGTTGGTGGAAGAAATAACCCCCAGCTTGGGGGACATTGTTGTCAAAAAAAACAAGTAATAGATCTGGTGTTTGTTGATGCATTATCTAATGTGATAGAATTGATGCGTTAAGTTATTATATAATCTTGTAAAACTGAAGTAATTACTTCATAAATACTTTTCAACAGTATTTTGAAAATCCATGAAACGAAAACCAAGAAATCTTTGTTGTATCTTCCAATCAAAGTCTAAATAGTGTCTTATGACACATAAATAGTCTTGTTTGGAACATATGTTCCAAATATCGAAAGTTAGTGCAATAGAAACACTTAGATACTGTAATTCAATGATCAAGTTGTCTCATTCAGTGTAAAAACATTTTTTTCAAATCGTTTTTAGTGGTTGTTCTAGAAATAGCTTTAAATTGGGGGTTACATGCTTTTTGGATAAATTCTTCTTAAAAAACACTTTCACCGAAATTAATCGGTTGATCAGTTTGTGCAATATAACATGCCTAACATTCTCTAACATACGTGGAGTCGTAACTCCATGTTGTAACAAACCCGTCTAGGTTCAATTGTAGTTGTGTCTGTGTTGTAGTATCTACTCGTCCGCGTTTAGACAACCATTTTTTCATATGCCTATCCAAATGTCTCGTTCCCAATCTAGAACCTCTATATAATTTTTGACAAAATTTACCTCAAGCCATTCTTTTTTCCTTACCGTCTGGACCGGTTACGATTTCCTATACAAAACATTGCCATACCTTAGATGTCGTCTTTCTAGGACATGATATCGGTGTGGAGGAAGAAGGAACTGCTCCCATTGGACCCGTTACTGTATTGGTAACATTGTCTCCCGGTGTATAAAGGTTAAAGTCATCATTCTTTGTGAAAATCGTCTAGAAAAATAGGATCCATTTCCTACGATATATATTAATTCATTAATTAAGCATAAAATATCAATTTAAAAATTGAGCATAAATATTAAGCAAAAAATGAAATTAACTATAAATATAAAAATTCACCATTTTGAACATAAATATATAAATTAAAATAAAATACATAAATGAAGTATAAATTTAAATAAAGTTCAAATTAGAATAAATATTTGATTAAAATTTTAAATTCACCAATCTAGAACCTCTATATAATTTTTGACAAAATTTACCTCAAGCCATTCTTTTTTCCTTACCGTCTGGACCGGTTACGATTTCCTATACAAAACATTGCCATACCTTAGATGTTATCTTTCTAGGACATGATATCGGTGTGGAGGAAGAAGGAACTGCTCCCATTGGACCCGTTACTGTATTGGTAACATTGTCTCCCGGTGTATAAAGGTTAAAGTCATCATTCTTTGTGAAAATCGTCTAGAAAAATAGGATCCATTTCCTACGATATATATTAATTCATTAATTAAGCATAAAATATCAATTTAAAAATTGAGCATAAATATTAAGCAAAAAATGAAATTAACTATAAATATAAAAATTCACCATTTTGAACATAAATATATAAATTAAAATAAAATACATAAATGAAGTATAAATTTAAATAAAGTTCAAATTAGAATAAATATTTGATTTAAATTTTAAAATTGAGCATAAATATTAATGGTGTAATTGAAATAAACTATAAATAAAAAAACATTTACCATTTTAAGCATAAATATATAAACTAAACTAAAATACATAAATGAAGAATAAATTTAAATAAAGTTCAAATTAGCATAAATATTAAGTACAAATTTAAATTTACTATAAATATTAAAATCGACTAATTTAGCTTAAATATTAAAATTAAAAACTAAGTATAAATATTAAATTTAAAAATAAATATAAATCCTACGAATAAATATACTAATAATAAATATTAAATAGAAAAATTAAACATAAATATTAAAATTAAAAACTAAGAATAAATATTAAATTTAAAAACTAAGTATAAATATACTAAACATAAATATTAAATATAAAACCTAAGAATAAAAATTACATTAAAACCTAAGAAAAAATATACTAAACATAAATATTAAAAATAAAACCTAAGCATAAATATTAAATATAAAGCGTAGAATAAAAATATTAAGCATAAATATTAAAAATAAAACCTAAACATAAATATACTAAGTATAAATAATTAATATAAAAAATTAAAACCTAAGAATAAATATACTAAGCATAAATATTAAATATAAAACCTAAGCATAAAAATACTACGCATAAATATTAAAAATAAAACCTAAACATAAATGTACCAAGCATAAATATTTAATATAAGAGATTAAGACCTAAGAATAAATATACTATGCATAAATATTTAATAGAGAAATTAAGTATAAATATCTTTAAAATTATGGTTAAATTATAAAATTTAAAGAAAAAATAAATCACCTTTATAGTTTGTACTTTGTAGAAAAAATTCCCAGACTTGAGAGAATGAGAGTAGAGAAATACTTGGTGGAGAAATTAGAGAGTAGAGATAGAGAATTATTGAATTAATTATATTAGAGATTAGAGAGTGTGAACTGTGTAGAAATTAGAGAGAGAGAGAGAGAGAGAGAGAGAGAGAGAGAGAGAGAATTTTGAGATAGTGTAAAATATTTGGAAATGGAATGGGTATTTATAGGGAAAGGAAAATGAGGGTAAAATGGTAAATAGGGGGGATTTGAATGTTTTTAAAATTAAAAAAAAATTTAAAAAAAAAAAAAAAAATAGGGGCCAAAGTTAATATTTAAAATTTAAAAAAAAAAAAAAATTGCAACGGTCAATAAGGAGGGGCAGCATTGACCCGCTGTGCTGGTAAGGCGTGCCTACGTAACGTTGGGCCTAGGCACATGAAGGAGCAGGCCGGGCCATGCTAGGAAGCTCGGCCCTACACGGCATGCCCCCTCATGCCGTTCTTGGGCCAACACAACCCAATGGCG
Source organism: Acer negundo (assembly GCA_035582765.1). Taxonomy (NCBI): domain Eukaryota; kingdom Viridiplantae; phylum Streptophyta; class Magnoliopsida; order Sapindales; family Sapindaceae; genus Acer; species Acer negundo. The sequence continues at coordinate 21,758,725 of CM069241.1, read as the reverse complement.
TGCTGTGCCTAAGCGGGCTAGGCCCTCTAGGCCTAACCCAAATTTACACCATTAGCTGAAGTTAGTGGATATGAATAGTGGCATGCAATTGATGTTGATGATGGTTGGGGCATGTCTGTAATTTTGAAAACTGTTAAGTTGATTTGTAATGTTGTGACCAATAATTTGGATACAATTAGAAACATTCGGAACTTTTGTGGCTGATCTGTAATTTTCTCATTTCCTTTTCTGTTTGAAGGAAGGAAATGAAAAAATTGATATATGATATATGTAAGTTAAAATGGAAGCTATTGCATCAATTGATTTATGGAAGTTATTGAATATATGGGTTTAAGAAAGGTTTGTTGTCTGGTTGAGATTGACTTATAGCTCTGACATCAATTGATGCAGCGGTTATAACGAAAACAAGAATGTTCATTTAGTGTCTCCGTCCATACACATATATACCGCCATGTAAGGCTAGGAAATAGGGGTTTTTTTCACTTTTTTAAGATGGTGTTTCAAGATTATCACTACTTTAATAACTTATGTTTTAAAGGCACTAATGTAAGTGATTTTCAAAATACACTTACTTTACTCTATTTTTTATTTATTTACTTTTTAATTTTTTTATTTTTGTTTTTATTCTTTCATCTTTTTCATAGAGGTCTATTAAATAGACCTCCAATGAAGGTCGAAATCGAATAAAACCAACTTCATAACATTATCAATGCATTTTCATTGAATTAGTTTAGTGGCACTACGCTGACACACTCGGGACTTTGTGAACCCAGTATTTTCGAGACTTTGTGATTGTGTTCCGAGATTTTGTGCTTGTGTTTCGAGATTTTGTGTTTGCTATTCGAGACTTTTGGGTTGTTGTTCTGTGCTCCTCTATTTCTGTTCTGTTCATATTCTCCAACCCTGAATCCTCAATTCGAAAACTCTTCTTTTTTAGAGAAAGTTACATACTTTGTTTTTTCGGAGAAATCAAAAGTTGCTATTGTGTTTGGTCGTGGTTATCGACGACGACGTACGCGTGTTCATGGTCCACCGTCGTCGTCGATGTACGTGTATTCGTCGATTGGTTAGTGTATGTGTGTTTATCGATTCGTTAGTTCCACCTCCATTGAAGGAAGTGAAGCATTGATAGAGGATTTTGAAAGGAAAAAAAAAAAAAAAAAAAAAAAAAAAAAACCAAGATGGTTAAGAAGCTAGGTTACTATAGGGGAGAATTTTTATCTGTTCACCATAATAGGTGTCTTTTAAACATAAATTATTAAAACAGGGACAGTGTTGAAAAGCCATCTCCAAAAAATTCTATCAACTTTTTGGATTCTATGCAAGACCATCATTCTCGAATACCGCTAGAATAATAATTTAACTATCCTACATCAAAAGTTCTTCGGTGCTAATTATACAAGTGTACTTTGGAGTCCAAATGCTTGAGAACAATAACTTTAGAAATTGTATGCTCAAATCAAACGATATCTGTATTAGATCAATCAATCAGATGATAATATGTAAATGATAATTCGAACTTCTCACAAATAAATTTAGGGTTTATCATGTTATAAATTTATTTTGTCATTTTAAAAAAAAACAAAATTAGGTAAAAGATATTTAGGTGGTTTGAGAGATTGGAATTCCAAAAGTGTGGTAAAGACAATACCATCAACAATAATAGATGAGGATTTTATTTACAATGCCAAATGCTGGAAAGATAGCTAACAAGAACACACTAAACACTAAACACTAAAGACTAAAGAGAGAACCTCTATCTTTTTATTGTCTTTTAAATAAAAATTAAATTATTATCTCTATCTATTTTATTGCAAAATTTATTTTTCTATTTTATGAGATGTGTTGCACTGCTGTTTGAAGAAAAGTTTCAAAAGCAAAATGACAATAATGTTTTGGAAAGGTGGTAGTGGGAGGGACGGTTGAAAACGCCAAGAAATCTGATATTTAGTAAGATGCCTCTCTACTCTCTAGTCACTACTGTTTACCCAACTTATTAGGCTTGCAATTTGTAATAATGGAGACGCATTTATTTGATTTTTCTTTATTTTTTTATTTTTGGAGGATTTCGATAACGACGAGTGGATATCATCTAATATCTAGTAGCTTTAAAAAAGAAATAAAAAAATTATAAATAAAAAAAAAAATTTTTAAAAACCCATCTAATATAATTATCTCTTTGTCATAAATAAAATGAGATAATAAAATTAGAATATTGTTTGGGTATTGACCGGTCAATACGGTCAGTACCCAAAATACTAACCCCACTAATGTGAGTGTAGCATATGGTCCAATTTGTGAGATAAATGTAAAAAGTAAAAGAAAAAATGCTACATGCTACACTCTTATTGGTGGGGTCAGTATTTTAGGTACTAACCAGTCAGTACCCAAGCATTATTCATAAAATAAATGAGATAATAAAGAAAGAGATAAAGGAAGAAATAAATGAGAGATGAGAGCTAGGAGAGATGAGAGATATTTGTAATAAATAAGGGAGATGAGAGAGAGAGAGAGTATTAACTTTGTAATTGATTTCAAAATGTTTCCGCTAATCCACTTCAAATGAAAGCATTAGTCTTGTTTATATACTCGGCAAGGAAGGAAAGCCACCTATTACAATACTCCTCTTGGATTTCTACCATTTGTATTTTAATTTTCTAGGAAAAACCTAATAGGACAAAACCTAGGTAAAATATATACAATGATCTTTCTAGATCTCGTGGGGTTGGACATTTTCAAAATTATCTCATTAAAAACATTGTCAAGAAAACCTAGTTTGACAAAACATGATCGAAGGGAAAAAGAGTATAGTGTACACATATCCATTTAAAAATTTGCTGCCCCTGATTGAACGCTTCCCCCTAATAAAAACTTTAGCATTAATCTTGTAATTTACAAAGTCGACGCAGGCTTATTCCATATACCAGCTTCTCAAAAGTTGATGTAGGCAATGATTTGGTAAACATATCTGCAAGATTATCTGTAGATCGTATTTGCTTAATATCAATTTGTTGGCTCTATTGAAGCTCATGAGTATAGAAGAATTTAGGAGAAATATGTTTGGTTCTATCTCCTTTGATATATCCCCCTCTAATTTAAGCAATGCAAGTCGTATTATCTTCAAATATCGGTGTTGGCATTTCTGTAGATAATGAAAATCCACAAGTATTTTGAATATGGATGAATAACTGACCTTAGCTAAACACATTATCGACTTGCTTCATGAAGTGCGATGATCTCAGAATGATTAGAGGATGTAGCAACCAAATTCTGTTTTGTGGAGCGCCATGATATTGTTATGCCATTATATGTAAAAACATATCCCATTTGTGAACGAGTTTTATAGGGATTAGACAGATACCCGACATCAGTATAACCAAGTAAACTCGAAAAATTGTTAGATTTTCCATAAAATAATCCTAGATCTTTTGTTCCACTAAGGTAATAAAAAAGTTGTTTGATCCCATTACAATGTCTTCGAGTTGGTGCTGAACTGGATCTAGTAAGTACATTCACAAAGAATGCAATATCTTGTCTAGTACATTGAGCCAGATATAACAAAGCACCAATTGCATTAAGATATGGTACCTTATGACCAAGTATCTTTTTACCATATACCGCACACCCCAAAGTACGTAAATAAGATATATCTAGTTGATGGCCAAGTACAAGTTGCATTGGTGAATACTGGTGACAAGTGATCGAGCTAAAATAGACATGATTTTGGTCCCCATTTCCTACTCTTTTCGCTTGATTATTGGGCATTTTCCCGTGTTTTAACAATATTAATCAAGTGTTTCAAGATTATTAGTGCCCTAAAGGCATTTGTAAAGATGGAGAAGAATTGGTTACAAAAGGTACAAAAAAGGTAAAGAACAGGGCATTGTCACGGTTCTGTCGCGTGCAAGCCAACAACGACTCAACCCAGAAGAGTGTCGCTGTGTAAGTGTCGCTATATGGATACCGCAACAGAGAGCTTGAAGCAATAAAAATGAAGGCAGAGGAAATGTAAATGTTGAAGTGTCTCTATGAAGGACATCGCGACAGAGAGTTGTAAAATTTGATAAATCAATCAAGTCTTCTGTCGTGGTTGTATTGTTGTTATGTTGACGACCGCGACAGAGGAGCGGAAAATCAAGAAATCAATCAGGTCTAGCGTCGCTGCCTAGATGTCGCTATGTGGTCAATTAACGACTACTCATGAGATCTCAGATCCAATTGTCACTATCTTCAAGTGTTAGGATTATGCTCAATAGCAAGAGTGTAATGTTGTAATTGACAATCTTTTTCATATTAATAAAGGGATTTCTGGTTTAACAAATCGTATAGCATTTATAGTTTAATATTATAATTGTCAAAGTAAATAATCATAAGGTCTAAAGACTATGGGAAAAGAAGAATTGTTCGTACATCTGGATATGTATGTGGTAGACACAATTCTTTAGTTAGTCTTGAATAATGTTTACAACTTAAGTTAAAGGTTGGGCACCTTTATCTTGTTAAAGTTGTAGAATTCTTTTGCTAGCATTTGAGTGGGATCAAATGAGATATGATGAGTCTAAAATCATCGGAGTGTCTTCGAGCAAAAGGATCTAGTGCACTGGGTGCATTGAACTGGATCACAATGAAATACTTTATCTATAACCGTCAATAGATAAAAGTCTTTTCATTATCAGGACAATCGGAGAGTCTATCTTAATCCTGAGATAAATGATGGACTTATGGTTGCAAGTGATATCATTTGAGTTATCAATGAGTACGATTATATCGCATAGTCTATCCTCGATAGTTTGGTGATATTCATTTGTTAATCGATAGAGGACTTCATTTATAGATATGGACATCGTGGCTCCATTTAATTAAATGAGAGTATAATATCATCATATGGATGTTTTAAGGTAATTGGATATTAAATCTCAACGTTGAGTTTTCGATAGTGTCTATTGAAAACATGGCTTCTGGACAAGTCAAAATATCCAAGTTCAAAACGTGGTCATATGAGTAAATATGGTAACTTGGAGAGTTATAGGCGGTCTATGAACTCTTGGCGATTACTGATATTAATCACGAGGATACACTATCTCCAATATGATTGTCTAGGGTATGAATGAGGAGCATCTTCCTTTTCTATCTTTATTTAAGAGTTCAGTTTTAGCTCTTTAGTGGAATGAGTTAAAATTAATGGATCGGACCTAAGTGAATCATTTGTTGATTGTGATTAGGTTATGTCTATTGAAGCTTAAATTTAGATGGCCCGCCAAGATCCCCAATCCACACGGACTTGCATGGATCACTTGATATATTCTACCGGACCAATTTAAGGGTCCATCTAGAATTGCATTTAATATATTAAGAATATAATTTGCACATTATTTTAGTAATGGGCTGCTCAATTATATTAATATATTAATGAAAGACATGTGGGCTTGTTTCTTTTAGTAAGAATGGGTCTGGTTCACATGTGGGCTTTTTATTTAAAGTCCGATGGATTAAATGAAATAAGAAAATAATATTTTGGCCCATTCACTCTAAGTGGGGCGGCAAGGGTTAGTTTAACCTAATATGTTATTTTGTTTCATTGTTTTAATTAAATAAGAATTAATTAATTTATTAATTAATTGTTTAATTAAAGAAACAAATCTTTTCTAATCAGGAAATATATTTCCTAAATGTAAAATTAAAAGCCTTGTTTGATAAGGAAATAAATAATTAGTTTTATTTATTTAATCAAATAAGAAGTCTTTTTTTATTTAGTCAAAATAAAAGAATAAAAGATCTATGAGTTGGATTAGGGTTTGATGTCTTAAAAACTAGATGGAAATTAGGGTGCAACATAAGCCTATGATGGGCATGTGATTTCGGTAACCCTAGTTATTTCTAGGTTAGGATTTCGGCAACCCTAATAATAAAAGAAAAGAAGAAGCAAACTTAGGCCACCTATATATTGACAAGTATAGAATTCGGCCACGAGGATATGGGTTCAATATACAAATTTCTTCTTCTTCTCAATTCATAGAAAGCTTTTTATTCTACTAAAACGAAAAGGAGTGTTAGATTATTCTTTGATAGTATACTATTTGCTTATTCATCAATAAGCTTGTGTATACGATATCGATCTAGGTTCACGCGAGTTTCGATCATTAGATTGAGAACTCAAAAGTGACCGGAATAATCTTAGTCATTCTTTTGATTGTTTTTGTGACTAACAAAGAAAAGAAAAGTTTGTTTTGTCCATTCACAGGTTTGCAATTCAAAGAAAAGGGAGACCACGCTCCTAGGTGATCCACGTTCGTGCTAGGATTGAAGATCTTGCGGATTACCATCGACGTAAGTCAATCGGATCACGCGACAAAAGGTATTCTACTTTTTGTTATTGTATATGTATGTTTAATTAATTAAAGGGTTTAAGGTTCATAAAGGAAAATTTTTTAAAAGTCACTAAATCTAATTTTTAGTATCGCTTCCGCTGCGTGTACTTCTTTGGTATTTTTCCCAACACCAAGACCGTGAGAGAGATGAAAATTGTTGCGATAACCATATTGAAGATCGTATAACCGTCTGTCATGGCCAATGTTTTTGTCCCTAGACTGTGAAATCGTGACCGCGACACATGACACCTCAGCATTGCTAGTAGTTACAAGACAACATCTTGAGCCCATATAAATAGTGGTATTCTCCATTTTCAAGGAGAGTTTTTCCACACATGTAATATCTAGATTTGATGAGCAACTTTCTCCTCCATTTTTCCCTACCTCAACTTCATCCATCTCTAAAATTAAGTAACCTATTACATCCCAAAACTTAACACCAAATCTAGATTACTTTCCCTGAATCATTCCTCTCTTCCCATTCTCTACATTCACTACCTTTATCACCACTCATTCGACATCCATCAATCTAGACACCTCCTCATCTACCACTCTTTGCACAAGGATCAACAAGGCAAGGAAGGATCAAGCATAAAAGAAGGTAGCCCAAGGGTGAATTCTTATTCTTTTACTTCATTTCCTTTGTTGTAATTAATCCCCAATCTAGGGGATTGATGTGAGGAACTTTTGGAAGTGGGTTTTTGCTTGAGCTATTATAGTTGAATCTTTTTATGTTCTATTCACTTGTTAATTAGATTCTATTCATTATGTGTTTGATTTTGTATGCCACTAGTTGATTACAATCTTGTTAGAATAATTTATGATACAACTAATTAAGGATTGACACACTTGATTAGTTAAAGCACGTAAGTGGATAGGATAGACAATTGGAGGATATATATATATATATATATCCTCCAATTATTCCAATTATCTAGTCATTGGTTTATAATTAACTGATCCACCCTTTATCCCATCTCTCTAAATACCATAGGTGGGGAATTCAAGTGGGAAGTGTATTGGTTTTGTTGCGATGACCATTTCACACTTAAGACTATAAACGGTCCATAATTGTGAGATTGGTTCATTAAAGTAGCTTAATAAGCATTGCCCAACATCCATTTGCAACTCCATCAATTCCTTAGTTCTTCAGTAATTGATTAAATCCCATATCTTATCTAGGTTGTTGAGCATTCTATTTTTTCTATCATTTTTGTTACATTTAGTTTACAATGTTATGTTTGATGGTTTCTCAAACCATACACTATCCAAACATCTATAATTTACTTTTATGCAATATATATTAGATAAATAATCCAACTATCAACTCCAATTCCTTATAGAACGAATCCCCTGCCTACCGTTTTACTAGTTTTTACATCCTAAGTGGGTTTACAAATGGTGAAACTTGGTTTCAAAGTGAACTATAAATATCATTTTTGTTGAGTACAAACAGCCTTATCAAAAATTGGTGCCGCTGCCGGGCAATTTGGTGGAAATTTTTGAACTAATTAACTTTTCTTTGTAGTTTATGTTAGGTTTTTGAGTCTTGTTAGCATAAATTCTGTTAACCGAAGTCACTAGGGTGATTTTCCAATTAACAATTATTTGATTGAAATCTGGGTGGATCACAGTCAGAGAGATATCATGTAGTTCGATACTTATGGATTCTCAGTAAATCAAATTAAATACAGTGATGATGATGAACCACAAACAATATACTAATAAAATCACATATAACACGTATTTATTAACAATGAACACATAATAAGAATACAATGGAGATTTTTGGTGGGAATACAATGGAGATTTTCAATGGCTATGATAAAGGGTTGAAACTCGATTGGCGATGGAGCTTTCATACATGTCAATAAGTGGAAAAGAATAATATAGGGTTCTTGAATTTTTCCAGTCCCCTCTTTCTGTATGGTAACATGTTCTATATATAAGCCCTAATGCTTCCTCAGCACTCCTCTAAATTCGGTCCACTGACCTAAAGATTTTCGGGATGTTCCTTGGCGATTGGTGAGAAGATCATAGTCTTTTTTTTAGGAATCAAGCAATCTCTTATTTTGCGAAATTTGATAGAGTTGACTTTGCTTTCAAATGGATCTCTTGAGTGGTGAGAATGAATCAATTTCCTTGTTATCAAAATGATGTCATCCCACTGTCCTTCTTAGTAGCTTGATCTTGGTGTACATATTCTTACCATGATACTTGGTAACCCACTAATCTGCTACTCACTGCTTGGTTGGTCGGCTCTAGAAGATGCCAAGATTTTTAGGTATCCAACCTCCCACTGGATCATGGCTATTACTGGTCTCCTAGTTGTCCAGGTACCAGGATACCAGCTGATGCTGTAACGGGGTACCAAGATGGCACAGTAGTGGAATACCTGGTGTGAGTAGTAGAGGGGTGCTAGAAAGACACAGTAGCGAGATACCTAGTGTAAGTGGTAACGGGGTACTAGAACCCTGATCTATGACATCCTTCTACCTTGATTCTGGATGGAAAATTCTTCTTTGGTCCTTCGCTAGTTTTTGGCGGTTAACAGAAGTCCCCCCCCCCCCCCCTACTTGAACACCGATTTGGGGTTAGAATATCTAGAACACTTGAAGAATTTTCATCCATCCTACCTGGCTTGCTTCCACTATCTACAAGGAAATCTTCCTTGAGCCTGCCTATAGTTAATGAGCAACCCACATGTCAGGCCATAAGTGGTCTGGTTATTTGAATAGGTTGTTTTTGGTGAGATTTTCTTGAAACCGCTTCATGCACGTCACCAGTAATTAATTACTGTCTCCAGTAATTAATTACTGTCTCCTCCTTTAATCCGGTAATCACCCGTTCTTCTCTATAAATAACACAAACTTCTTATTTTTACCCACACCGATTTCAATTTATAGAAGTGAAAACCTAACTTTCTCTTTCTACGCTTTTTCTTCTTTCTAGCAATCTTTCAAGCTCTCTTCTTCTTCTTCTTCTTATTCTTCTTCCTCTTTCTGCGATGACGACTTCTTTAAACCTCCCTGTAACTTCACAAGATCCTCATCCAATTTCTTCAAATCCCTATGATAGCCTTGATGACCTCTTAGATTTTGAGAAAGTCGACTAAGAGGTTAGCTCTCAATCGTTGAGTGGGAAAAAGAGAGGCTGTAAGGAGAGAGACACTACTGGTGGTAGCAATCCCTCTCAGCACCATCGTTCGACCAGGAATCCCAGAATTGGGTCAGGATTTAACAACAAACCCGAAGACCTGGTTCAACTCCGGAAGGTAAAATCTTTTCTTTTGTTCCTATATGTCATTTTTGCAATACCGTAGGTCATATCAAGCCCAAGTGCTATAAATTCATTAAATATTGCGAAATAGAAATGCCTCTAGGAATAAAGAGATTATGCCTCATTTTAAGCATGCTAAAGCTTTTGAATATGGAAAGCATGAAAATGTCAAAAAGCATGTTAATAATGTCCGGTTTGAGAAGAAAGCAAACCTTGCTAATATTGGCAAAGCTTGTGTTGCTAACAATGTTGAAGCTAAGAGTATCAGTGATATTCATGTTGAGCAAGTCATAGAAAGTCTTCATTCTAGATACAACATTGTTGTCAATAGGAATCTTGATAGTGTTTGTGTAAGTTCACCCAAGATAAAGTTTGTCAAGGGTGAGTGCTCTTACCATTAGTGTAAGTTGCACATGTGAGTTAGCTTTAAGATTAGTGTTATATTGTTAAGACACTTAGCTTATTTGCTTTGTGTCTCTATAACATGACATGAACTTAGCTATCTCACATTTGTGTTATGATGGTCAAAATCCTTTGATTAACTTTTGAGAAGTTGTTTTTATGAAATCTATATGGTAACAATCATGTTAAGACTTTAGAGAAAGTCAATTTTTTTGTTATTTGAGTTGAAATGCATAGTCTTTAGTCTCTCAAAATCGACACACTTATAACTTGTTGTCATGAGGACAAACAAGCCAAGAGGACTCATAAAACGGGTGAAGGCCTTGCATTTGATGAAAATAGCTTACGAAGGTATCTCTATATCATATTGCTTGTTTTCTTGTTTTTCATCTCTCAACTCATTATTTATACCACTTCATGAAGCATGTCATATTAGAGAACTAATATAGTGTTTATATTGTCCTTCTTGACATTTGCTTATTTAAGATCTTTTGGTGATAAATGTCCACATTGATCTTAATCATGATGTGTGTTATTGTTTGTATGATTGTTGAGTGGCATGTTTTGAAAAATATGAGCTTCATATTCTTTAAAAGCTACTCTTTTGAAAAGTAGAGATCTTAAGTAAGTCTCTTTACTTGCTTTTTGATCATGTGTTTTTAAGCCAAAAAACTTGGTTTCAAAATGCACTTTGATTCTCTTGTATACTTTGTTGAGTAAGTTAAGTTTGATATATATGAGTTATGGATACACCTTGAAGTCCTAGGACTAGTACATTTAAAAATGACCTATGGTTGGTATCCATTTGCTTCAACAACATAGAACTCAACGAGCACCTTCATGGAAAAGGCTACACATCTTGGTTGTGAAGCCGCCCAATGTAGGAAAGGGCTACGCCATTGTGATAAGTGAAAGTCGCCATTAAGTGCATATATTTATGTCAGAAAAAATCAAAGAAATGTTGAAAAGAATCAATTAAAAAAGAATCTTTGATTCAAGCCTAAAACAAAACAAACGGTTTTATGGAGTATAATTGAATAATCAAATTAGCTCGGGTTGTCAAATAGAAATGAAATAACGAGCCACATGCACACACAATGCTCACATGTTGAAATCTATTCTCTTTTAAAGCAAAATTCTGAATGATAATCGGTTTGACCTTTTTATGGTATTGCTTAAGATGAATAATTATTGAAATTGTTTGCATGTTTGATTATCAAATTACTTATTTTCATATACTTGAAGCAAAATATTCACACACTCACTTTTGCTTATTTGGTATATTGATATCTTAGCAATTTTTGAAGACATATGAGAGTGATTGAAAATCTTGTTGTAACTCTCTTTGATATGTGGAGCTTATTTGAAAAATATATTGAAATTGCTTGGTGATGTGAATGTGTGGCTATTTTTTTTTTATTTTTTTTTTGTGAACAATTGTCTATCTAGATCTTAGATGTGGCATTTATCATGGGGGAGTATAATATGCTAAATTTGTGTTCTCTTTTATTGCTCCCATGCTAAATTTGTGTTCTCTTTTATGATATGTTCACATGTGCTTCAAGATAGTTGTTTGTTGACATTATTCTTGTTTTTTATAAATCTTTAAGATATTATGCTAATTCTTGATATACATATTGATTTATTCAAAAATAATGATGATGATGTTTTGTCTTTGATATATGTTTATTGGTCACTAACGTGCTTGTTGTTTTCACTCATATTTGTTTTTAGTGTTTATGTAATACAAAGTCATGGGAAAAGCAAATAAAGTTGGAACTAGCAATCCTACAAAGCTCGTAAACAAGTCAAAACCTTTCTTCTCTTCCAAGAAGTCCAAAGCCTACAAGTCAAAGCAATTGGGAATATTTGGGGACAAAAAGCTTATTCAAGATAAAGGTATTGATTTAGATCCTTGTGTTGATTCTTATGTCCATAAGGTTATCATTGATAGGAATTGGAGTACTTGGATCAAAATGCTAGGATTGGTTAATGAAAACATGGTTAGAGAATTCTATTGTATATTCGAGAATAGTACTACCTTTGAAAATGCTCTTATGGATATGAGAGGTGTTGTCTTTAGAGTTGGTTACATTACTGGTAGGCCTAGGTGTATGGATAGATATAGACTCCGATAGAGGTGGGTACATGGGATGTATATGCACTCTTGAGGAATTTCTATTCTTCCATCGATGTTGGTTTGGTATGTTGTCCAATATATGGTGGCTCCGCATTATTGAGGGATTTCATACTTTCCAATAGGGTTGGGTAGACATAGACTCCACTAGATAGATGAACTAGGATTGGTCACTTTGTGGAATTTCTAATTTACCATCAAATATATATAATACCTAATGGTTGTAGTTCAACCATGGATGTTTCCTCTTTTGAGGTTTTACCACCTTAAAAAATCTTATGTGTTAATTCTTCCTATCACTCTTTATTACTTGTATATATATGTTTGCTTTTAATCTTGTAGTACATTCATCACTTGTGAAGTTTTGGAATCAAGATTTGTTAAGTGTGATCTATAAAGAAATAAATATTCGATCATTCTTATATTCTTTATTCTTTTGTATATTGTTACTTTGATGTATAGCTATATTTGTTAACACTGGTAATTCCTTGAACAATATCATAATCTAAGTATTCTTTGTTATTGAGATTTTTATGTTTTATACCTCATGCAACTCCTTATATATGTAGACATTGCCTAAATGAACACATGATTATATTGTCTATGTATGGATGTTTTGGATTACGTGTTGTATATAAAGCTACCTTGAGGGACAAACGAATGTTAGTTTCAATGGATTGAAAATGGTGTAAAAACCTATTCAACCCCCCGTTTCTCATAGGTATGCTGCTTTAAGCAATTTAACTATGTTTGTATTATTTCACACTCAATACAGATCGGGTGGACTGAGTATTCGGTCCCTACCCAATTTACCATAAAGGATAAATGGGGCAAGGAGACTATCCTCGCAGAGTCCAAGGGTGTTCTTAAGAGGATCCAGAAGAGGAATTACATGAATGAGAAGTACCCCTCCAACAACGCCTTTGAATTAGATAGGTTGGACCGGTATCTTAGGATCTCCATAGCTCAACCAGGTACATGATCCTACATTTTTTTTTCACTTGCTGCTGACCCTTCTTCTGGTAGTTTCTACTACTCATCTCCTCTCTATTTCTCCTACTTCCGAGATGCCCTAGTCTTCTTCCAACCAATTCTCTAGTTTCTTCCCCTACCTTTGGCATAGATATTGGTGTTACGTTTGGACCTAGATTGCCTACATCTACTCCGCCTCCAGCTCCATTAGGGTTGCCTTTGATTCTGCCTACCCTGTTTCCTACCCTAGCTTCACCACACCCCACTATTGACAAAATGTTAGCTAGGGCGGCTAAGGCTAGAGGGTTTCCTATTCAAGCCCGGAAACAGGCTCATGCTACCTCCATTGTTAGGCCTTCTTCAATGGCTTCTCCCTTCATTCCTCCTCCTCCAATTGTACCTACCCAACAACAACTCAGAGTGGAGAAAAATAGAGGTACTGTTTCTATGGCGACTTCTGCTAATCAGCCATCTAGGTTGGGGTTGATGAATAGCAGCCGGAAGGAGTTGCTATCTCGCTTTGCAGCCGCATGTACCGGAGTTAGTCCATATGCTATGGTTTCCATGCCTAGGGACCTGCTGGTCACCGAGGGAGGCTTCACTGCTTGCTGAGGTAAGACTTTTGATCTCTCTTCTTTACTCAGATGTTTCAAGAAAAGTACTTACTTGCTCTTTTTATTTTGTAGGCTTTTAAATTTAACATGGATATGGGGTAGTAGATGAAATCTCTTCAAGAGACCAACATTGTAGCCAAGGCTGAGTTGGAGGAGGCTAAGGGGGACCCAGCTCGCTCTACAGAGGCTGTAATTGATCTGGTTAGATCTTTGGATTTGTCTGAACGGGGTAGGTAAAAAGCCTTAGTGGAGTTGGAGCGAATGTAGTGCTCCTTAGATACAGAAACCATCAGGTCCACATGCCGGCACCCCTAGAGGGAAGATTTGGTAAGGGAAAAAACTCTGCTTTTGGATGAAAACTGTCCCCTGCGGGATGCGGTGCAAGCTTTGAATGTGAGGGTGGATGATTCCTTCGAGCTTTGGGTGTTTCACTACTAAATACGAGGTTGTCCAAGCTTTTCTTGTTGATTTTTCTTTGCAGTCTACCTTCAGATGGAAACGGGAACAAATCATGGGGAAAGCTGCCCAATTTTCAGGTGCCGACCTGGCCCAAGTGGATTCTGCTGCTACCACAGATCCTTTTTTGCACTAAGACCCCAATCTGCCTGCTACTATCCCTACAACAACATCTAAAGGTGTGATTCATGATCTTCATGCCCCCCAAGATGACAAAATGCAGGATACTGAGGTCCTCGCTAATGTTGTGCCCGGATCAATGAAGAAAGTGGAAGGTTTCACTAAACCCATGACACCAGTGGTTGGAGTGGTTCAAGTTGTTCTAGAGGCTGCAGGAGTCAAAGATACTGAAGATGATGTTGGACAAGGCCAGAAGGTAGAAGAGAAGCAGGATGTTGCATGATCCATTTATCTTCCTTCATTACATATATTTTGTAGCCCGAAAATGAGGGTTGGGCACCTTGATTGATTAATAGGATGTTCATTTCTTCCCAATGTATTGTCTCGTTCATAATAATAATCCAAACAAAAACTTACTTGGAATACTGCCGGTTCTCTATACTTGCTTGCTTATAATATGCTTGGTATAGTTTGATTCATGCTTGTTAATAAACCAACCAAAACTTGTTTGGGATGTTGTATGTATTTAGCTTCATGCTTGTTCACCTGGCCATAGTGGAACCCAGACTTGAACTATCTTTGAAGATGAGTTGGACGGTAGTACCCTTATAAAGTATAAAATCTTACATTGATTTCCTAAACCTTAGTAAATTATTTGGTCAAGGTAACTCAATCTTGTAGGTTATAAGGTTCATGTAGATATGGTTCATGAATGAAAAGATTAAGTCGAGTTTGGCTTCAAAAGGGCTTAGGAGCACACACATGAGATGGGTTGGAAGTATTTAAGCCAATTAAGTGGTTTTTCACATGCATTGCCTAAAATCATTTCTAAAGGTTTGTCAACTAAGCAAATTAAAGCATCTACAAGCAGTCCATTGGATTCTATGACAAGCAATATTTTAGTGCAAATCAGACTTATACATGCTTGAATGAGTGTTTGAGAGTAAGTGTTTAAAGAGTGAATATTTGACAACTCAAAATACGCTTTTTAAGGCCGTGTTTGTGATCCTCGCAGGAATCTCCACTATTAATTCTTAGCCTTCAAGCAAAATTGATAATTCACCCTAACATTTTGAGAAAAAGATTAATACATTTTGTTCAATAACACCCTAAATGGCATGACTATAATCTAAACCAAACAATGGCAGAGATGCACAATTTCTCACTACTCATGTAAATATTAATCTCAACAAGTAAGGTATGCTCAAACATGGCATTATTGCAAGAATTTGAAATTTCAATTCAAATTTTTAAACCATGCAAAACAAGCAAAGAGGTGATGTGCAAATGTACCCCCAAACCTAAATTGGACATTGTCCTCAATGTTCATAGGAGGTAAAAATTAGTAAAAAGCATAATTGCATATCGGTTGTTTGCATATAAGCCAAAAAGAGTATTCAATCATAATTGCATATTCTCAATAATCCATTCAATTAAAAATCATCAATCAAGCACATTCATCCTAAATCCTCTACCAAAATCAAAATCACACCCTTATTCTAAGCAAAAACGAAACAAGAGCAAAAAATATAGAATAAAAACAACCGATATGAAATAATGGTTCTAAAATGAAAAGCAATGAAATATTCAAAAATAAAAAATAAAAACTGAAAAAGAACTAAAAGTGCCCAAAACCATAATCCAAGTCTAATGTATGATGCACATGGGATAGTCAAAACAATGCCTAAGTGATGGTGGTAACTAATCTGAATCCTCCTCGTCCTGCGCAATCCTAAATATGTTATTCCCTTTCGGGTCCATCAGCTCTACCTCTCTAGCTACAGCCTCTCTCCGAGCCTGCGCCTATGCTAATCTCCTACAGGCAACTACCTCACTCACCCTAGGACCTCCTGTAGAGCGAACACCCTGATTTGTGAGAGAACGGGCTAAGGCTAGCTCAAGCTGTGTTGCCTCCTCAATGGCAGACTATGCTGTCTGTAGGGTCAGGTCTGGTGTACTCACTAGAGCAACTGATGAACTAGGCCCTGCTACGGTGGCTGGAATAGGTGGAATCTCTATGGTGACTGTGGCACTGGGAAAGGTGGCTGGAACAGTAGGCCTCCTCGATCTCCTCACATATGGAGTGAGTCTCGTCTCCTATCGGAGCTCTGTGAAGCCCGTAACCACAGTCTTTGACAAATCTCAAATCAGACTCTCCAAACTAATCTGCCTAGTAGTAATTTCTGCCTGCTTCTTCTCTAAGGCCTTCTGATTATCTGCCAAAGCCAATCCAGCCGCATGTAGAATATCAAAGTCTACGGTCTGAGTGCCCATAATGGGCTTTCGACGCCATCTAGGATCCGAATACCTAAATAGTGACTAGGATCATCAATAATAGCGGGGATCACAGCCTCCTCATCATCATCCTCAAAGCGCTCTTCATCTGGAATCACTCTATCAAACTCTACGTCGGCACTCATGCTGACCTCTAATCTGTGTGCTCTCTTTCGCTTCCCCGCAGGTTTACGAAGTATGATTTGTAGTGTCGTTTTAAAACCGTTCGTCAACAATATTTATAAACTTAGCAAGCCTCAAAAGGGTTTTAAAAACACAAGTGTAGTGACAAGCAAGGGTCATCCACAAAGATCGGGGTAGCGATGATTAGCTTAGGATTAATAATACTAAAATGCATAAAAGTAAAAGTAAATGGTTGGTGCTGTGAAGTGTAAAAGAAAATGTAATAAAAACTACATTAGGAATACAAAGTGAAAGGAATGTGAATAGAGTGAAAGATATGATAATGGAATTATGGTGTTAATAGACTCATAAGCAAACATTTGGCAAATGCAATAAACTCATAATTAAGCATGTGTATCAAATCCAACCTAGGGTGTATAAAGTTGGCTATTTATCCCTAACGAGCAGTCAACCTAAGATGTATAGCGAAGACCTCCCACTAGTGATTAATCCCTCCTTAGAAACCGACCTAGGGTGTATAGTACCAGTTGCTCGTTTAGGATTCTAGGCAATCAAGCTCGTCTATCTATCAATGGCTCACCGATTACTAGCGGAGTCATCCTAGGGTGTATAGTGGTGATTTCTAATCCCCTCACAAGAGCCAACCTAAGGTGTATATTGCTAGGCACTCGTTCGAGGTTAGATGAAGACCGCGGTCATAGAGCTAGGTTTCTCAACCGATTACTAAATTAGCCAACTTATAGTGTATAATGAAGGCTTATAATCCTCTCACAAGAGCCGTCCTAGGGGTGTGTAGTAACGGACACCCGTTCAAGGTTGGATGAAGAGCGCGGTTATTGAACTGGAGTTCTAAAAATCCCTTACATTCAATACAAATAGAACCCAAAGAAAGCTTACTAAGAAGGTGTATCCAAATAAGCAAATTAATGGAAAACAATTAATACATGAGAATAGATCAATGAAAGATAGAAAAATATATAGAATAGAGTTTATATACAAAAGCCCAACATCCAACAAACTAATCTATTAACCCCTTAGTGGGGATTTAACTACTCATGTTCATTACAACAATAAAACTAAGAGAAAGTGTAGAGAGTAAACCCTTGAAGAGCATCTCCTTTCTTGAAGCTTGATTCCAAATCTCTTAGTTGGCTTTGGTGAGTAGAGAGTGGGTTTGGATGAGAGGTAGAGTGTATTCCTAGCTTTTGATTACAAGATTTCTTATTTTCTAAGTGTTGGAGAATGAATAGGTCGAAACATATAAGGTTCTATTTATAGGAGATGAAAAAATAGGTCATAAAATGCCTAAAAAAACGAAATATGGCGCGAGAGTGCTGGTGAGAGTGCGGTTGAGACCCGCACTCTGACCCGTAATTGATCAAGTGTTCACAATTTCAGCTCCCAAGTTTGGCAAGAGTGTTGTTGAGAGTGATGTTGGGACCCATACTCTGACCTGCACTTTATCAACAATGTTGTTGAGAGTGCTGTTAGGACCCGCACTCTATTCAGCTTTCACAATTTCAGCTCCAAGGTTTGGCAAGAGTGCCGGTGAGAGTGTCGTTGGGACCCACACTCTAACCTACACTCTTGGAGCTTCTTATGACTTTTGTCCTTCTTTAAGCAACTTTTGGTTCCTTATTGCCCGAATGTCCCGCAGCATGCTTCTAACACTAGAAATGTACGAATGCCTGCAATTATGCACAAAAAGCCCATAAGAGACACTAAAACACAAGAGAACGAAACAAAGGATAAGGAAATGAGAGCCAAAATATACAACATTTTAGGCCCGATCAATACCCCTAAACCAAACCTTTGCTCGTCCTCGAGCAAAACAAAAAATAAAACAAATAAGACACAACAATAAAATGACTCAATCTAAAATTCTCCTAGACAAAAACGTTTGCTATAAAGCCAACTAGTAGAGAGACAGACAAAAGCAAGTTTGAGTGAAAAATGAGCATATGCAAAATGTTCTAAATAACTCAAAGGCACCCCAAGGGAAACTCGCACAACACAAATCCCACACTTAAAGTACCCTTGTCTTGGATACCACTCACTCTCATGCCTCGAGCATAACTCGCTTCGACACTAGGTTCTCACATGAATTCTGTCTTATTTTTCATCTCATAACCTAGGTTCACTCAAAATACATATGCAATATGAGTCTATGTCATGGATATCAAATTTAATTGCACATGATACATTTTAAAACACAATTTATGAAAATGAGGTCTCATGAAAGGAATTGCAAGCCATGAATTAGAACGATCATGCATCAACAAAATTTTACAAAGTGGACACTTCTAAAGATCATAAAGGTCTTTCTTTTGGTTGTAGTGGGGCCTTAGGTGAATGATGAAACAAAGAATGGGGTAATGGATAATAAAGAACTTAATGATTTCACTAAGGCATACATTCTAATTATGAGTTCCAATTGCTTCACACATATTGTTCAAACTATAGGCGTCCAGGTTTACAATTTCAATTTTTCAAGTGCATTATACTCTAGTTTTTCATTTGAGTAGCTCATTCTACTTTTCATTTCCTCCCTAGGCCAATTATGCATAATTCTTGGTTCTCTTTTCCCTTCTTTTTTTTTTTTTCTTTACTTCGACAAACCTTTTCTTTACAGGCTTTCTTTTTCTTGCTTTTCTTTTTCTTTTCAAAATTTTCTTGTTTTGCAAGAATTTTTGCACACATTTACATGCCTAGGTACACGCCTCTAAATTCTCAAGTATAAGATCTTACATTGATTTCCTAATCCTTAGTAAATCATTTAGTCAAGGTAAGTCAATTATGTAGGTTATAAGGTTCATGTTGATGTGGTTCATGAATGAAAAGCTTAAGACATGTTTGGCTTCAAAGAGGCTTGGGAGCACATACATAAGAGGGTTGGAAGTATTTAGGCCAATTAGTGGTTTTCACATGCATTGCCTAAAATCATTTCTAAAGGCTTGTCCACAAAGCAAAATAAAGCATCCACAAGCAGTCCATACATTCTATGGCATACAACATTTTAGTGCGAATGAGACCTATGCATGCTTGTATGAGTGTTTGTGAGTGAGTGTTTAAAGAGTGAAAGAATTCCCTCAAAATTCGCTTTTTAGGCCATGCTTGTGACACTCCCGGGAAGTCTCCACTATTAGAACAAGGCGTTTGAGCACCAAGTCCCCTCAACTTGGACATTAAAAGATGGGACTAGCCCGTGAAGTGCAAGTGAGACCCCTAAAGTGACTAAGAGTTATTGAACAAGCACACTAAGCATACACACATTCGCCACAAACACTATGCTCAAGGTATCTCACCAAGCTAACTAAAGCTCGAAATTTTGGCTAAGCATCAAATTTTTGAAAAATTGACACAAAAAGACTCAAAGACTCAAAACATAAAAGACGACTCGAAAAGGCTTCCACACCCCCAAACCAAAACCCAATATTGTCCTCAATGTTGAAGGCAAGAAAGTCTAGCCTAGCGGTGTGCACCTAACATGACTCAAAACAAACCTAGGCACTAATCATGCACAATCAATGCCCCAACAAATAAAAAGAAAAGACTCAAAACTAGGCTCACAAAATAAAAGGCAATTCATGTAATATATCAATGAAGCACAAGAACACAGATTTTTCATCAAGCTTAACATCAAGCATTTTACCAAAATTGACGGAATGGGGGCATGAACAACCCCGAAACCGAATTAAACAATATGGAGCACTAAAACCTATATAATCACACTCATGCAATAGAGCATCCGGCTCATAATCATTTAGCCCATGCATAAAAGCCGTCGGCTAAATCATCCACAAAAATAATCATTCAAACAAAAACATTCCAACAACACAATTATTGACAGAAAGCGAAAATAAAACTAAAAAGGGAAAAGTTTAGAAATTGCAAGCATAGGTGGGTTGCCACCCACAAACGCATTATTTATCGTATAGGCGAGATGTTGATACTTGGATCGCTTAACCGATTTCTAAGGTTTCGAACTTGCGCCTATATGTGATTAGGTCTTGGAAATATTTCTCGTAGGATTGCATGTTCCTAATCACATATAACAAGGATAAGTTAGTGCACAGTTTATAAAATGGTACGATGAATCCAAAACATAACTTATCCATGGGGCCCTTGCGTAGGTTTCCCAAAGAAAGACTTGGTAGAGTGAAAGGCTCTGATTCCTTGAATTGGAGCGACTCCTCAACACGGACCTCTTCCGCCTCCTTCACTTCTACGTTCATCTCTTCTTTCTCCCACTCTTTATTGGCAACACTGGATGAGTGGTCAGCAAAATCATGTCTATCTTCATCATTGACATTCTCATCACCCCAATGGGTGATTGTTACATCTTCTAGCTCCAGTTGATTTGGGATCACCTCATGCATTCGAGTTTTAATAGCTTCAAGGATTGTCTCAAAATGAGCATCAACTATTCTCATTGTAGCATGCCTATCATGCTCTTGTATATAGGCTTGAGACTTTTGTTGAGAAGCTAAATCTACTCATTCTCCCAAAAAATATTCTTCATGAAGTCTCTCATCTTGTCTTCAAATGATGTAGGTTGCTCAAATGCATTGGCCTCATTGTATTTCCATGATGAGTCTTGGTAAGGCCTCCAATCCTGGTTGTAGGAGTAGTTGTATGACTTGTAGTTCTCCAGGTTGTGGAAATCTCCAAATGTGTTCATGGGTTCCGGATTGTAGGATTTTAATTTCCGCGTATGTTGTCTACAAAACACCGGAAATTTATCTCTTAACTGACAACTCTCTATCTTGTGCACATCTACATGACATAACTCGCATACCACAGCCTCCTCTTGTTCTTTTCCCAAAGCCTGTGCATGATTTGCATCTCTCTCATAAGCATACGTGTATTGCCCATAAAAGTCCATCGTTTCAGAAACAAAAGAAAACAAAACTACCAAAGCAATAAAAGGAAACTAACAAAACTAAAAACAACTAAGAAACCAATAGTATTAAAACTAGTCTAACCATTATGACGTACACCGATCCCCAGCAATGGAGACATTTGACGAAGTATGATTTGTAGTGTAGTTTTAAAACTATTCGTCAACAATATTTATAAACCTAGCAAGCCTCAAAAGGGTTTTAAAAACACAAGTGTAGTAGCAAGCAAATGTCATCCACAGAGATCGGGGTAGTGGTGATTAGCTTAGGATTAATAATACTAAAATGCATAAAACTAAAAGTAAATGGTTGGTGTTGTGAAGTGTAAAAGAAAAGGTAATAAAAACTACACTAGGAATGCAAAGTGAAAGGAATGTGAATGGAGTGAAAGATTTGATAATGGAACTAAGGTGTTAATAGACTCATAAGCGAACATTGGGCAAATGCAACAAACTCATAATTAAGCACGTTTATCAAATGTAACCAACCTAGGGTGTATAGAGTTGGTTATTTATCCCTAGCGAGCGGTCACCCTAGGGTGTATAGCGAAGACCTCCCACTAGTGATTAATCCCTCCTTAGCAACCGACCTAGGGTGTATAGTGCCGGTTGCTCGTTTAGGATTCTAGGAAATAAAGCTCGTCTATCTATCAAGGGCTCCACCGATTACTAGCATAGTCATCCTAAGGTGTATAGTGGTGACTTCTAATCCCCTCACAAGAGCCAACCTAGGGTGTATAGTGCCAGGCACTCATTCAAGGTAAGATGAAGACTACGGTCAAAGAGCCGGGATTCTCAACCGATTACTAAATTAGCCAACCTATGGTGTATAGTGAAGGCTTCTAATCCTCTCACAAGAGTCGTCCTAGGGGTGTGTAGTAACAGACACCCATTAGAGGTTAGATGAAGAGCTCGGTTATTGAATCGGAGTTCTAAAATTCCCTTCCATTCAATACAAATAAAACCCAAAGAAAGCTTGTTAAGAGGGTGTATCCAAGACAAGCAAATCAATGGAAAACAATTAATACATGATAAAAGATCAATGAAAGATAGAAAATATATAGAATAGAGTTTATATACAAAAGCCCAACATCCAACAAACTAATCTATCAACTCCTTAATGGGGATTTAACTACTCATGTTCATTACAACAATAAAACTAAGAGAAAGTGTAGAGAGTAAACCTTTGAAGAGCATCTCCTTTCTTGAAGCTTGATTCCAAATCTCTTAGTTGGCTTTGATGAGTAGATAGTGGGTTTGGATAAGAGGGAGAGTATATTCCTAGCTTTTGATTACAAGATTTCTTATTTTCTAAATGTTGGAGAATGAATAAGTCGAAACATATAAGGTTCTATTTATAGGGAATGCAAAAATAGGTCATAAAATGCCTAAAAAATGAAATATGGTGCGAGAGTGTTGGTGAGAGTGCGGTTAGGACCCGCACTCTGACCCCCACTTTATCAAGTGTTCACAATTTCAGCTCCCGGGTTTGGGAAGAGTGTTGTTAAGAGTGCTGCTAGGACTTGCACTCTGACCCACACTTTATCAACAGTGATGTTGAGAGTGTTGTTGGGACCCGCACTCTATTCAGCTTTCACAATTTCAGCTCTCGGGTTTAGCAAGAGTGCTGGTGAGAGTGATGTTGGGACCTGCACTCTGACCCACACTCTTTGAGCTTCTAGTGACTTTTGTCCTTCTTTAAGCATCTTTTGGTTCCTTTTCGCCCAAAAGTCCAACAACATGCTTCTAACACCAGAAATGTACGAATGTTTGCAATTATGCACAAAAAGCCCATAAGAGACGGTAAAACACAAGAGAACAGAACAAAGGTTAGGGAAATGAGGGCCGAAATATACAACATTTTAGGCCCGATCACAGGTGGTCTCTCTGGATCTCTAAGCATCCTAAATCTACACTTGGTCAGCAAGCGACGCCATGTAGATAAATTCATATCAAATGTAGGGAGTTTAAGAGCAACCGAAGATATGTCCACTCCGGCCAATCTACACATCTCGGTAATCATACATGGGAAGGGGAGGATGTCTGAATCTGACTCATTCCATCCAATCCTCTGAATCACCATCTTGACTATAATACCTACATCAATGGGCTACTTCTCCAAAATACAATGCAATATTCGGGCTGCCTCAAACGGAACTATAGACCTATGGGAAACTGGCCTGAATGAGTCTATGATGAATATGTTCCAAAATGTCAGCACAACCCACAAGTTAGAATGCTTGAGATTGGCGAAGTCCACCAAACCTCTCACATATAACTAGTTTAGGTGATCCCCTCTATCATGCGCTCCCGCATCCCCTCAATCTCCATAAGTGTGGACCCAAAATAGATGTTGATATCCACGACATTTATGTATATGGGAACTCCTCTAATTAGCACCGGACCGCCTCTCATGAACTCCCCGGGGTTCATCCCCGCGTAGAACTCCCTCACAAGCCTCTCACTGTACATGGGGGGTGGTTACCAATCCTCCCCATCCCATATCATTAATTATCACCAGGATGGGTGTGTGTACCAACTCTTCCAACTTTATCCCCCTTTCTGGGAAAATTTTCTTTTCACTAAATGTCTCCAATCAGTCATCAAAGTTCCTGTTTAGGGTAGACTCCGAACCCTTCTTCTTTTGAGCCGATTGACTCGGCATCCTTGATGTAGAGGCCTTACTAACTTTTCCTCCTTTACTTGGCAATTTCACTTTATGTGCCATTGTTTTTTTCAAAATTTTGGATTCTAAGTGCCAAACAAAAATCTGGCAGCACAATGGCGCTTCAACAACGATACCACAAATAGAAAACACTCCTCTATCACCCACAATCACTCCACCAATGTTCCAACACCCCAATATTCACAACATATCCACAAAATCCAATCCTAGGCACTAATAACTTCAAATCAAACACAAAATCTACTCCTAGGATATCTAGGGCAAATGTGAATGGAAAAATTGAAGAACTAGAGTGTTAACTTACCAATTTCAATGGTTTCGAGCGTGCCACAGCTAGAGAGTTTGAGAGAATTTGAGAATAGGCATTTTTGTATGGCTACTCTGATTTGGAACGAATGTTATATGATGTATGCTCTAGGTTGCTACTTTGAATGTCGCCATTTGTCATGGCGACAGTGCAAAACACTGCCATTTCTGATAAGTTTGCATGATGTCACCATGGTGTCGCTACTTGCTTTATGGCAACAAACGAATTCCTCATGGCGACACTATCAGGTTTGTCATCGCCATATGTTTTCGCCATTATGTTGCCATTTTGTTATGGCGATAGTTCTTCTTTATTAAGTGAATGTCACCATTTTGGTAATGTTGCCATATGTGTATGGCGACAAAAATAGCGACAATCAAAATTCACTCTTTCTTAAGCAACTATTGAATTTGTCCTGTAATAACACCAAGCACAACATAAGTATGAAATGCACTAACACTAATGACATTGGAACACTCATTAGAAAGCAAAAACTAGCTAGAAACATACAACAAAAATGTAAACAAAACACAAAACATTTATTCAAAGCATAAAAAACTTAAAAGTGCGAGTCCACACTACCGCGTCCTAACGTGCAAATTGGAACCATGATGCTCATCACAAAGGTCCACCAAGCATTCATTAATCTTACTCTTGACTATCCAAATTTTTCCCCTATAATCAATCCGGACTTGATCCACCATCCTTCCTAACCCAAACTTTCTTAACATGGCTAGGTCTCATCCTAGGTCTAGCTTGTTCATGATTAATACGCTTCAAATATTCAAAACACCTAGATTTTACATGACCTTTCCTTTGACAAAAATAACAAGATATAGAAGATTACACCTAGATTTTACATGACCCTTCCTATGACAAAAATAACAAGATATAGAAGAGAAAGGAATCCTCCATTTTTGTGTTGGAGCTTGAGGTTTGGAGTGATCATCCTTGGTGACTGTCTTGATGGCTTGTTCCATCCGATCTATCTTTACCAAATAGTCGCATTCCTTCACTTTTGCAATTTTCAATGCCACCTCTTTCTTGCTCATCTCCTCTCTTACTTCTTCTATTGCCATGTTCTTGGTGTCAATACTCATGAGGGTCTTTCTCATCTTCCTTAAGGTTTCCTCCTCAAATTCTTCAATAAGCTTGGCTAAGTCCTCAAGCTCTTGCACTGTTGACTCATTCTCCTTTTAAAGTGCTTTGTTGATCTTCTTTAACTTGTGATTCTTCTTGGATAGGTCATCAACTTTCTTCTCAAGAGCGTATTTTTCCACCTTGGGTACCTCTACTTCAAGCATGAGCTCCTGATTTGCATTTTTGAGCCCTTCAATCTCTGAATCACCTATACTCTCTTAATCTTCTTAGCTACTCTTTTCAAACAATTGGACCAAGTTGTTCACCTTACCACCCTTACTCCTTGGTGATTACACATCTATCACATAGCAACTCTCAATGCTCAGTCATCATTGCATGTGATGGTATCAATCTCAAGCTCTTTCTCAAATGAGTGAATCACGACTCTGCTTTTGCACATATGAATCTTCATTTGAGCGGTAGCCATGAAGCATCTACCAAGTAGAACTTGCCACTTCCTATTGACATTAGATTTGTCTTCGATGTCTAGCACCACAAAATCGGTAGGGGTCACTATTTCATCCACTAGAATAGGCATATCTCATATCTCTCCGTGTTGTGCTTGTGAAGTTTGATCCGCTAACACAAGCTTTTTCCCAGTTGGTTTCAAACCTACCAAACACAATTCTTCATATACCGATAAGGGCATAATATTGATGCTTTCACCTAAATCAAGCACCCCCTTTAGCAACTTACTATCTCCAATTGATATGGGTATTACAAAACACCTCGGATCATCAACCTTAGTTTGGAAAGCCTCTTCAAACATCACAGCTTCATCGCTATTAAAAAAATTCCCCTCGTTAGCTTGCTCAGTATGGCTTAGAAACTTCCCATTTTCTTGCTTTTGGAGGGCTTCGGAAATTTGCCTCATTTGAGCCTTCAATTTTCCATATGAAGCTTCCAAATTGCCAAACCTTTGGCCACTTGCTTGATTGAAATTTGTCGATGTGTGTTCGTCTCTTTGGAAGCCTTGCATCATTCCTCTCATTTCTTTATCAACATTACAGTGAGGTTGAGAGTTACTAGATTAAGCATTGTTGTTGTTGTTCCATTGATTTCTTCCCCATTGGTTTCCTCCTTGGGAGTATCCTCCTTGTTGGTAACCACCTTGTTGATACCCGCCTTATTTCTCTCTTTGACGGTATCCACCTTGATTATTTTCGCCTTGTTGGTTCCTAGGTTGTGGGTTCAATATGTTGTTATTGTTGTTAGACCAAGAGAGGTTTGGATGGTTTCTCAATCCTGGGTTATAAGTGTTTGAGTAGGGGTTGTTCCCTTGACCTTGGAAACCCATAGCTTGAACCTCATCTTGCTCTTGCCCTTGTTTCATGTCATTGAATCCTTCACCATCATTGAATTGATCACTAAAGCTAGCCTCTTGTCTTCCTATCATCTTCACCCCAGCCTTAGGAAATCCCATGCTCTCAATGTAAGATGTCAAAGACTCCATTTTCTAATTCATTCTAGAAATCTCGATGGTGGTTTCCATGTTTGCACTCATATCGAACCTTCCTCCTCGAATACTATTAGCATTCCTTTGTTGAGAGTTTTGTGCTAATATCTCATATATCTCAGTTGCGGTCTTTATGTCATAAGAACCTCTGCAAGCATTATCCACCAAAACTTAAGAGAAGCATGTGAGACCACCTTGGAAGCAAGATACCTTGTGTACTCTTTCGTAAACTTGTGAGGAGGGCATTGGGCCCAAAGGAGTTGATATCTCTCTTATGACTCATGAAAAAGCTCCCGTTAACTCTTATTGAAGTCTGATATCTTCACCTTGAGCTCCTTAGCCTTCCTAGCGGGGAAAAACCTATTGAAGAATACACCACAAATTTGGCCCCAACTTGTCAAAGATCTCGGCCTAAGCCCCATTAACCACTTTATTGCCAAGTCCCTTAAACAATATTGGAAACACCTCATGTGAAGTTGCTCTCGTGTGAGACGCATGATAGGGAATGTCTCAATAATTACACTAAACTCCTTCATAAATTGCAAACAATCCTCATTCAACTTGCCGTAAAAAGCTTGCAATAGGTTAACATGCATAGTTCTTAGCTCATATCCTCTTGCAACCGGATCCAAGACAATTGGTGAAGGTTGATTCCCAATTGCAGGCAATGAGTACTCCCATATGGTCATTCTTTGGCCTTGGTTATTGGGAGTCTCTTAAGTCACTTCTTCCCTATGAGGAGCCTCTTCCTCCCTTCTTAGTTCTTGCCCTTCCATATTCATAGCTTGCCTTGAATTTCTTCGAATTCCTTTACAATTCTTCCAACACAGCTAGATTCTTCCAGTGGTGGGTGTAATCCTTTTCCTAAGGATCTCCTACCATGCATGCACCTTAGCTCCTGAAAATAGATTTGATAAACAAAACACAAGAAAAAGGTAAAAAGAACTATGAAAATCTACAAACAAGAAAAACTACAATATTATGTAAAGGTAAAAACTAGTAAGCTAATTAATGAATTGTAAAATACAAAGAAAAGTCAATCAATTTAACAATCGCTACCAATTCTCCTCGGCAGCGGTGCCAATTTTGATGAGGTCGTTTTGTGCTCAACAAAATACGTTTTTATGTTCTTTTGAAAACCATGTTTTATCCACTTAAAAATCCTTTAAGATGATAATTCTTAGCAAGTGGTAAGCAAGATTCGTTCCACAGAGAGATGGAGTAATATGTTAGATTGATTGACTAATCTATAGTGCAATAAAATAAATCATAATGAATGGATAGTTGTGCGGTTTGATAAACCACCAAACATGCAAATAAAATAACATACAAAAATGATAGGACAAAGAGAAGACTCAACAATCTTGATAAGAGAGATAATGTAAACAAATAGAGTAGATGCTAGGGAATTGATGGAATTACAAGTGGGTATGGTTAATGCTCTCAAAACTTCAATAATGACCAATCTCTTAGATGCTAACCATTTGTTTTCTAGAGTGTGTTTAGGTTATTACTATGAACACTAAACATCTTCCCACTTCGATGCCGAACCGATTAAGGAGAGAGGGTCAAGGTGGGATTAGTTTGGTACAAATCAAGGTTTAGATTAGTGTGGTTGATATACCCACCACTAATATATCTTATTCACTAAGTTCCTTAACCAATCAAGGGTACCAATCCAAGATTGGTTTCACAACAATTTATCCTACACAATAATATGATCTACTAGTGATATACAATGCAAATCACATAATGAATAGTATCTCGATATAAAGTTAATAGAAAACAAGTAGAGATTTAATTACGAATAACCTAAGCAAAAACCCACAACCACATGTTCCTCACATCTATCCCCTATATTAGGGGTTTAGTTACACATAGTTACAATCAAATGAATAGAAAGTAATAGTTAAGGAAATCACCCTTGTGCCTCCTTCTTTAGTGCTTGCTCCTTCATTTCCCTTGATGCTCCTAGTGTTAAGAGTGGTAGAAGAGGATGTGTTTAGATAGGTGGGTGTCTAATGGTGAGTGAAAAAGGTATTGAAATAGACAGAATGGAAAGAGAGGAATGGTTGGGTAAAGTAATCAAGACATTGTGTTAAGGTTTTGGATGGAAAATATAGTACAAGTTTAGAGAATGGAGGAGGTTGAAAAGGTGAAGTATAAAGGAGAAATTAGATCTAAATCACTGTAATTTCGTGTTCTTAAAATGCTTGGATCTTCTTTCAAGTTGGAAGAGAGGAATATATATAGTCATACTCAGAATTGTACTGATAACTGCTTGAAAATCCGATGTGGCAAGATGTCACCATTTGTGTGACCATGGCACATCATGGTGACAAACGGTTACAAATTCTGAGATCCACTTGTCGCCACATTTCTCATCTTTTTCGCCATTATGAAATTGGCAACAATGAAGGAAAATTGCATTGTTGCCACTTGTGCCTTAATGTCGCCATGGCGACAACGTCTTCACCAAAGTGGCGACAATGCCCTATTTTACCAACTTGTGCTCTTTTTTGCACCAAAGTCCTCACCTTCTTCACAAATGCTCTTGAGGCCTAAGTAAACCTGAAACACTTGATTTAACAACATTAAATACGGGGAAACACCTGCGAATCAAGCATAAAGAGAAAGGAATGATGGCCAAAATCATGCCAATTTTGGCTTGATCAATAGCCCGCCAAGATCCCTAATCCACATGGACTTACATAGATCACTTGATATATTCTACCGGACTAATTTATGGGTCCATCTAGAATTATAATTAGTACATTAAGAATATAATTTGCACATTATTTCTTTAATGGGCTGTTAAATTATATTAATGTATTAATGAAAGGTATGTGGACTTGTTTCTTTTAGTAAGAATGGGTCTAGTTCACATGTGAGCTTTTTAATAAAGTCCAATGGATTTAATAAAATAAGAAATATATTTTAAAGCACATATATATATGGGTGGCAAGGTTAATTAAATTAGCCTATTATATTGTTTTGTTTTCTTTTATTATTTAATTAAATGGAAATTAATTAATTATTTAATTAAAAGTCAAAATCTTTTTCTAACTAGAAAATATGTTTCTTAGTATTATACTATTGTTAGTAGTATAATAAATATTAAAGACTTTATTTGGTATGTAGATAAATAAAAGGAATTTATTTATCTAGTCAAATTAGGAAGTCTTTGATATAGTCACAAATACACTAAAGAGTTGGACTAGGGTTTGGAATTCTAAAGAATGATAGGAGTCATTGGTGGAAACACAAATCCTCTTTAAGTGAGGATTTCAGCCAACCCTAATATTTTTAGGGTAAAGATTTCGACCAACCCTAATCCTCTTTGGGTGAGGATTTCAGTCACCATATATATACTATCTTATAGAATTCGGCTACTCTAGATTTCATAGAGAGAATTATTTTTTTTGCTTAAAAAATAGAAATCCAACTCTAATGCATAAGGTGTGATTTTCGGCCAAGAGGAAATAGGTGAAAAAGCGTTTTATTTTCGATAGTGCACTACTAGCTTTTATATCAAAAGGCTTTATGCACAACTTTGATTAAGGTTCACACGAGTTTCGATCAAAAGATTTAGAATTCAAAAGTAACCGAACATTCTTCGTTTTCTCTTGAAAGGTTATTGTGACTAACAAAAGGGAAAAAGTTTTTTTTTTTTTTATCCATCCTCAGGTACACAATTCAAATAAAGGGAGCCCACACTCATAGGTGATTCACGTTCGTGATTGGATTGGAAGGTTTTACGGTTTACAATCGATGCAACATCAATCGTCACGGGGAAAAAGTTATGATACCCTTTATTATATATTAATCAATTAAGGGTTAAGGTTCATCTCTTTTAAAGGAAGATTTTCGAAATATACCAATCTAACTTTTCGCTTCCGCCGCGTGTTTTTCCCTACAACAGCATCTGAAAGTTAGGCCACCTTGTCCATAATCTATTCCTGATTCCATCCAAAAGTAGCATGCAGGTCAAAAGTAGGAGGAAGGGCATGAGCAACCTCATAAGAGGCAAAGAAATACCCATCTACAAAAGATGAGTCCACCTTAGCCTCCAAGGCCTGTACCACATCCTGCAGAAGATGGTTCTCGTCCTGAAGTAGGGTATTTTCTATCTTCAGACCCTCCCTCTCCTCACGGCAGCGTAGTGACCTGATTGTCTCTATATCCAGGGCACGTTTCATTCTCTCCAGATCCACTGGAGCATCTTCCCTGCTCCTTTCAGCCTCTACCAAGGACCTATTCAAATAGGCTACGCTCTTTTCAGACCGAGCCAGGTACTTTTTGGCACCCTCCAGTTTCGCTCTGGCAGCAATGTTTACCTCTTTTAGGGCATCACTTGTTGCCCCATAGCCAGAGTAAATTTGAAAGCCTACAAAAAATAGAAGGAAAGAGTAAGTAATTCCTAAAAACTACACTAAGCAAGTAAAGAGGTTAAGAATCATACCTCAGCAAGCAGGGAAGCCCCCTTCATGACCAAGATGTTTGTGGGCAGGAAAACCATAACCCTCAGGCCACCACCAGGGCAGGCTGAGGCAAACCGGGATAGAATCTTCTCCTGATCACTGTCCCGTGACCCCGAGCCAGAAGGCAAATTAATAAAAGGAATAGTCAGCGCTTAGACGGTAAAACTAAAGGGGGAGGAGAAGCTACTTGAGGTGGCTTAACAATTGGGAGCCCCCTTGAACCTGGCTAGGAGAGCCTCGGGCTCTAACAGCCAGCTCGTGTATGGTAAGGCATGCTGGAGGTAGGGTTGGAAGTAAAGCAGAAGGAGGCATAGGTAACCCCGCTAGAGCTGAAATTAGAGTTCTCATAGGCATATTGGACCCAGATGAGAGACCAACACCAGTAGCAGATGGTAGAGCAAGGGAGTTGACTGGAGAGGGAGCTTGAAGCTCCAGTCCAGAAGAAATGGGAGAGGAAGGAAGAAAGGGTGTTATAGAGACTGTTAAAAACAAAATAAGGGTTATTGCTAAACAAAAATATTAATCAAGTAAGAAGGAATGAAGATAAGGAAGCTACACATTCAAATGAGTAAGGGATATCTTACAATACCGGTCTACCCTGGCAGCATCATAAGAATCGGCAGAGGGGTACTTCATGTTGACATAGGATAGGTCATGGATTCTCTTCAGGACACCCTTAGACTCTTAGGTTTTTGGTTTGTCTTGGCATGTATTCCATATCAAAATAATGTTTTTCTTGTATTGCTTAGCAGTCTTAGAAATGTTGATTCAAAGCTTTATATTTGGCCACAATTCATACAAGAAGATGTCTTCAAAGAAGAATGTGCTACATTGCAAAATAAAGGTATAATATACCTCATTTATTACAAGGCATAGGCACACACACACATGGCATACATATATGTCCCTGTATATTTGTACACCATTGGTTTAACACTCTCATACACTTGGTAATGTATGCACATGCATTAGATTTAACTTGACAAACATTGTTAATTACATGTTCTAGGACTATGTTTAGGAAATAGCATACGTGTGTGACTTTATGTTTATTTGTATCCGTTTTATTATTTTTGGACTTGAACATGATCTTTAATGATTCCTTACTGATTCCCAGTCATTTCGGCTACTCAATCATTAGATTTTGAGTCTAAACTAGGAAGCAATGCTACTTTACGTTCTCATTCGTTAAGTTGCCTTCATCTTCATGTATCAAGTTGAATTATCAATCTTTTGTCAAAGTTTTGTAGTCTTCCTTATGCATGAGGGATTTACAATTCGTAAGCCAAAGGCAGATTTGAAATCAGTTTTCAGAGGCTAGAATACAGTCAAAGAACGGCAGAGAAGCACGAGGGAAGCAAGCTTTGAACAACGGCAAGGCTTATGGGCCCGTGAGGTGGTCGCGAGGCTCACGGCCACACCACCTCTCTGCCACTATGAGGCCCACATGCCTCTCACAGGGCAGTGAGGTGGCAGCCCCTCATTTTCCCACTTTTCCCTCTCTCTAGTTCATTTAAAAGTCATCTCTTCCCTCTCATTTCATTCTAAGAAGAAAAATTAGAAAAACCAATGTGCAGAATTTTCTCTCAACTTTTTCCCATCTTCCAAACACCATAACTTTCTCATACAAAGTCATAATTGATTGACTCAAGTTGGAGATTCTTCATAATCAAGTCATCTACCTTTTTCAAGTGGTATTGCAGCTGTTTGATCTCGTTTTCTTGTTACTCCATCCTTAAAATTGAGCCAGCTCGTGAATCATAGGTAGTGGTCATATCTTTGTGCTTTCTTCTTTTATAACCTTCAGTTACCTTGGGGTTTCTTCTTCTATATGTATGTATATTTGTATGTATGGTGAATGTTATTGAGAAATATAGCTTTATAATCAAACTTAATCAAAAGTCTAATTAGAGACAAATGTGAACTAGTGTTCTAGGATTCTAGGTTTTCACATGTTTGAGTGTTGTATTGTGATTAGTTTGATACCTAGGGTTATTTGTGACTTGATTGATTCATTTTATGATTAATAACCTTTAAATGTGTTTTGATCCTTTGATTGATAAAATCTAGGATTAATACATGTGTATGTGTTTTTAGAGCTATCTAGGATTTAATTGATTTATCATTATATCCTTGCTCTAAATCTTTGGCTAGAATATTCATTTAATACATTTTGTGATTCTAGCATTTATGTGTATGTTTATAACATCTTGAATATGTGTTTCATGTATATGATCTATTCAAGTGTTATATGTATTGAATGAAACTAGGAGCTTTATGTGTTAGGTGTTTCACATGCTCTAGGTTTAATTCAAGTTTTCCATCTAGACTATTTTAACTTGTGTTTTCACATGTTTTAAGTCTAGTTTCCATGGAATGTATTGATCACATATTCTGTGTTGAAATGCTTGTTTGCATCATTTGCATTCACATGATCACCTTAGGAAGTCCTTGTAAAAGGCATGAAGTCTTGGTTAATAACTAAGCATGAAGTCTTGACTAGGACAAAAGGTCCGGATAGTCAAGCAAGGAAGCCTTGGTTAGGACAAGAGGTCCGAATAACCAAACAAGAAGTCATGGCTAAGAAAAGAGGTCCGGATAGTCAAGCAAGGAAGCCTTGGTTAGGACAAAAAGTCCGAATAACCAAGCAAGAAGTCATGGCTAGGATCGAGAAGGTCCGGATAGCTATGCAAAGGAGGCTTTCTAGATGCATGAGTGCATTGGATAGAGAGTTGGCTACAATATTGGTAGGCTCGGGCGTTTGGATAGACATAGACTCCAATAGAGAGTGGTACATGGGATGAGTTTGCACTCTTGAGGAATTTCTAATCTTCCAACGATGTTGGTTTGGTATGATCTCTAATATATGGTGGCTCCGCATCATTGAGAGATTTTGTATCTTCCAATAGGGATTGGGTAGACACTGACTCCAATAGAAAGTAGTTCTAGGCTGGTCACTTTTAAGGAATTTCTCACCTATCATCCAATATATATAGTACCCAATGGTTGTAGTTCAACCAGTGGATGTTTTCTCCTTGGAGGTTTTACACGTTAAAAATTCTCATGTGTCAATTCTTTCAATCTCTCTCTTTCTTATTTGTATGTGTGTATGTTTTAATCTTGTAGTACATTCTTCACTTGTGATGTATTTGGAATCAAGATTTGTTAAGTATGAATTGTAAAGTAAAATATACTAATCATACTTGTTTATTGATACTTTTGCATATACTTATATTTGTTTATACTTATAACACATTGAACAAATATTGAAATAAGGGTATTCTTTGTTATTGAGATTTTAATGTTATTCTTCCTCATACAACTTATTGATATATAGACTATGCTAAAAAGATCACATGCTTATCTTGTCTATGTATGTATGTTTGGTTTATGTGTTGTATGTAAAGCTATCTTGAGGGACAAACGAATGTTTGTTTCAAGGGATTGAAAAAGGTGTAAAAACCTATTCACCCCCTTCTAGGTATGCTTTAAGCAATTTAACTACGTTTGTATAATTTCATATACTCTGGAAAAATCTTCCCCTTATCCCACTTGTCTTTCTCAGTAAACTGGGTAGGAACCGGGTACTCAGTCCAGCCAATATGCATTGAGATGCCCCAATCTCCTTCTATTATGACCCATTCGTCCCGCCAAGTCTTGTTATACTTCATGTTGGCTCCAGGAACCAGGAATTTCATGGAATTGCTCGCCCTCAAGTAGAATTGGCCCATGGGACCTAGCATCAGGGATGCCACCTGGAAGACATAGTAGATCCAATGGAAGCCCAGTTCCCGCATCACTTTTTCTATCTCGTACTGCTCCCTCAAGAGCACCAAGAACCCAGTCAAGTGCTTCCAGAACCCCGACAAAATTTGTAGTGAGGCGAGTTCGAGAGCATCAAGCGCCTTATGAAGAGTAGGATGGAAGGGCAGCATGAACCCGCATTTAAAGGCTCCCACATGAATGGGGAAGTGACCTTTAAGAAGATGATACACATTGTAACCTCGATGTGGAAAAGTGAGGGTGATAGCATCAGGGATCTTATATTCCCTCCTCAACCGCGCTAGAGTATCAAGGGTACAAACGAAGTCGGGGATAACCCGGTATTCAAGATGAAAGGCAAGAACATCTCACGTTGGAATTGAAACTAGGATTCCATCCTAATCAGCATCTTCTTCCTCCTCGTTGGGATCTCAACCGCACTATCAAGCCTATTGCTAAAGCCTGACCTGATAGCCTTGTTCTTGTTAAAACGGTGATGCTGGAATGGAACGAAACTTTCCACAGCATCATCATTATCTTCATGCTCCCTCTTCCTTTTGGTCGATTGAGAGTTTTCAATAGAATTAGCCTTCTCCAAGTTGAGAAGATCATCAAAGTTGTCAGCAGAGGTCAGAGAATTTGCCATTGAAGAAGTTAGAAAGAAAAAGGAGAATTTTTGGATTTTCTAAAAGAAGGAAAGCTTAGAAAGAGTTAGGGTTTCTGCTTTTTTGAAATTCAAAATCTGTATGAATAAGCAAAGAAGAAGGAGGGGTTTATTTATAGAAGGAGGTGGACGGTTATCGGAATAAAAAAGGAAACAGTAATAATGACTGGAGACGTACAAATGACGGTTTCGAGAAAATCACGCCAGAAAACGGCTCATTCAAATAGGCTCACCAGTCTCTACCTGACACGTGAATCGTGCATTAAATACAATCATGCCAAAGGAAGACTTCCTCCTAGATACTTGAAATCAGCTAGACAATATGGAAAATCCTTCAAGTGTTCTGGGTATCCTAACTCCAACCCTAACCAAGTAGCCGGTGTTCAAGTCACGGGGGACTTCTATTAACTGCCAAAAATGTTAGGGGTTCAAAGAAGAATTTTCCATCCATCCTAAAATTGTTTGAAATAGATGGGCATTTGAAAGGTGGATCCATCTTCTCAGGAAAGAGCCAGACCAGTATGACCAGATGAGCCTTCTACGAATCCAGATCAAGATCGAAGCCATCTAGATCCCCAAGTACTAGGAAGCATAGAAGTCTAGGTCCTAAGGACCTCGCTACTACATTGACCTAGTATCTCGATACCCCGATACCTAAAGAATACTGGTATCACGATCCAGTAAGATGCAAAGTACCCAGATGTAGGGAAAAATAAACAAATAAAAGTGTTACACGCAGCGGAAGCGATACTAAAGACGATTTAGTGACTTTTAAAATTTTTCCTTTATGAACCTTAAACCCTTTTAATCAATAAACATGCATATATATCAACAAAAGTAAATTACCTCTTGTCGCGTGATCCGATTAACTTACGTCGATGGTAATCCGCAAGACCTTCAATCCGAGCACGAACGTGGATCACCTAGGAGCGTGGTCTCCCTTTCCTTTGAATTGCAAACCTGTGAATGGACCAAACAAATACTTTCTTTTCTTTGTTAGTCACAAAACAATCAAAAGAATGTCAAAATTATTCCGGTCACTTTTGAGTTCACAATCTTATGATCGAAACTCGCGTGAACCTAGATCGATATCGTATACACAAGCTTATTGATGTTTAAGCAATTGTATACTATCAAAGAATAATTTTTCACTCATTTTTGTCTCTCTAGAATAAAAACTCTCTTAGAATTAAGAAGAAGAAGAAAGAAAATAAAAACTCAAGCACCAATTAATTGATGTGGCCGAACCCTATAAGAACATATATATAGGTTGGCCGAATTTTTCTTCTTTTTCCTTTAGGGTTGCCGAATTCTATGTAGTATCTAATTAAGGTTGGCCGAATTTCATCATGTCACTTATATAGGGTGACTAAAATTCAACCCTAATTCTTTTTAACTTTATAGACTTCAAACCCTAATCCAACTCTTTTATTTTTATTCTTTTATTTGACTAAATAAAAAAAAAGAGACTCCTTATTTAATTAAATAAATAATACTAATTTATTTATTTACTTATCAAACAAGTCTTTTACTTTTAGGAAAGATTTGTTTCTTTAATTAAACAATTAATCAATAAATCAATTAATTCTTATTTAATTAAAACAAATGAAACAAAATAATATTTTTAGGTCAAAACCTTAACCTAGCCGCCCCACTTATATATAAGATGGGCCTAATATTATTTTCCTATTTCATTTAATCCATTGGACTTTAAATAAAAAAGCCCACATGTGAACCAGACCCATTCTTACTAAAAGAAACAAGCCCACATGTCTTTCATTAATATATTAATATAATTGAGCAGCCCATTACTTAAATAATGTGCAAATTATATTTTTAATATATTAAATGCAATTCTAGATGGACCCTTAAATTGGTCCGGTAGAATATATCAAGTGATCCATGCAAGTCCGTGTGGATTGGGGATCTTGGCGGGCCATCTAAATTTAAGCTTCAATAGACATAACCTAATCACAATCAACAAATGATTCACTTAGGTCCGATCCATTAATTTTAACTCATTCCACTAAAGAGCTAAAACTGAACTCTTAAATAAAGATAGAAAAGGAAGATGCTCCTCATTCATACCCTAGACAATCATATTGGAGATAGTGTATCCTCGTGATTAATATCAGTAATCGCCAAGAGTTCATAGACCGCCTATAACTCTCCAAGTTACCATATTTACTCATATGACCACGTTTTGAACTTGGATATTTTGACTTGTCCAGAAGCCATGTTTTCAATAGACACTATTGAAAACTCAACGTTGAGATTTAATATCCAATTACCTCAAAACATCCATATGATGATATTATACTCTCATTTAATTAAATGGAGCCACGATGTCCATATCTATAAATGAAGTCCTCTATCGATTAACAAATGAATATCACCAAACTATCGAGGATAGACTATACGATATAATCGTACTCATTTATAACTCAAATGATATCACTTGCAACCATAAGTCCATCATTTATCTCAGGATTAAGATAGACTCTCCGATTGTCCTGATAATGAAAAGACTATTATCTATTGACGGTTCTAGATAAAGCTTTTCATTGTGATCCAGTTCAATGCACCCAGTGCACTAGATCCTTTTGCTCGAAGACACTCCGATGATTTTAGACTCATCATATCTCATTTGATCCCACTCAAATGCTAGCAAAAGAATTCTACAACTTTAACAAGATAAAGGTGCCCAACCTTTAACTTAAGTTGTGAACAATATTCAAGACTAACTAAAGAATTGTGTCTACCACATACATATCCAGATGTACGAACAATTCTTCTTTTCCCATAGTCTTTAGACCTTATGATTATTTACTTTGACAATTATAATACAAACTATAAATGCTATACGATTTGTTAAACCAGAAATCACTTTATTAATATGAAAAAGATTGTTAATTACAACATTACACTCTTGCTATTGAGCATAATCCTAACACCAGATTCCCCGATCTATCTGCCAGGCATTGAGGATCAAGATGAGGAGAAGACTATCAAAGAAGAAAGGACCGGTACACCAAGAAACCAAAACCATGACATAAGAGAGACATTACACGCCAGCATCTAAAATACAAGGAAAGTTAACTTCTCCTGCCATACTTAAAAGCTCCATTTTAAGTGGGAATTAGTCAACTCTGTCAAGATCGCCAAAGAAGGAAACAGAATCATTTGATTATGGGAATCATTCCCGCATCTATAACAAAGCCACCGTCAATGTCCCGTTGATTACTTGATTAATTGATTGATCACCTAAGTGACGGGCAAGAAAAGGGATTTAGAAATACTACAAGGCTCTCGAGTGAAGGAGGAGGAGTTTTTCGATCCAAAAACCTACAGATTTTCCATTTATCAACGTGTATGAGATTGCCATCGCCAACTGTGTCTGAAAATTCCACATGTGACCCTCTTAGAGATCGCCATTTTGTATTCACTCCATTGTATCGCCTTTTATAAATCAAACAGTGTTATTTCGTCATCTCAATACATATACTGTTGTAAGGACCTCTATTTTGTGATTGGCTTATTTCATGACATTCCATATTGGGGATGATTGTGTAATAGGTAGCTTAGGTCATCTTGTTGATTATCAAGGCAAGCATTCAAGCATCTCCATGACTTCAAAATCAAGAGCTTCAAAAGGTATAACACTTGACCTTGATTCTTGAAGAGATTAGGGTGCACACACACACACTTCATGCATTTTTAATTGACATGCATTTGTACCTCATTGTTTATGTGTGCATTCCTCTCTCACAACCACACTTGCACTTCATGTTAGTTTTAAGTGTGATGTAATTCGTTTCCGTATGTGTGATCGGAAACGTCTGCACTTGCACAATGGTATGCATGTCTCAGCGCAATGGTTGACCACTTAAGAAGGTCTCATTCTTCTCTTGGACAAGTGATAGATTTGGTTTGGTTGTTTGGTGTAAAGTGTCTAGTTTCAAAAGATTGGATTTCAATGTTCAAGTGTTTTCAAAACTGACCTTTGCATGGTCTTGTGACCATAACTTTTTACACAAAGATTCAAAATGAGTTTTGAAAATTTTTATACAAACTAGACACCAATACCTTTCCAACAGTATATTATTTGTAATATTTCATGACCGTTTGGATTGGTTTTGGAATCTCCAAAGAGACCACTAAAACAGGGCATCTCTGCTGTAATCCGAATCTAACCTTTGGTAACTCAAATGATCATAACTGTTTCTACATATATCAAAACTTCATTCTATAAAAAGGAGTAGAAATTAGACATCCATACCTTTCCAACGGTATATAATACGATAAATTTCGATGTCATTTGGTCATGTTTCGGAGTGCTCAAATCTCGAGCTATTACGCTATCGCGCCTATGTGCTGTTGTGGCGCTGCTCGACCAGTGCTTTTGGTCCAGAAATGTTGCACTAGTGTGGCGCATGTGTGGCACATGATGAGTAGCGCAATGTTCTGCCCCTGTTTCATAATTTGGTCATATATCACTCATTTAGAGTCCGATTTGGCTCATTTTTGGAGCAAAATTCATGAAATTTATAGGGCTATCATCTACATACTATAAATACATCTCTTTCTCTCATTTGTACTCAAGGGAACAAAGGATACACAACTCTAAAAAGAGATTAAGAGTTTCCTAAAGAGAGAAAGCTTCAAGAAAGCTTCTTTAACTCTTCAAACCCAAACCCATGTGCATCTAACATCTTTCATTCATCAATCTTCATGGGTCATCTTGGTTTCATGACTTGGTCAGTAGAAAAAACACCAAATCTTTATTTATTGTTCTATCTTAGTCAAGACATGTCTTTGATAGCTTAGTTTAGCAAATCTTCACTCTTATTGCATATTTAGTGAAGTTATGACATAATTGGGTTTTGTTTGTGATAGCTTACATGATTAGGATAATTTTCCCTAAATAGCTAAACCTAGAACATTCTTGTAAAATTGGTTGGTGAATAGGTTGATAGATTAATGTTTATTTATCTAGTCAAGCTTTATTGAATGTTCTTGTGGATTTAATTGACAATTATGTTGTTAGAAATTCTCTATAACTAATTGAGTTCACATGTATAGACATGTTGACATTTTTTGATAGCTAGGATTGTTTTGTGATTGATAACATCTAGATAAGTCTATATGATTTGCATTTAGACATTGTTGATTAGGACTCCTTGATTGCATTTGTTAATTACATATTTATTGTCCTGGCTATTTTTATTGACAACTTGTGTTGATTTGGCTTTGTTTGTTGACAATTAGGTTGCTAGAATCTCTTTGCATCTAATTGAGTCCTCATGTATAAGCATGTAGGCATTATTAATAACTAGAGTGTTGATTTGCATTATAACATCTAGTTAAGCATTATATGTTTGTCTAGCATATTTTGTGTTGAGCATAATTTTCATATGCACTTAGACTTTTAATTCTCTTAGAGAGTCAAAGTCTTGTGGCTTCTATGTGAAGTTGCACAAACATTGTACTAATTCCTCTATAAAAGGCATGCTGGTAGATTAGAAGGTGATCACGCCAATAGTAGTGGATCATGGAGATCACTTAAGGGTGTAACCTTCTCTTCATATAGAGGTTGTCTAGGGTTGGTCTAGGTTCACTATAAAAGGTCTACGGGTAGTAGTGGTGGGTTAGTAACCGAAAATGGTTGAGTTCAACCTAGGTTGTAAACATCATTATATATAGTGGATTTGAAGATCGAGTGTGTCTAGTTGAATGGCTCGCAGTTTTTCCTTGTTGAAGGT
This sequence comes from Acer negundo, assembly GCA_035582765.1. NCBI lineage: Eukaryota > Viridiplantae > Streptophyta > Magnoliopsida > Sapindales > Sapindaceae > Acer > Acer negundo. The sequence continues at coordinate 21,716,801 of CM069241.1, read as the reverse complement.
TTCCTCGTAAAAATCAAGTGTTCTTTACTTTCCGCACTTTTACTTTATTTTTATTGTTTGTTGAATTGGGTTAATTTTGACTAATATTGACTAATTGAAAAATTGGTAATAATCGATTAACAACCCATTCACCCCCCCCCCCCCCCCCTTCTCTAGGTTGTATTAGATACACATATTATATATTTTCAACTATGTTAAGTGTTATTTCGTCATCTCAATACATATACTGTGTTATTGGGAATTTGACCCCTTTGACATTTTCCTACTAACATATATATTTCTAGATTTGAAGAGCCTTTTCGGTTGTTGCCCATCTCTTCTCCAAGGGGGTTTTCTACTTCGACTCACCTGTTATATGATGATGATGTTCTTATCTTTTGCAGAGGTATAGTTAGATATATTAAGACTATTATGCATGCTTTTAATATTTGTGTAGCTTTTCAGGTCAGATTGTGAACTGAAATAAATCTTATATTTATTTCGGCTCTTCTGTTCCTCCTTATCATTTTGGGATGTTGTAATCTTTGGTTAGTATGCAAATTGACCATATAGCTTTAACTTATTTTGGGGTTCTGCTTTTCGAGGTAGACCTACTCTCTCTATGCTGAAGCCGACCACTAATAAAATCGTTTCTAAGTTTGCTAATTGGAAAAAGAAAAAAAGAAAAAAAAAAACTCTTTGGATGGTCATGCCAATTTGATTAAATCGGATTTTACTAGTTCATTTATCAATTCTTTTATTATCTATAAATGGTCGGTTTCGTTGCTTAATTTAGTTAATTGTAAAATCAGGAATTTTCTATGGTCGGGTTCTTATAAGGATTCCAACAGTTTCTTGGGGTACTTGTTTTTGACCTTATTCTTAGGGTGGTTTAGGTTTGACGAATCTTCGGTTATTGAATTCCTCTTTGCCGAATAACTGAAGTAGCTTCAAAAGCTTTTTTTTTTTTTTTTTTTTTGCCCGGGGGGGGGGGGCGGCGGTATCTTACTTCTTCCATTTGGTCCTCTCTCTAGGCTCATTATTTGGATCTTCATAAAGAGGGCCTTAGGCTCATTGGGGCTAACTTTCAATGAGATTTTTAGCATGACAATTGGTTGGGGTGCCGATTTTAGAGATCTTAGGTATTCTAGATTATTTTTAAACTTCCCTTCATGCTAAAGTTTATGATTTTATTGTGGAGGGTAGTTGGGTTCTTCATAAGGACTTTAGGCTTCGTTTTCCGGATATTTACCTTCGGATTGACTGGATTGCAATCTCCCCGGTCGAGGACTCTCTAGTTTGGTCTCTACCTAGAGATGGCTTGGTTTCTTTTAAAGCTGCTTACTGTGAGATGATCCAAGAGATTCCTCAAGTCTCCTAGTGGAAGGAAATTTGATCGAGTTTTATTCCTCATTCTTGGTCAGCTTTGTCTTGGCGTATGTTGCTTAATAGACTTCCCATAGAGGATCATTTGTGTAAAGCAGGTTTTCACCTTGCTTCCCGATGCAACATTTGTGGTAGGAGTAGTTATACGGTTGAGCATTGCTTTCTTAATTGCCCTATGGATGGTTCCCTTTGAGAGGCTGTTTTTTTTATTTTCAAGTGTCAGATTTCTGGTGACTCTTGGAAAGGATTTTTTTTTAAAAGTTGTGATAGTTTATTTTAGTGATCATATTTGGATCTTGTAGAAGACTGATTTTCATGTTATGGTGTGGAGTGTGTGGTTTACTCGCAACCAGAAGATCTTTGATAATTAGCCTATTACCTATAGTCTGGAATTTGATTTTGGATGCAAATAGTTTAGGGCTTAGGTGTTGGCATAATAGTGTGGATGATCTTTTAATCCTTAAGCATTTTGGTTTTCGGGGTCGCCCTCCTCGTGCGACTGTCATCTAAAGTGTTGTTTGGTCACCTCCTTCTCCTAGTTGGGTGAAGGTTACTACGGATAGGGCTGTTTTAGGTTCTCCTTGTGTTGGGGGTTGCGGTGGTGTGTTTCGCAATTGTCGCTCGTTTGTAAAAGGTTGTTTTGTTGTTCCGCTTGGTTTGGTGTTTTCTTTTGAGGCTGAATTGTTGGCAATGTCAATGGTTATCAACTATGCTTGGATTAATTATTGGTGTCACATTTGTCTTAAGAGTGATTCTTCTTAAGTGGTTCAACTGCTTTCTGTTCGATTCGATCAGGTTCCTTGGTCTGTTCGGCAGGCTTGGTAAAGATATCTTTCTTAGATTACTCTTATAGATTTCCAAGTTTCTCATTTTTTTCAGGGAAGGCAATCAAGTGGCAGACACTCTTTCTAACTATGCTTTGGATTTGGATGTTGCTTTGTGGTGGTCTACTACTCCGAGTTTTTGCTCTTCTTTAGTTAGCAATGATTGCATGGGTCAAGAGTCTTTTTCTTTTCATTAAATTTTTGTTTTTGTTTTTCGTTGCGGCATGCATGCCTCTCTCTTTTGTTGTTTGGTCTGCGTACCCTTGTCGTTTTTTGCTTGACCTCTGTTTTTTCCTTGGATATGGTTTCAAGTAGCTCATAAGTTAGCTAAGATGGCGTTATCTAGTAATGAAGATTAGTTTGATCAGTTCTGGATGGAAGAATGCCTTCCATGTGTTAGGCATTTGGTTTTTGCTGAGTGCCCAATTTGTTTGTAAGTTTGGTTGTTTTGAAATATATATATATGGTTGTTAAAAAAATAATAATAATAAAAATAATAATAATATAATAATAAAAACATTAATTAATTCATTCTTGAAAAGTTATTATAGAAATGGGAGTTTGATACGAACCCATCGAGTAGAACTCATTCTTAAAATCCAATTTATAAAGAGACGGTGCCCATTGAACTATATATCATTGACTAATTTCATACTTAGTCAATGTGGGATCATAACAGAGTTTAAAATTTGGCAACATTAAAGTATATAAATCAAACTAAAACAACCTTATTTAGGCAAAAAGTACAAATTCGTATTCTTTGAGTTTCAACTTTCGGGCAATATGTCAAATTTTTGCTTTATAAGTATGCTTTCTTTTTCTTTCTTTTTTCTTCTCGATGTAGCATTTTTTTAATTGCTTTAAGAACTAGATTTTTAACTAATATTTTTGTTTTTATTGTAGACGAAAGCATTGATCTTATTAAGAACATAGGAACATGAAAAGAAACCGGTCCATGATATCATGAAAAACTTGCAGGTAACGGGTTCATCAAATTTTCTAACCAAAAGTTCTCTGAGAATATGAAGCATATTGAATGCAAAATTATATTACTCAACGTATTTTAATTATATTTTGTGTTGGCACACTAGTTAACTTAAAATTTAGACATAAAATCGTTAAACTTTGATATCCATTCGTCAATTTATTTTTGATTCAATGGTTGAGTAGTAAAAGAATTAAGAGTAGAAAACAAATTTTAAATTAAAAGCAATTGAAAAATGTACATTCACTTGATGTGTTGTACGGTGTACCAAAAACTCTTGAAATATTTAATGAATAAATTTTCATATATTTACTCATCAATTGACACCTCACAAATTGGAAATGTCTAACATTACTCTAAAATTAATAGTAATGTGTTGTGAGATATGGTCCTTGAAAGAGACATTTTTGTAAATAAATAAAATAAATAAAAAGAAAAAAGGATATGGTCCTTGAAAGAGACATTTTTGTAAAAAATAAAATAAAATTAAAAAATTAAAAAATAAAAAAATAAAATAAAAATAAAATAAAAAAAATAAAAAAAAATAAAAAAAAAACTTTAAAGTTGTAAAATTAGCTATACATAAATTTAGTATACATAAGGTCATACCAGAGTTCTCAATTTCCAAATTTTCGTCCAAGCCGGCATTCCATTGCTACATCTAATCAGTACATTACTATCGAGTTAAAGATTTTTGAAAAAAATTGAGAAAAAAGTAGAATTACTCGAACAAGAATTTTCTACTAAAACAAGCTTGCATATGAATTTTTTTAAAAAAATGTGAAAAAAGTATATATAAATAAAACTCTCATAAATAACCTTTTTTATTTTATTTTATTTTTTTTATAAGTATTACAATAAAACTATCAGAACCTATCAAGATAAAACAATACATGTATGGTTTATATATCTACTTTCCATTACTACTCTCACAACCCGAGAAGTAAACTCCCCACACATACTTTTAAAATACGCATCATGAGATTTAAACCCCTCAAGACTTTGGTGGATGCTACTAATCCGCTATGTGCCTCTTAAATAACTTTCAATCGCCAGATTTATGAAGTTATTATTTAAATTGGTATTGCATTTGATAGTAAAAGCATGATTTACAAAAGAAAAATAACGACTCCTTAGAAAAACAAGCAAGCCACAAAACCTTTGTATCACAAATTTCAAAATAAAAACAAAAGAAAAAAAAAAGAATTGTCTTATATTCAGTATTAAAGGAAAGCCATTAAAACCAAACAAATTTAAGAAATCTTGTGCAAAACCAGTCCTATTCAAACCATTTCAAAATCATTGTGAGAACAAATACAAAATGAGTCCCATAACATAAAACAAAAATAAGAATTCTGCACTTTCATCTCTTCTTCACTAATCATATATTATCTTGTTATTCAGATGAAATGACATCAAAAGCTACGTGATATTTGACAGTGCGTAATTGCTTTCAGAACAAGTGTTTTTGTTCATACATTTACTTTAAGGGCTTTTCAGAACAAGTGTTTTTTTTTCATACATTTACTTTAAGGGCTGTTCGTAAAATTACTTGTACCAGAAATCAACTCCAATCTCCAGAACCTTAGTCAAGCAGACCTATATACTTTCGACAAGAAAAATACAGAGGAAAAAAAAAAAAAAACACTAACTAATATTTAAGATGATTATGAACAACATGATGCAGCTCTGGCTCCTTCAGCTGGTCTGTCCGCTAGAACCATCCCTGGGGGGTTCTGGGCGGGCTGTGCTCTGGGCAACCTCTTAGCTGTTTCAAACCAAAACAAATATTTCACGTATAAAATGTATGAAAAGCCTAGAGAAAGTAAATACCAGGAACAATATAAAAGAAGCTACAAAATAAATGGGAATCACCAGATTACCACAAGAAAGAAAAAGAAAATTCCGATAACAGGAATGACTATTCACTATTGACACTAACAAGAAATTAATAATTAAGAACACATAGAAGGAATTATTCGAGTTTACAGAAGAAGGTGTCGTGAAAGATTGAAAAAATACTACTATTTAATCAAGGACAATTATATGAAAAGAAGCCATGATGTGATAAAAGCATGTATTATTATTTTTCTGCAAATATAAGTGACACCATCTATGAGATATTTATGGATTATTATTTTCCTTTTAACAACTTGTTAATTATTCATTTTTGTTCAACAACTTTTCAATTTAGTCGAATAGAAGTACTTTTTTTTTCTTTTATAAGTGAAGAAAAAAAGAATAAGATTAAGGGATAGACTTTTGTTTTCTACCATCCTAATAGTCCTCTCTTATAAAAGAATTATAAGTCAATAAATATACAATTTAACAACAACATAAAAAGGAGACGTCACTGTATTTCCTTTAGATTGTTCTGTTTTATAATATAAAACTTAAATGGGTAAGTGTAAGGAAAAAAAATTATAATGTTATATTATATTTTTTTTCTTTACTCGACATCATGAGAGCTTGATGAAAATTTCTAAAAATTCTGCATGTTGAATTAAATTGAAATGATATTATCTAGAGGAGAATGCAATTTATACTATTTTGGGGTTATGAAAACGGTGATTCTCTCTATTTATATATTTGTAAAATAAATTACTCATTCAACCTCCAAGGCTCCAACTATAAGAAAATGGTAATGCCTTTACTTTTTTAATTATTCATTTATTTATTTACTTATTCAAATATATATATAAAAAAAATTTAAAAAAAAAAACAGTGATTCTAAGGAATCATTGCATTGCGAATGGGTGATTTGGAGGAAGGGCAATTCCACAAGAAGCCAAGGTAAAAAATAGTGGTTAGCTTTATGAAAATGGATTTAGTTTGTAGCATCTTTATGGGATTTAGTTTCTAACGGATTTCAAGATATCCTACTATTCATTGTCTAACATAATTCATAGGCTGTGGTTTGATAGTTTTGTATTTATTTAGAGTTTTGCAGATTGTTTCCACTCATTTGTAATCTCTTGGTGGAATGCAGGTCCACCCTCTTGAACAATCTCCCCGATTGATAGAGTTTAGGTCCACCCCTCAGGTCTAGGGAGTCTCTTACCTAATAAGTCTGGGATGTAGCAAGATAGGTAGGGAAGATAAGCCTAGAGGTCTAGAATTATAAAGATTGGCTGCCTGAGTAAAAAAGGCTAATAGAAAGTGTTTGTCTCCAATAGTTCTACAAGAAGGATATTGGAGAAGCACAAAGCCACATAATGCAACGAAAAATTAATGCAAGAAAGAACAAGCCTACAATCTTTAAACTCAAGATTTCTTTTTCCTTCCGTATCAAATGAAAACACCGAACATAAGAGAATTAGCATCGATACCCTTAAGGCAAATAAACAACCAGATATATATAGATGCATTCAAACATCGGTACCATGAAAGCAAAAACATCACAATCTAGAAAAAATTTGAAACATGGCTAGATGTTAGGCTTTGTCTTTCCTTGTATATTCTCTCTTGTTCAATAAAATTTCTGTATCCAATTTAAAAAAACAACAAAAAATTATAAACATGACTCCTATTCTCATCTAACTATATATAACAACTCAACAGCTGATTTTTATCTAATAATTACCAAAAAAGAGACCAGCCGGTATGTCCTCGTTGTATAAATAAGATGAGTGCTATAACACTCAAATGAAAATTTTAATATTTTACAAACATTTTATTTATTCAATTTATCCAGAAATGGCTCGAATGAAGAAGACATGAATATGTGTATTCAGAAGAATCCCTAATCAATCAGAATCATGATTAATAAAAATAAATAAATTCAATAACAGCAAAATTTCCCACAACAATAGCATTACAGCTTCAGAATCCTTTAACGTTAACTTTAATTTAAGTGTTGGGGAGAAACAGTGAATGAATTATTGGCGATGACAAGTAAATATAAAATCATAAATCTCCTAGAAAAAATCTATCATAATACAGTGTATCCACATCCAGCAGCAAGGAGATATTAAAGTCATACCTATCTCATAGAATAAGTCATCCACATTGATGGCAGTCTTGGCAGATGTCTCCATAAAGAACAGGCCATTTTCCTCTGCATATGCATGTGCCTCCTGAAAAGTCAATTGATTGAACCACAATAAAGATGTAATTCCAAAGAAATGCAGAACTAGGAGACTGGATCTAACCATAAGATATATTAAGCCACAAACTTGCTAATGAAACTTGTGGTATACCATTTATTGATAAAAAATTAAGAAGAAAGTTTCAGTGAGATTGTAAGGCAATTTAGTTGGCTATCATTGCCTTATCCTCCAAGGTCTTCTGAGTTCTGGTGTACAAGACGAATCTACAACCTAGGAGGAGGTGAGGAGGGAGTCAGGACCCTCAACCTGAGGTAGGTAGTTCATTGATTGATGATACAACTCAAGAGATTCTAGAAAATGTGTATTGGAAAGAGACCAAAAGTTCAGCCAATTGTGGACTCATCGAAAAGTATGTCACGGGTGGCATATCTAAAGTTTTAAGAATATGTTAAAAGAAAGAATCAATCAACTTGATGTCAAAATTTGATAATCAAGCTTTCAATTTAGCTATCTCAATGGTCTAAGAAGATGAATAGAATTTGCATGTCCATTTCACAGTTGTTGATGTCATCCTTCAGAGTAAACAACCTCTCACTTTAAGGTACTTACTCCACACCAAAAGACAAGGAGAACAAAAGGGTACTCTTGTTTAACTAGGCTAATTGGCACAAAAAGACAAGGCAAAATAAATGTTGAAACAGTTTGAGATAGCCCAACTAAATAACTAATAGTTTGCAAAGTAGTGTAAGCAGAATAATAAAACAAGAGCCTCCGAAGGCTATAACAGTAGATCAAAAGCAAAAATGCAGACTAAGTACCATTCAGGTAATTATAAAGGTTATGGGTAATGGTGCTCAATAGTAAGTTCCTCTTTTATTTTTATCAATTGGGATGCAGATGTGATGTAAATGTGAAGGTTTTCTTTCTTTTATACACGGGTAGATACAGTTTTCTTATATCTTTTGTGCAGGAGTAGACAGATAGAGATTCATCTGTGGAGTACTTTTTCATGTTTTTGTGGACTCTTGGTTTACCTTGAATCTATTTATTTTTTGGCAATAAATATTATATTTCTTATAAAAAAAAATTAAATTAAATTAATTCTATAACATCAATGAGAAGACAATTTGAACCAAACCTCAAAGCAAACCAGCATTGCTACTCCAAACAACACAAAATTATGCTTGAACAACAAAAACATGGTTTAATTGGTGAGTTCTGTCAAACTATCTCACCATCTAAGATGTAGCATTTAAGCTGGTCAGGAAAAAAGGTTGGAAATATCAATCCTAGACCGGTCATAAGCAAGTCCAACATGGCTAACTGCCCATGAAATGGATGTAGGAAATGGTGTCTGTGGATGATATAGGGGTCTGACAAATTGACTAGCAAGGTGCACAATGGTTCTAACATGGAGAGTTGGGGAGCAGTGGCTCCCAATGGAAAGACCAGTGATACGATGGTTGTCGTTTGTAGACCAATAAATTTTAAAGCTTAAGTGGAGATTATGACGCTGACTTCTTGTGATTTTAACACAAGCAAAATGATAGTGACAATTGCAATTTGTGACTACGAATCAAAGAGCGGTAAATAATAGCCCTGTACAAAAGGGATTGCTAGTTTTCTCCAACAGTAGTAGAATGTCATATTGCCAATGACGGTGGTGCATTAGGCATATGGTAGTTAGTTTGATTAATAGCAATGATAGTATCAATAATTGGCTCTGCTACCTCCTGATGTGGAACCAAACGACAATTGGGCGAGAGGAAGTACGTAAAAAAAATTTAAGAAAATAAAACGTGAAAGGCAAATGGTAAAGAAGAAAGAAAGGAAACAACATCTACAAAGATCATAGCCTAAATGAAAAGCCATCAAATTCACTGAACGATTGCACCTAAAAATAGATAATAATTTAATGTGTACATTCCAATCTGACACACACAAATATTGAACAAGAAGATACAACTAAGAATATGATACAACGAATCCAATAAGCAACAACAAAGACAGTGAATAACATAACCGATTGGCACTTACTTCAACTGTTACTTTCTTTTTGTCATCCAAATCAGCTTTATTCCCAGCAAGGGCCATAATCATGTTAGGATTTCCTGTAAAATTTTCAAAACAAAGACATAACTCTAAATGCATACATCTACAAAGACATTAAACCCGAAAAAGGCAGAGGCAGCCAAAGGTTAAAAAACCTTGTTTTTGGAGTTCCAGCACCCACTTCTTAGCTCGAGCAAACGAATCCTACAATCAAAAATCCAATTGAAACCCACTAAAAATCAACAAGAACTCAAACACGGATAATCATTGTAAATTCACAGAAAAATCACAATCAAACTCACAATGCTAGTTATATCGTAGACTATTATAGCTGCGGCAGCTCCTCTGTAGTACATTGGAGCCAAGCTATGGTACCGTTCTTGCCCAGCAGTGTCCCATATCTCAAACTTCACAGTGGCATCGTTCACCGCCAGCGTCTGCGAAAAGAACGCTGCCCCTATCGTCGATTCCTACAAAAACCCTCTTGAATTTGAACCCCCAAAATCGCAAAAAAAACAAACAAATCCAATAACAAACCTGGAATTCGAGGAATTGACCCTTGACGAAGCGCAAGACGAGACTAGATTTTCCGGCGCCCATGTCGCCGAGAAGAACCTGAGAGATGAGAAATGTATGATTATTAGTTACAAAGCGAAGAAGGTGAGATGGGGTTTTTCAGGATCATCATCAAATGATTATATTCAATTAGCACTCACCAGCTTCGCGTTGAGATTGCTGTGCCCGATCGTCGCCATTTCGACTTCAAACCCAAAAAAAAATGTACGGAGATAGAAGAAGAAGAAGAAGAGTTCAAAAAATTGCAAAAAGGAGTAGAAAAATGAAAGTCTTTGTTTGGATACTTTACACTTTCTTTAGCGTGTACAGACTACAGAGAGAGTATGCTCTCCTCACTTACCTTCTCCTGCCTTCGTAATCTATTCACACATCTAATTTCGTAATCTATCTATCGACACATATCTAATTTATTGTTGATAGTCAAAATTATTTATATTAATTTTTATATTTTAGTCGATCAAATACAGAAATTATTTAGTTCATTGATTTAGGTGAGAAGAAAGTGAGGTAAAGAGAGGATCCAAATTCGTCAAATGAGTATATGGCCCTCCGCCCATCACGTAAAAGGATGGCTCTATTGTCACCCACAAAATGTCTTCCGACATCTATGTTTTAATGAAACTTTTTTATTTCTAAATATCCTTATATTTAATTACTAAAAATACATGACTTCATAATTTTAAAATTTTTTAAAAAAATACTTAAAGAATAGTTATGATATTTTAATGGGTGTAGAGAGTAAAATTAATAATTTTAATTTTTTAATATAGGTGTGAGAAGAAAAATGGATATATAAAGATATTTTGTAGATGACAATAAAGTCATCCCATGCATATAAAGATATAAGGCTGGTCTCTGTCCAATCCATATGGTTGAAATATATATATATATATATTAGGTAAAGTTAAATCAACTTAAATTTATGACTTAAAATTTTGACTTAAACATCTCGATAGTACTTTTAATCTAAGGGGGTTGTATTCAACTTGGAGTTTGTTGGATTTGATTTGAGTTTGTTGGATTTTAGAAATCAGAGTGTATTCAACTCAGATTTTATTGGATTTGTTTTAAATCCAACAAAATCTAGAGGTATTCAATCCAGATTTCGTTGGATTTGAACGAAATCCAGGTGTATTCAACTCAAACTTAAAGGATTTCAAACAAATCCAAAAAAATCAGGATGTATTGGAAATCCTATGGATTTGGATGGATTTGTTTAAGTGATGGATTTGGTTGGATTTGGATGGATTTGGAAGGGGAAAATATAAATAAAGAGGTGATTCTCAAATCTTGCCATTTATCCCAAGATTTGAATGGATTTGGTCTGAATCCAATTTGACTCCTCTGCTCAAGAACATCGCCCAAGCTCAAAATTTTCTGCACAAAACCTCAAAATTTTCTCTGCTCAAAACCTGGATGGATTTGCTCTGAATCCAATTTTTTACTCCTCACACGTCCCACCACCCCCAAAATCCAGCCACCACCATATAACAAACCAGATAATCAAACCACCACCATATAACAAACCAGATAATCAAACCACCACCACCACTCCAAAATCCAGCCACCACCCACCAAACCATAAACAAGAAATTGAAGCCAATGAAGTTTCCCCAATTCACAATGTCAGGAAAATACGGAAAATTCACAAAAGCTTGCAATTACCAAGCGACTGTTTTGACAATCTCATGCATTGAAGAAGTTTCAAAAATGAAAATTTTGAGGAGCTCTATTGAGTTGGTTTTTAATGATCACAGAGACAGTACACACTGCATAACCTTTGCATACAAGAAGAAATCGAAACATTCAAATCAAGATGTTAGTGGATATGAGCAGGATAAAGGGAAACATATCAAACACTTGCACGATATATAAAGAAACAAAGAAGCAATATTCTCATAGACAGCAAAAGGAAAGAAGAAGTTTTGGGGTTTTGGTTGTCAAAGAAGAAGAAGAAGAAGTTAGGGATTTGGATATGAAGAATTTGGGTATTTTTTTTGTCTATAAAACTCGAAACGGTGTCGATTGAAGCTCTCTGTTGGGTTGGGTCATCAGCAAACTTGGGCCAATTAGGAAATCCAAATCCATTTTAAGATAAATTTATCCATTTTAAACTTCAATTTTTTATTTTTATTTTAAAACAAATCTATCCAAATCCATCCAATTCTACATAACGAATTCCAACGAAATCAAACAAACTATTTACACAATTCTTACAAAATCTAATGAAATCCATGGGATTGTGAATTCCATCGAAATCCATCACTTAAAATAAATCTATCAAACTCCAATAAAATCTGGGTTGAATACACCCCCCTACGAGTTGTAATTGTATTCTAATTTCAACCATTAGATTAAAAGCACTTGAGTGGTTGAGATATTGAAATCATAAATTTAAGTTGATTTAATTTGACCCCTTTTAATACAATATTTAATATATCTTTTGATTGAAATATTAAATATTTATTAATTAAACTTAAATATTGATTATTTAAATTAAGTGTTTAAATAATTATTATAAAATAATTTTAATGTTAGGAAAACATTTCAAATGTTTAAATTAAATTAATTTAAAAAGTAAGGAGTCATGCTATCGGGAGCCTCCTGCCACGCTTTTTATTTTAATTATTTGATGCTTCATTAGTTTACAAAAGTTAAATCAAAAATTGAAAACCCGATATTTTCGGTAAGATGCGGAGTATGAGTATCCAACTATCCATATAAATTGCACATCATCTCTTAGTAAAGTTGGTAGTGTACCTCCTTTCCACATAAGTGGTGAGAGATTCAAATCCCACCATACGTATTTTTACAAGCATGTTTATGGAGTTTTCTTCTTGAGTTATAACAGTAGTTATCTTCCGTTATGGAAGTAGATATCCGGACCGCATATTTATTGTTTGATCTCTGTAAGTCCCGACATTTCTATCGTAATAATTCTAGTAGTACTTAAAAAAAATAAAAACAATCCATACAAACTATAACATTTGTAAAATTTTAATGGGGATGTATATATATAAATAAGTGCACATATATATATATTTTTTTTGTGATAAATCTTCACCGTTCAAGATGGATGATGGAGATCCAATTTTTTAAGGATTTTTTTATAAAGATTTTTAATTTTATAAAATTTTTTTAATTTTTTTGTTAATCTACTATTTTTTAAATTATATGAATCAGGGGTGGTTTTGTATTTTTTAGCTTTTTGATAAAGTCAATGGTTAAATATAACGGTCAATACTAACGGTAGGGGGGTGAGTGTCAATATTTCATAAAGTTGTTTATGAACGTAAATTAGTAAACAATATGGAGGTTATCAGTAATTACTTCTATAAAATAAGGTAAAGTACTAAAAACCGACGGTCCCTCAACCATTTTCGGGCCATGCTTACCTAACCTAACCGTCAAGTCCGATGGAGTCTAAATTGTTTTAATCCATCATGTGGGCCCATCACAAAAATTGTCTAAGTATACCGTTGTTACTTGCTAATAACCTCTGCTTTATAAATGGCAATTACCAATTAGGTCATGAACTTTTAGATTATCAATAATTACTTATATAAAATAAGGTAAAGTACTAAAAACCGATGGTCCACTCAAGCCCTTTTTGGGACGTGCTTATTTAACCTAACTGTCAAGTCCGATGGAGTCTAAATTTTTTTGACCCACATGTGGACCAATCACAAAAATTGTCTAAGTACGCCCTTTTTACTTGCTAATAACCATTGCTTTATAAAGGGCAATTACCAATTACACTATGAACTTTTTTAAAAAAAATTCTAAGTTGTTTGCCACCTTTACAAAACTAACCAAATTGATCCTTATATTTTTCCTAAGTACCAAATTAGTCTTTTTGACTAAGTTTCGTCAGTTAATTTTAACTATGAAGGGGTAAAATTGTACTTTACTCATAACAATATATTAATAACACATGCACAGTTTTTTTTTTTTTTAACACACGTCTATTTTTGTTTATTTTATTTGAGAGTTTTGATTTTAAAATAAAACAGTGCTTGTATAATATTAACAAAAAAAAAAAAAAAAACAATTATATAAAAATGGTAAAAGACTAAACAGTGAATGAACGATATCTTTGTTTATAAAAAAAAAATGTATAATTGACATTGTTTTAATAAATATTTTTAGATTTTTTTAGATAATTTTAATTTAAAAAGTACAAATAGTGTTTCATTAATACTATTTTTTTTTATTTTGTTATAACTATAATTATATTTGTAAATTGAATGCACAAAAGACAAAACAAATTTGCTCTAATATGACAAATAACTGGTATTTACATACTTTAACTAAAATTGTTAAAGTAAACTGTTATATTTAATACCGTTAAATTGTTAAGGGATCAATTTGGTCACTCCTTAAAAGAGAGGGACTAATTTGACACTTGAGAAAAATGTAAGAACCAATTTGGTTACTTTTATAAAAGTCGTAAATAACTTAAAATTTTAAAAAAAGTCCAGGGCATAATTGTTAATTTCCCCTTCATAAATTATAATATTTTCTTATTATTTTTATTTTTTAAGGTAAGACATTACGATTTTAATTACATCAAAAAAAAAAAATATATATATATATATATATAGAAAATAATAACTACTAACAGAAAAAATGTGTAATGCACCGGCCGGGAATCAAACCAGGGCATAAGTTTCGATCACTAATGGGGCTTGGTAAAAAACCATTGAACCGAACCAAACCGATCCAATCAATTTCTTTTTTCCGGTTTTTATAGATTGATCGGTTCAGTTCGGGTTTTTTTTTTTTTTCCAAAACCGGATTTATTGGTTCGATTTCTGGTTCATTATCAAGAACCAAAAGTTGAACCGGAAACCGATGTATAAAAAAAAAACCCTAAAACTTTAGGCTTTCATTCAGCAACCCCTTTACACATTCAAAACACAAACCATAAAATTCTCTTAACTGGCTGTCTCTCTCTCATCTGTCGCCCTGTTCCTTCCGGCCATCCGCTGCTCGTTGTTCTTCCGGCCGTCTGTTGCTCGCTCGTACGCTCGTTCTAGGCGTTTTTCCGCTTTTGCTCCAACAATTCCACAAGCCCAACCTCTCTTTGCATCCTTTCCTTCCATGTACGTCTTCTTCTAGATTCAACAGTAACAAATAATGTTCAAGTCATTTTTTAATTTTCTGCAGATTTGTTCTTTCTACTATTTGTGTATTTTCAACTCCTAAACAATTTGTAGAAATATTGGATATTAAGTCAATTAATCAAATTCTTTACTGACAACAAATAATGTTTATTTTTACTGTCATTTTTAATCAAATCAATTAATCGTCCCCTTTAAGACCTTAACATGAAAAAACTGAGGAAAACAGAGGATCATGGTTTGAAAGAAAAATTGCCAGAAAATAGAGGAATCAAAATTATTCCCATGAATATCCAGATTTTTCTTGAAAATAGAAAGCAATTAATACAAATGCATTCAGATGCCCATTTACAATTTTGAAAAAGCACTAATATATTTTCATAACCTCTGATTTTGATTTTGTTAGGTTGCTTCTACGAGAATTGAACACCCTTGTTCCCATCCATTTCAGCTTCTTGTTTTGTCTCTAAACTCCTCAGCGAAGCTAGCACCTAACAATAGACCTGGCCAGAGCCGGTCTGACTTTTCTAGGGCCTATGTGCATATTCATAGTTTTTTCTATAGTTTTTCTATTTTTATGCTATATAACCTGTATTCATATATTTAACCCGAAAGAGATAATTTTATTATAGATAAAATAAAATCACAATGAGATTATTAACCAAGTCAAATTGTGCAAGTTAACATAATTGTTAACTATTGTTACATGAAGTGGGGTTATTGTGTAGAATAAAAGAACTTTTCCATTCATAGGTCTTTCACCTAAACCTTATAGGTGTCAATGTAATTTCCCCGTTTAAAATAGGTCATCATTGAAATGGCATTTTTTTTGTTTTAGAAAAATTGTAATGAAGCCTTTTTTTAAATAAAAAAATATAATAATAAAAAAAAAAGAAATGGGGCATTGAATAAAAAAATAAATCAATGAAACGAATTTGATTTTTTAAAATGGACCTTTCTATTTTTGTTTGTTTTATAATGTCTGGGTCTTGTCCCTTTTTTTTCTTAAGTATATTATTTCTATTGGACCATATATCTTTATTTTAGAATTAAGCCCATATATTAAAACTAATTTCAAATTTGAAAAGGCCTTAGAAATGCTAGGACTTAGGCGGGCGACCCTGGAGCCCCGGTTCAGGGCCGGTTCTGGACCTGGTAATGAGTTGTGTTATTACGAATTCGTGTCTTTTCGTATTTAGGTCGTGTTAAAATTGCTCTACCCGAACTTGACCCGTTAGCTTAATGGGTTGAAATATACAAACCCGAAACCATTTATTAAATTAATGGGTAACCCGATCCGGCCCATTACAAAATATTATACAATAGAACCCCTGTAAATTAATCTCCTATAAATTAATATCCACTCTAAATTAATAAAAAATCTAGGTCCCGACTAGGGCCAGTGTAAAAAATTAACAAACTCCTCTATCCTAATAATTAATAATTTCATTTTGAAACTTAATGTAAATTTTTGATCCCAACTGTCGTATAAATTAATAATTCCATTAAAATACAAAATATATTAAATAATAATCAAGAACTATAAAAGTGCTTTAAGATACTAGTTTGCTCAAGGCCACCATATTTGATATTTTTGACTTCATCATTCATCTTTTGAATTGTCATCTTGTTATAACAAATATAATTTGTAGGCATATCTTAAGATCTCTTTTGTTATATATATACAACCAAAGAATAAGCCCCACTATGTATTATTGGTTTCTAAGTAATCACATTTTCAAAAAGAATTGGAAATTTTCTTAATAAATCTTTCCTAATCAAGGAATCCTAAAAGAAAAAAGGAAATTTCTCTGAAGAAAAAAACCAACTAAACAATAAATTCCGAAAAAGAACCTTCCATAAATAAGAAAACTGATTTCCACACATTTTCTAAGATAAAATAACATTTTACAATATAAAACCTTTC
Organism: Acer negundo; assembly: GCA_035582765.1. Classification (NCBI taxonomy): domain Eukaryota; kingdom Viridiplantae; phylum Streptophyta; class Magnoliopsida; order Sapindales; family Sapindaceae; genus Acer; species Acer negundo. The sequence goes on along the minus strand of CM069241.1, from coordinate 21,699,900 downwards.
AATTAATAACCCCTATAAATTAATCAATAATGCTACACATCTCACCTAAAATCCCACCTTTTTCATCAGACTACATGTGGTATGTGAGTTGTCAAATGGTGAGTGGATACATGAGGTAGATGAGATAAACAATCATTAATGTGTATCTACTCACAATTTGACACCTCATATGCCATATGTTGTGCGATGAAAAAAGTGGGATTTTAGGTGGAATGTTTAACATTATTGTAAATTAATACTCAAAGGTGGGTCCTAAAAATATTAATTTAAAGGGGTTATACTGTATTTGAGATTTATTAAAAAGTTGAAAATAAATAACATTAAAGCAAGATCAAAGTCATGCAATCAAGTTCACTAGCTACTTTTAGAGTTTTAGGGTTATGGTTAGGGTTTTAATATTGTGAAATAATTGTTTTATAGTTTAGAGTTTTTAATTTAGAAAATTTTCCTATTTCTAAAAAAGAAAAAAATTAAAAATTTTTAAAAAATTAAATAGTAAAATATATTATAACCATAATTATAGAGATTTCTTTTATATAAATTACATAATGTGACTATACAAATATTTTTTTTAATAACTTTCATAAACACATTAAAAAAATCTTATATTAATGGGTTATCGAATTAACGGTTCTTTTAAGGGTGAACCCAAAACCGACCCATTATATTTCGTGTCTTAATGGGTTGACTCATTAACAACCTGATCCGATAAACTTGACCCACCAACCGCTATTTTCGAATGGGTTTGGGTCATATTAATGGGTCGTGTAAAATTTTGCCAGGTCTACTTGACAATTGCGATTTTAGTGTGTGTTTTGTAATGAAGTCAAATTCAGTCCAATAAGCCCAAAAAAAAAAAAGCAGTATAAATAAAAGTTTAGTAATTTGGCCCAACAGGCCCAAATTTGAAAAAACCGAACTGGTCCAATTTGATTGGTTTTTTATCGATTGACATTTTAAATTTTATTGGATTGGTTAACTTTTTCAAAAACCGACATTTATCAGTTCTACTGAAAAATGAACTGATCCATTAAACGCGCACCTATAATCACTACTATTCTAGTACTAGACCACTTATGTTTGAATGATGTAATTTTGGAATTAGTTTTATAAATTCTTCAAATATATTTTAAAGAATAACTATGACAATTGTTAAATTATATATAATAATTGACAAGCTTCAAATATATCAGGATTTAAATCCTCAAAAAGAATTTCTAGGACCATGAGTCATGTTGGCATTATTCTATATCAAAACGACATTCCCTTTGTATTGATTAGTTGTCTAAGATTTGGTTTATGAAGCTTCAAGAAAATTGGACAACATATCAAGTAAAGTGAAACCTTTAAGAGGAGAAAACATCAAAGGTATATTTATACTTCATTCCTTTTGTAAGGCCTTTAGGCGCGCACACACACGCACACACACACACACACACACACACACGGTATTCATTTATGTCCCTGCATAGTTGTACACCATTGGTATAACACATTCACACACTTGTTGAAGTATGCACATGCATTAGTTTTAATTTGATTACCTTTGTTGTAAGGATTCCCATTTATTGATTGGTTTATTTCATGGACAAACCACAAATTGGGGCTTGATGTAGGGGTAGCTTAGGTATTTGATGGTTGTTGTTTTGCACAACCAAGACCCGCTCAAGACCTGAAGAGAAGAAGCACCAAAAGTATATTTTAATGCTTTCTTGCTTTGAAGAGATCTAGTTGCATACACACACAACTCAAGCATATATCTTATTCTTGTATGTTGTGTGTTTTATATGAGTGCATGCATGTTCTTAAACATCTCTTCATGTATGTTTAAATGATTACATCTTGTTCATTGAATTGTCATGACATGTTTAAGCATTATGATGCCAAGCCATGAAGTCTCTTCATGCATGTTTAATTAAGTGCACCTTGTTCAATGACAATGCCATGACATGTTAGGCATTAGGATGCATTCACTTCCCACATTTGCACTTCATTTTAGTCTTAAATGTGGTGTAATTTATTTCCCGAAGATCATCGGAAACGTCCGTGCTTACACGGTGGTGTGTCTTAGCGCGATGGTTGACCACTTGAGAATGTCTCATTCTTCTCTTGGATAAGTGTTAGATTTGGTTTAGTTGTTTGGAGTAAAGTATCTAGTTTCAAAGATTGGATTTTAATGTTTTAAATGTTTTTCAAAACCGACATTTGTATGGTCTTGTGACCATAACATTTTTTAAAACGACTTAAATTGAGTTTTGTAAAATTCTGGACAAACTAGACACCTATACCTTTCCAACGGTATATTATTCATAATATTTCATGACCGTTTAAATTGATTTAAAAATATCCAAAGTGACCACTAAAACAAGGCATCTCTGATGTTTTCCAAATCTGACATTTGGTCACTCAAATGACCATAACTCTTTCTACAGACATTGAAATTTCATTCCATAAAATGGAGTAGAAAGTATACTTTCATACCTTTCTAACGGTATATCATACGAATAATATGATGTCATTTGGTCATGTTTTGAGGCGCTTGAATCTCGAGCTGATGTGTTGTTTTGCTAGTGCGTGGGTGAATGCGCGGGTAGTATACCAGAGCAATGGACCAGCGCACTGATCCGTCCCTGTTTCGTAATTTGACTATATCTCACTCATTTGGAGTCCGATTTGGCTCATTTTTTAAAGGCAATGCACAAAATTTATAGGGCTATCATCTAAGCATTATAAATACATCTCTTTCTCTAATTTGTATTCAAGGAACAAAAGATACAAAACCCTTAAGAGAGATTAAGAGTTCCCTAGTGAGAGAAAGCACTAAGATTGTTTATTTAACTCTCCAAACTCATTTCCATATGCATATATCATCATCTAAGCATCATCTAGGATCATCTAGCATGTGCTAATACATGGGTCTTATCCAACACACATGGTATGATATGTTGAACACTAATTATCTTACATAATTAGTGTTTTTACTTATCAATTTATCTCATTTATTATTATATGTCTTTAGAGTAATTTCTATATACAAGATTGAGATTATGTGTTGATTGGGTTATTTTGCAATAGCTAGGTTTTATTGTTTATATGTCATCTAGCTAATTAATATCATTGCATGATTGAGATTGTTTTTTGATAGTTAGGATTTCATGATTGATATATACATCTAGCTATTAATCTCATTGAAATGTTTGAGATTATTTTTGATAGTTATTATATCTAGGATTGGTTATCCTCTACATAGCTAAGCTTTATGACATGTCATTTAGCTTTTGATATCTAGGATTGTGTTAATTGTCATATTATCATCCTAGATAAGCATATAGTGTACCCTAGCTCTATTTGCATATTTGGATATCTTTACATATTCACTTAGGGTGTAAGATCTCTTCGGAAAATTAAGTATTGATCTAGGGTTGCTATTATAGGCCTACGGGTAGTAGTGGTGATGGGTTACAGTCCCAGCATGGTTGAAGTCAACCTAGGATGTGAACATCATTACAAGTAGTGATTGTGAGGATTGAACAATTGGACTAGGTCCACTTTTACAAGCCTGCAGGCAGTGGTAGCGGGTTACATACCAAGATTAGGTTGTAAACGTTATCACAATTAGTGGATTCGAGGTTTGAGTGTGGTGTACTTACCAGCTCGTGGTTTTTCTCTATTGAGGGTTTCCACGTAAATATCAAGTGTTATTTAAATTCCGCACATATTACACTTGTTGAATTGTATTGACTAGTTGGGTATTTTCGTAAATCGACTAAACTCGAAAATTTGGTAATAAAGGTTAAAATCTATTCACCCCCTCTAGATAGTTTTATACACACCGTGCATTATCAGTTTCATTTGTGATTTGCATGTTCTAGGATTATGTCTAGGAAATGGCATACGTGTGTGACATAATGTTTTTTTATTTTGGTTTTATTGTGTTTTTGTCTTGAAAATGATCTCTTATGATTCCTTATTGAATCTCGGTCATTTCAGTTACTCATTCATTAGGTTTCGAGTCCAAACTAGGAAGCTATGCTACTTTGCGTTCTCATACGATGTGTTGTGTTCGTCGTTGTATTCCGAGTCGAATTCTCAACCATTTGTCAAATTTTTGTAGTCGTCCTCGTGCGAAAAGAAGTCATGGTTTGTAATCCAAATACAAATTTGAATTCGGAGTTCGAAGGCCCGAATACGGTCGAAGAACGCGAGAGGAGCACGAAGGGGGCAAGCATTGGCCAAAGGCCAAGTTTGGGTGAGGCTGTGTGGGGCGCGTGAGCCTCATGGGCCAACAACTCCTCTGCCCTATGAGGCTGATGCGCCTCTCATAGGGATATGAGGTGGCTGCCTCCTATTGGTTGCTTCTTTCCCTCTCTTTCATCTCTTTTAAGTTTCTCATTTACCTCCCATTCATTTTAAGAAGAAATTTTGAAAAAGAGAAGTACATAATTTTCTCTCCAACTTTCCCAACTTCCAAACACCACAACTTTCTCATTCGGAATTTGAATTGAGTGATTCAAGTGGAAAATCTTCGTAATCAAGTCATCTACCTTTTACAAAAGAGTTTACAGCCATTTGACAGAGTTTTGTGGTGGTTATACACTCAAAACCGAAACTGCACGGGATTCTTAGCTATTGAACTAAACTTTGTGATTTTTTGATCTTCAATTGCCTTGGTTTTTTATCTTCTATATGTAGTTGTATGTATGGTGAATGCTATTGAGAAGGATAGCTTCAAATCAAAACTAATCTACTCTAATTAGAGACTTGAATGTAAACTAGTTTTCTAGAATTCTAGGTTTTCATATGTTTGTTAGTTGTATTATGATTAGGTTGATATCTAGGGTTATTTGTGTTTTGATTGTCTCATTTCATGATTAATAACCTTAGCATGTGCTTGGATCCTTTAATTGAACAAATCTATGATTAGCACATTTGATTTTGTATTTAGAGCTATCTAAGATTTAATTGATTAATAATTATATGTTCGCTATAAATTCTTGCTAGAATATTCATTGATTATATTTTGTGATTCTACCATTTTTGGTATATGTTTCTAATATCGTGAATATGTGCTTCATGTATATGATTTATTCAAGTGTTAGCTTTGTGAATGAAACTAGAAATCATATGTGTTAGGTGGTTCACATGCTCTAGGTTTCAATTCATGTTTTGTAATTAGACAATTTTTTTACTTGTGTGCTCACAAGACTAAGTCTAGTTTCCATAGGATGCATTGATCATATATTTTATATTACATGTGTTTGCATCACTTGCATCACTTAGATCATTTGACTTGCAAAAGGTGGAAGTCTCATATTGGAGTGAGTGAAGCTTCAACTTGAGCATTAAGTCTTGGTTAGGAGTGTGAGGCTCCGGATAGTCAAGCAAGGAAGTCTTGGTTAGGATAAGTGGTCCGGATAACCAAGCAAGGAATTCTTAGTTAAGAGCAAGGGGCTCGAATTAACTAAGCAAGGAAGACTTGGCAAGGAGATAGGTTTCATGTAAATCCAAGCAAGAAATCTTCTTAGAGATGTGAGTTGAGCATCTTGGATATGAAGTTGCTTTATAAAGACATGAGTGAAGTGTCTGACAAATGTCGTTTGTATGTGTAAGTTCACTTGTCAAAAGAAATTTATAAAAACCTCATGAAACCTTAAATGATATAAAAACACAAGTATGGCGGTAAATGGGGTGTCGTTCACAATGATCGAGACTAGCAAGGACTAGTTGATACTTTAGCAATATTTATGTTATAAACGAAAAAATAAATTGTTGATGTTGTGAATTGTGAATGAGCATACAGTTAAAACTAAACTAAAAATGCAAACTAAAATGAATGTAAATGGAGTGAAAGATATGTATATGATGGAAACTAAGGAGTTAACGGACTTGTAAGCGAACGTTGGGCAAATGTAATAAACTCGTAAACAAGCACGTCAAATCGAAACTAACCAACCTAAATTGCACCTTCTCAAATAGATTTCAACTTCGAGTGACGCTTAGAAGAAGCACTCACAAAGTTGACAAAAAAATTCAATTTTGAAAAAAACAGTCAAATAGCATGCATTTCCTTAGCTACCGCAACTAAAGCAAGTTGAAGTCTATGTGCAAAACAATGTATATAATAGGCATATGGACAATCTTTGAGAAACAATGCTTGTAAACCATTCCACTCACCCCTCATGTTGCTTGCACCATCGTATCCTTGACATCGCAAGTTTTCAATCGATAGATCATATCGAGCAAAGGCATTGTATATCTCTTTTTTAAGATTTGAGGCATTTGTATCATTAACACTTACAACTTGAAAAAAACGTTCTCTAACAAATCCTTTATAATCAACATACCTCAAAATAATTGTCATTTGTTCTTTGTTGGATTCATCAACTGCTTCATCAACAAGAATGCAAAATTTGGCATCCCTGACTTCCTCATGGATTTTAGCTCGCACTCTGTTAGCAAGAATATTCAACATCTCTTTTTGAATTCTAGGTGATGTATACTTGGCATTTTGTGGAGAATTTTCTAGAACAATCCCAGCAATTTCTTGATTTACCTTTGCTTGCAACTTTATCATATCAATGAAATTCTCGTGATTGGTAGAATTGATGAATTCATCATGGCCCCGAAAAGCACATCCTTGCATTGCTAACCACTTCACCGTCTCTAGTGAAGTCTTGAGTCGTAACCGATTTTGCAAAGTTTCTTGTTCAGAGAGTGTATTCATGACTTTGTCGATTTGTCAAGATGAATCTTTAAGTTATTTCATCTTTGCATAGTAAAAATATGTTGTGAATTATGTTCCCCTTCATGGTGCACAAATGGACATTTTTATCTTACAATTGATTCTTTTCCAACTTTAAAAACCATCAATTGTAAATGTGCAATGCTTTGACAAAAGGCTATCAAAAGATAGCAGGGAAAACAAAATGCTCTATTTTTCACTATTGAATATTCAAGCCACGAAAATCGTTGGAACCAAGAATGTTGAAATCGCCAAATTTGTTTACCATCTGGAATGGGTGGATATTTATCCAATATAGGTTGACATGGACCCATTTTGATATATGTTTTTGGAATATCATCACGTTTGTCAGCAGGATAAGCTTCTTTTGGGAGGCGTAATCTAGGATCACGTTCATAATAGGGAGTATTAATATCCGATGGAGTGTCAACATTCTCAATTTCAATTCTTTGAGATGAAGAAGGCAAACTTGAACCCTCATACCCAAAATTACATGGAGAACTTGATCCACTCTCACTCGATAAATGATTATCTTTTTTTTTTTTTTCCAAAGTATGAAAGCATAGTTTTTCTTGGCTTTGATGTATGATTGTTTGACTTTGTAACCTAAAATTATTTAAAAAATTATAAATTATAATATAACCCTAGAAATAATAAATTGTAGTCGGAAAATAAATTCATAAAAAAAAAAAAAAAAATACAAAATGCTACCTTAAAATTACAAATAACAGACTAAAAATAAATATAAACTAATAAAAATACATGAATCGAAGAACCAAATATGAATATTTTTATAATTGAAAGTTTCGAGAGATGGGATTTGGGACTTGAGAGAGAAGAAATTGGGATTTGTGAATCGAGAGAGAGAGAGAGAGGGGGAGAGAGAGAGAGAGAGAGAGAGAGAGAGAGAGAGAGAGATGAGAGGTGTTCTGCCTTTGGATTCGGAATTGTTGTATTTGCGAATTGTGTGTGATATATTGAACTGGAGGCTTCAATGTAATGATATATAAATAAATAATAATAATTTATTGATATATGTCGGTTTTTGTTGACCTTTAAAGACAAGGAATGATGATATACTGTTGGATTGTTGTAAATTTGCAATGTTACGTCATGCATGTGGAAGTGGGAGAAGTGGGCTACATTAATTAAAAAAAGCAAAACATTAAATAAATAAATAAAAATTTATAAAGGCTAACCCGGCTTTAGCCCGGGTCAACCCCCTTGAGAGTCCACCCTTGCTCTCACAATCTCACTCCCTAGCCCCAGCCTCAGCCCCCAAGTAATATCTTCTTTCGTTTTTGTTTGCAATTTTTATTTTAATGTTCTATTGTTCTATTTATAATGTAATGTTCATTTTAGTCTTCACATTCTATTTCTTCTTTTTCTGTTTTTATTTCAAAGAATCAAAGTCCCTGATTTATGTTTAATATTTGAATTAAAAATATTTGTTGTTTGGTTTTTAGGAAATTTTTAAACCAATCTCAAAAGTTTCATTAATGTATATTTTTGATTTGGAAACAGAATATAAAGAAGAAATGAAGAATGAATACAAATATCTAAAAACCAAATCAATATTTATCAAGTATAGCATTTGTGATGATATTTAATTCTCGGTCATATGAGAAATTAATTAATTCAGCTTCTATGTTTCTTTGTTCTGTTTTGTGGGCGTTTCAGTTCTTTTGGTGTTCAAGTGTCTATGTTTTCTTTGTATCTATTTAGTGGGCGTTGAGTTTTTTTGGTGTTTATTGCTCGGTGCTTTTCGTGATGTTGTTCTGTTTTCCTACTGGTAATAAAATGTTGATTCTCAAAAAATATATATGAGAAATTAATTCTTAGACAATTCTATGAAAAAAAAAATTCTAATTGTGTTTTATACTTTTATTTGTAATGATCTGTTTGTTTAATGATATTTTCAGGGACAGATTCACTTTTTATTTAGTTGTTTGTTAACTATTGTTTTATATTGTATTTTTCAGCACAAAAAAAAAAAAAAAAAAAAAAAAAAAAAAAAAATCAATCTTGCAGTATATCCAATTAGGCATAGTTGGGTTGTTAGATTGGTGGACTTGCTGAATCCAGTTGCTTGAAACCTTGAATGCTTGACAGGTTTTATTGTTTTGGTTCTAAACTTCCGATGTTTCACTATGATAGTGTGATTGTTAGTTTGTTTGTTATTTTAGTTAATATTTATCACTTACAGTGTTTTATTAACTATTGTTAATTTGTTATTTGTTTGTTATTTTAGTAATATGTTTCCTAAATAACAACCATCTGGATTTGAAAAAAAAAAAAAAAAAAAAAGGACAAAGACTAGAACAAATGGTTCAGTCTCAGAAGAGAGTTTTAGAAAAATTCTTTACTAAAAATGTAGAGTCGGGTAATTCACTTGAATCACAAAACCCTACTCATTTGACATATCAACTCAATGATCATGATGTGAATGATATTAATGATAAGATCAATTTGGGCAATGAAAATGAAAATGATGAAAATCAACTCAATTATCATAATGTGTATGACATGAATGATAATGAGAATTTGGGCAATGAAATAAAACAACCAACTCCACATTTGGATATTTATGATCCTAGAATTTGGGCAAATCTTGATAATAAAATGATTGATATATTAGTGGAAAAAGATTATATTAGAGAACTCAATCTCATCTTTCCTTTAGATGGTAAAGCTAGACATTTATCATATTCATATTATACTAGAAAATTACCGAATGTAGAGATTCAAGATAGGAAATGGTTAGTGTATTCAAAGCATGTAGACAAAGTATATAGTTTTTGTTGTAAGTTGTTTAAGTCAATGTATATAAAGAGTCTTTTAGCACATGAAGGACTTGATGATTGGAAGCATGTTACTGAGAGGCTTCGAGAACATGAGCATAGTATTGAGCATATCACTAATATGAGCACTTGGATTGATTTACAAACAAGATTAAAAAAGAATGAAACAATTGATAAAAATTTACATGAGCAAATTACAAAAGAGAAAAATCGTTCGAAAGATGTTCTTGTAAGAATCATTGCTATTGTGAAATATCTTGTTAAGCATAATTTGACTTTTCGTGGAATCAATGAGAGAATTTACGAAGATAATAATGGTAACTTTTTAGGTTTAATTGAAATGTTAGTGGAGTTTGATCCAGTGAAGCAAGAGCATATTCGGCACATTAATCATAATGAAATTCATTATCACTATCTTGGTCATAAAATTCAAAATGAGTTGATTTCTAAATTAGCATATAATATCAAAAGTGCAATCGTCAAGAAAATCAAAGAGGCAAAATATTTTTCAGTGATACTTGATTTTACTCCCGATATAAGTCACCAAGAACAAATGATTTTGATAATTCGATGTGTAGATATGTCCACTAGTATCATAAAAGTAGAAGAGTACTTTCTGCAGTTTTTAAAAGTGGATGATACATCTGAGATAGGTTTTTTAATGAATTAAAAGTTGTTCTAAACTCTCTTGGTCTTGATATTAATGATGTGAGGGGACAAGGTTATAATAATGGATCTAACATGAAAGGGAAACACCAAGGTGTGCAAAAAAAATTACTTGAAATAAATCCTAGAGCGTTGTATATGTCACATGCTTCTCATAGTCTTAATCTAATTGTGTGTGATATGGCTAACTCTTATGTTAAAGCGGTACCTTTTTTCGGAATTGTTCAATGAATATATTCATTATTTTCTAGTTCTACAAAAAAATAGAAAATTTTTCAAGATTATGTCGATGGCTTAACTCTCAAAACATTGTCCACAATACGTTGGGAAAGTTGTATTTATAGTGTTAAAGTCATAAGATATTAAGCTCTCAAAATAAAAGAAGTTTTGTTAGTATTATCTGAAAGTAGTGATGATGTCAAAACAAAGAGTGAAGCTGAAAGTTTAGCAAATGCACTTAAAATTTTTGAATTTTTAGTAGGCATGATTATTTGGCATGATATATTGTTTAATATAAACATGGTTAGCAAAATGTTGCAATCTAAAGATATTTGTATTGATGTTGCTGTAGAACATTTGAAGGGGGTCATTTCTTATTTTGAAAATTACAGAGAAAATGGGTTACATTTGTCTTGATTTCTGCAAAAAGTATTGCATTTGATATGGAAATTGACCCATTTTTTGTTTAAAAAGACGTCAAATTCGTAGAAAAAAACAATTTGATGAGAATGCACATGAGGATATAACGCAATCGGCTAAAGAATCTTTTAGAGTGAATTATTTTATTGTTGTAGTTGATATTGCTATTGTTTCCTTAAAAAGTAGGTTTGAACAATTGTAAATAATTGAAGGTATTTTTGGGTTCTTATATGATTCGAAGAAGTTACTTTCGTTAGATGATAATAAATTGAAAGACGTGTAAATCTTGAATGTGCTCTAAAACATGATACATTTTTTTATGTTGATTCAAATTATTTATTTTCTGAATTGAGAGTGTTACAAGTTGTTTTACCAAAAGAAAAAAAGACTGTCATTGAAATCCTAGAGTTTGTAAAAGTTACGGATGGTTACCCGAACGTATCAATTGCTTATAGAATATTGTTGACTATACATGTAACTGTGGCATCCACAGAAAAAAGTTTTTCTAAATTAAAAATGTTAAAATCTTATTTGCGGTCAACTATATCACAAGAAAGGTCAAATGGGTTGGCAATCTTGTATATTGAAAAGGAAATGTTAGAAAAGATTGAATTTGAAAATATTATTAATGAATTTGCTTCTCAAAATGCGAGAAGAAGACATTTCCAATGATGTTTTGATATTATTTATCTTGTTGTGATTTTATTTTATCTTTAATGAAATTATCATTTTCGGGTTAAATATATAAAAATAGGTTATATATAGTATATATATTGAAAAAATTATAAATATGCACATGGGACCCCTTTTTTACATATTCACCATGGGCCCCAAAAATATCAGGACCAGCTCTGGGGTTAGTTCTTGTTGTTTCGTCAAAAGAGAAGCTAACACATTAACTCATGTCCTCGCGTAGCTAGTATAGTTGTTTCTCTATCTTTTGGTAGTGTGTGTATATATATATATATATATATATATAATTTATCAAGAGAGATATACATTAATTTAATTTCGATAAGAACCTTGATGAAATCACATCAATTTTTATGAATTTTGATCTGAATTTTTTTGTTGATGATAAGTTTAATGAAATCTACGTATGAATAAAATTGGAGAATTTTTCAAGCCCTGAAACTATTTATCCCGATTTTATTAAATTTAAAGGCATCGAAAAAATGAAAGAAATATATGAAAATTTAAATATAAAAAAATAGTTCTAGTACTTGACAAATTTTCAAATTTTATTCATAGGTAGATTACAATAAACTTATTATCCACACAAAAATTTAGATCAAAATTCATAAAAATCGATATGATTTTATCAAAGTTCATATCAAAATTAAAGTAAGCTATGTTTTTGGACCGTTTGATTGATCCAATCCAACGGTCAAAAGGGATCCCATAATTTTTTTTAATTTCAGGGATACCTGAAGTGATAATCCATATATATATATATATATATATAAACTTTCAAGTGAGAAATTCATTACTTTAATTTCGATAAGGATCATCATAAATTAACATTGATTTTTTAAAATTTTGATATGAATATTTTTTAGATGATAAGTTTAATGAAATCTACATATGAATAAAATTTGAGAAATTTTCAAGTACTAGAACTATTTATCCCGATTTTATTAAATATAAAAGCATCATAAAAATGAGAGAAGTAGAGGATAATTCAAGAAAAAATAGTTATATATATATATATATATATATAAATATATAACGAAAATTTTCCTATGAAAATGTCCTGATAGAATTATATAAAAACATTAAATGTGAGCCACTCATTTTACATACTTTGACTTGGTATATATGCACTTGTCAAATCACTTTTATAAATGAGTGGTTCACATTCAATATCCTTATATAAGGGATATTATATAAGGATGTTCCGATAGAAACGGGACCGTGCATATATATATATATGTATGTTTTTTAAATGTTTATATGGTTTTAACTTTTAAAAATGTTTGTTCGCATCTCGATTACTGTTCGTTATTTGAATTTGGATTAAATAAAAATGTCAAGCTTTGTCTCTGTTTAAATTGTGCTTCAACTAAGTCGTCTAATAAAAAGGAGGAAGAGTAATGTTAAGTTTCTCTAACAGTAACATTTTATTTTAGATGTTTTCACAGTAGATGTTATCGATTTGAACGGATACCAGCTGTACGTATATAAGTTTGTAAATTCGCTTGGTTCGGGGTTCTTTACCGACATTTGATTTTGTGCGGGTTGAAAAAAGTAACGTTTAAATTAAAATAATTATTTATATTTAAAATTTTGTAAATAGTAAATTCGTAGATTACAGTATAAGCTGGTCTTAATTATAATAGCAATTTTAGTTATTAATATTCTATAAATAAAAAAATTAAAATAAAAAGTCAATGACGGTCAACGGTGATATGGGTGCTGTGTGTGCATGTATGATGTATGTATGCCAATAACGGAAAAAAAATTCAGTTATAATGAGTAACAAAAAAGTGCAGAACAATACAAAACATTAAATTAAAAATCAATTCAAGTAATCAAAACAGTCTGTTACAACAAATTGAAACCAGAGAGACTAATTATCCATCCCAACTTCTTTCCCTCTTCTTATTCTTCTCAGCAGAAGCTCAAACCGGCCCAACCTAACATCAACCAAAACTCTTATCAGACTTGAACAGGTTTGTCTATTCAACAAAAGAAACATTTCGACAATCGACGACAACATAGTGCAAACGTATCTCAAGCTTACCAAATCGACCAGAGTAAAAAAATAAATAAATAAATAAATAAAAAGCGTTATTGTTCTGATTGTCTTATATGAGGAAACAATGCAGAAATCGGAGAACATAAATACATCATTACAAAAGCAATCGAAGTAAAATGAGAACTTACAAAATTATGATTAGGCGGATAGTTTTGCTTTCAGCTCTGCAGCCACAGCGTCAATGAACTCTTCAGTATTCAGGTAATGGTTCCTCGTAACCCTACACCATACGTAACAAAATATAAACATTACAGACAAAAACGGAAACTATGTAAAGTATAGATCATATACCGTAAAAACAACGCAGGTCACATTTTAACAGGCACTTACTTGGGTCCATGGATGAGAAGTGCAAGATCCTTGGTCATCTTGCCAGATTCAACAGCCCCAACACATGCAGCTTCTAGTTTTTCGGTGAAGTCCAAGAGTCTAGCATTGTCATCAAGCTTTGCCCTGCCAACAAGAATAATTTCACATTCTCGTTAATCTTTTCCTCTGAAACCGGTAAAAACACAAGAGCTGGAATAAGTGACGTTGCAGATTTACCAAAACGGTGATCTTATACCTGTGTGCAAGACCTCGTGACCAAGCAAAGATAGAGGCTATGCTGTTTGTACTGGTTTCACCGCCTTTCTGATGAACCCTGTAATGCCGGGTAACCGTTCCATGAGCTGCTTCTGCTTCGATTGTCTTCCCATCAGGGCACACCTATAAAAAGTCCATCCGTCAGTAAGACAACAATGAAGACATACATAATCAAAGTTGGAGAGTAAGGTGCTAGATATGAGGTTACAAAATATGTTAGAATATTAATATCTAACTTAAATTTTCAAGAGTTAAACAAAGGGAGCACAATCAAAGAAAAATTTGGATCTTCAAGTAAATTAATAATTAATATATACTTACACACACGAACAGGGTAAAAAAAATTCAACAAAAGAAATAAAGAAAGCATGAATATATATACAAAATAATGACAAACAGTAGACAGAAGGTGTACCAGAACAGATGTCATCAATCCAAGAGATCCAAAACCTAAGGACAAGTAACTGGAAGTTAGAGACCAAAGAAAGCTCTGACTGCCAAGACAAATTCCGCAAGCAGCAAAGTTATTGCAGCTTGTTGAAAAGCTAAAGCACAAATTAAAGAAGTATCTCTGTGAATTGAATCGGCAAACCTTGGGCTAAAAAATCGCTCTGCACATCTCCATCATAGTTTTTGCATGCCCATACGTAACCTCCTTCACTTTTGAGAGCATATGCCACCATATCATCAATGAGGCGGTGTTCATACCTACCAATTCGATAGTATAGATGAGCAAAAATATACCTGCATAAATCATCCTTCTAAAAGAAATTTACTCAGATAGTTACCATATCCCAGCAGCTTCATATTTTGATTTCCAGTTTGCTTCATAAACTTCTTGAAATATGTCCTTAAACCTTTGTTGAACAACAAATATGATTTAATAAAGGTCCAAAAAAAATACCACAAGACTAAATTGCTAAAAGAGTACATAAAACAGCATAATCAAGCTCCATACCTTCCATCATATTTCTTAAGGATGGTATTTTTGGTGCTAAGATAAAGCGGCCACTTTTTCTGGTAAGCAGTGTTCATAGAAGCCTCAGCAAAGGATCGGATGGACTGCAATTCCAGGTCAAATATAAGAAAATACAAGTTATAAGAAGCAGACAAAAAAAAAAAAAAAAAAAAAAAAATAGGCTTCAGAAAGACTACAAAGGACTTAGCAGGTTCAAACCTCATCAGTGTTATACATGGATAACGCGACTCCACCTTCACCCGTAAAGTTGTAAACCTCTAACTCGGTCTTCTCATCATTTCCTTCTGGCACTACAAGCAATTTACAAGCTTATGCGCATAACCCACTCAAAAATCACACGGCTAAAACTAAGCAGAATTGAAGATGAAACAAATATACGAATCTCAAAAGGCCATCAAGCAAGAAGAAAAAGAAATTGATTACCGAACACCAATTTTAGTTTTCCAGGTCCTTTAATTACAGCATCAGTAGCTCGATATTGATCACCAAAAGCATGCCTTCCAATGCATATGGGCTTTGTCCAGCCTAACAGTAATTAACACAAATTATAGCTCCAATCCATGTTTGAAAGTATAGAACTGAAACATCAAGGGGGAAATACCTGGTACAAGCCGGGGGATATTTTTACAGATGATTGGTTCTCTAAAGACAGTACCTGCAAACAATGCCAACCACATCAGTTCATCATGCTGCAATATAAATGAGAGACAAGAAACAGTAATAACAATTATTTACACATGCAAAAGTTCAACTTTACTGACCATTCAAAATATTCCTGATTGTCCCATTTGGACTCTTCCACATATGCTTCAAAGTAAATTCCTCCATACGAGCTTCATCTGCCAATTACCAACATTGTAAATCATTAACTTGCCAAATGACTAATATTTGCGGAATTGCAGGTATTATGAAAGGCAGTATAATCCAAACAGTTCAGTAACTTGGCAAGTAAAAGTAATGTCCATTTCTAGTTAAACTAAGACGGGTATACCTGGAGTAATGGTAGCACATTTGATTGCTACATTGTACCTAAAACAAGAATGCAATTGTCATCAAACGGTTGCCATTAAAAGTACCAATAAAATATAAGAACTGAGTTACAAATATTAAAATATCTCTAATTATTATTTTCATCAAGAATAAAGAAAAAATAACAATATGAAAATCAAAATGAAAGATACAGGCATAAGTACTGAAACTATAGTAGATAACAGTTCTTCACATGGTAAGATTATTCTGATTGGCTAAGTAACTCAAGACATGCAGAACTGAAAATGGAGATAATTTATCTTTCACAAAGCAATTGCATGCAAGTTTGATGTAGAAAACAAGAATACATCCAAACAGTTACCATGCACAGAGAGAACGGATGGACACTACATTAATGATTTACATTCTTCCAAAATCTGGGAGGCTATTTTAACTTATATTTCATTTGATCACAAAGTGATAAGATTTCAACAAAGGAGATTCAAAATAATTAATCCAACAAAAAATATATATAAAAAACTGCAAGACATACTTCTTAGTGGCTTCTGCACTTTCAATTGTAACCTTGTCATCGGTGGCATCGCGATGTGGGAGGCCAAGGTCGAAGTACTTTATGTCCAATTCCAAAAATGGGAAAATAAGCTGCAATGAACATTCAAATAAATTTATATGCCATAATCATTTTCCTCTATATCTCAACACAAAAAATATTCGTCAACAAAAAAATAACAATGAAATTACCTTATCCTTGATGGATTGCCAGAAAATTCGAGTCATTTCATCACCTGCATTATAGAACAAAAATCAGTGAAAATATATAATATATAAGATAGCGTAAATACAAGTTTTTAACTGCCTCAGTAAAGACCCAATGGAGAATCTACCAATTCAAAATCCAAAAGTGACGATCGAAAAGTCCAGTTTGATGCATGTTAGAGAAGGCTTTTGATATAACCAAAACCGCTTCTTTTAAAAGTCATTAAGTGCGTTTAGGTCCATTTAATAGAAATACAGAGTACTGTCTGAGATCAAAAGATCACTTTGTACTGGTGCTTCGAGAATCGTTGAATAATACTTTTATACAGAGAAATTTTGGACTAAAAAAATAACACTTGAAATAAGTGCTCTTTCACAAAAAATAAGTGTTATTGCCCGCTTCCTGCAAAAACAATTCCAAGTCGGATAGATCGGACTGTCGTGAAAGATAACAACAACAAAAAACAGTGACCAGCTAAATGAACTCATCATAAATCATCAAACAGATGGTATTTAAACAAACGATTCACTGTCAACATCATCAAAATGACATTCTTCATTTCAAATCTCAAAATCCGATCTAGGAAAAAAGAAGGATCCCAATAGCACAGATCTTCAACGAGACGTTGAGATCCAAATCAAAAAAAGGAGAGATATAGAGAGGAGGAGGAGAAGATAAATCTCACCGTCCATCTCGACGATCGGATTCGCGACCTTGATCTTCGCGAACGCCATTTTCCTGCTGCTGATTTGAATCGAGAAACGTTTTTTCTTCGAGTGGTTTGGTTTGGTTTAGTTTGGTTTTGTAGTAGATAGAGAAGAGGAGAGAGATTTTGTTTTTCAAACGAGGAATATCGCAAATTCGCAAATATTACGTTGACCACTGATGTGAAGAGAAAAAAGCAGCATTAATAAGGTGTATGAGATGCAGATTTTCCCTCGGCTAGCGATGGGGATGAAAACATCTCCGAATTGCCTAATTTCCCTCAAACATATATAAATATAATTATAATACTTTTTTTTTTTTTTTTTTTTTTTTATTCTTTAAAAACTCTAACTCTCTAAATATATATATACATTTTATATAAAATGCATTAATAAATTTTATTTTATATTTATAATGGAATGTTTGTTTTTTTAGTTTAATTTGTAAATTTTAGTCATATGGGGAAATGAAAGAACGAGGGAAACGGTGAAATGGAAAAAAACGGAGAAAATAGGAAATAAGAGATGGGGATGGATATAGGTCCTCCCAAAATTCCCCATCCCCATTTTCCCCAAATAGGAGGGTATGGGAAATAGAAATGGAAATGGGGATGGAGATGGGGATGGGGATAGGGATGGGGATAGGGGAATCTATATACATCCTCATTCCCCAAACGTGCATCTTTAATAAGGTGACTGGATTTGGAATTTGACATTGAAGTTATTGTTATTTGCTAGTTTGCCACTGGAACGTACTTGGGTACCTGTTCAGAAAAATGTTTTAACATGATTTTTATTTTTTAATGGATATTAAGACCAACTCCAATTAGGGTGCGTTTGGCACAGAGATTAGACAGAACAGGGTGGGACGGGACAGTTGTTCCGTATTGTATTTGAAATATCTAGGCCAAAACTGTTAACAATACTGTTTTGCGTTTGGTAGGGCTCAAAAAAATTTTGTCACTATTTTGGCCGGGTTTTGTAAGAAATGCACCACATTACTAAATCAAGTTTAAAAGACACATATTTAGGTGACCAGACAGAAATACCCATTTTTTTGTCACTTTGTGTCATTTTAAAACCTAGAGAGAAAAAAGTTGAGAAAGAAAACAGTAGAGAGAGAAAGCATCAGCTGCAACACATACGCATGAAAATCTGACGGTGAACTCACCGGCGGCAGCGCTACAATCTTGAAGTCGACGAGAATTTGCAATTGATAGTGGTAAGTTTATGTTTCTCACGCGTTTTTGTTCTTGATAAGTTTATGTGTGTGTTTAGTGTTGTTTACATGTAGATTATGTTTGATTTGATTTGTCTTGATTAGGTTTGTTTGATGAGGTTAGGTTAGGGTTTTAATTTATGAAAAATTTGTGTTGAAGATGATGAAGATTTGGGTTTTCGAGCCTTTTAACACTTTGTCCGAGCATTTGCTTTTTAAATTGTAATCCGAGTTTTTTTAAGGAATATGAATAGTTTGTCAGTCTCCGAACCTTTTCATACATTGTCCAAGTCTTTTCAACAGTAATCCGAGCTTTTTAATTTTTTATGAATAGGTTTGTCAAATTTGAATCTTCGAGACTTTTAACACTATATCCGAGCCATTTTATACATTATCCGAGCCTTTTCAATAGTAATCCGAGATTTTTAATTTTTTATGAATAGGTTTGTCAAATTTGAATCTCCAAGCCTTTTCATACACTGTCTGAGCATTTTCAACAGTAATCCGAGCTTTTTAATTTTTTATGAATAGATTTGTCAAATTTGAATCTCCAGACTTTTAACACTGTCTCCGAGCCTTTTCAAACACTATTCGAGCATTTTTAATAGTAATCTGAGTTTTTTAATTTTTATGATTAGGTTTGTAAAATTAGAATCTCCGAAACTTTTAACATTGTCTCCAAGCCTTTTCAATAGTAATTCGAGCCTTTTAAATTTTATGAATTTCTCAAATTAGAATCTTCGAGACTTTTAACACTATCTCAGAGCCTTTTCAATAGTAATCTGAGTCGTTTAATGAACTTATATGGTTTTTTCCTGTGAATAAGCAGATGAGGACTCCGATAAGGATATTCTTAAAACTCCAATGGGAGAATGGTACGAGGGAAAAATAACTCGGCATGACCATTTCGATAACCTTCAAGATATCGATAACGCACTTAACAGGGTACCTGAATATCTTACGGTCGAAGAACGTCGTCGGTATACCGAGTCTTGTTATGGACATTTCTTTCGGATGCATCGTGAAATGCAATTTTCAGCTGGCATTGCCCATCAGCTACTTATGCACGAGTTGCATCATGATGGGCCAGAAGATGAGATGAGATTTTGTTAAGTAAGCATTCGGTATTGTTCTCGAAGGTTGAGTTTTGTCTAATCACCGGTTTGAAGTTCGGAGTCATTCTCGACATGGCGAGGTATGTTATGGTAGAGAATGGCATACACGAACAATACTTTCATGGTCAAGATGAGGTCGAGTTTAAAGAGTTGAAATCAGTTATGCGGATTGGTGTTTTTAAGCAGCAGTACGATGCAGTTAAGCTGTGCTTATTGTATATGCTCAACTGGATATTGATGGGGTTGGATGAGAGAAAGAAAATTCAATTATGGCATTGACGCCTAGTCGAGGACTTGGACACTTTTGATGCATACCCATGGGTTGCACATGTGTATAGACAGTCTATTACTGGTTTCAAGCATGCATTAGACGGTCAATGGGACAGGTTCGAACAACGATAACAAGCAAAGGGCGTTGATGTACACACCGTGGAGATGTACAACATATATGGTCTACATCACACATTGTTGGTGAGAATTTAGAATTTGAATTCGTACTTTAACTATATTTGTTTTCATATGACGGATGGATACATATATTGGATTCTTATTGTACTTATCTATTATGCACATATTTGATTTTAAGGTTATCTTCGAGTTTGGCACCAATTTGGGACCTACAGGGAAATCGACATGTCCCCCCGTATTCTAAAAAAGGAGTTAAGTCAATGACTGAGGGCAAAAAAGCTGGATAAAATTTTCACTAAAAGGGTAAGTTTCTTTTTTATTAATGTTCATAGTTATTAGTATATATACAATTACAATGGTTTAACTACGATTTCAGATGTTTGCGAGGCTAGAACTGGTGACGATGGCAGTTGAGATGGCTGAACGGTACTACGAGAGTATAGACGAGGGTGGCAGTCTGCATGATGTCGCCGATAGACTTGTTTAGGTATTGGATCCTGGATAGCATGCGACTGTCGGAACAAGTGATACTAAGGGTATGACTTTTGGAACCAATGATACAGAGGGTTCTGAGCAGGAGGATGGCGATGAGACTCCCCTGAGGCAAATGCAGGTTCGATTCATGATGCCTGGATATGATTCACGAGGATGAGTTGGAGGGCATGTAGAGGTACGTAAAAATATTTGTATTGCATTATTTAATTTCAAACAAGTGAATGGTTTTAATATTGACAATTTCAAAATCCTTTCAGGACTATTGGGACCGTAAATTCGCTTACGTGATGGATGTCGTTCGAGATTTATGGGAGGATGTCCTAGGTTTAAAGGAGGATGTCCGAAAGTGTAATGAGAAATGAGAAATGAGATTGAGGGCATACGGAGTTGCTGGACTTGATTCGGGAGCTTCAAGGTTCGACCTTGCAGTCCCATCTAGATGGTCCATCATTCGATGACTGAGACTGTAGTCCTAGAGACAGGTTAGGTAGTCATCAGGATGAAACAGACCTAGAGCCTAAATGAAGGGGTACTGGTACTACGAAGATAGTATCTGATCAGCAGAGGCCAGTTATGACAAACAGAGAGCATGTGCCTGGTGGTACAGAGACAACACTATTAGAGCAAGTACTTCCTAAAGACCTCATATCGGAACTCTCGTCGTAGCTGCTGCATGATCCGGTTAATTTTCAGGACCTCACATCGGACCGCTAGTCGCAATGCACCCCTCAAGCCGATCCTAGCATACAAAGTTCCTTCTCACAGCACACCCCTTTAATCGATCCCAACGCAGCGCACCCTTCCAAGTGATCCATGGGGACAGAATTCCTCTATCATGGCGGACCCCTAAGGTCGATCCTAGCTGATCTACGTAGAGAGAGTTCCTTCTCACAGCGCAACCCTCAAGTGGATCCCAGTGCTTTGAACCGGAGTCCCCCCCAATTCAGCGTCAGTAATGTGTTTGCAGACAAGGTTGGCAGCAGCAGACCCTATACACTGACCCATGTCAGCCGAAAAAGCCAAGGACACTGCCACAACCACCACATGTATGGGTGCCAAAGGGATTGGCGTACCAAGCCTAAAAGAGGAGCGAGACGAGGGAATTGTAAGTATAATCGTACATATTACAATCTTTTTATTGTATTTTGAAACACCTAAGTAAAATTACTTGGTTATCTAACTTTTTTACAATTATACAAACGTGATGTGGATCTACATGAGCCAATTGCTGTTAATTGGTTCCACCGGTTTCAAACCAACTTCATGGAATTGGAGGATACGGTATGTTTCTTACTTGAACTGTCTGTATAAGTTTGTTTCAGAAATGGTAGAATTCTAACAATACAAAATGTTGAAATTGTGAGCACATTGACGCGTACTTGCATATTCTGCAGAAGTGTCAGCGAGCATGCCCACTGTCTACGGTTCAAGGATTAATATACTGGATTCATAATTCTATGTGAGTGTTTATATTTCACGGTTTTCGCTTGTGCATTGCTGTGTTTCATACATCTTTTACCTAATGTTTCGGTAAATTTTCTATATACAGTCATAATTATGTTATCATTGGGAGAGAATTATGCCTAGTGGGGTAGTAGGTAAACCCCCTAAGGGTTGGTCTGTGCTAAAGTATTAGTGGTCCGCTGATGACCTTATGGTGGTACGTGGATTGCTCCCGTCAGGAAATCGGTCATGGCACGATGTTAACGTGGTGAGTGTTTATTTTATATGGTTTCAGTGTGTAAAATAAATTTGACACCGATAACACTTTGTTAATATATATTGTATTATTATATTAAATATTATTATTATATATAATATATTAAATATTATTATATATATAATATCTATTATTATATATAACTTATATATATTATCTATGACAATTTGACCCGCACCCGCGGGCACCCTCCTGAACTCAACCCTATAGGTTCTGGTTTGGGTGGTGAATTTATGACCCGCGATCCCACGAATCTGTATAAATAAAAACCTAGTGGATTCGGGTTCATATACGAGTTGGGAAAACGAACCCGTGGTTGAACCCGTGAACCCGCATAAATAAAAATTATATAATATTTATTATTTAAAATATTATAAATTTAAACTCCAATTGAACCTTTTTAACCACATAGAGAATACAATATAAAAACTTCATTTATTCTAAGTTTGAGAATTACAATTCTCAACTCTCATTTATATATAGCTAATGATATATTACATTTGCTGGTTTTACTTTTATGAAATATCGTACTTGCTTATTTGTTTTGCCTTTGGAGATCCATTTGGAGTTTTACTGGGTAGTGCTTTATATTATTGTATTTGTAATTTTCCATGGGGAAATTATAAATAAAGAGGAGTTATGTATTGTATATATAAAAAAATATAAATATTTATAAATTAATTTTACAGGTTGGTGGGTGTGACCTGCGAACCCGCATAAAACCCACGGATGAAACTTAAACCCGAACTTGTTTATTTTCACTGGTTCGCAGGCGGGCGTGGGTGAGGAAAATTTTCACAGGTGTGGGTTTGGATTTTATAAAACCCGTCCGAACCCGACCCGTTACTATCCCTATGATTCCAATGCATATGCCAATACCAATACTAAATTTATTTATTTTTATTTCAAATTATAAAAGTCAATAAATATAATTAATACATTCAATTTATATACTATTTTTTATTATTTTAAAAAATATAAAAGTAACAATTAATGCATTCAATACAATTATAAATAGTATTTTTGTAATTAAAAAAACAACATTTATTGATATGTCAAATTTGACCTTTGCTATTCTTTTTGTCAAATTTGGCACAAAGAATAGCATATACCAAATTTGACACAACATTTTGTATTGCATTGGAGTATGTTTTATTTATTTATTTATTTATTTATTTTTACTTTGTACTAAATCATAGCTTTGACACATTAAAATAGCAATGCATCGCATTGAAGATGCTCTAATATTGTTAGAATTAGAGGCTAATATTATTTTAAATAAATTGGTCTTTCAACCTAATGTTTTTTAGTATTACGTTAACATGTTTTCAAATTATTTTTATTATTAAGCATAAAAATTAAAAGAAAATGTGTTAATTCATGTTTTTTACTATGTATGTTAAAAATTCTAAAAATATATACTTTAAAATTATTTTTGAAAATATGTAACTTTGTATATATTTTTAAATCTTAAAAAAGATAGCAAGAAAAAAATAGGAAATGTATGAAAAATAAAGGAACAACAGTGTAAGTAAAACGAATGGCGTAATTGTAAATAGATTAAAATTTGTGGACAATTATTTAAATATATTATTTTTCGACGTTTTGCTTTGCCATACGTGACACAACATGGTTTTCACCTACCCCATTTGCAGATATCCAATCAAGAGTCAAGACATTGAATTTTTTCAAAAAAATAAATTTGAATGTTTGTCATTGCAAATTTCCAGATGTTTGAAAACAATTAATTTGTATTACTAATTATTGATATAAAAAATTATATTCACTTTTATACCATCTATGTAACCACATCACCGAATTAGAGGTGGGCCAGGTGGCAATACAGGCGGTCCAGGCCTTCTAACATGTGGTAATAAAGAGATCTGGCCATCTTAATAGGCCGGCGAAGCGTGAGCGAGCGCGGAGAAGGAAAGGCCAAACACTTCAGCCTAACGGGAATGAGCAACGATGAAATGACAAGAGGAGGTGCTCCGGGCACCCCCAAAGAAGGGTTGAAGAAGGTTTTTCCCTTCACCCCCACCCCCTAAATTGGTAAAGAAGGGATCTTTGGGGTCTAATTTTCTTTCTATCTGACAGGACAAAGAAATAGGAACGGATGGTTCAGGATCGAAGAAGCAACGGTACACTTCGCACGAACCCCTGAACTTCTTTACGGAAGCTTTCTCGGAGTCTCGCTGAACGTACGTGGGACTGAACAATTTTAATAGAGGAAATCGTAAGAAATGATTGAAAAATTTATTGATTTATTGATTTTAACCAAAAAATTTATTTTTTATTATACCTGTCATTTTTGGACTTCAACCGACAAAATTATCCTCTATTTTGTTTTACTTCATCCAAAATTTCCCCCTCTCTTCAGTCTTGACACCAACCAATTTGTCTTCCCAACGTTTCAAAATAAGATCTCTCTCTCTCTCTAATAATTTCAAAATCTGATCTCTCTTTGGCTCTCTTTTCAGCGACTGTCGTTCATCGCTGCCGCCCCCTTGCCTGTTAACGCCGCCAACTGATGCGACCGTCCTCTCGAGCCCATCAACGCAACGCCTTCGCCTTGGCCATTTTTCTCTCGTCGACGACGCCGCCTTGAGCGACCGTTCAAGCCCGTCAACGCTGTGACCAGTTCTGTGTTCAAATAGCAACACCGCAATAGGTTTCCTTTCCATTTTCGTTGGTTTCTGGTAACTTTTTTTTTGGTTATGAATCTATTTATCGATTTGGATCATCTAGGGTTGTGTATTTGAAGTGGGTTTTTAGTTTGGGAATCAATGCTTGTTCAATTTATCTTCAATTTGAAGTGGGTTTTTTTTTTCTTTGTTTGTGGTTAGATTATTGAAATCCAATAGTTAGTTTTTGAGATGGGGTTTGTATGTTTTTGTTGAAATAGTAATATTATTTGAGTTTCTATTTACGAATTTTGAGCTCTAACGAGTATTTTGTATAATGCAGAAATCGATGGTTCCCCATATGCAGAGAATGCACTTGACAAAGCTGTGGAATTGGAGGTATTCCGCATATTCGCTGATAAGATTTTATCTGCTGTTGACCCATGATTACAAGCAGTAGCTATATGTGGCAGAAAGTTAAACATTATATGATAGTATTTTAAGGCCTATCTGCTTTGTTAACTGAAAAATAGTTCCTTCCAAGCCATACGATAATTGTAGAGATTAGAGAAGAAAATTTGTGCTGCCGGACCTTGGCAAGGCTTGTGGTTTTTATAATTAATTCTGAGTAGGTTACATGCCCGTTACATTCAGAATTGTCAATTGGTATTTGAATCAAGATAAATGAATCAAATTATTTGTAAGAAAGATAGATGTTAGTAGATACAAATTAATCATAGATATGGATTTTATATAGTATCCATCCATTTCTTACATACTATATGGTTTTTCTTCTCTACATTGACTTTATGTTTATAGGAGTGACATGAGTGAGGCTCCAACCAAGTATCCAACTCTGCAGAGGCACCGACGGCTTCAGCAGGTGCATGAACTAGGACGTCCTTAGACGCAAGAGCTAGTGTGGAGATGGAAGCAGCAAATTATTCACCATTCAATAAAATGTGCACATGTATAAATGCTTCTACCAGCCATGCATATTATTCAGAGATGCTTCTAATATAATCTGCTTTAAAATCTAGCCAAATGAAAAAGCAAGATACCTGCCCTTATCCCAGTTTGGACAACAGAGCAAATATAAATCATTTAATTTTACACAAATTTGTTGAACCAGACTTGTATGGGGCAAATTTATATCATATACTTTCACACTTTTGCAACAAATATGATCATATTTCATATATGAGCTGACAGTAGCCACTAGCCATTACAAACCAATTCAGAATTCTGATCAATGCACCTGCTTAATCATATTTGGCAAATTATTACGTTCATCAAAATTGAAAGCTAGACAAGCACCACGAATGATTAGTTACATATCTATTCATTTCACAAAATAATTCATTAAAAGCAACATAATTCATTGATATTCGTTCACTTCACCTAACAAAACATCTATAAACAGAAGCAATTTAGGGGTAATTAACTACCGTGTATTAACTTTCATCATCAATGTAATAAGCAATTCAGCATTGTTTACCTAAAATTAAATTTCTTCACATTCAATCCTCAGGAAGCTTCATCAATTTGACCAATCTGCAAGAACATAATTAAATTGTAGTTGAACAACTTCATAATAAGAAAATCAAAATTTCATAATATGGTAATAACAAAAGATTTGTTTAATTCAACTTCATAATAACAAAAGATTTGTTTCATACAACAAGTAAATCAAAATTTCAACAAAACCACATCAAGAAGAAATGAATCAAGCATTTGACATGGTAATAAGAACTTCAAGAATACATTCTGATTTGTGAGAAGTATACATTCCCTCATTATTGCGATCTGAGTATTCCGCTGATTTGCCCCTATTTTTGAAAAGTTTCCTCATTATTCGAGAAGAGTCACAAACCAGAGGAATACTGAAATCCTTTTTTAAAAAACCCTATTTTATTCAAAACTGTTGTAGGATTAACTCACCGGTAGCTGAAGACGGCGTCGACTAGCAAGAGCGACAGCGCTGACGGCAAGAGGGCGGCGGATTCGGCTACAGCTGCGACGACAATCTCTCTATTTCTATTCCTTTCTCTCTCTCTCTGATTGTTGTTGCCCGATGAACCCTAACAAAAAAACTTTTTTAATTCAACCCCTTTAATTTTATTCTCTATTGTTTAATTTCAAATTTAGGGGTAGTGGTAGCAAGGTTCAGGTTCCGGTTCGGTTCCAACCGGTTTGGGTGAAACCGGTATAAGCCAGTTTCGATTTCGGTTCCCGTTTCGATTTTTATGGAACCGGCAGTTCTGAACTTTTTTTTTTTTTTTAATTTTAATTTATAAAAAAAAAACTTCTAAGTTGTAAACTTGTAATAATGTAATTTTAAATAATAAAATAAAATAAAATATATAAATGATAAATTATTAAATAAACAAATGATAAAATACAAATTACAAAAGAAAATTAAAATAAAATAAACAAAATGTTAAATTACATATTACATTTCATTGGATATTTGGGAATTAGGTCACCCGAAATTCGAAAATAACATAAAATAAATAAATGATAAATTACAATATTAAATTAAAATAAAAAAAAAAAATGTTAAGTTATTAGCCTTGCACTTAATTTTCACTACAATTAAGTTGTCTACGTATCCTCTTGGGGGATTTAGAGGAATCAAATGCCACATAGTTATCTTATCTTTTATTGCAGGTTTGTTGATGACATGAACTTGTGATGACTTGAATACGTGATCCACATCTTCTCTTCCTGGCCCGTTGTATTTGTCTCTCCACTTTCATGTTCATCATCTTTGAAGAAATCGTATGTTATCTCATGTTCGATTTCTTGTTGTCTATATTGAGCCTATGTTCAATCATCCACACAAACCTGTATCTGGAGTGCTTTCGGAGTCGAGCATGAACGCCTTTCATCCAAGATATTCCCCCCGGCCCTGAACTTTTGTTTCACCGCCACTGTAGAAACTGGTATTGAAAAAATATTTTTGGCTATGATAGCCATGATTGGACAGTACTTTGCGTACTCTTTCCAATATTGTACTATATCAAATTGTTTCTTTGGCGTATCTTCTATAAATTCATAAGAATCATTTAGATAATATTTAAGCTCAGAATACTTGTCAGTGCTTGATGAAGAAGAAGATCTAGGTTTTTTGGTTTTTTTTTTTATATAATAAATTATATCCTAAATTCAAAAATCCGGAGGATGATGATTTGAGATGTGTAGTTTGTGTTCGTGTAACATCTAAGTTGAGTGAGGATCCATAAACTAAAAGATATTCATCATATAAAGAATACAATAATTTCTTAATTCTATCATAACATGCATTAACATTATATTCTATGTTTAAACCTTGGAGGCCATAATAACCATTGAGATAATAACAAAAATGTTCTAATTTACAACGTGGATCAAAAATCATGGCAATCAAATAAATATCTGGCAACTCATGATAATAACGTAACCATTTTTCCTTCATAGCATTAACGGTTTCCCCTGTTTCTCTGTCAGATTCACAACAAGCAAATGCACCAGTAATATTTAGATTTTCAATAATAAATAAATGAGTTATAGGATAATAAACACCAGATAAATTTGTTGTAGCAATATAAAAAACTTTTGACAAATTGAAAACGTTGTAACAAGCATCCCAATGAGATTTATAAAGTTGAATGTCAATAACATGAAATTGAATAAAAGAAACTAATAAATCTCTATACTCGTAACTTTGAGCAAGCAATTTATAAGTAGAATTCCAACGTGTTGGAACATCACGAGCAAATCTAACGGCACGTCTACCATTTTGTTTACAATATTTTACCCATGCATTCATTATAGAAGAATGTTTCCATAAAAACTGAAGGGCTTGTTTAATAGGTAGAATAAAATGATCAAGAGTTTCTAATCCTTTTTGAACACATAAATTTAAAACATGATTTGCATAAATCAATTAAAGATGGAATAGAAGCAGTATTGCTAGAAGCATTATCAAAACCAATTATAAAAATTTTGTTCTCAATTTTATACTCTGAAAAAATAATTATAAGCATTCTAACAATATTATGAGCAGTGTGTGAATCATCAAAAACTCTAAATGCAAGAATTCTTTTTTGGATATTTCATGCATCATCCATAAAATGGCAAGTGACACCCAAGTATGAATGTGATCGCCAATGGTCAGTCCATATGTCGGCACATACGGAAACACGACCGTTATATTTTTCAAAAAATCTTTCTAACTTTTTTTTTCTTTTACATAAATCTTTTCAAGTGTATATACAAGAGTGGATCTAGGAACACGGCATGTAGCAGGGTTTAATGCTCATCGACAATAATTAATAAAACCAACCCTTTCACCAAAATCGAATGATAAGTGTTCTACTGCTACTACCATTCTAGCTAATTCTTCCATATTTTTTTCATCAGTATAACGAAATAATTGTTGGTTAAGAGCAGCGTACCTAAGAATTTATATTTTTGACCTCGATCTAGTCTCTGCTTCTGGATGTTTGGTTTGAATATGCTTCCGATAAGTGCCATATCCTCCGGATTTAGACCACGTATATACTTTTTTGCAATGATTGCAAGCTGCTACATAGCTTCCATCTTCTTACCTAATTTTCTTCATATGTTTGACGAATAGATCAGATTTGCTCTGCTTCGGATCCGGTTCGTCCTCATCTGCTTCCAGTGGATCAAAATCATAATTCGGAGGTGTATCAATATCAGACATATTTTCAGACTGGCTTGTCAAATTAGGGTCGGGGGGTGGCATTATGATCGGGTTATGAAATTATTAAAAGGGGAGTAGGAATGTTTAGGCCTAGGCATAGGCCCGTCGTTGCAGATAATCGTGATAGGTGGTGTCGTTATGACCGAGATTATCGACCATTTGACCCTTACCTTTCATCGAAATCGAACGCCTAGGATCGTCACGGCCGTGACCCCTTCAATTTCTACCACTTGCCATTTGATTGGACGGAATAAATTTGGGAGAGAAATACTGAAATAGATAATTGAAAACTTAGAACTTAAAAGAATAATACTATAAAGTATAAATCTATAATACTATAATACTATAATAGTAGATTAGTAGTAAGTACTATTATAGTAAGTACTATGCAGTAACTAGAAATAAGATAAATTGCAAATAAAATAAATTGCAAATAAATGAAATTGGAAACTTAGTATTTAGTAAATACTAAATAGTAATTGGTTATTCAGAAATTAAATAAATTAGAAATAAGATAGATTGTAAATAAAATTAATTGGACATAAAATTAATTGGAAATAAAATTAATTGCAATAAAATATGTTGGAAATAAAATATATTGTAAATAAAATTAATTGGAAATAAAATTAATTGCAATAAAATTAATTGCAAATAAAATATATTGGAAATAAAATTAATTGGAAATAAAATTAATTGCAAATAAAATATATTGGAAATAAAATATATTGAAAATTTGAAAATAAAATTAATTACAAATAAAATTTATTGGAAATAAAATAAATTGCAAATAAAAAAAAAATTGCAAAATTAAATAAATAGTAAAAACCTTGGAAACTTGGAGTCTTGGAGAGTTGGAGAGTGTTGAGACAATGAAACTTGAAATAAAAATTAGAAATTTAGAATTAAAGATTTAGAGAATCGAGAATAGAGAGAATAGAGAGAATGAGAGGAAAATAAGAAATTGGTGTGAGAAAAAATTGGGGGGGGGGGGATAACAAAAAAAAAAAAAAAATTAAAGGGGTGGCCGTTGAGGCCCAACGGCATGCGACGTCGGCATGCCGTTTGGCCTCAACGGTCCAAAAAAAAAAAAAAAACAGATGAATCGGCCGGTTTGAACCGAACTGAAAAATCGGTTTTGGTTTCGGTTCCAATCCGGTTCCACGGTTGGAACTGGAACCTTGTCGGATCTATTTAGGGGTAATTTTGTACAAAAATAGTTAAAATTGATGAAAAAAATAAAATATAAATTAGTGGCTAAAAACAATAAACCAATAAATTTTTTGGCACTTTATGAATTCAAACCATTTTACTACAAATTCAGCTTTGTTAAGTTATACGTAATGATATATATATATATGAAATTGCAATAAATGAACAAAAAATTTATTGCTATATTGCTTTTATTCAAAAATTTAATTTTTATCAACATTTCCCACCCAAATTCTCCTCTCTATTTGGTCTTGATACCCACCAATTTGTCTTTCCAACATTTCAAAATCAGAAATCTATCTCTCTCTAATAATTTCAAAATACGATAATTCTCTCTCTCTCTCTCTCTCTCTCTCTCTCTCTCTTCAGCGACCGTCGTCCATCACTGCCGGAATACGTCTCTCTCTCTCTCCTGAGATTTCGAAAATATGCTTACAGGTGATTTCACTTTACTGTTCTTTGATTTAATCTTTTTTTTTTTTCGTTGGTTTCAACAAACCCTAGACCCTTCTTTCTGTTCTCGTCTTACATCTAAGGTTTTTATTATTATTTGATTTTATTTTGGTTTAATTAATCTCATTCAATGTTTGCGTTTTCATCTTTTAAAAATCCCCAAATTTCACGCAAAATTCAAGCTCAAATCCTTTACGGAGAAAGGCCTGCCTCTTTCGCTTTCAAAATTATATATTGATAATTGTCCTCTGCTACAACAGAAGTGCAAAGAGGAAGAGGACAATATTGGCCCATGATTGCCCACATACCTGCAATCAAGATAAATGATTGAAATCTAATGATTTCATAAACCAGCCTTCAGGTATGTCAAATTAAAATAAAAAAGCATTATGATTCTAGTTTGAATCAGCTAGAATCCTCTTCACTTCTTAATTCATTTTGTGTATCCAAACAGGAAGTTCTACATTTATTCCTCAACTCCAATCGTTTTTATCTCCAAGAAGAGAACATCAACTCCCTCGTCAAGTCCATCTACAAAGGTAAATTTTCTATATATTTGTTTTCACAATTATTGAATATTAATTTTGTTCGAATCATGTGCATTTCTCTGTTGTTATACCCAAATTGTGTGTTATTTTGTGGTCAATACTGATGAAATCAGATCTAGAAGAATGTTAGTTGAGTGTAGTATTTGTTGATTTTAGAAAATTAGTGGAGTGCATTATTTGTTCATTGTAGGAATTAACATGTATATTTGATCTTAACTAGTAGTTTTTTATTTGGTTTTTGGTTGATGATTTGTTGAATCTGTAAGGATTTCTTCAGTTTTGTACCGGTTACAGTTGTAAAGGCTGTGGCTACACTCGATTCTGCAGTTGAATTGCCATTAACTTCTGAGAATGTTGAGAATGATGGAAATATTGTACGGTTAAAGCTTTAGGGTGTAGGGTCTAGGGTTTCTAAGGGTATCTATTTGCTGTTTTTACCATTATTGGTCTTTGTTGAATATGTTAAAGATTGAGAAGTTGAATCTGGGTGTACTTCAAGCATTTTTATGTAGAAAAATTTCAATTACTTGAATTAGACTTGGATAGCTGAAGTAGTTTGTGATATTGTGTTTTCTAGTTCAATTTTTTGGTGGTTACGTAATAATACCAAAATTGAATATGTTACTTAATTGATGAACACAGATTCAAACTTTAATTTTGGTTTCCACTTGTGACTTTGTTTCTTTTGTATACTTATGATTCATTGTAAGAAATTCACAATTTGTCGTTGCCTTTTTTTTATCATCACCACAAGTTCACTATAATCTTATCCTACAAATAAACTATTGTTTGCTTATTGAAACCAATTCATGTTATGAAAATTGTAGATGTTTTCGTTGTCTCCTTTGTGTGTTATTTGTTTGTGAAGAATTTCATGTTATTTGCAAAAATTTGTAGTAGAACCCCATTGAAAAAAGCATATGTTAGTTTATTTAATTGGAATAAAAACTTATAATATGTTGCTCTTGACCATTGATGAGCAATTATATGTGTAGGCTTTGGACAAGATCATATTTGAGAGCTTAACGGACAAGAGCACAAGCTAGATGCCCATCCTAAATTCTTCATTCACATTTTCCCATACAAGACCAACAACTCACTGTCCGTCATTGTGAGAGAGTGGAGTCGATTTGGTGCGAATGGTACTGTAATTTTTTGAAGTTAAATGTTAGTTCGATTTGAAGTTACATGCCTGTTATTTTTGAAAATTACATGCTATATATTTTTGAAGTTACATAGCAGTTAACAAATTTTAAAGTTATATGTCGGTAGTTTTCAAAGTTACACGTCAATTAGTTTTTAAAATTACATGTCAACTAGTTTTCAAAATTACATACATGCTAGTTATCGAGTTACTTGTTAGTTACTTTCAATGCTTTTATTCTTATGGGATATTATTATTTTCCACCTCACTTATGAAGTACCGGTAATTTTCTACCCTCTAGTTTGAGTAACAACCATTTTCAACCTTCTATTAACTTTTTAACAAAAATACTATTATATCCTTTTATCTCTCTTTTTCAATTTTTAATTTTGTTTATTAAAAAAATAAAAATTCAACATAATGTCATCAATATCATCACCATATTCGATATCTGCTGTCGATATCATAGATGGACGGTGGAGAAAATCAGGAAGAAAAAAAAACCCAAAATCAAAATCAAATACATCTTCATCATGAAACCCAGAAACTTTCTAAAACCTAGAAAACAGTTTCTGAAACCCAGAACCCAAACGATCACCACCTAGCCCATTGTGCACCCCCAATTGAAATCACCACCATCGGCACCCCACACTGATGCCTACAACTACACCCTCACTGCTCTCTCTGTAAAGCCATTTCCACACCGCCATGACCTCTAGAAAAAACACCCTAACAAACCACAAGCAACACGAAAATCAACTACACCCTCACTGCTCTCTCTGTAAAGCCATTTCCACACCGCCATGACCTCTAGAAAAAACACCCTAACAAACCACAAGCAACACAAAAATCACCACCTTCAAAATCCAACCACCACCTCCAAAATCCAGCCATCACCCCCAATCGAAATCCCTAAATTGAAATCAACCACAACCATTGCCCTAAATCGAAATCAACCAACCACAACCCACACCATAATTCGAAATCACTTAACCACAACCATCATCCCCAATTGAAATCGACCACAGTCACCACTCCCAATCCAATATAGGAAGAAGAGAGTGGTGTGAGAGGAAGAGAAAGAAATGAAATGGTGAGAGAGAGAGAGAGAGAGAGAGAGAGAGAGAGAGAGAGAGAGCCAAGAAAAGAGAGAAGAAGTGAGTGGTGTGAGGAAGAGACACAACCGAAACAGAGAGAGAGAGAGAAGAAGAGAGTGGTGTGAGAGGATTTGAAAGAAGAGAAATGGGTGAGAGAGAGCGTCAAGGAGAGAGAAACAGAAGAGACCGGTGGCCGGTGAGAGAGGAAGAGAAAGAAGATGAACAGGGAAAGAGAGAGTGTGTTGGGGAGAGAGATAGAAATTAGGTTGAATTGAATTTTTTTTTTTAAATTTTTTTATATATTATATTTAATAGTTTTTAACTATACCCTGTTAAGTTACGATTATACCCTTACCCATATAATAGAATATTCCATTTTATCATCGGAATAGTAACGGTAGGGTGCATTTTGACGATTAACTGAAATTAGAGGGTGGAAAATGGCCATTACTCAAACCAGAGGGTGGAAAATGACCAATACCTCATAAGTGGGGGTGGAAAATAATAATATCCCTATTCTTATTTAACAAGATTGGTTGTTCTATCGCTTACTTGGCAACCGCAGGCTAGAAGACCAAGAAAAAAGAGATCCGTAGGCTGAAAGACCAAGAAAAAAGAGGTCCATACGCTGAAAGAACAAGAAAAAAGAGAATTTGTAATTCCATGTTACATGTCATTTGTAGTTGAAGTTACACACTTGTTATTCAAGTCTAAGCTAAGAAGAAAGCATTGTTTACTAGTTATATATATGTTACGTACGAGTTGAATGCTAATTGATTTTCAAGTTACATGTCAATTGTATTCAAACTTATATAACAATTCAATTCCAAGTTACATGTCAAATTTGTTTCAAGTTACATGTTTTTCGTGTTCCAAGTTATATGCCAGCTGACTACTTGAAGTTACATGCCGGTTGTATTTGAAATTAATTAAAAATAAATATCAAATAAAAGAAAAGAAATTAAGAAAGAGATTCAATAGATAAATTACAAGAAAGAGAAATGAATAGAAGAATAAATATTTGTAACTGAATCTCTTATTGCATCTGTTGACGGATACAAATAGTAGCAAAAATATTACAAGACATCTTTTACAAACCTCTTTTACGGCTACTTTAAGTTTCTTAAAATAAACAAATTTACGGTTGTTCAAGTCAAATGTCATTATTCCCTACTATCAATAGCTTTATTTACATTTCTATTTTCTAGGAGGAATTAAGTTCTCCGTGACTTTACCCTCATGGGTCGAAGAGAATAAATTAGTTTCTTTGTTCATGTGACGCCTTCAATCAAACTTGTTGAGCGGAAACATCCCACAAAGTCTGTGCAATCTTCGAAACTTTCACATCCTAGATCTTTCACACAACAAGTTTTCAAGTGGTATTTCAAGGTGCATTGGTAATCTGTCTACCTTGGTCGATGGTAAGAACAACGAGGTATTCAAACAATTGATATATGTTGCGATTAAAGGAAGAGATCCCATGTATATCAATATCGTTGCAATCATCGACATCATTGACCTTTCCTGGAATAATCTAACAGGAATTACATGCCAGTACAAAAAATATACATGTCAATACAAACAAGTTACATGCCAGTACATTCAAGTTACATGCCAGTACAATAAACAAGTTACATGCCCGTACAAAAAATATACATGTCAATACAAACAAGTTACGTTCTAGTACATTCAAGTTACATGCCAGTAAGCAACTAAAACAATATGTAAACACACAAAATAAAAAACAATCCGTAAACACACAATATTGATGTCCTTGTTTTAAAATGACATAATTGTTGAAAAACAATCCGTAAACACACAAAATAAAACTAAACTTAAGATGTTCATCACTAACCCATCTAAAGATGCATCAACAACCACATTGACCTTGTCGATCAAAGGAGCAGGAACGTTTGAACCCATACCCGTCTCAAGTAGGTCAAATCCCTACACAAAATCCAGTGAAATAAACAAAATCAATATCAATTTTCATATCCAATAAACTTAAACAGAAAAACAAACCAAAACTATATCACTATCACCAAAAAACAGGTTGTGTCACACATTTCAACTCCAGAAGAGAAAATCTTACAATTTCTTTCATTCAAGAAAATATATTTACTAGTGAATAGAAACTGTATACAAGTATTAACAAAAAATAAAATCAATAAGCTCTCAACTATATAATTACTTGGTTGATTGGAATATTTTGATAAACAAAATCATTTCACAGCAATCAAACAAGCATAGACACAACATAGTACAATCAAACTAAAACCTAGAACAATAAAAATTAAATCTTCCCAAAAACCCAACTAACCAGATTTGAAGATTGACCAGTGAGAGTGAGGGGTCTGGTGGATTTGAATCTTCCCAAAAACCCAACTAACCCAACGGTGACGACGTCGACGACTGAGAGCAGCTGATTCGGCGAGAGGTCTGGTGGATTTGACGACCTATAGTGACGGATTCAGTGAGAGGTCCAGAGGAGGCGTGAGGTGCGGCGGCTGGGAGAGGTCCGGCGGATTCGACGAGAGCGGCGGCAACGACGAGGTTTGACGAACTAGACGGTTTTCCGATTTAGTTTTGCGATTTTCTTTCTCCCTTCCTTTCTCTCTCTTTTTTTAACCCTAAAAAATAAAAATAACAGAACGCTTCAACCCTTTTTTCTCTTTTTATTCTAATTTCAAATTTAGGGATATTTTTGTCCAAAAGTGGTCAAAATTAACAAGACAATCAAAAATAAAATTTTGGCTAAAAACAATAAACCAATAAAATTTTTGGCTCTTTATAAATTCACCCCTATATATATATATATATATATATATATATATTGTCACTACTACAATTTAAAAACCCAAGAGAAAAGAAAAACCCTGATGTAAAATTGATGTATTACAAAAATTAATACCACTGTCGCCAGCTCGCTCCACCACCACTGGTGTGGTAATTGTCATTATAAGGAGTTGAACTTGCAACCTCAAAGTCAAAGTGGTAAGCCTTTACTGTCTGATTACAAGATTGGATGTGTTAACAATTGCACAATATTTATATATGACATATATGAGTTGTTAGAAATAAAAAATAAAAAAAAACTTGTTTGATAAATTTAAATTTACTCAACTAATCAAAATTCTAATTTCTACTGCATATATCTATATATGTATATATATTAAATAAATTTTATTAGTGAGTTTATTTTTCATTTCATTTTTTATTATGTGGTTTTGTGTTCTACTGAAGATATTTTTGTGCAAATTTTTTCCTTAAAACTGTATCTTTTGGAAAGGAAATAAATTTTTTCATCCCTGTTGGATTCTTTGATTTTTCGATACGAATCCAACGGTATAAAGAACATAAAATTTCGGGCGGTATTTTGAAAGTTATGATCAATTATTCAGTCAAAGGTCAGAAGTGATTGGAGATATTTTTGTGCAAACGTTTTCCTTAAAAACGGTATCTTTTGGCAACGAAATAAATTTTTTCATCCATGTTGGATTTTATGATTTTTCGATAAGAATCCAACGGTATAAAGAACGTAAAATTTCAGACTGTATTTTAAAAGTTATGATCAATTATTTAGTCAAATGTTAGAAGTGATTTCTATTTTTTTTTTTATTTTTATAAATCGGTTACATAAAAACCGATTTAAACAATTGATTTTTTTTTAACAATTTTGTAGTAGTGTGTTTAATAGATTTAGATTTTTATATAGTTTTTTTTTTTTTTTTTTTTTTTTTTTTTTTTGGCAATATTGCATTATTGCAATGGGTGGTAATTGAACCAAGGTTCTTAGCAAAGAGGTTTTATGACTTAACCATTTCAATACAAATTTAGCTTTGTTTAATTATGCATATATTAATATATATTGTTTAATACGTGTTTTTTTTAAAAAAATATTGACAAGCCTTGCAGGCTAAGCCGAGCCGGCCTAAAGGTCTCATAGATGAGGGCTGACCTGCTTATGGCCTAGGGCCAGCCTAGTTGTGGAGCGGGTCGGCTGGGCTTGGCCTACCAAGCCAATCCTATATTGGTAGCTTTACACTGAATATGATTCAAGATGCTTTCCATAATTTAAACAAGCAATTACTTTATTTATATGAGATTATATTATCAATAATGATACCCAATTCAAAAAGTTAATTCAATTGACGAGATGAGTTTGGTCAATTGGTATACCATTTAAACCTGACACGGTTCTGGTTCGAACCGTGGAACCGAAACCGAAAAAATTGGAATCAATTTTCCAGTTCCGGTTCCAAGGTTCGCAGAATCTCTCGGTTCATACCAGACTAGAATTGACGATTTTGATTTCGGTTAGAACCGGTGGTTCCATGGTTTATTTATTTATTTATAAAATTAATAAAAATATTAACACTTTATTTATAAAAATAAAATGTTTAAAAAAGAAATGACATTGTAGAGTATTGGGCCATGACCCATAACCCTTGTCCAAGTAATTATGTTTTCTCTTTCATTCTCCTCCTTTTTATATAGGTTAAACATCTCATTCACTTCTCTATTTATCCGATGTGGGATGTGATATAAATGAACTTTTAGTATGGTTTTTTGCATATCCTCTCAAATCGATTGGTAAAGGATATAATTATATTCTGCAAAGGATGCACTGCGATGATGGCTTCCATATTTCTGGACTGCTCTCCCTCCCCAAAATAACATTTTTACATTTTCCATTTTGACAATTATGCGGATCAGTGGGCATAAATTGCAGTGCAGTAGTGTGTATGTTGATGATAGAATTCCTTTGATAGTTAGATGTACTATAAAATTATGGTAAACAATGAATTTCGTCGATCTTTTTGTTTGAGCTCCTTGCTAACTAGCTCACACATCTGCAATCAGCCTAAGATGCTACCCAAAAACTCTTTACGGCAAAAGCTCGATCAATAAAACACCATGCTTGCTCAAAATATGCATCCAATACCGAGTGCTATTATGCATCCATCATCGTAAGAGTAGATATCTATTTAACATTATCGATATTAAGGGGCTGGGCATTGAATTTGAAGCATTCTTCTACATACAAGACTTTAATGTTTCTTTTTATTGTCCATGGCATTCTCAAATGATGGACGTATTCTCTACAATCCATCATCTTGTATTAATATGATGGAAAATCATAGTGTCTTAATTACAATAATCAAATTGTTGCTTGTTTGCAAGAATAATTGTTTTTTTAAAAATTGATTTGAGAGGATATGCAAAAAAACAATACTAAGAGAGTAAAAGTTCATTTATCCCACATCTCACATCGGATAAATAGATAAGTGAATGAGATGCCTAGCTTATATAAAAAGGAGGAGAAGGGAAGAGAAAACACAATTACTTGGACAAGTGTTATGGGTCATGACCCAGTACTCTACAATGTCCGTCATAACATTTTATTTATTTTTTATAAATAAAATATAATATTTTGTAATGTAAAAAAAAAAGAAAAAAAAGCGGTTCAGAACTGACGGTTCCGTCGAAACCGAAACCGGCGGTTCTAGAACTGTAATCGCCTAAGGCCGGTTCCAGTTCCACCTAACCACGGAACCAGAATTGTCGGTTCGGAACCAAAATCGGAACTGAATCGGAACCGTGCCAGGTATTACCATCAGACGTATATAATAAGGTTGTGCGTCGATTCCTACCTCCCTCCCCAAACCTTGAATTTAATGTAATATGTAGTTCAAATTCAACCAAAAATCGTGTCAAGTACTTTATCATTTCCATAAAATCATTTGTTACATAGTTACATTATTTGAAATCAGTTCTGGGCTCATTTATTTTAGGGGTAATTATCCTGGTGGCCATTGAGTTTTGCCACCACTATCAAAATGACCACCAGATGGGGAATTAGTTTAGAAATGACCATTTTTGACAAACAATGTTACATTAATGACCATTCCGTTATGACACCGTTAACTTTGTCTAAGAATGTTACATTAATGGCTATCAATTTGTTCACTTGATATCAAAATGACCATTATAATCATTTTTCTCCAAAATTATTCTAGTGGCCATCCATTTGGTCAATTGGTATCAAAATGACCATTATAATTGTCCCACTTTTTCTATAACATGTGTATTGGTTAATTGATATCAAAACAATCATTATATGTACAACTATATTCTATTAGAAAAAATAGAGTAAGCAATCATTAAAAATAAAATTTCATTTAATAGAGAAAATAAAGAATTCATTTGATTCAATATAATTTCAGTCTTATGCACATCAAATACTACTTGTTAAAATTATGATGTCTTTGAGTCTGTTCATATTTAATCTTCATATGGATGTAAAATCTTAGGGGACGGTTGCCAATGAAATGTAATTTTTTGTCCTTTTAGTGATTCCTTATGTTAAAAAGTTGATTTATTATTATTATGGTTTTGTTAAAATGCACAAGTATACCAAAAGTCATGATTTTAAATGTGAATAGGCTCAAAGACATCATGATTTTAGCAAGTAGTATTTGATGTGTATGAGACTGAAATTATATTGAATTAAATGAATTCTTCATTTTTTCTATTAAATGAAATTTTATTTTTTAATGATTGCTTACTCTATTTTTCTAATAGAATATAGTTGTACATATAATGATTGTTTTGATACCAATTAACCAAATGGATGGTCGATACACATGTTATAAAAAAAGTGAGACAATTATAATGACCATTTTGATACCAATTGACCAAATGGATGGCCACTAGAATAATTTTGGAGAAAAATGATTATAATGGTCATTTTGATACCTAGTGAACAAATTAATGGCTATTAGTTTAACATTCTTAGATAAAGTGAACAGTGTTATAATGGAATGGCAATTAGTGTAGCATTTTTTATAAAAAATAGCCATTTATAAACTAATTTCTCATTTGGTGGCCATTTTGATAGTGGTGGCAAAACTCGATGACCACTAGGGTAATTACCCCTTTATTTTATACATAATATTACAAAGTAGTTACAGTTGGCAAAAATAAAAATAAAAATACATAGTAGTTATAGCTTACAAGTCATTAAATGAGGTTTTGAGGGTTGCACCGAGTGTCATTTTTTATTTTATATTTTATTTTATTTTATTTTATTTTTTAACACCGAGTGTATTTATCTCATCTCGATTTTTTTTTTTAAATTTTAAAAATCCCCTAATTCCGTTTGGTATCAATTTTTTTTTTATTAAAAAAAATGAATTACTATCATTATCCTAATAAATTAATTAATAGTATAATATAGGGCTGGGCATGGTCCGGTTTAAACTAGAACCGGACCAATCCAAAAATTTCGGTCTTTTGAAAAATAGGACTAGTTTGGACCATTCTTTTTTTTTTTAGACCAGACTAGACTAAATTATATTTATTCGGTTTGGTCTAACGGTTTTTGACTTGAAATCTAAATACTTGACCATTTAAAAATATATATGGCATGATAAAGTAATCAATTAACGAGACATACAAGTTATTGTTACGTACAGTTCATCAAACTAACAAAAGCTAAAGGAGTAATAAAAATAAAAATAAAGTGCTGTGTAGAATTTTTGGAAGTATAAAAAATAATAATAAATAAAATTACTTGCTATTACTATAATCATGACAATGCAATTGAATGTATGCAAGTCAAAAAAATTTTACAACTCAATCATGAAAATTGTACTAATTTAGTTTAATATTATTAATATTTTTTATTATTAGTGATAGCTTTATAAAATAGTGGAAACAATTGAAATCTTTTACCATCCCTTGTTTGGAGTTTTATTTGTTAATGGAGATTTTCATTTTTTACGAACTTGTACGGTTGGTGTCCAAAAAAACAAATATGAAATAATAAATTAGGGTTTTTGACTTTAACCTTTTATTTTAAAAATTGTATTAAAAATTTTTGAGTGTGATATATGATGTGTAAAATCGTGTTATAAAAATATAACTCGCAAGTGCACGAATCGTGAGATAAGTACAGCGACAAGTACAACGACAAGTAGGGATCGTTCCCACGAGGAAAAATGATTTATTAATTATAACTAATCCTAATTAAAGTTAAGAAATTAATAGTAACCAAGAGATTTAAGATTGATTGATTGATTTAGAACTAAATTAAGCTAAGAAAGCAGTTTAACAAAGAATTGGTGAATGTGATCAAGAGATGGAAAACTAGATAATCAATGCTCCCCTTATGCAATACTCAATGTTCATCAACTAATTTCATTAAATAGATTCAATCCAGATTCAGAGTTCATTATCATCTTAAATATGGTATTACCTTAATTCCTCGGGATTTAACCACGTGTTTTTAATCACAACTCACCATCGTCAAATGTGTAAGCCATAACCAAGAACCCATTACATGCAAGAATTATTGAAATAAAATTGTCTCGCATTAATTCCTATGTCGAGAACAATTATACTCATTCAATTGAAAAGTAATTAAAACAACTTAAATTCATCTAGTGCAATCTCAATTTATAAATTATCGAAACCCTAGACAAGTATTAATTAATTTCCATTAGATTAATGCAAGTCAAGAGCAAGACATATAATGAATTGAACAAATCTAAATCCGAATTGATTAATAAAAATATGGAGTTTGAATCATAACATGAGCATCACATAGGTTCACATTGATTCCATAGTATGGAGTTAGTTACACATCATAGAAATAAAAAGACAAGA
Source organism: Acer negundo (assembly GCA_035582765.1). Taxonomy (NCBI): domain Eukaryota; kingdom Viridiplantae; phylum Streptophyta; class Magnoliopsida; order Sapindales; family Sapindaceae; genus Acer; species Acer negundo. The sequence goes on along the minus strand of CM069241.1, from coordinate 21,656,866 downwards.
GATAGAAAAGATAAAACCCGTTGAGGCCTTCAATGAATTCTTCAAATCTTCGATGTTGAAATCTCCTTCGTCTTCGAATCTTCTCTGTGTAAAGATGGATGAGAGAGTTCAGTAATGGTTTGTGTAAATAAAAACGGTCTCCGTTTTTTTTTTTCCACTTTTCTACGCGTCCTTCGCATTCTTTAAATAAGTCTATTAAAAGTAGGTCACTCACAATCCCGAGAGAACACTGGTTGGGCACAACCGCCCCTTGGACCGCTCCCTAGGCAAGATGCATGTGCATTGGTCCATCAATTGAAGCACCTCTGGACTTGAACGCTGGCTAGACTGCTTGGGAGGCATGTGCATGACCAGCGGTTTGGCCGGCGTTAATTAATGGTTTTCCTCTGCTATTGGCCGCTACATGGACCGCTTGGGATACATATGCATGGTCGGCGATAATTAACAGTGTTGCCCTCATTCAACATATTTTTTGACTTCATTCATTCGCAAACAAAATTCTCTGCACTTCTAAGGAAAACAACCTACAAAGGCTCAACAAACACATCAAATCACCAAAAAGACTAAAAAGACAAGCATAATATATAGGAAAAAAGGTAAAATATAAACATAGAGTTAGACTAATCAATATAATAGTAATACTAAAAGTATTCGGTTTACGGTTTGGTCCGGGTTTAATATACTTGGACCATAGACTAGACTAAACCAAACGATTTTACTAAAATAAACCCATACAGTTTTTTTAATTACAAACCGGACCAAACCAAGCGGTTTGGTTTGGTTTACGGTGTAGGGCTTTTTTGCCCACACCTAATATAATATGTTGGACTTTATAAATTATAAGGGCTATTTGAGTTATGAGAGTTTATTTAATTTTTAAAAAATAAATGTTAACACGTGATCTTAGGACATATGCTAATGATTGAGAATATATATATATAGGCTCATTCTTGAGTGCAACATTACACCATACAATTTTAAAAAATAATCCATATCATTCTAATCTCAACCATTGATTGATTTTAGACAAACATCCAATGGTCATGACTTATTCTCTTAATGCATGCATAGGAATCCTAAAATGATCTACTAAGCAAGTCACTTCCCACTCACTAAATTACTTGACCGTTTGTTCTTCACTCCTCTCAATAGTTACCTTTGTTCTTTTTCCCTTGCTATAAGATGTTCTTCTTTTCGCTTCCAGCCAGAAACATCTAATCTCTTACTGTTTTTCTTCTCTTCTTCCTTTATATTTCTCTTCCAGCCTTAAAAATCTTTAGTTCTTCATATATCCATAATCCACACAAGTCACACAACACACTGCATATATATTTCTTCCATTAGCTGTCACTCCCTTCATATAGACTAGAATCGTTTCTCATTCTTCGTATAAAAATCTTCAACTTCGACCCATTTTTCGCTGCTTCATCAGGTGTGTATCCACTACAATTGTTTAGATTACTTGGCTGCGCATTCCTTCATATATGATACGATAATTTCCAAATTTCATTTTTATTTTTTAAATCTATACTTAATGGTCTTGACTGTTAGTGATTCGTCGTCTCAATGGTGTTTTATTGTTTGTTGTATTCGTCATTCTATAGTTTTTAGGTATAAATATAAAATAACATCACGTTACTTTGATAAAAAATAATCATTAGATACAAATACTATACTTTAATGGAAAACACATAGAAAACATAATCATTAGATACAAATACATTCGACACTATTATAATTATCCGGTCAGACATATAATCATATGATCGGTCTTACTTTACTGTGATTATTGTTATTATAAGATAATCGTTACGTATGTATTGTAATTTTTGGTTTACCTGTTGTGATAATCATATGTTGGTAAGTTGTCATACAAACTGGTCCGTCGATCGGATTTTTTTATTTGTTTTTATCTTTGTAGTAATGGAAACGCATGGAGGTGAAATTTTGGTTGACACCAATGATGAATTGAATAAATTTAAAGTGTACCCAGACATGGACTCTTCTGTTGTTGATTTTGTGCCTTATTCGTCTTGGGAAGGAACTTTAAAAGAAACTTGTGGTTTGAGATACAAAGATGTCATTACAATGAAATTTGATTCGGTTGAAAACGCATGAGCATTTTATCATGGTTATTCTTGGGCAATTGGGTTCGGTGTATGATTGTCAAACAAAATCCATGACAGTAGAGTATAGGTCTGTGAGAAGGAAGGTTTTCGAGATAAGAAGTACATGTGCAATACAAATTCGAAACGCAGGCCACGGCTACAGACAATAGTGGGTTGCAAAGCTCGTTTCTCTGTTAGCTTAGACCGTGATACTAAAAAGTACAGCATAAGGGCATTTGAGAAAAATCATTGCCACAAACTAGCAACATTTCGTGAGGTTGCTTGGGTCCTATCTCACATAAATATTGATGCTAAAGACTTATCCTAAATTGATGCCATGGGAAAGTGCTGCGTAAAACCTTGTTTGACATATGAATACACGGTTAACCGGAAAGGGGGTTACTCCAAAATTGGATTCACACAGAAGGACATATATAATCGGATTGATGCGAAGAGACAAGATGAAGCTTTTGAAAACGATTCACAAGCCGCACTTATGTATTTGAAGTCAAAGGCGTATTCTGAAACGAATTTCTACTGAGGTTAACGAAAGAGTTTTTTCCGTTTAAAAACATCCATCAACAATATTTATAAATCCCAAGTGCACTAAAAAATGCTTTCCAAAACAAGTAAGTGGCAAGTGGCAAGTGGGTATCGTTCCACAAGGATCGGTTACTTAGCAATGATTAAAGTAGACTCTAGCATTGAAAGTGCATAAAGGTAAAATGTGATAATTTGTTGGAATTAATGAACTAAATGCAAAAAGTAATTACACTAACTATAATGAAACTAAGGTTATAAGAAGTGGTGTGGATGATATAAAGATGAAATGTGGGAGTGACACAATCACAACACAAATCGTGAGCGAACCATTTTATCCAATTAAGATCAATTGATCAATTAGGGCCAATCTACCTTTCAGTGTAGACTAAGTGTGATTGAGCTAACCCTCTACTACATAACTACAATGGTTGGTTTATGAGAGGGTTCAATCAAACACTAAGTTCCCATTACACAACTTCAATGGTTGGTTTGTGAAATAACTTGCTTAATCTCTAAATCCTCTACTACACAACTACAATGGTTAGTTTTGAGAGAATTTGTCTTTAAGTATAGATATATTTAAAAGAGTAAAAATGGCTTGGATTGATATTTTCTCAATCCACCTCTTTTTAGCCGGGAAGTATTGGATTGATATTTTCTCAACATTTCCCTTCCATTCAAGTTAGCTTGTTTAGTCACCTAAAGTGAGTATCTCTACTCAAATTGGGAGTTGATGTTTCTACCCAATCTAAGGAGATCTCTAATCCCAATTTGAGTTGAGAGTTTGTATCCCTTCTTAAACCAAAAAGGGATTAATTCAAATTAAAACATCCAATATAATTTGACTATCAATCTATGAGTTGAGAGTTGGTATTTCTGTAGGGAAAAATAATAAATAAAAGTGGTAAACGCAGCGGAAGCGATACTAAAAGCGATTTAGTGACTTTTAAAATTTTTTCCTTTATGAACCTTAAACCCTTTTAATCAATAAACATGCACATATGTTAACAAAAGTAAATTACCTTTTATCGTGTGATCCGATTGACTTACGTCGATGGTAATCCGCAAGACCTTCAATCCGAGCACGAACGTGGATCACCTAGGAGCGTGGTCTCCCTTTTCTTTGAATTGCAAACCTGTGAATGGACCAAACAAAAAACTTTCTTTTCTTTGTTAGTCACAAAACAATCAAAAGAATGTCAAAAATTATTCCGGTCACTTTTGAGTTCTCAATCTAATGATCGAAACTCGCGTGAACCTAGATCGATATCGTATACACAAGCTTATTGATGATTAAGCAATAGTATACTATCGAAGAATAATTTCACACTCTCTTTTGTCTTTTTTAGAATAAAAACTCTCTCTTGGAATTAAGAAGAAGAAGAAAGAAATAAAAAACTCAAGCACAATGGATTGTGGTGGCCGAACCCTATAAGAACACATATATAGGTTGGCCGAATTTTTTCTTCTTTTTCCTTTAGGGTTGCCGAATTCTATGTAGTCTAAGATTAGAGTGACTTAAATTCAACCATAATTCTTTTCAACTTAATAGACTTCAAACCCTAATTGAACTCCTTGATTTTTATTCTTTTATTTTGACTAAATAAAAAAGACTCCTTATTTGATTAAATAAATAAAACCAATTTATTTATTTCCTTGTCAAACAAGTCTTTTACTTTTAGGAAAGATTTGTTTCTTTAATTAAACAATTAATCAATAAATTAATTAATTCTTATTTAATTAAAACAAATGAAACAAAATAATATTTTAGGTTAAAATTTTAACCTTGCCGCCCCACTTGATTAAGATTGGGCCTAACATTATTTTCTTATTTCATTTAATCCATTGGACTTTAAATAAAAAGCCCACATGTGAACCAGACCCATTCTTACTAAAAGAAACAAACCCACATGTCTTTCATTAATATATTAATATAATTGAGCAGCCCATTACTTAAATAATGTGCAAATTATATTCTTAATATATTAAATGCAATTCTAGATGGACCCTTAAATTGGTCCGGTAGAATATATCAAGTGATCCATGCAAGTCCATGTGGATTGGGGATCTTGGCGGGCCATCTAAATTTAAGCTTCAATAGACATAACCTAATCACAATCAACAAATGATTCACTTAGGTCCGATCCATTAATTTTAACTCATTCCACTAAAGAGCTAAAACTGAACTCTTAAATAAAGATAGAAAAGGAAGATGCTCCTCATTCATACCCTAGACAATCATATTGGAGATAGTGTATCCTCGTGATTAATATCAGTAATCGCCAAGAGTTCATAGACCGCCTATTACTCTCCAAGTTACCATATTTACTCATATGACCACGTTTTGAACTTGGATATTTTGACTCATCATATCTCATTTGATCCCACTCAAATGCTAGCAAAAGAATTCTATAACTTTAACAAGATAAAGGTGCCCAACCTTTAACTTATGTTGTGAACATTATTCAAGACTAACTAAAGAATTGTGTCTACCACATACATATCCAGATGTACGAACAATTCTTCTTTTTCCATAGTCTTTAGACCTTATGATTATTTACTTTGACAATTATAATATAAACTATAAATGCTATACGATTTGTTAAACCAGAAATCTCTTTATTAATATGAAAAAGATTGTTAATTACAACATTACACTCTTGCTATTGAGCATAATCCTAACAATTTCTACCCAACCCAAAGAGATTATCAAATGCTTATAAGAACAATGAATGAAACTAATTAATCAAATATTCAATAAATGGTCATCACCCACAATCCATGTGCAATTACATCACTCCCACTAAGGGGATTAGCTACTCATAACACAAATACAAAAATGAATAAAAGAAACAAGAGATAGGAAGAAACCTATTGGTATTTTGTGATCTCCTTAAATCTTCTAGTTCCTCTCCTTTTTCAATGTGTAGGATCTTGAATCCTTTGAGTGTGATTCGGGCTAGAGTGAAAAGAGATGAAGAAAATGGTGTAGGATGGGTTTTGATGATGAAATTTGGTAAGGAAATGGATGGGTATGTGTTTGAATATGATAGAGTATATTCCTAGATCTAGGTGATGAAAATATCAGAAAATGGAAGTGTGGGGCGTGTGTCTCAAATCAGAAATGAGAGTATATATATGGTGAAATTTCCCTTAAGCAATATAGTGTAATATATACCTAGATGGGGGTGAATAGGTATAGGTCCAAACTCTTCCAAACTACTATTATGCGGAACAATGATGTGCACATTTGATGTGTCTAAGAAATGATTGCTTGTCGACACAAATTAGAATATAATACACAAGTGATACAATCTGTCAAGATATGGAAGATAATGAAAAGTAAAAACAAAACTTGACACAGTTGTTTTTACGTGGTAAAACATCCTAAGAGGAAACATTCATGGGTTGATACCACAATCACCGACAATCAAATCTGCTATGATGAAAAGGAGATAAAAACTCAAGGCAACCAACCAATGATATACTCTCTAAGCTATCAACTCCTAGTCTACCATCGGGCTTAGTGAAAGAACACTTTGCCACAAGCTTTCTAACCGAGATAAATCATTTGCCTCTAGAAAGCCACTCCCTAACCGAGATTATCCTTAAGTCTCTAGGAAGATTTCCTTACTCGGTCTTACTTGAAGCCTAGCTACTTGCCAAGTCTTCCTTTACTTATCTAACTAGAGCCTCACACTCCTAGACAAGACTTTGCTCGGAATTACTTAGAGGCATCACACCTTTTAGCCAAGACTTCCCTTGCTTGGAATTATTTAAAGCTTCACATTCTTAACCAAGCCTTCCTTGCTCTATGTTGAAGAATCACTCAACAATAAGAGACTTCACACCTTTTGCAAGGCAAATGATCTAAGTGATGCAAATGATGCAAACACAATCAAATAGAGAAAGTTGATCAAACAAACTCTATGAACATGCAAGAGATAACTAGAATATGCTTTCAATACTCAATCACAAAGTTATCTAGAATCCAAGTATGTGAATCAATAAGAACTTGATTAGATATGTCAATATTTCAATCACAAATCCTAGTTCTTAGATCATGAAATTAAACCTAGAAATCAACATGAAGCACATCATACAAAACATTTCTAGAATTAATTTCATGTGGATCAAGTTTAGCTTTCAAGTATATTCAATCAAAATCACAAAAAGCTATAACTCGAAATTCATTCAAACAAGTCTAAAGTAGGAATCAAAATCATTCTAGACATTTTTCATCAATCAAATAATAAGAACAAATAAGTTGATCAAGAGAAAAATGTTAAAAGATGATTACCATAAGAAAAGATGAAACTCGAACTGAGATCAGATCACCACGAAAACTTTGTTGGGAAAAATACCAAAGAAGTACACGCAGCGGAAGCGATATTAAAAATTAGATTTAGTGACTTTTAAAAAATTTTCCTTTATGAACCTTAAACCCTTTAATTAATTAAACATACATATACAATAACAAAAAGTAGAATACCTTTTGTCGCGTGATCCGATTGACTTACGTCGATGGTAATCCGCAAGATCTTCAATCCTAGCACGAACGTGGATCACCTAGGAGCGTGGTCTCCCTTTTCTTTGAATTGCAAACCTGTGAATGGACAAAACAAACTTTTCTTTTCTTTGTTAGTCACAAAAACAATCAAAAGAATGACTAAGATTATTCCGGTCACTTTTGAGTTCTCAATCTAATGATCGAAACTCGCATGAACCTAGATCGATATCGTATACACAAGCTTATTGATGAATAAGCAAATAGTATACTATCAAAGAATAATCTAACACTCCTTTTTTGTTTTAGTAGAATAAAAAGCTTTCTATGAATTGAGAAGAAGAAGAAATTTGTATCATGAACCCATATCATAGTGGCCGAATTCTATACTTGTCAATATATAGGTGGCCTAAGTTTGCTTCTTCTTTTCTTTTATTATTAAGGTTGCCGAAATCCTAACCTAGAAATAACTAAGGTTGCCAAAATCACATGCCCACCATAGGCTTATGTTGCACCCTAATTTCCATCTAGTTTTTAAGACATCAAACCCTAATCCAACTCATAGATCTTTTATTCTTTTATTTTGACTAAATAAAAAAGACTTCTTATTTGATTAAATAAATAAAACTAATTATTTATTTCCTTATCAAACAAGTCTTTTAATTTTACTTTTAGGAAATATATTTCCTGATTAGAAAAGATTTGTTTCTTTAATTAAACAATTAATTAATAAATTAATTAATTCTTATTTAATTAAAACAATGAAACAAAATAATATATTAGGTTAAACTAACCCTTGCCGCCCCACTTAGAGTAAATGAGCCAAAATATTATTTTCTTATTTTATTTAATCCATTTGACTTTAAATAAAAAGCCCACATGTGAACCAGACCCATTCTTACTAAAAGAAACTAGCCCACATGTCTTTTATTAATATATTAATATAATTGAGCAGCCCATTACTAAAATAATGTGCAAATTATATTCTTAATATATTAAATGCAATTCTAGATGGACCCTTAAATTGGTCCGGTAGAATATATCAAGTGATCCATGCAAGTCCGTGTGGATTGGGGATCTTGGCGGGCCATCTAAATTTAAGCTTCAATAGACATAACCTAATCACAATCAACAAATGATTCACTTAGGTCCGATCCATTAATTTTAACTCATTTCACTAAAAAGCTAAAGCTGAACTCTTAAATAAAGATAGAAAAGGAAGATGCTCTTCATTCATACCCTAGACAATCATATTGGAGATAGTGTATCCTTGTGATTAATATCAGTAATCGCCAAGAGTTCATAGACCGCCTATAACTCTCCAAGTTACCATATTTACTCATATGACCACGTTTTGAACTTGGATATTTTGACTTGTCCAGAAGCCATGTTTTCAATAGACACTATCGAAAACTCAACGTTGAGATTTAATATCCAATTACCTCAAAACATCCATATGATGATATTATACTCTCATTTAATTAAATGGAGCCACGATGTCCATATCTATAAATGAAGTCCTCTATCGATTAACAAATGAATATCACCAAACTATCGAGGATAGACTATGCGATATAATCGTACTCATTGATAACTCAAATGATATCACTTGCAACCATAAGTCCATCATTTATCTCAGGATTAAGATAGACTCTCCGATTGTCCTGATAATGAAAAGACTATTATCTATTGACGGTTCTAGATAAAGCTTTTCATTGTGATCCAGTTCAATGCACCCAGTGCACTAGATCCTTTTGCTTGAAGACACTCCGATGATTTTAGACTCATCATATCTCATTTGATCCCACTCAAATGCTAGCAAAAGAATTCTACAACTTTAACATGATAAAGGTGCCCAACCTTTAACTTAAGTTGTGAACATTATTCAAGACTAACTAAAGAATTGTGTCTACCACATACGTATCCAGATGTACGAACAATTCTTCTTATCCCATAGTCTTTAGACCTTATGATTATTTACTTTGACAATTATAATATTAAACTATAAATGCTATACGATTTGTTAAACCAGAAATCATTTCATTAATATGAAAAAGATTGTCAATTACAACATTACACTCTTGCTATTGAGCATAATCCTATCAAACTTTGGACATCTTTTCAACTTGAAAATGATTGGGATTTGTTCCTCTCTTCAAGAATAAGGATTTTCGTTTTTGAATACTTGATTCGGAGTTAAGATGAGAGAGTTATGACAAACACAAAAAATGCTAAAATTGTGTGAGTTGTGATAAATGAATGGTGCTTTAAGATATTTTGAATTTAAATAAGGAGGGAAATCAAAGGAGGGAAGGAGAATGGAAAAAACGGAATTTCAGCCACCTCTCAGCCACATTCTCGTGGTGGCCACGTGCCTCTATAGGAATGAGAGAAGGTGGCCTTTTGCCACTTCCCACATTCTTCGCTCCCTCTTGCACACCATATGCGTTCTTCGACTGTTCTCTGACCTTCAAACTCGAAATTCAAATCCATCTTCGGATTACAAACCGTAACTCAATGACATACGAGGACGACTATGAAACTTTGACAATTGGATATGAAATCGATTCGATACACGATGACGAAAACAATGCATTGTATAAGAACGTAAAGAAACGTAATTTCCTCGTTTGAACTCTAAAAAAAATGAGTAAGTAACTGAAACGACTGGTACTCAATAAGGAATCATATAAGATCATATTCTAGTTCAAAAACAACAAAACCCAAACAAATAAACACAAGATCACACAAGTATGCAATTTCCTAGACATAGTCTTAGAATATGTAATTCTACAATGTATGACAATATGAGATCAATGCATGAGCATACTAAATCAGTGTGTGAATGTGTTATTACCAAATGAGCACTACTATGCAAAGACACATATGATTGCAATGTATGTGTGTATGGGTTGCTCAACGATGCAAGGACACACATGTATGAATTGTGTGTGTGTGTGCGCTTACGCCTTGTAAGAGGAAGAAGTAACTTGATACCTTAGCATCCAAGAAAGTACTTTTCCTCTTAAAGACGATATTTGCATGAGAATTTATTTTTCTCTCTCGAAGCTCCTTTTCACCAATAACCACCTAAGCAACTAACCATTACAAATAAAGAGAGTTTTGCAATGGAATCAAGCTAATACAAATCTAAATCCTAACATATGGTTCCTGAAATGGGACTGAAAAGCTGATGCACACAACTATGATGCATGCAGTGCGCTGGTAGGTGCCGGCACACTACTAGCCAACTTGGTAAAATGCCTTGGCTTGGGCTTTCGATGTGCAGGTACGTTCCGTGGTAGTATTGGCGTACTACCAGCCAACTGGGACGATGTTGATTTCTAGGCTTCCAGTGCACTGGTAGGTTCGCTGGTAGTACCATTACACTACCAGCGATCTGGGAAAATGATGATTTCTAGGTTCCCGGTGTGCTGGTAGGTTCACTGGTAGGATCGGTGAATCTCTATTAGGAAGGAGTGCGCTGGTAGGTACCAGGGCAATACCCGCATACTGAGGCCTTCATCCTTGCTTCCTTTGGCTGGTTTCGCACCTGAAACTCTCGATTTCCGTTCCCGATACTAGAACTACACCAGTTGCCTGCAATCACTACAAAAGAGCTAACGAGACACGAAAAATACTCAAAAATGAGACAAAAGTCATGGAATTGAAGGTCAAAATATATCACAAATTTGGTCCGATCACAAGTTCAGCACATACAAGAAAGATAGGCTAGCTAATATATTTTAGAGGGACTCACATTTCTTATTTGAATACCAGTGCTTCGGAGATGTTTTTGTTTTCGACAGCATTTAAAAGACAAATGCCTATGCTAAGCCTTTGGTCCTATTTGTTGCTGTAAATAACCACCATGCGACTTGTGTATTTGGAGTTGCACTGTTGTCGGATGAGATTGTGCAGTCGTACATATGGGTACTTAATACTCTCATGGAATCCATGGGCCACAAACATCCCATTTCTATATTGATGGACGGAGATGAAGCCATGTGATAAGCCATCGATGAGATATTTCCCATCTCATAGCACATGATATGTGGATGGCACACATCCAAGAATGCATCCACTTTGTTAGGATTATGCTCAATAACAAGAGTGTAATAATGTATTTGATAATCTTTTTATATTAATAAAGTGATTTATGTTTTAACAAATCTTATAGCATTTATAGTTTAATTATTATAATTGTCAAAAGTAAATAATCATAAGGTCAAAAGACTATGAGAAATGAAGAATTATTCGTATATCTGGATATGTATGAGGTCGACACAATTCTTTAGTTAGTCTTGAATAATATTCACAACTTAAGATAAAGGTTAGGCACCTTTGCCTTTGTAAAGTTGTAGATTCTTTTGCTAGCATTTGAGTGAGATCAAATGTGCTATGATGAGTCTAAAATCATCAAAGTATAGTGTCTTTAAGTAAAAGAATCTAGTGCACTAAGTGCATTGAATATGATCACAATGAAATACTTTATCTAGAACCGTCTATGGATAAAAGTTTTCATTATGAGAACAATCAGAGAGTCTGTCTTAATCCTGAGATAAATGATAGACTTATGGTTACTAGTGTTATCATTTGAGCTATCAATGAGTACGATTATATAGCATATTCTATCATCGATAGTTTGGTGGTATTCATTTGTTAATCGATAAAGGACTTCATTTATAGATATGGACATCGTGGCTCCATTTATTAAATGAGAGTAGAATGTCATCATATGAATTTTTTGAGGTATTGGATATTATATAGCATAGTCTATCATCGATAGTTTGGTGGTATTCATTTGTTAATCGATAAAGGACTTCATTTATAGATATGGACATCGTGGCTCCATTTATTAAATGAGAGTAGAATGTCATCATATGAATTTTTTGAGGTATTGGATATTGAATCTTAATGTTAAGTTTTCAACAGTGTCCATTGAAGTATGGCTTTTGGACAAGTCAGAATATCCAAGTTCAAAATGTGTCATATGAGTAAATAAGATAACTAGGAGAGCTATAGACGGTCTATGAGCTCTTGGCGATTACTGATATTTATCACTAGGATACACTATCTCCAATAAGGTTGTCTAGGGTACGAATGATAAACATTTACTTAGTCTATCTTTATTTAAGAGTTCAATTTTATTTCTTTAGTGGAATGAGATAAAATTAATAGATCAAACCTAAGTGAATCATTTGTTGATTGTGATTGAGTTATATCTATTAAAGCTTAAATTTAGATAGCTCGCCAAGATCCCCAATCCACACAGACTTGCATAGATCATTTGTTATATTCTACCGGACTAATTTATGGGTCCATCTAAAATTGTAATTAATACATTAAGAATATAATTTGCACATTTATTATATAATGGACTGTTAAATTATATTAATGTATTAATTTAAATAATGTGAACTTGTTTTCTTTTAGTAAGAATGGATCTAGTTCACATGTGAGTTTTTTTATTAAGGTCTAATGGATTTAATAAAATGAAAAAACAATATATTGCACATGTTGTATACATGGGCGGCAAGACTAAGAATATTAGCCTAAAATATTGTTTTATTTTATTATTTAATTAAATGGAAGTTAATTAATTAATTAATTATTTATTTATTTAATTAAAAATCAAAATTTTTTTCTAACTAGGAAATAGGTTTCTTAGTGTTATACTATTGTAGGTAGTATAATAAGAATCAAAGACTTTATTTGATAAATAGATAATTTATCTAGTCAAATTATAAAGTTTTTTGAATAAGTCATAATTTAATTTATATTCAATATATTATTAGATAATACACCAAAGAGTTGGATTAGGTTTTGGATTTCTAAAGTTGATAGGAGTTTTGGTGAAACACAAATCCTCTTGGCGGGAGGATTTCGGCCACATGGTAAGAATCCTCTTTAGGAGAGGATTTCGGTCACCACATAGGATACCTATCATAGAATTCGGCCAACCCTAGTATTTTTGAGCAAGGATTTCGACCAACCTATATATTCCATGATATAGAATTCGACCAACCCTAGTTTTTGAGAAAGAGTTTTTTTTTTTTGATTTAAAAAAAAAAAAATCCAACTCTAAGCATAGTATGGAAATTTCGGCCAAGAGGAAATAGAAGGGAAAGAATGTTTTATTTTCGAAAATGCACTAATAGCTTTTACATTAAATGGCTTTGTGCACAACATCGAATTAGGTTTACATGAGTTTCGATCAATAGATTGAAAACTCACAAGTGACCAAAGGTTCTTTCTCTAGGAAGTTTTTGTGACTAACAAAAAGAAAACGTTTTTGTTTTCCATCCTCTGGTATACAATTCAAAGAAATGGAGCCTATGTTCATGATTACTATCGACGCAACATCAATCGTCACTTTGAAAAAGGTACGATATCTTTTATTATATGTTAATTAATCAAGGGTTATTGTTCTCTTTTAAAAGGAAAATTTTAACATATTCAAATCTATTTTTCACTTCTGCCGCATGTATTTTCCCTACACACTCACCTTCATAAAGTAGAGAAGAAATCACCATTTCGATACTTATTGTAAAAGCAACTAACAGAGGATGAATTCGAGGAATTTTGGAATGACATGTTGGAGCAGCATGGTCTAGAAGAAAACGATTAGATGAGTAGGATGTATGAGAAGAATCATAGGTGGGCGGAAGCATATTTTAAGGGCCATTTTTTTGCAGGCATGCGCACAACTGAACGATGCAAGGGTATGAACAATTACATGAAGGATTATGTTTGCAGCCATGAGAAATTGTTTGAATTCATCCCTTAAGTTGATAGGGCCATTATGCGGTTAAGAAACAATTTCTTTAGTGACGAATACATCTTTAAGTGTAAGAGTCTGGTCATTTTAAACCACCTAAAGCCATTGGAGGAGCATGCATCTTCCGTATACACTTATCAAATTTATCTTGATGTTGCTGAACATATTATGCATGAATCAAAATATACACACATTATGACTGTCGCGTATACTATCTGTCCAGATATCAATTTTCGAATAAGAAAAGGAAAGTTGTTTACCACTTGGACAGGGTTAGTTTTCAGGAAGTCGATGAAGATGGTGTTTGGGTTTCAGAAAAGCATAATCAGCCTTTAATTTCCTGTGACTGCAATTTGTTCAGAGGTAAAGGAATTCCTTTTCGTCATTTGTTTTATGTTATGAAAGTGGAGCACCTTAGAAAGATTCCCAAATCTATGATATTTAAGAGGTGGACGAAGTCAGCCACACGTGATGTTCTTATCCAGCTTCATCCAGATGATGAGTTTTCGAAGGGCATTGATATTTTCCAGTTCGCTTCATTGAGTGCAGAGTGTAACTAACTCTGTCACAACGAGAGCCAAACTGAAGAAGGATTCGATTTACTGAAAAAGGAACTCCTTGTTTTGCAAAATACTTTGCAACTTTGCAAGAGTTGAATGAAAAAATTATAAATAAGCCAAAAAAAAAAAATTAGAATGATTATGGTCCACGAAGCCATATTATAAAAGATCCAAAGGTTGTCAAAACTAAAGGCAGGTCGACTGGTCCAACTACACCTAGCACACCGGTAGGAAAACCTCAGAAACATAGAAGACCAAATCAGTGCAGTATTTGCCACACTCTTGGGCACAACTTGCGCAACTGTAAACTAAAGGAATTTGACAAGTAATCACTTTCATTAGTGTAGATACAATTGAATTTAGTCATTGTGTTGTTTTTTGTACTCATAATGGGCCTTTTTTTGTAATTGTTGGTTGTTGAACCGTCTAAAAATATTATTTCAATTGACATGTAGAGTTTGAATTGAGCCACACAGACCACATCACTACAATACATTGAGACAAGCAAAATTGACTTAGTCCACTACAAGCCACAAGTAGAATGTGAAAAGCTTAGTCCACTACAAGCAAAATGTCAGGCTAAATTGAACCAGGATAAAAACTGACGAAAACTAAATTGACTTGTTCCCTGTAAATTATCAGACCTTTAAAAAAGAATTGTATTATTAATTTTTTTGTTCAAATTTTGTCAAAATAAAAAGATATAAATAACGATGGATAACTATAGGATCTCTAATTTTTTTTATATAAAATAAGGCAGGCTTAATATTAGTCCACTATTTTCAACTTGTTTAGAAATTTAATGCGATTATACATAATAGTTTTTTATCATCAAAAGACATTTGTAATGACACTATTATATAATATAGATAGAAATTGAAAATCTTACAGAAAGGTTTGTCATGCTTTTAATTTCATTTTAACTAAATATGTTGTCATGGAGGCTTATAGCCATTGCCTGTGTTTCCATCAAACATTAACACTAATATTAAATTGAAATTGTCACAAATTAATAAGTAATCATGTTTTGTAATGTGGAACAAAACATTATTGTAACCGAACAACAAAACATTACATAATCAAAGTATATATTTTATACCATTAGTAATGACAACATATAAGGTGTGATTAAGTTCATTAACCTTTGAAGAGTTGTGATATGGTCACAAATTAATAAGTTAGCATGTTTTCTGGTTAACGGAACAACAAACATAATCTATTACTTTGTAAAAAATTTAAAATAAAATCACTTTCGAACATATGACTACACAAAACCTAAAAAACATGTGATTCTCTTATAACCAACATCAGTTATGATGAACTGCTGTAAAAATTATAATTACTTAAAAAAAAATATCATAATATTCTAAACACTCTCGAACATGTGATTAAACAAAACCTAGAAAACCCTTAAATTTAGAACCAACATCAGCCATGATGAAAATATTTAATAGCTATAAAAAGTATAATCATTTCACAAAAATTTCACAATCATCTAAACACTATCTAACAAGTGATTACACAAAAAAAAAAAAAAAAAAAAAAAAAAAACTCAGTGCTAGTCTATTGGTGATCCTTTACAGCTGAGAATCTTCTCAATTGAACACATTTGCTCCTCATTAAGATTATAAGAGATAGGTATCAGTGGAGTTGATTCAAATAGTATCACCTCGGAGGAATCAGATGGAAAGTTGCTAGTTAAGGGGTGATCCTTTATAGCCAAAATCTTCTCAATTAAACACATATGCTCCTCATTTAGATTACAAGAGGTAGGTACTAGTGGAGTCGATTGAAAAAGTATCACCTCAGATGAATAAGATGGAAAAACAAGCTTCTTGTCTAGATTTACACAAAACCTAAAAAGAACTCACAAACATACAATATACCATCTGCACTTACAATCACTTCAAAACATATTTCATGAATTGTGACTTTACATAATTTTGTTCACATCATTCATTTTCACTTTCCTCTTCTAGAAGATCTTGCTTACATTGTCTTGATTTTGATAGAGTCTTATAAACAAATAAATCAATAGAGACAAGATATTTTGTAAAGAGAAAAATGAAAATGAATAATATGAAAAAATTATGTATAGTGATCCTAATCTAAGAAGAAGAATTCGTTTAATAGTAAGAAGAAGAGGAAGAAAAAAGATGACTTATGGATTTAAGAAGAAGATGATGAAACAAAGAGGAATTATGGGTTTAATTTTTAAAAAAGAATAGAGGAGTTTGGGATTTTGAAAGATAGGTGGGTTGTATTATAAACCACCTCTTCCGACTACTGCCAACCCCCTGCCGCCGCTGCCCACTTCTGATAATAATGACAATTTATTGTCATTAGTAGGAATCGAACTTTAGACCTCAAGTTCAAAGATTGTAAGTTTTTACCACTTGACTACAACTTTTGATGTGTTAACTATTGAACAATATTTATATATAAATTATATGAGTTGTTAGAAATTAAAAAAAAAAAACCTTGTTAGATAAATTTAAATTTATTCAACTAATCAAAATTTTAATTTCTACAATAGACAACATATATTTAAAAATATTTATTGAAACTTTTAATAAAATTATATATTTTTAAATATATATATAGCCTAGTTATTTGTTAATGCTCTATGGTCACGTTTGGTTACATTATGGAATGGTAATGAGAATGAGAATGAGAATGAAAAGAAAAGGAAAACTAAGGGGCAGTTTGGTAACATTTTCGTTTTACAGTTTTTGTTTTCTTGTATTCTGAAGTTTTTGAAAAACTGAATTTTGGATTTTTTGGATTCAAAAACGTGTTTGGTAGCAATGGTTGAAAACGATATTCGGAGAATCAAAATATAAAAAAAGTGTTTGGTATAATATTTCCAAAATAATTTTCAAAGTTGTTATGCATCAAAAATTGAGTACACTTGATTAAACCAAACCCACTTCAGTTAAATCCAAACTAACCTAACTACAATCATCAAACCACAAAAAAGAAATTGTCGGTCTCCCAAAGGAGCTGGAGCTGCACTATTGGAGCAAGAAAAAGCAAAGAAGCAAGATGAAGTAGCAGATCTTCGCCGCCGTCGAAGGGGTTGGAGCTGCGCCATCGACGCCGCAATCGAAGAAGCTGGAGTTGCATGATCAATGCCGCCATTGAAAGAGCTGGAGCTGCATGATCGATAAGGGGTGACGTTGCTGCATGATCGACAAGAGGTGACGTTGCTGCGCGATCGACGAGAGGTGACGGTGTTACGCGATCGACGGGAGGTGACAAAGCTGCGCGATCGACGGGTGGTGATGGTATGGGAGGTGACGATGCTGGGTTTTTCCGACGGCGGGAGATGGTTCCGCCGGCAAGGTATGTTGGCAGTGTTGGGTTCTTCATGAAGATCCATGAAGATCCAAGAGATGGATTTGGTTTGAGTAAATTTTATTACTAAAAAAACGTTTTCAAGAATACTGAGAACAACAAATTGTTGTTCTCAGAGTTCTCAATTTTTTGTTTATTAAAACTGAAAACTGGTCTCAATATTTGATAAAACATTTTTTTTGAAATCATCCCACCAAACGGGTTTTTCCAGTTTTTGTGACTCAAAAAATAAAAAACAGTTTTTGAAAACTTAAACAAACAGCCCCAAAGTTTTTTGTTTGGTTGGAACTTTAGAATTAGTCTTTGAATCAATATTATTTTGTTTGGTTAATAACAAAAATGATTGGAGTTGCTGTAATTTGACCAAAATACCCCTAATTATAAAACATTCATAATAACATGATATATTATGGATGATAATAATAAAATATAAAAGTATATTATATATAAATATATATTATTTAATATAATAATATATAATACATATATATTATATATAATACATAAATATATATTATATAATATACTATATCTAAATATATATAATTTATATAATAATATAATATATAAATTTATTATGTTATATATGCTTATATATCGTTATATATATTATAATAATATAATATATATTTATATATCATTAATATAATATAATAATAATATATTATTTTTGGAAATGAGGGTATTTTTGGAATGGAGTTGGGGCATATGAGGGTATTTATGGAATATAAATTTTAGTTTGGAATGGAATAGGCATTCCATTGGTTTTTGGATGGAATGACCATTCCAACAAAATGGTGGAATCCTCATTCCAACGGAATCACATCAAGTCTTATAATCAAGTGGTGAAGACTTCCAACTATTGACTTGAGGTCTCAAGTTCAAATCCCACTAATGACAATTAATTGTCATTATTATCAGAAGTGGGTGGCCAATGGTGGCGACGGCGGTGGGTGACCGGACGGCCTACTACGGTTGACGGCGGCAGCGGGCGGTGGTCCGGCGGTAAGGGAGGTGGTTATTATAAATATAAAAAATTTTATTTAATTAAATATTAAATAATGAAAATTAAAAAAAATTATAAACATTTCTTGACAGTTTTTAACTGTCTAGAAAAAAACTGTCATCTTTTATGGTTTTTCTAGTAGTGGTTGAACATAATGTATGGTGTTAAATTGTGATTTAGGGTTTTCTTTTTTATTTATAAGTCATGTAAATTACACATATCCTGCATAACGATCGAGGTAAATTACACAAAGATCCTACATAATTTAAAGTTAATTAAAACGCATGCAGTCTTTACACCAAGAAAAGCGTGATTATTAAATATAAATAAAGAAAACATTTATTAAACAAATTAATTAATTAATTATTTTAGTTGAGATGATGATTACTTATTCTGCATGACAAGCACTTGAAACAAAACGATGCAAAGTTCAACAGTCGAGCAATTATTACAACCTCTTTTCCCATCTTTCAACCAAGTCAAACTCTTACACGCTTTTCAAACATTTTCTAACTTTTCTTTTAGTTTTTCTGCTTCCAACATAGGCATTTCTTTGTGCAACCTCTGATATTCTTCATCAAGTGACATCAATGGATGGTTACTTCTTCTGGATGCCAACGAACCATTATTACCATCCCTCTGTACATAGTTTTCAACACCATTGATTTTTTTTTAGAAATTTAAAGTTTTTTGTTTTCTACCACCGTTTTCTTTAGTACAAATTTTGGAATAGTTTATGAGGTATTAGTGCCAATTAGACTTTTTAAAGATCTAAAACTTGACTTTTCAATGATCCGAAACTTTTGAACATATAAAAGAATAAAACATCATTTACCATCTATAGTCATACAAATAAAATTGTGATCATAAAAAAAAGTTTACAAACGATAATAACATTGTTAATAAAGTAAAAATCATCTGGGAAAAACATCAGCGGCTTGGATTTTGTATAGATTTTTTTAAATGTTCTCGATTATATTTGGTAGATGGAACGAAGCATTGTTGTAAATAAATTAAACAGTTTGTAACATTACATAAATTAACATTTAAAATCAATAAGAAACTTCATTTTTTTATAAAGATCTACAACATCACTGGTTAACAATCAGACAATATATTTAATAGATGCAAAAGATTCTGTTACAAAGAATTAGGTAAAAACATCAGCAGTCGAGGGTAGCATTTACAATAAGTGTGGTTAACCTCATCCCAGTTTTCATTCAGCTGCATCTTCTTCATGTATTCTTTGAAGATGTTGAAGTCGGTCCGGTGACTAGTTGAATAACACCGTTCGAAATCACGAATATTGTATATAGATGCCTTGAATCGCTTCCAACGGCCGTCAGACGCTTCATAAGCTAGCTCAACGTGTTTCTCCTCCAAGGCTTTCACTTTTTTTTTTTTTTTTGTTTTTTTTTTTGTTTTTTTTGTAAGGTCCTCTATTTTATGATTGTCTTATTTTATGACAAATCACATTGGGGATGATTGTGTAATGTGTAGCTTAAGTCATCTTGATGATTATCAAGGCAAACTTCCAAGTATCTCCATGACTTCAAGATCAAGAGCTTCAAAAGATATATCATTTGACCTTGATTCTTGAAGGGATTAGGTGCACAGACACACACATGCATGCATCTTTATCTATCTTGCTTTTAGTACCATGCATGTGTGTTTCATTAATTCGTGCATCTATGTCATTTAGCACACACACACACACACACACACACACACACACACACACACACACACACACACACACACACTTTCATTGCATTTATATGATTGCATTTGTGTTTCTCTTAATTGTGTGCTTATATGCTTTATCATCACACTTATGCACTTTCATATGCTGCATATATTTTGTGTATCACATGCTTGGTGATTATTCATGATGTTATCCATTCCTATGCATGTTATTTATTCACAACCACACTTGCACTTCATGTCAGTTTTAAATGTGGTGTATTTCGTTTCTGTTTGTGTAATCGGAAACGTTCGCGCTTGCACGATGATGTGCATGTATTAGCAAGATGGTTGGCCACTTGAGAATGTCTCATCTTATCTTGGTTAAGTGTTAGATTCGGTTTGGTTATTTTGAGTAAGTGTCTAGTTTCAAAAGATTGGATTTTAATATTTTAAATGATTTTCAAAACTGACCTTTGTATGGTCTTTTGACCATAATTTGTTATAAAAAAGATTGAAATTGAGTTTTGTAAAATTTTTGACAAATTAGACATCCATACCTTTCCAACGGTATATTATTAGTAATATTTCATGACCGTTTGGATAGGTTTTGAAATCTCCAAAGTGACCACTAAAACAGGGCATCACAGCTGTTATCCGAATCTGACCTTTGGTCACTCAAATGACCATATCTTTTTCTACAGACATCGAAATTTCATTCAATGAAAAGGAGTAGAAAGTAGACATCCATACCTTTCCAACGGTATATTATACGAAAGGTTTCGATGTCGTTTGGTCATATTTTGGGGCGCTCGAATCTTGAACTGGTGCACTGTCTGTGCTTTACCACCGCCCAGGCAAGTGCATGGGAAGCGGTCCTACCCAGCAGTCAACAACAACCCTTTTTCTGCTCCCTGTGCAGCTGCCTGAGCACTTGCCTGGCAGCGGTATGGGTAGTGGTCCAATGCGTTTTTAAAACCTGTTTTGGCAAATGACGTCATTTCATCTAGGGCATCATATATATTGACCTCTT
The DNA here is from genome assembly GCA_035582765.1 of Acer negundo. Lineage (NCBI taxonomy): Eukaryota > Viridiplantae > Streptophyta > Magnoliopsida > Sapindales > Sapindaceae > Acer > Acer negundo. The sequence continues at coordinate 21,635,288 of CM069241.1, read as the reverse complement.
ACCTCTCTCAGCCGACTAAGAGCTTCAAAGATCATATTTTAGAGAGAGAAAGAGCTCCCATAGTGAGAGAAAGCTTCAATCTTGTTTCTTTAACTCTCCAAACCCAAAACCCATTTCCATCTTGCATCAATCAACATCATTTGAGCATGGATCTTCATGGTTTCATGACTAGGTAAGTTAGAACTTCATTGAATATCATTTAATATTCTTCTTACTCTAGATTAGGTATTTATTGCATGATTAATTACCTAGACTCTATTTGTTGCATATATTTATGAGTCTTGATAACATGATTGAGTTTGTATTTTGATCGCTTAATTGATTAGGTCTTTTTGCCTAAAAAGCTAAGTCATAAATATTCTTGTGTGATTTATTGATAACTAGGTTGATAGATTGTCTTTTAATCAACTAGTTAAGGCTTTGAATGTTTATGTGTGTTTAGTTGACAATTAGGTTGTTAGAAATTCTTTACAACTAATTGAGCTCACATGTATGGACTGTTGACTTGTTTGATAGCTAGGATTGTTTTGTGATTGATAATATCTAGCTAAGTCTATATGCTTTACATTTAGACATTGTTGATTAGGACTCATTGATTGCATTTGTTAATTGCATATTTATTGTCCTTGCTATGTTAATGACAACTTAGTTTGATTTGACTTTGTTTGTTGACAATTAGGTTGTTAAAAATATCTACAACTAATTGACACCTAATGTATGTGCATGTAGCTTTTGTTGATAACTAGGATGTTGATTTGCATTATAACATCTAGTCAAGCATGTAGTGTTTAGTCTAGCACTCATTGCATTTGAGCATCATTGTGATATACACATAGACTTTTAATTCTCTTCATGAGTCAAAGTCTTGTGGCTTCTAGGTGAAGTTGCATAAGCAAGTAAAGTCTTGCAACCAAGTGTGAGTTGGCAAGCAATTGGTCAAGTGTCACTATAAAAGGCCTGCAGGGTAGAGTAGGAGGTGCTCACGCCAAGAGTAGTGATCAGGGGATATCACTAGGGATTGAACCAAGAGTGATGAGTGGTAGTGTCCGTAGCCTGAGGTTGTCTAGGGTAAGAGTCCATGTATCGCTTGAGGGTGTAACCTTTTATTCATATTGTGGATTTCAATGATCGTGTGTGGCACACATAACAGCCCGTGATTTTCCCTTGTTGAAGGTTTCCACGTAAAAATCAAATGTTCTTTAATTTCTGCACTTTACACTTGATTTATTTTGTTGTGTGTTTGGGTTTTTATATGTTAACATTGACTAATCAAAAAATTGGTAATAATCGATTAATAACCCATTCACCCCTCTTCTAGGTTGTATTAGACGCACGCGTATATTTATTTTCATTTTTCTAGATGTTTGAAAAAGCATTTGACGACTTCATTCATTTTAGTATTGTAAGCCGATTTGCATTTTTTTTTGCATTCATTGTGCAGAACAGATGGATATTGAGCTTTCAGAAAATTGACATTTTTGTAAATAGTGAAAGAGAAGAGAATAAAAGGATATTATGATAAACATAGAGACTTGTAATCCTGATTTATAAACAATTTAAGTGGGAATCGATGATTAAAAATGTTGCTTATTTTTTATTGTTTATTTTTTAAAAGTAATAAACATTTTTTGAAAACTTTTGAATAATAATTAATAAGTAATAAACGTTTTTGATAATATGTTGATGGGAGTTTGTTTTTTAACTATCCACACGTGTTTATTCTTAAGTTGTGTTTGCATTTTATTTATTTATTATTATTTTTTAAGAACAAGTGTTGATTTATATAATTAAAATTGTTTTCGGATATTAGAAAAAAAGACTAGTAAAACTTTTAACAATGAAATGTTTTTCACCCCCTAAACATAATCCTGGATCTGCGTAAAAGACTAGTAAAAGTGTTTAACAATCGGACATTAAATTTAATGAAATAAAGACAAAGTAATTGTGCAACTAAATATCAAACTAAATTAAGGAATTGAGTTCAAATATATTGGTTGATTCATGGTTTGTCTAGACTAAGGCCTCGTTTGATTTTTTATATGAAGACTAAACAGTCCTGAATGTTACTGAAGACTGAATAGTGTCTAAAAACTGAAAACTGAAAAACATGTTTGTTTTTTATTCACTGAAAACTGAATATAAGTGATAAGGTATTTATTTTTTTTAAGTTATAAATATCTGAAAATAAATACTTTTACATCTATGCCCTTCTAACTATTATTTATTATATATATACATTTTAATATATTATGGACAACTATAACATATAAATTAATTCTAAAATAAATTTATTTAGTTATTAATAATATTTCAAATTTATATTATTATATAGAATCTAATAATTATTAAGCTTTTAGCTAGTGACATTATAAAACTAGTGTGCTTTTATTTTTAGTCTTGAATATAGATAGAGAGTAAAAAAATGATCCACCGGGGAATATTGAGGGTCAACGTCCTTACCAAAAGAAAATTCAATGAGCAATTTATTTTTAATTGATTTGGAATAAACTTGGATAATTATATAATTTATAGATTTCATGTAAAAAAAAAAACATTATAGAACAAGTAGTTAGTTTTGGAAATATATTAAATTAGTGAGGATAGTTTTGGATGTAAAATTTTGCATGAAATTCTACTGGATTTGTGTTAAGTGAAAAGTGAAATTTTTTTACTTTTTAAAACAAGTGGTTTTAGGGGTTCATTAAGTGATTTTAACACTTAAAAAATCAAACAAAATAACTAGATAGAACACATTAAGTACCATTCAGTGTTAAGTGGAAAAATCAAACATGGCCTAAGCATCATTGAATATTGAAATCAAAATGATTTAAAAGGGTTCGACAGTCCTAATCCACAATAAGGACCTTGATTATAACCAACAGCTCTTTTTGTCAAAAGCTCTACTAAATAAAATCTATGTTAATAAAACATCTACTTTATAAGCTCTACTTGAAAAGCCATAGCAAACACCAATTTTTCTTTACTAATACACATCAACACGCTTTTGTTGTCAACAACACAATTTTTGTCATAGGCACACCCTATAGACATATCTTCAGTATACTAATATATATCACCACACTTTGACCATTTAAGCAATACATGTTAAATCATAATAATGTATGTTACTAAATTTGTAGGAAATTATGTTCCATGGACCCCACACACACCCACCCTAGTAATCTAGTTCCCTATCCTGATTGAAAATATGAATTTATATTGTTTTACTGAGTATGATGGCTTAAAAACATCATATATTGTTAAAAATATTGAAATAAAATCATATATTGCGGCTAAAAGCAAATGTTGTTCAAAGTATTGGATTGGACGTTGCTGAATCCATATCCAAAATATATAATTCTTAAATTAGATCAATATCCGGATATTTTATTTATCTGATCAGATTTAACTGATTCTATATAATACAGGATTGGATCGGAACTGGGCATCAAAAATACGGATTAGACTCGTATGCATCTGAATCTGTATGCTACATGAAGTACACTGCAAAAAAAATTGTTTAAATTAACATATATCTCAGAAGTTATGTTGAACAGAACATTAATTAAAAAATTTGGTGTTTATATTTTAAAACAGTAACTGCTTTATTAATTATTTTAAGAACAATGCTAGATATTTCAATTCATTTTTATACTTGTAACTTAGACAATTTTATCCATATAAATGTGTCGAGTGATGTAAATCATAATTATATGTATATTTCTATTTGTCATTTGACACACAACTAGCTGGGTTATGTCTAGCATTGCTTTAAACAAGATATAGACTAAAATTTATGGCTATTGTTTCAAGATTCAATAATAGTGTTTTATAAGAGTTAGAAAACAAATTGAAAATTAAACCATACTCCTACTATTTTTGTAATATCTAAAAACTATGTTAATAGTATATATATAATCAAATATATTTTCTAAATGATTAAGAGAACATTATTAACAATGTAATTTATAAATGAAATAGAAATTTTAATTAGGAAATAAGGATAGAAATATATAAATCTGAAAGCATAGGGGAAAATTTATAAAATTGCAAAACTCAAGAGGATTGCAAAATTTTACTTTTTTTTGTACTAAATTTGGCATTGGCATTTACACATGCATCTGGGATGATCTAAGATAAGCATGTGATCATTAAAGTATTGTCTATATATCAACAAGTAACAAGAGGCTTAACAGCAAAGAATACTTGTATTTTCAATAATGTTCAATGTGTTACAAGTATCAATCAAAATATAACTATACAAAAGAATTAATGAACAAAAGAATTATATATACAACTATGATCAAAATGATTTGCTTACATATCACACTTAACACAAATCTTGTCTCAAAATATATCACAAGTGAATATTACGTAACAAGATAAAAACATACACATATACAAATATGAAAGAGAGAGATAGAAAGAACTGACACAAGAGATTTTTTAACGTGGTAAAACCTCCAAGGAGGAAACATCCACAGGTTGAACTACAACCATTGGGTACTATATATATTGGATAATAAATTAGAAATTTCTCAAAAGTGACCAATCTATAATCTACTTCCTATTGGAGTCTATGTCTACCCAATCCCTATTGGTATATACGAAATCCCTCAATGATGCGGAGCCACCATATATTAGAGTCCATCTCTACACAACATCGTTGGAAGATCAGAAATTCCTCAAGAGCCAATACACATCCCATGCAACACTTTCTATTAAAGTCTATGTCTAACCAAACGCCAGGGCCTACCAATATTGTAGTCAACTCCCTATCCAAAGCAGTTATGCCTCTAGAGAGCTTCCCATGCATAGCTATCCGGATCTTCCAGATCCTAGCCATGACTTCTCGCTTGGTTATCCGGACCACTTGTCTTAACCAAGACTTCCTTGCTTGACTATTCGGACCTCTTGTCCTAGCCAAGACTTCTTGCCTTTTACAATGACTTCCTAGTGTGATCAATGAATGCAAATGATGCAAACAAGCAAATTCAACATAGAACAATGGATCAATACATTTCATGGAAACTAGACTTAGTCATGTGAGAACACAAGTCAAAATAGTATAGTCATACAAATTGAATTAAAACCTAGAGCATGTGAGAACACCTAACACATGTGGCTCATAGTTTCATTCACAAATCTAATACTTGAATAAATCATATTCATGAAGCATATATTCAAGATATTAAAAACATACACCAAAATTGCTAGAATCACAAAATGTGTTCAATAAATATTCTAGCCAAACTTTTAGAGCAAGGATATAATGAATAATCAATTAAATCCTATTAGGCTCTAAACACAAAATAAAATGTGATAATCCTAGATCTGTTGAATTAAGAATTCAAGCACATGTTATTGATCATAAAATGAATCAATCAAATCACAAATAACCCTAGATATTAAACTAATCACAATACAACTCTTAAACATGTGAAAAACTAGAATCCCAGAAGACTAGTTCACATTTGTCTCTAATTAGACTTGATTAGGTTTGATTATGAAGCTATCTTTCTCAATGACATTCATCATACATACACATATATATAGAAGAAGAAACCCTAAGGTAATTAAAGATTTTAAAAGAAGAAAACACAAAGATTAGTCAAATACCTAAGAATCACGAGTTGGTTCGGTTATATGGGTAGAGCCACTAGAAAAATCGATCAAACAATTATAAACTCTCTTGGAAAAGGTAGAGGACTCGATTAAGAAGATTCTCCAACTTGAATCACTCAATTAGGAGTATGAATGAGAACGTTATGGTGTTTGGAAGGTGAGAAAGTTTGGAGAGAAAATTATGTACATGGTGTTTTCTAATTTTTTTTTTTCTTGAAATGAATGTGAGGGAAAAGAGGAATTTAAAATAGATGAAAGAGAGGGAAAGAGATGACCAATCACAGCCAGCCACCTTAACACCTCTTGAGAGGAGTGTGAGCCTCACGAGACAGAGAGGCGTGTGAGCCGTGAGGCTCACGCACCCCTCACATGCTCACCTCTAAATGGCCTTTGGCCATACTTGACTCTCTTGCGCTCCTCTCGAGTTCTTCTGCTGTATTCGGGCCTCTGAACTTCAAATTTGAATCCGTCTTTGGATTTCGAACCATGACTCCTTCACGCACAAAGAAGAATATGAAACTTTTACAAAAGGTTTAGAATTCAACTTGGTATACGACGACGAAGACAACACAACGAATGAGAACGCAAAGTAGTGTATCTTCCTAGTTTGGACTCGAAACCTAATGAGTGAGTAACCGAAATAACCGAAACTCAATAAGGAATCATATGAGATCATGTTAAAGTCCAAAAACAATAAAAACTAAAACAAATAAACATAAAGCCACACAAGTACGCCATTTCCTAGACATAATCCTAGAACATGCAAATCACAATGTTTATCAAAATAAAATCTAATGCATGTGCATACTTTAACAAGTGTGTGAAAGTGTTATACCAATGATGTACACACAAATGAATGCCATGTGTGTGTGTGCCTATGTCTTGTAAGAGGAAAGAGGTCTAATATACCTTTGATAAGAAATGTAGTTTATTCCTCCTTGAAGACACCATTTTACATGAAAAGTTGCCAAGTACTCCTTAAAGCTTCAATCATCTTCGATCTAAGACAACTAAACATTACAAGAGAAACAACGTTTTGATATAGAATTCATGCCAACACAAACCAAAATCCTAACAATAACATAAGCATGATTTTACAATTTCATTATCCGACCTTGGAAAAACAATTATATTATACAAAATAAATAAATTTCAAATTTAGTTAAAATAAAAAGATGGAAATATCTAGTGATAAGTGATAACTATATGATCCCTAATTTATTTTTATAAAATAAGGTAGCCTTAATATCAGTCCAGTAGTGTCAACTTGTTTAGAAATTTAATACGATTTTACATAATATTTTATGATCATCAAAAGACATTTTTAATTACACTAAATATATAATATGGATAGAAATTGAAAATTTTATAGAAAGGTTTGTCATGTTTTTAATTTCATTTTGACTAAATATATTGCCATGGAGCCATGTTTTGTAATGTGTAATAAAACATTACTTCAACCAAACAACAAACATAATCAAAGTATATAGTTTATACCATTAGCAATGGCATCATATAATGTGTGATTGGGTTCATTAACCTTTGAAAAGTTGTGATTTGGTCAGAAATTAATAAGCTAGCATGTTTTCTGCTCTTTATTATTCATAGCGGAACAACAAACATATCCTACATAGTGATCCAGTTGAAGAAAACAAAAAAATTAACAAAGAAAATCTTGATTTGTAAATATAAGTAAAGATAACATTAATTAAACAAATTAATTAATTAATTATGTGTGTTGAGATGATGATTACTTATTTTTAATGACATCCACTTTGAAATTAACCGATGCAAAGTTCAACAGTCAAGCAATTATTACAATCCCTTTACCCATCTTTCAACCAAATCAAACTCCTACACGATTTTCAAAAACTTTCTAACTTTTCTTCCAGTTTTTCTGCTTCCAACACACACACTTCTTTGTGCAATCTCTGATATTCTTCATCTAGTGAAATCAATGGATGGTTATTCCTTTTAAATGCCGGCGAACAATTATTGCCATCCCTTTATACACAACTTTCAAAACAATTAATTATTATTTTTAGATTCATTTTTTGTTTTCTACGATCCCCAAATCCACCATTATCTTTCTATTTGACCATTTTCACAACCATCTAATTAAAAAATTACATCGGGTAAATCATTCAACATTTATAATGAAAAAAAAAAATTTACCAACTAACAAAAAACCTAAAACTTCATATATTTGTTGTAATTAAAGATCTAAAAGTTAACTTTTTAACGATTTGACACTAGGCCAAAAATATAAAACAATTAAATATCATTTTAATATCATTTACCATAAATAATCACACAACTAAAAGATGTTACAAAACATCACTGTTTAACAACCCAATATTCTATAAATACAAAAGATTTAAATATCATTTACCATCTTCCAGTAACACAACAAAAAGTGTCTTAACAAAAGCAGAGTTTACAAAGGTTCTCGTAATAACATTAACGGTCGAAGGTAGCATTTACAATAGTTGGGTTAACCTCATCCCATTTTTCATTCGGCTATATTTGCTTCATGTAGTCTTTGAAGATGTTGAAGCCGATCTCGTGAGCAGTTGAATAACACATTTGGCAATCATCAATACTATATCTGGATGCCTTTAATCACTTCCAACGAGTGTCATCAGACTCTTGATAAGTGAGGACAACGTGTTCCTCCTCCAAGGCTTTGAGTCTTTTTTGAAGATGTGTCAAAACGCATTAGATGACCTCATACCTTTTATTATTTTCAGCCGATTTGGATTTTTTTAATTATCCATAGTGCAGAACAGATGGATATCTAGATTTCAGAAAACTGAAATTTTTGTAAACAGTGAAAGAGAAGAGAAGAGAAGAGAAGAGTATTATGATAACGACAGAGACTAGTAACCTTAATTTATACACTATTTAAGTGGTAGTCGAGGATAAAAAAGGTTTTAAATTTTAAATTTTTTTTTTTTTAAAAGCAATAAACTCTACTATGGACCAAACTGAAAATTATCTACACATTGGACTGTAAAAGCATTTTTTTTTTAAAGAGGTTGAAATCAAAACAATTTAAAAGTGTTTAATAGTCGAACATTACAATTAACGAACTAAAGACTAAAGTTTTGCAACTAAGGCCCTGTTTGATTTGTCAACTTAATACTTAATGGCACTTAATGTGCTCCATTAAGTTATTTTGTTTGATTTTATAGGATTCAAACCCAGATGAAGTTCTGATCATCTGTCAAAGAAAAAAGAACGAATGGATCTTGTAGGATTCCCAAGAAATTCTTCGATTTCTTCCGAAAGCAGATACTTATTCATCTGCCTTACAAGTTCCGTGAATAGCCAGGACATTGAGGAATATCCATAAATGCATTTAGGGAATCGGTATGATTCTATCTTTGTTCATTCCGTTTGAAGCAAGGAAGGATCCCAAAGAATCGATTTTTCTTTTAGTTGTTGAATCGCTCTTTGATTGATCAATGTGTGATATTCCGAATCCTTATTACTAAATGAATCGAAATGATCTCTGGATTGATTAGAAGATCCTTTCAATTGGCTAGACTTCGTTACTTGAACGAAACTAGATCTTGTGGAATCATATTGAATAGATCCTTGTTTACCAACCACACATTGTCTAAGCAAATCCAATTCTCTCTCGATATCTTCCTCAAAAAATCTAATTTGTGCAGATTCTTCCCTTAACTAACGAAAAGATCTTGTCGGAATTGCCACATATGAAATTAAGCACAATTTTGCAAAGAAATAGCCCACTTGTTTCTTGAGAAGTGATGGGCAAACCGCTCAATATCATTTGATTGAATAGTTGATACAGCTCCTTGTTGTTTGAAGAAACCCTTCACTTAAATTGGTATTTTTTCATGAAAAGCAAACATGAGATAACAAATTGAGTCTTTCACTAAAATTTTGAATAGTATCTAGATTGGATCATCCATATAATATACAAAATGAAACTCCAGATATTTGATATCTTTCTCTTTGAATGAGATCTCAATTGCAACAACGGTTTCCTTAGATATCTTACAACAAGAATCCCTCTTTTTTCTGAGCCAGTTCTTCCACCATTGTGAACCCTGATGTGGCTGTTTGTGCACAACAAAACAATGTATTTATGTGATTATTTAAAAACCATGTTTAACAACTTAGAAATCCTCTTAAGATGTAAAACTTAGTAAAATAGTATGCAAAGATTCGTTCCACAGAGAATTAGAGTAATGCGTTGGATTGATTAACTAATCTAAAATGCAATAAAGTAAATCATAGTAGTGGGATAATGTATGGTTTGAGAAACCATCAAACATACATATAAAGTAAAAGTAACAAAATGTGATAGGGAAAATAGAATGCTCAACAATATTTGATAAGAGATTGAATGTAATCAATTAAGAGAAATGCTAGGGAAATGATGGAGTTGCAAGTGGATTATGGGCAATTCTTTTCAAACTACCTTAATGAACCAATCTCATACTTGTTAACCATTTGTATTCTTAGATGTGTTTAGGTCGTCACTATGAACCCTGAACAAATCAAGGCTTAGATTATTGTGGTTGATATACCCTCCAACAATCTATCTTATTCACTATGTCCTTAATCAATCAAGTATGTCAATCCAAGATTGATTGCATAACAAATTATCCTAAACAAGAGTATAATCAACTAGTGGGTATACAATGCCAATTATATAATGAATAAGATCTAGTTATCAAATGAATAGAACACAAATAGAGATTTAAATATAATATAGCTTAAGCAAAACCCAAATCCAAATGTTCCTCACATCTATCCCCTAGAATGGGATTTAGTTACACATAGTTACAATCAAATAGCAAAGAAGTAATAGATTAGGAAATCACCCTTAGGCCTCCTGTTGTATTGCTTGATCCTTCTTTCCTTTGATGCTCATTGTGTAAAGAATGGTAGATAAGGATGTGTTTAGATGGGTGGATGTCTAATGGAAAGTGACAAAGGTATTAAGATTTAGAAAATAGGAAGAGAGGAATGGTTGGGTGAAGTAATCAAGATTTGGTGTTGAGTTTTTGGATGGAAAAGGTGAGTTCAAGTTTAGAAATGGAGGAATTTGAGAAGGGAGTTATGGATGAGAGAATGTTAGCTAAATCTCGGTATTTTCGTGCTTGGAACCTCTCTTCAACTTGGAGAAAAAAATACTTATAGTTGCTCTCTGATTTGTATTGTTAACTGCTAGAAATGCTGATGTGGCATGTGTCGTGGTTGCATTTTTACGGTTTTGGAGACAGTGACACCATCGAGCTTCAATCTGATTGTCGCGGTTGATTTTCATCTTTTTCGTGGTTGTGACAATAGCGACATTGGAAAGGCGACAAAGAGATCTGAGATCCTGAGAGTGGTCACTTATTTAGTCACATGATGACACAAATAGCGACAAAAGACCTGATTGATTTCTTGGGTTTCCTCTTTTTTGTCGCAGTTGTGGCTCAAGAGTAACACTCCACCGCGATGCCATACCTGATTGATTTATTAGGATTTCAATTCTCTGTTGCCGTTGTGTCACCACGTCTACAGGACTACGACAACTCCTTGGTTTGAGTCTTCATTGCTTCTCGCCTTCTGTCCCGGTGTGCCCAAAGGCGACACCATCAAGGGCGATAATGCCTTGTTTTTCACACTTTATGCATTTTTTGCATCAAATCCATCTCCTTTTTCACAAATGCCCTTGTGGCACAAATAAACCTGAAACACTTGATTAACGTAATTAAAACACGAGAAAATGCCCGAGAATCAAACATAAAAAGAAGGAAATGAGGGCTAAAATCATATCAATTTTGGTTCGATCAAAGACCCCCAAACCTATCTTTTGTTAGTCATCGAGCAAAACAATCACAAATCATCCCCAAAAACATGCATCAAGCCATTTCAAAGATTTTCAATAAAGCTCTAACTCACCTTAGCAAGGATTTACTATTAAATGATTAGAATACGAGACCAAAATGAAGAGATTAAAACAATGATACACTATCGAGGAATTATTCATGTAAGAAATGCTAAGTAAAGATTAAGAGCATGCCACTTTAGATATGATTGCACGCAGCACGAACCTACATTCAAAATGCCAAAGCTTCAAAGCAAAGGTACTATCAGGTTTAGAATGTAATTCACCTTGACATCTAATCCTTACTGGATTCTCTTATTTCTTCTTTCAAATTCCTAGGCTTCACTCAAGTTACATATGCAATATGAGTTAATGTCATGGATATCAAATTAATTGCACATGATGTATTTTAAAACATAATTTCCAAAAATTTGGTCCTATGAATAGAATTGCAAGCCATGAATTAGAAAGAACATGTGTCAACCAAAATTCACAAAATGGACATTCCTAAAGATCATAAAGGTCTTTCTTTTGGTTGTAATAGAGCCTTAGGTGAATGGTGTGTCAAATAACGGGGCAATAGATAACAAGGAACCCAATGATTACTCTAAGGCATACATTCTAATTATGAGTTCCAATTTCCTTCACACATTTTGTTCACACTTTTGGCATCCAGGCTTACAATATTAATGCAATTGTGCAATCTCTACTCAAACTTTTCGTTGAGTAGCTCATTCAATTCTTAACTCTCTATTTTGGCCAATTGTGCCTAATTCATAGTTCTCTTTTTCTTCTTTTCTTTTCTTTGCTTTGCCTTTCTTTTCTTTTCTTTGCATTCATCTTTTCATTTTACTCATTTTCTTTTTCTTTGTTTTTTTTTTCTTTTAAGTTTTTCTTGCATTGCAATACTTGTTGCACATATTTACATGCCTTGGTACACGCCTCCACATTTTCAAGTACAAGAGCTTACATTCATTTCCAAATCATTTGGTCAAGGTAAGTTAATTATATAAGCTATATGGTTCATGTAGATGTGGTTCGTGAATGAAAAACTTAAGTTGTGTTTGGCTTTAAAGTGTAGGGAAAAACGGGTTTATACGCACAGCGGAATGCGAAAATTAGGTTTAGTATATAACAAAAATTTTCCCTTTAAAAGATGAACCTTAACCCTTAATTAAATTAATGTATAAACAAAAGTAACATACCTTTTGTCGAGTGATCCGATTGACTTTGCTTCGATGGTAATCCACAAGATTTTCCAATCCAATCATGAACGTGGATCACCTTGGAGCGTGGTCTCCCTTTCTTTGAATTGAGTACTTGATGATGGATAACAAAAACTTTTTCTTTTTCGTTAGTAACAAAAACCCACAAGAGATCATAAAGAACATTCCGGTCACTTTTGAATTATCAATATTTTGATCGAAACACTAGTGAACCTAAATCAAAATTGTGCACAAAGCCTTTTGATGTAAAAGCTTCTAATGCACTATCGAAATAAAAGGTCTCTACTCACTATCACTCCTTTGGCCGAATTTTTTCACACAAGTCTAAGAGATGGATTCAATTTTTCAAGCTCTAGAAAAATAATTTTCTATCAAGCAACTAATAGGTAGCTAAATTCTATGATGGGGATTATATATGGTGATTAAAATTCTTCCTTAAAAAGAATAGGGTTGGCGGAAATTATTCCCTAAATAAATTAGGGTTGGCCGAAATCCTTACTTAAAAAGGATTTGTATTTCCACCAATGACTCCTATCATTCTTTAGAATTCCAGTCCACAACTCATACGGTGTTTGAGGAATTGACTTAGATGGTACATCGTTTAGAATGTATATTGCAATTTGTAAGGCATATCCCAAAAAAAGATTTAGGAATCGTTAAATAACTCAACATAGACCTAACCATGTCCAAAAGAGTTCTATTTCTCTTTTCTCACACCCTATTTTGTTGAGGTGTTCCTGGTGCAGAAAGCTGAGAAACAATCCCATTATCAATAAGATATTGCTGAAACTCACCAGATAGATATTCTCCACCACGATCAGATCTCAAGATTTTTATATGTTTCTCATGCTGATTTTCTACTTCAGCTTTAAATGCTTTGAACATGTCAAAAGCATTCGACTTATGTCTCATGAGATACACATAGCCAAATCTCGAGTAGTCATATGTGAAAGTGATGAAGTACTCATATCCACCTTTAGCTTGAATGCTCATATGACCATATACAACAGTGTGTATTAGTCCTAAATATTCAATGTCTCTTGTGCCTTTAGTCGTGAACGTCTTTTTGGTCATCTTACCTTCTAAACAAGATTCACAAGTTGGTAGATCATCAACCTTTAAGTCACTTAAAGGTTCATCACTAACCAATCTTTTAATCTTATTAAGGTTAATATGACCTAGGCGCAAATGCCATAGGTAGGTTTCATCTTTGGATAATTTTACTTTTTTATGATTAGGTTCTATTAATTCTATGTCTAACGAGTGAGAGATATTTCTATATAGAAAGTAAAGACCGTTCTCCAATGTACCTTTGCAAATAATTTTGTCAGTCTTACTAATAATAAAAACTTTATTAAAAGTAACCGAATATCCAAATTTATTCAAACAAGAAATTGAAATTAAATTCCTATTGAATTGAGGTACATAATAAACGTCTATTAAATCTAAATGCCTACTAGAATCTAAATAAACTCTAATATCTCCCACTGCACTTGTAGATATCGACGTTCTGTTGCCCATACGCAAGTTGATTTTATTCTAATTCAGCCTTTTCCTTTCTTGGAACCCCTGCAAGGAATAACAAACATGATTAGTGGCTCCAGAGTCTATGATCCAAGAATCTGTAGAATCTGCCAGAAAACATGTTTCAAGATAATTAACATTACTTTCTTCCTTCTTATTCTGGGATTTTTGGTAATTTCTTTTCCAATGTCCATTTTCACCACAAATGAAGTATTTCCCTTTGATCTTGGTTACTTTCTTGGTCTCTTTCTTAGTAGGCCCAAGTTTCTTTTTCTTCTGTTGTTTCTTGACCTTCTAACCGGTCTTAACAGTAGCAACTTTAGCAACCATATGAATCTCTTGACCTTTGCCTTTCACAAGAATCTTTTCAGCGCTTTGAACATCTTACATTAGGCCTTGCAAGATGTATTCCTTTTTGTTCAAGGTGTAATCTGATAGTGAACTGATCAAAGGAATCTGATAGTGAGTTGACAACCATATCAATTTTTGTCTCACCATCTATCTCAACACATTTAGTTCTGCAATATTGAGATGTGCTATGACTTTCATCATGTGATCTTTCACAGCCTATCCAGGTTTCATCCTAAGATTCATGAAAGCAGTCATTGCCTCTCTCTTAGTCGTCCTGGACCTCATAGAAAACATCTCCTCTAGAGACATCATTATATCAGCAGAGACCCCATTCCTTCATGCTGATGTTGCAACACGTCGGAGATAGTGGCCATAATGTAACATTTTGCCGTATCATCTGAGGTCTTCCACTGCTCATACTTAACTCTTTGCATCACATTAGATTCATTATTAGGAGCAGGTGGTTTAGGAGTAGTTAGAACAAGCTTATGTTTTTCAGCTTGCAGCAACAACCCAATTTTCCTTTTCCATGTGACAAAATTATCTTTAGTTAAAGTGTTATCTTTTAGGATGTTCATTAGGGATGGGGTCATGATTTCTGAATAAAACAAAAAATATATATAAGTAAATAATTATGATAAAGCACTTTTGAATATTTATCTTGAATTAAATAAATAACTCAATCGTAAAAATTCAACGGTGATCTAACATCCATAAATGTTATGCCCCCTTTCGGAGTTCGCACCATTTACTAGTTGGACTAAGTCGCACCATTTACTAGTTGGACTAGGTCCCACCTAATTGTTAATATAATAACCAGCGTTATCAATTTTAGCCTTGTGATTTTATTGACAAGAACTCTTGGGAGGTTATCAATAAAATCACATTGAGTGTATTACCAAGATATCGACCCTCAATTTTCTCTCACAAAAATCCCTCATTTGGGAGTAGATCTCGTTTGAGTCAATTGTCTAGTCTATTCTTGTAAGGAAGTATCTTGCTAAATTCCATTCATGGACGTCCCTCGGGGGGATTACCAATAAAACATAAAGCTCAACTAACCTTGGAGGCCATAGGTGTTTCAAAACACCTTCTCCCACTCAATTATTTAAGGCGTGTAATTAAATTCCATAGAATAATTTACCAAGTTATCTAGATACCAATTAGGTACCTAAATCATTCAATTCATGTTCATACCAAAAGAGATATATGAGTGGCACTCCTATTCTATATGACATGTTATCATACAACAACAAATATTGTAATATTTACGGAAATATAAATAGCTACAATTTTGGTCCATCCTAGAAAAACAAGTAAATTACATTTGTTTGGAATACAAAATCTCCTTTCTTGGCGAACAAGTCTTCATGCGGCCATCGTCCACTTGAACACCCCTTGGCTGCCTCTTATGGGTGTGCGCACCCCACAACACCACAAAGGGCTGCCATGTGCAGTCCATAACAATCATGGGGCTGCCATGCGCAGCCCATATCTCAACTAGTGCAGCTGTATGCTTAATTGCACGCACACTTGTTGCTATGTTGCGCATGATCCCAACTTCGTTCTGGTTGCTTTCAATTCTTCACATCTTCAAATCTTCAATACTTGAATATATATTACAGTATATTTTTAACAATAAAATAACTGCAGTATTTTTTTTTTTTTTTTTTTTTAAATCACTGCAGTATTTTAATACAAATAAAAACTGCACTACTTTTATAAAAAAACTGCAGTAGTTTTTAATACATTAAAAACTACACCATTTTATTACAATAAAAATAAAGAGAACTTAGCAACTACCAGTAAGGAATTATGGTGATAATAGACCACCCTTCTTGTTACAATTCCGAAACAAAAATACATTGAAATTCTAGGACCAAAATCGAGCAACAAGTCACTTTATAACAACATATATAAATCCATACATTCCACATGTAATTATATATGAGAATACCTAGAGTGCCATCTCTTTCTAAAACATGCATATTATCAATAAAAAGAAATAGATCCACGTATGTACATACATTAATTAATCAAGGGTACAACCAGACTCTGATACCAATTGTAGGGAAAAACGGGTTTATACTCACAGCGGAATATGAAAATTAGGTTTAGTATATAACAAAAAATTTCCCTTTAAAAGATGAACCTTAACCCTTAATTAAATTAATGTATAAACAAAAGTAACATACCTTTTGTCGCGTGATCCGCTTGACTTTGCATAGATGGTAATCCGCAAGATCTTCCAATCCAATCACGAACGTGGATTACCTTGGAGTGTGGTCTCCCTTTCTTTAAATTGAGTACCTGAGGATGGATAATAAAAACTTTTTCTTTTTCGTTAGTCACAAAAACTCACAAGAGATCATAAAGAATGTTTTGGTCACTTTTGAATTATCAATCTTTTGATCGAAACTCGCGTGAACCTGAATCGAAATTGTGCACAAAGCCTTTTAATGTAAAAGCTTCTAATGCACTATCGAAATAAAACGTTGTAAGTGCCTCTTTTTGATTGGCTTAATTTCGTTGACAAAACTACAATGGGGTTCAAATATGTAAGGGTAGCTTAGGATTAAAGAAATCCTCATCAAATGTCAAAGGACCTCATTGTGGACATCAAAAGCTTTAAGGAAGGTAGATTACTTATTTTGACTCCTTCTTGAAGAGATTTAGTTGCACACACATACACGCAAACTACTCTAGCATGCATGTGTGATATTTGATTCTTGTATGATTATATTTCACTATTCACATTTGCACATGTTTGTTGTGTGTCACATGCTTAGTGATTATTCATGTTGTTATCCATTCCCTTGCATGTTATTTATTCACAATCTCACTAGCACTTCATTGTTAGTTCTAAGTGTTGTTTTGTGTGATGTAATTCGTTTCCGTTTGTGTGATTGGAAATGTCCGTGCTTGCACGATGGTGTGCTTGTCTTAGCACGATGTGTGGCTACTATAGAGGTCCATTTTCCTCTCTTGGTTTAGTCTTAGGTCACATGGTCTTATACCATGAGTTTGGGCAATATTGTTGTTGTCCAAGTCTGACCTTTGGTCACTCAAATGACCATAACGATTTATATAGACATCAAAATGTCATTCCATTAAATGGAGTAGAAAGTAGACTTCTATACCTTTCCAACGATATATTATTTGAAAGGTTTCGATGTCGTTTCGTCAATTTTTTAGTCGCTTGAAAATTCGAGTCACTGACTAGAATTCATGGCGAGCATTCATGGCGAACAAATCCACTCACCTCAACCAGTCACCTCAACTTTTGTTTTGTGACCAGAAATCATGGCGACCATTCATGACGACCAATTTCAGTCACCTTGATTAGTCGCCTTGATCGGCCAGAATTTTTTTTAAGAACTTCCAAAACGTCGTCACTTCATTTAGGGCTACTATATATACATATTTTTTGGTGAGCTAAAAATCAGATCCAAGTGAGAGAAACTCAAACTCTAAAGAGAGAAGCTCCCAAGAATCTATCTTTACTCATCCAAATCCAAAACCCATCATCTACACACATCATCTAGCATGTTCTAGGTATGATTTCTCATGGGTTTTCTTATTTACTCACATGACTTGTAGTTAGAACATTTTTGCATCTCTTCACATGTTCTTACTATACAAGATTGCATCTTTATTACTTGGCTGGTCTCAAGATTGCTTCTTTATGACTTGAATAGTTTCAAGATAGTTTCTTTATTGTGTTTTGTGTGTTGGTTGTGGTAGATATTGCATATAGGACTTTGTTTGCTTATTTAGCTATGTTTTATGCATGTCATCTAGCAAAATGATATCTAGGAATGTCTAACATGTTCATCCATATATAGATAAGCTTAAATGTCTAACCTTGCATTTTAGCTTCTTGAATATTGCATATTTCATCTTATGTTGTTTTATCTCTTCTCTTTGGAGACAAGTCTTGTATTTACCATTTGGTAGTTTGCAAGCAAGGGACTAGAGTCACTATTAAAGGCCCGAGGGTAGCAAAGACGGATTAGTAATCTTAGGAGTGATGTGGTCAACCTAGATTATAATCGTATTTGCAAATAGTGGATTCAAGATTCTTGTGTGGCACATATAACAGTCCGTGGTTTTTCCCGTGTGGGTTTCCACATAAAAATTCATGTGTTATTTATTTTTCGCATCTTTCTATTGATAGTTATTTTGACTAGCTAAGGGTTGTTTTTTTAATATTGACAAAATCACAAAATTTTGGTAATTAATTTGTGTTTAATTTATTCAACCCCCCTCTAGATTATATATATATATATGTGTGTGTGTGTTCAAACGTCTCTACTCATTATCTCTTATTTGGCCGAATTTTTCCACATAAGTCTAAGAGATGGGTATATTTTTCAAGCTCTAGAAAAATAATTCTCTATCAAGCAACTAGTAGGTGGCCGAATTCTATGATGGGGATTATATATGGTGACTGAAATTCTTCCCTAAAAAGAATAGGGTTGGCGGAAATTATTCCCTAAATAAATTAAGGTTGGCCGAAATCCTTACTTGAAAAGGATTTGTAATTCCACCAATGACTCCTATCATTCTTTAGAATTCCAAATCCTAATCCAATTCGTTTGTGTATTTGAGACTATATCAAAGACTTCCTTATTTGACTAGATAAATAAATTCCTTTTATTTGACTAGATAAATAAATTCATTTTATTTATCTACTTACCAAATAAAGTCTTTTATAATTATTATACTACCAACAATAGTATAATACTAAGAAACATATTTCCTAGTCAAAAAAAGATTTTGATTCTTAATTAAATAATTAATTAATAAATTTATTAATTCCCATTTAATTAAATAATAAAATAAAACAATCAATATGCTATTTTTTTAACCTAGCTGCTCAACATGTATATATATGGGCTTACATATTGTTTTTCTATTTTATTAAATCCATTAGACTTTAATAAAAAACCCACATGTGAACTAGACCAATTTTTACAAAAAGAAACAAACCCACATTCCTTTCATTAATATATCAATATAATTTAACAGCCCATTAAATAAATAATGGGCAAATTATATTCTTAATATATTAAGTACAATTCTAGATGGACCCATAATTAGTCCAGTAGAATATATCAAGTGATCCATGCAAGTCCGTGTGGATTGGGGATCTTGGCGGACTATCTAAATTTAAGCTTCAATAGACATAACCCAATCACAATCAACAAATGATTTACTTAGGTCCGATCTATTAATTTTAGCTCATTCCACTAAAGAGCTAAAACTACATTCTTAAATAAAGATAGAACAAGTAAATGTTTCTCATTCAAAACCCTAGACAATCTTATTGGAGATAGTGTATCCTCGTGAATAATATCAGTAATCGCCAAGAGCTCATAGATCACTTATAGCTCTCCTAGTTACCATATTTACTCATATGACCACATTTTGAACTTTGATATTTTGACTTGTCTAGAAGCCATTTTTCAATAGTCACTATCGAAAACTTAATGTTAAGATTTAATATCCAATACCTCAAAACATCCATATGACAATATTATACTCTCATTTAATAAATGGAGCCACGATGTCCATATCTATAAATGAAGTCCTTTATCGATTATCAAATGAATACCACCAAACTATCGAGGATAGACTATGCTATATAATTATACTCATTGATAGCTCAAATGATAACACTTGTAACCATAAGTCCATCATTTATCTCAGGATTAAGATAGACTCTCCGATTGCCCTTATAATGAAAAACTTTTATCTACTGATGGTTCTAGATAAAGTATTTTATTGTGATCCTGTTCAATGCACCTAGTACACCAGATTCTTTTACTCAAAGACACTTTGATGATTTTAGACTCATCATATCTCATTTGATCTCACTCAAATGCTAGTAAAAGAATCTACAACTTTAACAAGGTAAATGTGCCCAACCTTTATCTTAAGCTGTGAACAATATTCAAGACTAAGTAAAGAATTGTGTCTACCTCATACATATCCAAATGTACAAACAATTCTTTATATCTCATAGTGTTTTGACCTTATGATTATTTACTTTGACAATTATAATAATAAACTATAAATGCTATAAGATTTGTTAAATCAGAAATCAATTTATTAATATAAAAAGATTGTCAATTACATTATTACACTCTTGCTATTGAGCATAATCCTAACACAAAGGGGCTCGGGAGCACACACATTAGAGGGTATGGAAGTATTTAGGCCAATTTAATGGTTTTTCACATGCATTGCCTAAAGTCATTTCTAAAGGTTTGTCCACAAAGAAAATTAAAGCATCAATAAGCAGTCCATAATATTCTATGACAAGCAACATTTAAGTGCAAATGAGACCTATATATGCTTGAATGAGTGTTTGAGAGTGAGTGTTTAAAGAGTGAATATTTGACAACTCAAAATACGCTTTTTAAGGCCGTGTTTGATCATCATGGGAGTCTCCATTATTAATTCCTAGCCTTCAAGTAAAATTGATAATTCACCCCAACATTATGAGAAAAAGATTAACGCGTGTTACCAGAAAATCGTCACCAGTGTGAGTTTTCAAATAACGACTTTTAAAGGGACCACATTCACAATAGACCACGGCCCGGAGGGGTATCACATAGCTCAATACCTGTACAATATCAGTAAAACAAACTAGACACAATGGTAATTATAAGTAAGAATAAACCAACATTTATACTTATATATTTATAGAAAGTGAAATACAACTCTTTGATCGATCCAAACTAGACACCAATGCAATGGCGATTTACGATCTATTCTATAGGAGGATTTTGACACTGTTGGAGATGGCGAAATCGTACGAGTCGATAAGTAGAAAATTCTCTATGGGTCTCTCTCTTCCAATCTTTCAGATCCCCTTCTCTGGACATGGTCATCCTTTTTTATTTCCACTTTCTTGCCAATCAAGTCTCCCTAATTTAGACCAAATTGATTGGCCGTGTTAGATGAATTGACATGCGTTAATGGAGGGTATCAATTTACGCGGGAATGACTCCCTTCAATGACGTCATGTTTCTGTTTATATTTGAAATGCGAATCAATTGTTTTATTAGGTCTCATTTATGACGCTTTAACTAGTGAAGGAGTCAACCTTTTCCTTCCATGTTACTTGAAGGAGAATTCTAGTCTTGTACTTATGTGGTATCCCTCTTCTAGTTTTAATATCGGAACCTGGGTATAGTATCCCTTTTTGGTGGTGTATTCTTCTGACATTCTCATCGCTTGGCAGATTGGTTCTATGAGGGATCGGGGTACCAAAGGAGTACATTAGCGGGGTACCAATATGGTACAATAGTGGAATACTAAGATGGTGTAAAAATAGAGTTCTCTAGATCTTGCAGCGGCGAGGTACCTAGATGATAAAAGTAATAGGATACCTAGATATAGTAGCTGGGTACCGGGACACTAATACGACGGGGTACTTAGGCGTTGTGGCGATGCACCCGGACCAAGTAGAACATCCGAGTGTGTAACAGGGTACCCTGATGTGATAGTAATGTATCTGATTGGAGTAGCGGTAGGATGCCCGGGTGTGGTAGCAGTGTACCCGGTGGGATACCTGAATTTAGAAACTGAGTATTTTGTCATAGCAGCGAGGTACCCAGACCGACTGGTATTGAGGTACCCAGATGTCGTGGTGGGGTACCTTAGATCTTATAGTAGTATGGTATATCATTCTAGCCTTCTCCTTTAAGGTAGCAGGATACTTTTTGCTGCCTCCATATACTTCTCATCTTGGTGGAAAATTCTTCTTTGGACCCCTTCCATTTTTGGCGGTTAACAACGCGCTTTGTGCAATGCAATCCTAAATGGAATGACGTTAATCTAAATCAAACAATGGCAAAGATGCACAATTCCTCACTACTCATGTAAATCACAATCTCAACAAGTAAAGTATGCTCAATTATGGTGTTATCGCTAGAGTTTGAAAAATTCGGCTCAAATTTAAAAGCCAAGCAAAAGTGGTGTTGCGCAAAAGTACCCCCAAACCTAAATTCGACATTGTCCTTAATGTTAATAGGTAACAAAATTGGTCAAATGACGCAACCCAAAAGATTTGAAAAAAACAGTATACGCGTGTTTAAACAACCTAGAGGGGGGTGAATGAGTTGTTAATTCAATTAGTTACCAATTTTTTGGATTAGTCAATGTTCAATGTAAGTTTCTCATTTTTGATTGGCTTATTTCGGTGACAAACTACAATTGCGGTTTGATATGTAAGGGTAGCTTAGGCATTTAATTATTGGTGATCAAGCTCAACCAAGACCCTCTCAAGACCTCATGATGATAAACACATCAAAGGTAAATCACTTGTGCTTAAATTACATTGAAGAGAATAGTTACACACATACACCTCTCATATATGCATGTGTGTTCATTGCTTTCTATGTATATTCTCTTCATACTTTACACTTGCATATCTTGCATATAGTCTAAGTGTGATTTGTATCTTTGAAAAGAGAAATTTTCTCTTTACTGAATGTACCGTTCCTTGTACACTTGCATGGGCAACGGTCCTTAACAGGTGCAACACCTAATGCTTTTGAGCCGTGCATACCGCCGTGGGTGCACTTGCCTCTGGAGCGATCCATACAACAATAGTTTCCATCACTTACATGTTTGGCATACCTCGACATAGACACCCTATCCGTACCGCGGAACGCGCATCGGTTATAACTGGGTTTGGTTTAAAAAAATGACTAAAACACTATAGCTTTGAAGTGACCTCATATATAAGTGTGCTTTGTCTCTAGGTCAATTTACATGAGTTCAAAATCATATTTTTAAGAGTAAATTATCATGGTGGCCACCACTTTTAGGCATACATACCAGTTTAGTAACCATTATACCAGTTTAGTAACCACTTTTTACTCAATGCACCAAAATGACAACTTTTGACAGATATATTGTTAATGGTGGCCATTCCGTTTATTTTCTAACAGAATTGCTAATGTGACAAACATAATTCACTATTTGTATATGAAAAGCCATTTTAACCCTTACTATTTAACAAAAGCCATCATCTTCAAACTTCATCATCTTCAAACAAACCCAGATCGGAAAAAAAAAAAAAAATATATATATATATATTAAACAACAAAATTACTAATTAATCATTTGTTAGTGGTATAGATCCATCTTCAAACTTCATCAACACTATCACAACCATCATCTTCATACATCAATATTCAACAAACAAACCCATCATCTTCATACATCAATTAATCCAATGCCTGGGTTTCAACATCTTCAACATCATTAGGCACACTGCTCATCCACATCCATCTCTCATCTCCACTCTCCCCAAACCCCAAACCCTAATCTCTACGCTTCTCTCTCCATAATCTCTTATTCTTCATCATCACCAAACTACAAACACAATAGATTCACAAACAAACACACTGTCCATCCAACAGAGAAGATTGGTGCTCGATCTTGTCGGTGAACAAGAGAGAGAATAGTGAACGAGAGAGAGAGAGAGCGCCGATTTGGGGTTCGATTCGGTTGATTTGTAGCGGTTGAAGAGGTACGATTCGGTTTGTTGGATATGGATTGGAGATCAAGAGAGAGATTCATTGAAGATGATGAAGTTTGAAAATGATGTTGCGTATGGATTGGAGATTGAGAGAGAGATTTGATTTGTTGGATATGAAGATGATGTTGGATATGGATGGGTTTGATTCTAGAAATTCATTTTGTTTGGGTTGGGTGGGTTCGATTCTAGAAATTCAATTTGTGGGGTTGGGTGGGTTCAAATTTGTATGGGTTTTCAAATTTCATTTTGTTTCCAGAAATTCGATTTCTTCTTAATTTGATTTTTTTCCCTCATGCTTGGTGGTCCATATGAACAAATTTCAGATTTCAGAAGTTCGTGCTTATAGGAAATTGTTCTTGTTCATATTTTGATGAGTGTTTTTTTTTTTTGATGGATTTATATGAATCATATTTTTGAGTTTGGGGATTTGTTCTGTTTTTTGGTAGAGAAGATGGGTTTCGAGTCGGTGGTGAGTGATTGAGAGAGATATGGATGTGTTTGTTTGAAGATGATGAAGTTTAAAGATGATGGCTTTGGTTTATTTGAAGATGATGAAGTTTGAAGATGGTAAGGGCAAGAATTTGTATGAAAAAAAAAAAAAAACTTTATGTAGAAACAAAATTTTGCAGATTTGTTGTTCTTGGATGAAGATGGGTGATTTTTGGATGATGGAGATAGTTTTGAAATCTGAAAATTATTGTTTGAGATATGAGAAAATGAGAGAAAATTTTGGGTGATGAAGTCGAATGATTTTTGGATGGAGGATATGGTTTTGAAATTTAAAAAATTGTTGTTTGGGATATGAGAAAATGAGAAATCTAAAAAATTGTTGTTTGGGATATGAGAAAATGAGAGAAAATTTGGGTGATGGTGTTAATTTTATTAAATGGTAAGGGTAAAAATGGCTTTTCATGTACAAATAGTGAAAATGGACGGAATACATTAGCAATACATTAGTAATTTCGTTAGAAAATGGAAGGAATGACCACTGTTAATGACATATCTGCCAAAAGTGGCCATTTTAGTGCATTGGGTAAAAGTGGTTACTAAACTGGTATTTGTGCCTAAAAGTGGTGGCCACCAGGGTAATTTACTCTATTTTTAACTTATAACATTTTCCAAGAGAGAAAATCATCCAAAAACTCACCTTTGATCACTCAAAATCATTTCCATATGCATAAATGATCATCTAAGCATCATCTATGATCATCTAGGATGTGCTCATGCATAGGTCTTCTTCAACACACATGACTTGGTAAGTTGAACACTATCTTCATCCATTTTAGTGTCTTACTTAGCAAAAAATCTCATTTATTACTTGTATGCATCTATAACATATTTTATATACAAGATTGAAATTATTGTGTTGATTGATTAAGTGTTTTACTTTGATAGCTATTGCATCTAGGATTGTTTTATCTTAAATAGCTAATTTTACATATGACATGTGGACACATGATATCTAGGATTATTGTTATTGACATCTTTAATTCCTATCAAAGAGAGCTTTTCCACACACAAAATTCTCAGATTTAGAAGAGCATTTTCTCCTCCATTTTTCCCAAACTCAATTTCATCCCTTTTTAAACTTGAACTACCTATTCCATCCCAAACTCAACATCAAATCTAGATTACTTTCCCCCAATTATTCCTCTCTTCCTATTCTCTACACTCCCTACCTTTGTCACTACCCATTTGACATCCATCTATCTAGACATCTCCTTATCTACCACTCTTTGCATAAAGAATAACAAGGCAAGGAAGGATCAAGCATTACGGAAGGTGACCTATGGGTGATTTCTTATTCTTTTACTTTTTTTCCTTTGTTGTAACTAAGTGTAACTAATACCCAATCTAGGGGATTGATGTGAGGAACTTTTGGATGCAGGTATTTGTTTGAGCTATAATATTTGAATCTCCTTTTATGTTCTATTCATTTGTTAATTAGATTCTATTTATTATGCGATTGATTTTGTATGCCACTAGTTGATTACAATATTGTTAGGATAAATTGTGATACAAACTAATTAAGGATTGACACATTTGATTGGTTAGAGCACATAAGTGGATATGATAGATAATTGGAGGAAATATCAACCCTAATTATCTAGGCCTTGGTTTGTAATTAACTGATCCCACCCTTATCCCCTCTCTCTAAATACCATAGGTGATGAATTTAGGTGAGAAGTGTGTTGGCTTTGTTTCGACAGCCATTTCACACTTAAGACTACAAAAGGTTCGTAATTGTGAGATTGGTTCATTAATGTAGTTTAATAAACGTTGCCCAACATCCATTTGCAACTCCATCAATTTCTTAGTTCCCAATTAATTGATTAAATACCATATCTTATCTAGGTTTTTAAGCATTCTATTTTTCCTATCACTTTTGTTACATTTTAGTTTACATATTATGTTTGTTGGTTTCTCAAACCAAACACTATCCAAACATCTATGATTTACATCTATGCAAATAAATTAGTTAAATAATCAAACTATCAACTCCAATTCCCTATGGATGAATCTCTTGCTTACCGTTTTACTAATTTTTACATCATAAGTGGGTTTACAAGTGGTGAAACTAGGTTTTCAAAGTGAACTATAAAATATCTTTTGTTGAGTACAAAACGACCTTATCAAACCCACGCTACATTTAGTCAGGAATTTGCCCTTAAGGCAATACGTCACTGTAACTGCCTGGATCTTGTTAAGAAAAGGCCTTCCCAACAGTGCGTTATAAGGCCAGTGGGTATATATATCACTACATTTTTACCATGTCAGTAACTTCTGACTTCAATAATAGTAATACACATAGCAAAAGTGTAGTGATGTGTATTAGTATGTTCAAAGTGTGTGCTAATGAGAGAAAAATTGACATTTATATTAGGTTTATTTGGCAAAGATCTCTTTGACTTTTTTCAAAAGAAACAAATTGACATAGATACTCATAATGTTTTAAGAAAATTTAACTATTTTATTCACTTAATTTTTATAAATACTCTCGTAATATTTTAATTTTTTTTGTTGTTCTTTGCAATTCATTGCTGTCAAAACTATTTTATAGAATCAATCTACTAACCTATTATAGACATATACCGGAATAATTTATTAGCCTAAAAAGATTTTTTAATTGAATACCAAACAAAATGGATATAAATTTTATCCGGAAAAAATATATTACCAAATGTGTGTTTGGTATCACTTTTGAAAAGACTAAAAGCGTTTTTTTAATACTAGAAACTGTTTTGAATTTTTTTTTTTTATTTAGCAAAAATCAAAATAGTATTTTTAATATATGAATCGTCTCAACTACCATTTATAAAAGTTATTTTATGTTTACTAGGAGAAGCCCAAGATTTAGGGATTCCCAAAAAGATTTTTTGAGCTTTTTAAAAACATATGAATTGTCTTAACTATCATTTATAAATTTTAGATATTTCATTGTACAACTTTTTAATTATAAATACATTGTCAATACTTTTTTTGTAATTTACATAACAAAAAGTTATTTTTAATAATATATTGTCAATACTTTTTTTTTTTTTGTAAGTTATACAACCAAAAGCTTTTTATGTTAAAAACTTTACTCAATAAAAGCTCTATTAGTAAAAGATCTACTCTGTAAGCTTTACTTGAAATACTAAAATACTCTAAGAAGCTCTATGAGATGAGTGCACAATATGTCGTAAAGTATATCTATCCCAATTGTAAGAGTAGATATCCAGGCCTCAGATTTTCGAAGACCTTAACACGTTGATGTGAGATAAAAATAATAAAAATAAAAAATAAAAAATTGTAAGAGCATCTCTAATGCAAGTGTGGCTTGTGAGAAAAAAAGATGTTACGTAGGATAAATAGACGTTCTATTAATAATTGTGTCTTCAATACAACAGTGTATATTCAACCTTAAGTTAGACTTGACAAGGTTCCGGGGGAATCGGAATTTTTATTTATTATTTTTTTTAATACAAAATATTACATTTTATTTAAAAATAAAATAAAATGTTACAAAAGACATTGTAGAGTATTTTTTTCCCATCCCTTCTCCTTTTTATATAGGTTAAGCATCCATTCATTACTTTTATTTATCCAATGTGGGATGTGAGATTGAATACATTGCTCTTATTTATCATGATCAAAACCGGTTGTAGTTGAAACATTTTAACCTTATCTATATAAATGGAATATATAATTAATTGAGAAAATTAATATCACAAGATTGCATTTCCAGTTTTTATAATTATGTGTTTATAAAAATTGGATACAGTACTTGCATGAGTACTGATTGTTCAAAAATGAGTATGCATATATGACACACAAGAACTCTTGCCTTGGTGGTTGGACTCTCCTTGTGAGTTTCCACCACCTAGGTTCAACACCTTGGTGTGAATGTAAATATATTCATTTGTCTCACCTTGACCTTTAATCCCCGAAGTGTGGGTTGTCCTCTCCTGGTTTTAGAAGCACTTCTCTCTCTAGTTGTGAGAGTTATAATACATTTGTATTCTCTCCCCGATAGTGGAAGTAGTGTTCTGGGTTGTACTTGCAGAGTCTAATCCCACTGGTACCGGCAAGTTCAAAAAAAAAAAAAGTACGTAAATATGTTCAAATTGTCAATTGCCAAGGAAAAATTATGCATTCAAGAATGATTAGGATAATCACATTGCATTCATCATAGCCCTCATAAAAGCGATGATGATGATCCTTTCTCTTGCAATATTGCTGTTATATATATATATATATATATATATAACTAGCAACCCGGCAATTTTAGAGCTAGCTATATAATGTCGATTTTATCTCAGTGAAGATGTTTTTTTTTTTAAAAAAAAAAATTGGTACATGAGCAACTCCAAAATTGATTCTTCAATTAATGAATGTGAGAGGACTTAGCATTGCACACGTGAAGAGTCACTTGTAGGTTCTATATATGATCAAATGGGGTTCAATATATGTGAACATAACAATTATTATTATTTTTCTATTTTGAATGAGAATCACCCTTTTTTTAATTATAAATTTACTTGGAAGTTTGTTGTAGCATTGCCTTTCAATGAATGAAAATTTGAAAAACAATCATTTTGATTATAACCATAGTTGTATTCAATCTCACATCCCACATCCCACATCCCACATTGGATAAATAAGAATAATGAAGAGATGTCTAACCTATATAAAAAGTAGAAGAATGGAAGAGGAAACATAATTACCTGGACAAGGGTTATGGACTATTGTTCAATACTCTTCAATCTCATTTCTCTTTTAAACACTTTATTTTTATAAATAAAGTGTTATTTTTTATAGTAATTTAAAAAAAAAAAAAAAAAAAAAGAATTGGAACCGCCGGTTCCATTCCGGTTCGAACCGTCCGATTCCTAAATAATTGGAATTGGAACCGGAACCGGCCTTCATTGGTTCCGGTTACGGTTAATGAAGAAAAATCGGTTCCGGTTCCACGATTGGAATCGGAACCTTGCTAGGTCTATCTCAAGTTGAAGTGACAACAAAAATATTATATATTGTCAATATGACCGTTTATTTTTAGACGGTTTGTTGCGCAACCCTTTTTCAGATTGACTCAGCAAACATTTAAAATTAACATTAATTTTTTATCTATTTTTGATAAGGAAATAAAATAAAAAATAAAATTAGACACGTTATTAAAACAAAATGTGTTTTAAGTAGAAGTATTGGAGACCAAATTTTAAGTTAAATTGTCTATCAAGTCCATATTTATACCACATAGCAAGTCTCTTGACATTGTTGCCATTTAAGTTTATGATATTTGCATATGAGATGTCATAACAAATTAACAATAAGGATTTCGTCATCATAAACTCATCCGCACCTGAAAATTCTCTTCCACAATGTATAGACCCAACCCGATGGATCCGAAATCCGGAGACCAAACCACAAACCACCACTGCCAGTCCACCGTCATCATTCATCATACAAACACAGCCCAAAAACCCTTGATAACAATAAAATCTCTCTTCATTTTCTCTTTCAATTGATTAATAATCACTAAAAATGGCTCTTCTTCACTCTTCCGCTCCAGCTCTTACCTCTGCAGCCACTCTCTTCTCCAACAACAACAAAACTTCCTCTCTCTCTGGCCTTCAACATCGTATCGTAAGTGCTTTTTCAATTTCTGGTGTGTTTGATTCGTCAATTATTATTGATTTTTGATTATCTTTAGAGGTGTAATGTGGTGGAACCATTGAAGTGCGAGAATGGACACCCGTTTGTTTCGACTCTTAGCAATGATTTCTTGGCTTCGAAATCGCCTTTGGATTTCACGATTAACAAGCACGACACCAGGCTTCGTATTTTCTCCGGCACAGCCAATCCTGCTCTCTCTCAGGTTTTTCTTTATGATTGATTATGCCCATTAATTTTCTGTTTTCGAATGATCATTGTAATGACTAATCCAAAACCCTTAAAGCACTTTTCAATTGTTTTCTTGTATTTCCTTAGGAAGCTAAGTGAATTAACTATTAAGTGATGATCCAAGGGCTCTTATGTTTATTTGTGGATAAATCCTGCAAGGCTGCAACATATAGACTTAAACTATGTTTGGAATGGTGGAATAGCAAGGAAAGGAAAGGAAAGGAAAGTGTTTTCAATGTTATTGTTTGGATGGTTATAAATATTAAAGAAAGGAAAGGAAACCAATCTTATTTAGAGGGGAGAAATAAATGAATTAATTTCATTCAATTTACGAAAATACCATTCTTTCAACAATATGAATGCCTAATATTAATAAGGTTAGTTTTGGGATATTGGCAAAATCATTAATTCTGATTCTTTTCCCTTCTTTTCCTTCCAAATTTGGGTGGAAACCAAATTGGGTGAAACAAGAACTTTCCTCCATTTCCTTCTATTTCATTCCTTTTCCTTTACTTTCTCCCTCATTTAACTATCCAAACAAGATATTAGAAATCCATCCAAATCCTTTCCTTTCCTTTCTCTCATATTCCATCAAACCAAACATAGCGTTAGAGTTAGGAGCGGTTTTTGATTTTTTTAATAGCTCTTTCAAATGGTATGTAAAACCTATTATTTCATAATTTTACGATTTTGAATTATTAAGCCATTCAATTTCTCTTTCTAATTATCATTATTACTGAGTTATGTGTATACAATCAGCTAGCTTTGGGAGTGCTTTTTAGGAAGTGGTTTCGATTGAAAGAACTTTTGTAACTACATAAACCTCAAAATTGCTTTCTAGAAAACCACCTTCTCATGTGATTATTTATTTTAAAGTATTTTTCTTGTCCTACAGCACTTTCTACTAGAGTATATTAAGTGATTTTATAAAAACAAATTCCAACCAAAAGGGGCATTTTGTATTTGTTTTGGGTAAAATGGAAGTGTTTTTGAGTAGCTCTAAGAAAATACTTAAAAAGTGCTGTTGACAATATTATAAGCATTTCCAAATGCATTTTAAATATATTAGTGTTAGGTACCTAATTTTTGATGTGTTATTCAATAGGAAATCGCATGCTACATGGGTCTGGAGCTTGGGAAGATTAAGATAAAACGATTTGCTGATGGGGAGATTTATGTTCAGTTACAAGAAAGTGTTAGAGGGTGTGATGTGTTTCTTGTGCAACCCACATGTCCTCCTGCAAATGAGAATCTCATGGAGCTTCTTATAATGATTGATGCTTGTCGGAGGGCATCGGCCAAAAATATCACCGCGGTCATTCCTTACTTTGGGTATGCTCGTGCTGATAGAAAGGTAGTCTAGTAAATGTGAAGTGTGAATATCATTTACTAAAATGAATCTATCTGCAAGAGTGGCAGTTGCCAATGCACAAAATATATATTTGACATTTATTTGTATGATTATGGTTGGATACCAGATTAAATTTTTGCCTCGTTATTTCCCTATACTATGAATTCAGACTCAAGGGCGTGAATCCATTGCTGCCAAACTTGTTGCAAATTTAATAACAGAGGCAGGTGCAAACCGTGTTCTTGCTTGTGATCTTCATTCTGGGCAGTCCATGGGCTATTTTGATATTCCTGTGGATCATGTATATGGTCAGGTAATAACCTATTTTGTTTGGATTGTTTGTATATTGTTCATTCAAATAGATGTTAGAATATGACAATAATCTGAAAGCATTTGGCCATTATCTCAAGTGATTAATGGTTGGATGGGTTTGGGCAGATCCCTGGGTTTGAATCTAACAGAATATTCTAAAAACAGAATTGAACTAGATGAGTTTGGTAATTTTGAAAATGCTACAATAAAATGCTGATGATTTGTTTTTTAATATTGTAGTTTTTTTGATAATCTGTTATTTTAGCTGGAAACACATCGAGCTGTTATTATTAAAGTTGTGTTTGTCTCTTCCATGGTATAATGAAGCACTTGAAATATCTTAATGCCCTCTCATTTGTATGGACAACTGAATTGCCTATAATTTTATTTATCAGTTGGTAATTGTTATTTCTTTTTCCTCTGTGCACCTTTAGCCAGTGATACTTGATTACCTGGCCAGCAAGACTATATGTTCTGATGACTTGGTAGTGGTCTCACCGGATGTTGGCGGTGTTGCTAGAGCACGTGCCTTTGCCAAAAAATTATCTGATGCACCGCTAGCCATTGTTGATAAAAGGCGACATGGGCACAATGTTGCAGAGGTTAGTTCCACTTATTATTATGTTGCTTTGTGCTTCGTGAATGGATTAACTCAGTTATTATTATTTTTGTTTATTTTATTATTATTTTTGCTTATAAAGTCTCGGTGTAACAAGAAACATGAAAGTTTTTCCATATCATCTTATGTTTTCTTATTGATATGTGCCTGATGCCCTTTTGCAGGTGATGAATTTGATAGGTGATGTGAAGGGGAAGGTAGCGGTTATGGTGGATGACATGATTGACACAGCTGGTAAGCTTTGTTTAAAATCTAATTGTTTTCCTTTGTTATCAATCAAAAAACATGAAATAGATGATCAACTCTTAGAATTGTCTTTCCTTTTCTTTAGTAGTGTTATCATTGCATTCCTTGTTATTTGATATTGTATTATGTCTTCTTGATTGGATATCGTGTTATAGGAACTATTGCCAAAGGTGCGGCTCTGTTACATCAAGAGGGAGCCAGGGAAGTCTATGCATGCACCACACATGCTGTTTTTAGGTAGCTGATATCTTTTCTAGCTATAGGGTTCATCTTTCATTCCTTGATAGTTAATTTCTGGTTAGCAGAAGAGCACAGTACCTTTTGATTTTATACTTGGGCCCTGCTAATTTCAACAAACGATCTTCAGGTCTGTTAAAAAATTTAGATCTACCGTCTATGTGCTCAAGCCTATTTTTAATAAGTTTGAAAGCCCATTTAGAAAATTAGTACTGCAACCTTAGTACTTTGTAATTTGGAATCTATCTATGAGTTCACTTGAATGTTTGAATGCTTTGAGGGGTAAATATACTTAACCTTCTTGCATGTGTAGCTGGGTACTTTAGTTTAACTATGGCATCAGTGAGGTTTATCGCTAGTTTCTCCATGTAAATGAGGTTATATTTTTTATCAATTGTTCAAAAACGACTTCTGTATCATATATCTATGTCTGAAAACTGTTCTATCCCTTTCAGAAAACCAATTATGCCTTTAATAGAGGACAATCCCTGGACTTTGCACAGTGCAAACACTAATTGTGATTGTTCGTTTATAGCAATTTTTTACTGGTTACGTTCTTTTGTTTTGCAGTCCCCCTGCAATAGAGAGGTTGTCGAGTGGTCTGTTTCAAGAGGTGATCATCACAAATACCATTCCTGTGTCAGAGAAGAATTATTTCCCTCAGCTGACTATCCTGTCAGTAGCAAACCTTCTGGGGGAGACCATATGGCGGGTTCACGATGACTGCTCAGTGAGTAGCACATATTTCAATAAGATTGAATTGATACAATAACTAATGAATTTGTTCATGCCACAAAAGTAAAAAAGTAATCTATTTCACTGTTTCAATCGACATGTTTTCAAATATGCGTGATCTTCTTTGCTTTTTTAGGGAGTGGCATCGTATAATTTCTGTATTAGATTATTCTTTAAGTTTAGAGATGGCAGTGCTAAGAGTAAATTGATTTTGGATATGTTCTGATTGTCAGGGTGGCTATGAACCTTATTCGAGCTTGGGAATTGACTGATCCATTTGCATTGGTGGTGTATATCTAGCTAGCTTCTCTATGGCCGTTTAGTTACCTTCTCGGAAACAGGATTGTCAAAATAGTTGCAAGATCAAATATCATCTGATGAGAGAGTTGTTATGTTCTAGTAGTTTCTGTTGAAAGGTTTACACGTTATATATGGGTTGACTGGCAAATATTAGTAGCTTGAATCGGAATCTGTATGTCTCAAGCATGGATTCTCGTTCCTGAAAATATTGTTGAGAGAGAAGGGTTTGAATTCAGTCAGGTGTAATTTCTTGTTGATTGTGAATCAACTGTAGATTTCTCTATATTCAGTTATTCACTATTTCTAGTTTTGCTCGAATGTCACTTGATATAATGCAAGCTTCTTGTACCTTGCTAGTAGAGTTTATGAAACCAACATTTATCACGAGTATGAAAATATGCAGCAATTATGATCTTATAATATGACTTCACTTTACAGTTGAGGAATTCTCATGAAAATCATGAAATTTTAAGATTAAATTTCTCCCAAATTTTGTGATATTATGCAGGCTTGCGCAGTTGCACTTGAAAATAGAATTTTGTTGGTTGTGTTCCTTCTAAATAGTTTTGCTTTCTATTGATGGAAATGACAGTTTTGTCAGGTAGTTCTAAATTTTGTATTTTTAAGGACGAGAATTATTATAATTTGAGGATATTATCAAAATCCCCTGTAGTTTGACATATTCATCGCATTTCCTTCTAGTTTCATTAATGGTTAGAATCCCTGCTAGTTTACCATATTCCCCATTATCCCCTTCTAGTTTCATTAATGGTCTTAATCCTCCATATGGTTTTTCATATTCCTGTTTTCCCCCCTTTATCGTGAAGTATTCAGTTATAAATTTTAAATAGATAAGGGTAAAATGGTAATTTGATAAGAAACTAAAATTGAAAATTATTTAACTTATTGTTAAAAAAAGAAAATTAATATCAAGAAATTATAAAAAATAAAAACTAAAACATCTTAATCTTTTCAACTATCATCTTCAACACCAAACCCTTGCCAAAACTCGAATCCATTGAAATCACACCAACCACCACCCATACGAGTGCCAATCTCCTCCCAAATGAAGAGATTGAGAGGAGATTGGCGCCCATCCCTTTCCAAACGAGGAGATCGATGTTTGATCTCGTCCCAAGTGAGGAGATCAACACTCGATCTCCTTCCAAATGAGGAAATCAACGTTCGATCACCTCCTTCCCTCTGCTCGATCTTCTCTGGCTGCCAATTGTCTTCTTTTTCTTCCCATCTCTCTTTTCCACCTTTTTTCCCTTGCTAGATAGGAATGACAATTGTACCTGGCCTTACCCAGGTCGGAATTCCCAGGTAGTACCTGGATATTCCTTACCCGATGTTGGGTAAGGAATATCCGGGTACCCAATTGGTTGTGCACTAGCTCGGATCCGAGTATACCTGAACGGATTTCTAGGTACCCGGTTTTTAATTTTTTTTTTTAATAAAAAAACTAAACCTTAATTTTTTTTTTCAAAATTTCACAGCCGACTTTCTCACTAGTCGGTCATTATCCTCTCTCTTTGCCAAATCTGCTCCTATGGATCCACCAATTTAATCGACTCTGTTTAAAAAAAAAAAAAAAAAAAAAAAATTCTAGGTATTTCATTTTTTGACTTCTTTAATTCCCTATACTCTTGTTTTTGTTTGTTAGAAGAAAATCATAACGGAATCCAAGGCAAGACGGAAGAATAAGATAGGGTGATTTTAATGGAGTCCATTCAACTGAGGTGTGAGTTTTGTGAAGAAATTCGATTTCAAGTGAGTTAATTGATTGAGATATATAAGAGAAGGAGGAGGCATTAGTTTTGTGAAGAAACCAATGGAGCACCTAGTTTTGGTTTTCAATTATCGAGACTCGTAATAGCACACAGAGTTGTTTTTTTTTTTTTTTTTATTCAAAGAAAGAAAGAAATGTTGGTTGAAAAGCTCATGATTTTAAAAGATAATTTTATAAGAAAAAAAATTTATATCCGGTTAAACCCCTAGTATGGATATCTGGATACCTAACGGGTTATTTCCCGGGTGGGTACCCGGATTACAAACTCTAGGTTTTTTCCGAGTGGACACCTAGAGTGCAAATAGCCAGGTACCCGGACCCAACCCGGGTTTTTGCCATCTCTATTGATATAGGTTTGGGTGTTAGGTGGAGAGATAGAAAGGTTGGGTTTGATTTTGGTGGACAGAGATTGGGTTTGGATTTTGGGGTAGTGGTGGTTTCTGGATTTTGATAAATTGGGTTGGCTACTGACGAGGAGATTGAGGCTAGGTTTCTTTAATCTAGCAGAGGTTGTGGGTTTGGTTGTGAAGCTGTTGGTTGTTAGGTTTGGTTGGAGGGCATTATGGTTCTAGGTTTTGAATTATGATTTGTGGTTTGGTGATAATGGTTCCTTGTTGATGGTGATGATGATGGTGGTTTCTGAATTTGGTGAGTTTTCTAATGATGATGATAAAGTGTTTATTACATGATGAATTGATGAATTTAATCAATATTTTTATGTTCAGTTTTATTGTTTAATATGATGAACTTGATGAACTCGATGAATCTGTTTTTAATAAATTTTTATTTTATTTATTATAAATAGTTTGAGATAGAATAGTAACTTTTTTATCATAATATAAACTAACAATAGGGGATAGAGTAAACTAGAGGGGGAATAATAGTCATTAATGAAACTAGAGGGGTAAAATGAGGAATAGAAACTACCTGTGAGATTTTGGTAAGAGAGTAATGTTAGATGGAAAAAAAAAAAACTTGTTTCAATTTATGATCAAATAATATGGCATGTGAGTTATCAACGAAAATATTTTGCAATGCACAATCTCACTTGTGGGAGTGACGTATGTCCTACCATATTTGTTTTATTTCCAATTTTATTAACAATTTCATTTTTGTCCCATTATTTGAATGTTTAGTCAAACGTAACTGTCATTTGAAATTGACAGTTTTGCCCCTAGGATTAAGATATTATTTAGAACACGTATTTACCCTCTGACATATATTATTATACTATACTTTGTGTACCTCTTATTTTTTGGTATGTGTCTAATTAAATAATATATAAAAAAAATACATATAATATTTTCCTCCTAGTATTAGGATGTTGATGTTAAAGGACATATTTACCCTTCTATTTGTGACATATAGGATGCCGAAAAAACCCGATTCCACGGGAAACCGCCCCACCCCACCCCACCCCACCCCATACGAAGTGGGGTTTTACCTAAATAAATGAGATCGGGGTGGGTTTAGGGCCAATTCCTACGTTCTGTTTTAGAAACGGGGCGGGGTTGGGATTCGATATCTCCACCCGACCTTGTCCCGAACATGCTTATTATTTATTTTTTAAAATAATATTAATATTTAATCAATGAAAAATTAAGATTTAATTAAATAATATATATTTTATTTTTAATATTAAGATATAAAAAACTAACATTTATATTAGTTTTTTACACACTTTTTAAATTTTTTCTTATTATTAAGGATAAAGCAACTTGTAACTCTTTTGTGGTTTTCAAATTTTATTTTTCCTATTGTTTCTCATTAATTATTTTTATGGATTTTACTCTATAGTCAATTATGAATATTTATCATTATTATTATTATTATTATTATTATTATTATGTTGGTATTGAGTTTATTCAAAATATAAGAATTTATTTTATTAAAAGTAACAATTGAATAAACATAAATTGTGCAATATCCATATTTTAAAAACAAACTCCGGCCATTAGGGCCGGGCAAGATTAGGGACACCTCTCCCCCACCTTGGAAATTCCCTGACCTTGAACCCAGTCTTCAATAGTTAGAGTTGAGGTCAGTATTTCATGTATGAAAATGAAACACAAATGTGTTTCACATTCAAACGTGAAACACAATATGTGTTGGAGATTTTTGGATGTTTCGATTTAAGTTAAACATCCTCAAATGTTTCACTTTAGGGGAAACATCAGAGTGAAAAATCCTCTATTTCACTGTTTTACTTTCCGAAAGTGAAACATATGTCTATGTTCACTTTTCGAAAGTGAAGCTTTTTTAAAATTGAGGGTACTTTGGACATTGTACCCTTGACTATACTAAAAACAATAATTTGAAAGAATGATGGTTAAAAACAGTAGCTGATTCATTCAAATGGTTAAAAATGAAAATCCCCAAAGGTATTCGAAAGTATCTTCATAATATGAAGACAATGATTAAAGTTTTCCTTAAAAAAATTCAGACTTTGCTTAAATAAAGTACTGGTACAGGCAATAAAAGCTAGAATAGTAAAAAAAAACAGTAATGAAAATTAAACCAAGTCGGAGCAATTCAAAGAGGCCTTGATCCTCTGCACAGTGGAGCTGATAAGGGTGTGGACAGTGGCCACAGCTTCCATGTTGAAATGATCATCTGGTGATTTTGGGCTGGAAATAAGTATCTGGAAAGCCACTGTGAGGAGTGAACCACCACCACCTCCAGTACTGTCTGGACGTCCATCACCGGAGATTATGAAACCTGATGGAAGTATTGGGATCCTCCAGGAGGAGTCCCCACCGGTTATCACCTGGTTCAGGGATGGTATGTCGATTGGAGCATAGATTACCATTGACCCCAAGCTGTCTATGCAACTCTCTTGAATCATCATTATGTTGTTATCATTTTGCACAAAAGGCTGCTCCCAATAACACTGAAATCAATAATCAAATTCAAGAGTTACGTACTTGCTGTTAGAAATGGAAATTATAATTAAATTAGATGATCAGAAAGTACCCGCAGAATTGATACAAGGTTCCCTGGATGGGCACCATTTGAGAAACTTGCAATCTCCTGCACAGGCATTGTATGGCAAAGAACATCCCACTGTCACACAGGCCAGGCATGTTACACGTTAATAAATACTAAATACATTTATACATTGATATCATGCATGGCCAATAGAAAAATAATATTGTTACCTGAATTCTCATTTTGACATCTCTTAGAAAGTTAAAGACAGCCTCAGGTGGGAGAGGAATCCAAAGAGAAGTAGCAGCACTGACAATAGTTCCATTGGGCTGGCCGGGATCGGAGGCCGTGGCCGTACGGACAGAGACTCTAACCCCACTATTATTGACTTCAGATAACTGAGGGAAATCCATCTTCCCTGACATGCTTAATATTCCTGAAAAGCTCTTCACCATCACATGAGATAGCTTCATCAGGCTCTTCCTGCCTTGTGATGAAATAGTCCCTGATCATGATTCATGAGTCATGACACATATTACATTAATTATATTTGTTCAACTGGGAAATGATATTTATATATACCTCCTCCAAGGTCATGATAAGTGGGTGAGGTGTCCATAATAGCAAAACCAAATTTCTCAGACATCCTCTGAAGAGTAACAATCCATCTCTCAGCTCCATATGCACAGCTGCTGTTTCCACATATGAGATCTCTGTATAGCCTATGAGTTTGGCTTTTATCATCCACTTCCACATGTTCTATCCAAGTTACCTTTTTCAACAACAAAAGATCGATAAAATACACTTTATATATTATACACATGAATTGAAATAAAGTAACTAGTAGTAGTAACTGACATTGGAACATCCATTAGCCAAGTCTTGAATCATGCAACCAGAAGGGAGTTTCCAAGCACGAGAAGTTGAAGGGTCGTCTTCTTTCTCTAATTTAGCCCAATCGTAAGACACATCAACTATCACCCAAAGCCCTAACTCAAGTTGCTGGCAGTGTCGAAGGATATAGAATTCTCTCAGAGGCACCAACGGAGAAAGAATGTGCATTTCCATGTGCATCTGCATTTCCAATTTATAAATCATCAAATTATTTACTTACAAAAATAAATAACTATAAACATACCAGTAGGTAGCAACCATTCCTGGTTCCCGGCATGCCATCATCCAGAGCATGGATTCTCTTTGCTTTGCTAACAATTGTTGGAAATATATTCGCATATTTATCCTGTTACATCAAATCATTTTCTTAAATCTTTGGCAAGATATATATAAAGATATATATATATATATATATATGAGGGAGAAGCATGCACGTACTAACCGCATCTAAGAAGATGTCAACCAATTGCATGCCATTCATGGAGACAAGTCCTGAATACTTGGATGATTCAATTCGAGCTTGTGGAATCTTTAAGTGACAATATCTTGGGAATATTTTCTCATAGCTATCACGATGAATCACATATTTTCTTTCAGATGAGTTAACGTTGTTATTACTTGTGACCCATAATGGCTCATTCACTCCCAAAAGCCTAATCAATTCATCGGTTGCATTCACCACTGTCCGTGCCATCACCGCCTTCTCCATTTCTAACAGTGGTTTCTTCATCCTATACCGATTTCCTATCAACATCGATCGTTAATCAATAAATAACGACACTCAGATTTACGTCCACAAGATAAACCATACTAGAAGTATACCAATTATATGGTCTGAACTAGTCCCCGAATTCTGATCGATTTCAACTTCATGGCCTACAAACATGTCCGAGGCTGGGAAAGTTGGTGGCTGCATATCCACCGTTGATCCAATAATGCTAGTTATCGATGCTTCAATTGGTGATCTTCCTATGTACTTTGAAAGAATTTTTGACACCTTATCATGCTGAAAGACAAAAAACATGTATTAATTAAAATAAATATCCATGATTTTTTCTTTTCTTTATTAAGATAGCGGTACACGTCAAGAATTACATATTGAAAAAATTAACGATCGAGGTAAAAAACACAAACAAACAAACAAACCCACCCCCCCTTATGACTTTTACATAAGAAAATGAAAATTGTGTCGATTAAACGAAATTTTTATTCACGATTTCATTATATTATAATACCTAAAGGTCGATGATTTTAGCTGTCTGTTTTAAAGATACACATTAAGAATATACTGGTCTGTCAACAGTTATAAAAAAAATAAAGAAAATTTATAAGTTCTGAACAAGAATATTCACTATAGAAAATAATAAATACATTAATAGATAATTTTTTCTTGAAGTACTTTTGATAATACTTTTTTTTTTAATTAGTCAAACTAATACTCGAAAGACTTAAAAATTGGTTTTATGAACACGCGTTAAGACTTAAGAGAGACTAAAACAATCAATAATTTATATGAAAATATAATATAATTAAATTTAGTCACAACAAAAAATGGACAGAAATTAAATGAAACTGGCCTCATCTTTCAAGTGAGCATTTTCCAGTTGAAGTATCTGAAGACTGTGCTCTCGTGCTTCTTCTCCGAACGGTGGACCTCCACAAGACGGGCAGATCACATTCTTCAGCGCTTCCCTTATCGCCATATTTTCACAGTAAATCCTTTCGTTTTCGTTTCGAAGAGCCGAATTATCCGCTCGATCTGTTTGAGCCTGCTTCACCAAGCAATGCTTATTATTAATAAAATCATTTCATCTTCTTTTGCTTAATTACCGGCTCTTTTTGTAACATTATAGAACCAGTTCCGTAACCGAAGAAGGCTTAAATATATTTTTTTGAGAATGTTTTGAGAACATGTTAATAATGAATAATTAGCAAAATAATAAAATTACCTTTGTTTGAGTCCTTTTGTTTTGAAACCAGAACTTGATTTGTTTAGGGTCAAGACCCAAGTCTCTGCCCAATTGACGCCTTTGATTATCATCTGGGTGAGGACACTCTTTGAAAAATCTAAAATCACAATCATTAAAATTGTCATTAACACTAAATACAATGATTATATATGTCTAAAAATGATTCATGTAAAGAATTTATTATAAAGATTTATTTAAATTTTTTTTAAGGATGATGAGAATCTTAAACCACATAGATCTCTAGATAATTCAAACAATACAATTAATCAAGGATCATTTCAACATTGATCTAGAAAAGTAAATCACATGAATGCAAGCTATCCAATTAAAAATTAAATATGAAACAAGTAGGGGTGAAGCCAGGACATATTGTCCGGGTAGGCTAAGTATAATTTTTTTTTTGGGTATACACATACGGTATGTGCGGCGATCTATATATGAGACATTATTAGGTTGAACTAAAGTAATTTCCTACTAAAGACACACTGATCGATAGTACAAAGTATTTATTATTATTATTATTTTAACAATCCTTACAATAAAATATGTCTAACTAAAAAGTATGTACATAGATAATAAAAATGGAT
Organism: Acer negundo; assembly: GCA_035582765.1. Lineage (NCBI taxonomy): Eukaryota > Viridiplantae > Streptophyta > Magnoliopsida > Sapindales > Sapindaceae > Acer > Acer negundo. Next base: position 21,592,791 of record CM069241.1, on the reverse strand, counting down.
TTGGATCCTCTCCTTACCTCATTTTTTTCCTGACCTCATCTAATCTTATGACACATAACATTTCAATGAATATGTGGTTAAAATGTGATTGGTTTCATAACCACTTTATCACCAACCAATCACATGATTTAAAAATGTAGGAAAAATATGAGATAAGGAGAGGATCCAAATCCAATAAAAATAAAATGATCTTAGCCTCTAAAAACATTGAAAATGACTGATCTAGGAAATAGAGAAAAAAATAGCAAGGGAAATAACTTTAATTTGTTTGAGTGTTAATACAATATTGTTTATATCAATCTAATGAATATATTGAGATTATCTCAATTAAACTAAAACTAGACTATTTTTATAAATTATCAAGTAATTTTCTTTTATTTGTATTTTTACATTTTCTTTTATCAACAAAAAACTTTATTTTTTTTTATTATTTTTTTTTATAGAAAAATCTAGCCTGGGTTGAAGCCCAGGCTAGAAGCCCAGGCTAGTTTCTAAATGCCTCTGCGCCGGAAAGAAGTATACAAAGCTTGAAAAAAAATATTATAAATAAAGTACTAAATATATGAAAATATCATTAATGCCTTCAAAATATCAAGAGATATTTAAAGATATCTTTTATAAAAAATGTCTTTAAATATGAAAAATATGAAAAATGAAAAATATTATCGATAATAACTTTCTCGAAAAGATCTTAATGGAAGAGATCGATAAAGACCCAAAACAATATTGACAACAAATTAAAGATCAATCAATCTAGACAAATTACTCATACCAAAAACAATAAAGGAAATGAAATCCTTGTCATTAATGACTAGATATACATTATTATTATTATTTTTGATAGTCGACAAGTACGCAATCTGTTGAGCCTGCAGAGATCAACTAGATATAAATTTTAAACCATAAGAAAAGAAAATCATAAAGATGATAAATAATCAAAAAGGTGATAAAAACCAGAGACAAAGATTTTCACAATATCTATATAAATGAAAAATCAAAATAGTTTTCACCAAAAAAAAAAAAAAAAAAAAAATCAAAATAGAAAAATGAAATGGATGATATGATCTTACGATTCAAGATGTAGAGTTTGTTGAGCTGTGTGTCGATGATAAGACTTTTTCCGAGAAGAAGAAATATTCGAGGCTTCTTCATCTCCTGAATTGTTTCCACCACTTCCCATTGGAAACTCCATTACAATTTTTTTTTTTTTTTCTAAAAAAAATTTATCACCTTTTCTCTCCCTCTTTTTCTCTCTCTAAATTCACCAGTAGTACTCCATTTATCAACACTCCTGTGTCTCTATATAGACATGTAGCTGTAGGTGTTTGTGTTAGGTCTAAAAGTGCTATTGAAAAAGCACTTCTCACACACTGTACACTGCCATTTCTGGCAATTATATTATTCCATTTATGGAAACCAAAATATATAATAACAAACAAACGTGTGTAATAAAGAGAAACATGAATCTGGTTTTCTATTTGCCTGCATGCTATTGTTCAACTTAAAAAAAAAAAAAAAAAGAGTAATCCTACGTCACTAAAAACAATAGTTAAAAATTAATCGAAATAATGTAATAATTGAATTTTGTTTTTAAATTGGTTTTTCGAATCCAGGACATCGATAATCTGAATAAATGTAAATGACAAATCACTTGTCACATCATAAGATATTAATTATAGAATGTTATGGTGAATGACACAATAGTGACAATTCACCTACCTGTCACTTGGGTTAATTTTTAGTTAATTTTTTGAAGTGGTTTAATATTACACATAAAAATATCATGGGAAAGAAATTTATATAAGGAAGATGTAGCTATACATGGTAGTTGACAGTAGTATGTTTATTTTTTTATTTTATTTTATTTTATTTTATTTTGGAAGGGCAGTGAGTATGTTATCTAATTTATTTTTAAAATTAGTATATATTTAAACAATTGGATTGAATCGAATGAATATTAATCATTATATACTATATATAGTTACAGGTATTGTATATGTATAGTAACATGAAAAAAAAATAATAATAATGGACTTAAAAGGAAAACCTAATTAAGGTTAGCGAAAATCAAGGGGGATGCGATTTGCTGGGCATGATATAGCTACCAGATAATATATATATATATATATTTTTTTTTATTGTCAGTTCGAACTAATATAAAATATATCAGTTTGATAAGTAGGGGTGTGCGTTTTTGGTTTGGTTTGGGCTGAAGCTCAATATCAAACCAAACCAAACCAATATGGATCAGTTTTACTATATTTCAACCCAAACCAAATCAATGTGATTTTTTAAACTGATTCAAACCAAATCAAAAAAGATTGAGTTGGTTTGGATTGGTTTATCGGTTTAGGAACACAAAAATATATATTTTTTGTTGGTATTATATTATAAAAAATATTTAAATAAAAAATCATAACATAAAATAATAATTATATATATACATGTATATATGCACTGATTAAAGACATGTTTGACAACATCTATGCTTTTGAAACCCTAATAAATCAATCAATCAAAATAATTGTATAAAAACAAATAAATAAACTATAAAAACTTAAAATAATCGGTAAATGTTATAAAACCTGGATTAAATAGAAAACGTAGATGTATTTTATATTTTTGTTTTACTTTCTAAAATATGTGGTTTGGTTTGGGTTGGTGAATTATTTCACTCAACCGAAACCGAACCACCTTTAATCGGTTTGTCCGAAAGACAACCCGAACCACCTATTTTTTATATTTGTAATCGAACAAACCCAAACTTTATGGGTTGGGTTGGTCGGTTTGTTTCGGTTTGACGGTTTTTTGCACACCCCTATTGATAAGTTCATGCAGCCAAGTCAAAGCATTTAAATTTAATGTCTCACATGCAAGGAACTGATAATAGAAAAACTATAGGGAGAACTTTAAAAGTAACCATAAAATCAGTGAGTTTATTGTTTTTACCCAAGATTAGTATTTTTATTGTTTCCATCCAAATATCAACTTTTTGGACAAAATTGCCCTTCTTTATAAATTTTTTTTTCTCTATTTTTCTTTTTCTTTTTCTTCTTCTTCTTCCTAGACCTCCATCTTCTTCTTATTCTTTTTACCGGATGTGTTTAATTGTGTTAGAGTTGGTGTGTTTAATTTGGTCTTGTCCTTGTGTTTTTAATTGATTTTCTATGGTGTGCTTAATTAGGTTGTCATGGTGTGTTTAATTGGCATGCTTTGGTATGTTTAATTGGGTTGTCGGGGTGTGTTTAATTGGGTTGCCCTGGTGTGTTTAATTGATTTACACTTGGTGTGTTTAATTAGTCTGCCTTTGTGTATTTAATTGGTTTGCCCTAGTGTGTTTAATTGGTTTACACTTTGTGTGTTTAATTAGTCTACTATGGTGTGTTTAATTGGGTTACTGTGGTGTGTTTAATTGGTGGTCAAATGTGTTTAAAGAAATCTGTAAACATTTCCAGATTTGAATAGATTTGAAAATTTTCCAGATTTCCTCATACAAAAAAAAAAAAAAAAAAAAAAAAAATTAAAAAAATCTTTGAAACAATGGATCTCTAGTAAATGTTATTTTTACTAGAGATCCATAATTTGGAAAAAAATTTAACAAACATAATTTGGAAATTTTTTTAAATCTGAAAACATAATCTAGAAAATTTTCAAAATAAAAAATAACATATAATTTTTTTTAAACAAAATCAAATTTGAAAAAAAAAAATTTAACAAACATAATCTGGATATTTTTCAAAATCAAAAAAACCTGGAATTTTTTAAAATCTAGAAATTTTGTTTGAACAAAATGAAATCTGAATTTTTTTTTAAATAAAATAATATATGAAATTTTGTTTGAACAAAATGAACTCTGAAATTTTTTTAAACAATATAAAATCTGGAAATTTTGTTTGAAAAAAAAAAATGAAATATGAAAATTAAAAAAAAAATTAAAATCTGAAAATTTTGTTTAACAAAACCCAAACCCAAACCTAAACACAACTCCCACCATTTATAAAATCAACAACCATCGGTGGCCAAACAAAACCCAAACTTAAACACAAACACAACCACAACCACCCTTAAAATAGCTAACAGAAAAGAGTTGAGAGAAAGAGAAGATGGAGGAGAGAGAGAAAGGAAGAGAAAACGAATATGATGAGAGGAGAGAGAGGAGAGGAATTAAAAAATGGAAAAATGAGGGGCATTTTTGTCTTCACAGCCAAGTAATGGGTAGAAACAATAAAAATACTAATGTTGGGTAAAAACAATAAACCTCTTAATTTTTTGACTAAAAAGGAGTATTTCCTCAAAACTATATATATATATATGTTTTAATATTACGTAAATTCGGGTTTTTTTAGAGAGGGAAGGACTCGATCCCTTAATTTTGTAGCGTAGGTGTATGGGTTTAGTCTACATGATAATAAAAAAAATGAACAAATGTTTTTCAATTTATATATGGGTGCTGATATTACCACCAAATAAAATGATTTAAATTGTGGAAACTAGAAGTGTGAAATATATAAATAAAGATTATTTCTGGAGCATATAAATTATATTTAAGACTAGTGTGAATCGAAATAATTTTTTTTTTTGGTCTGTTTGAAAGATTTTTTTTGTTGGCGTAGAGATGTAGTTAAGTGGGGTGGAATTTGTGGGAAATGTCATATTTTTGAACTGATTTGGCACCCAAGTGAGTGCTTTAATAAGTAAGTTTAAAATGCACTTATTATGATGAACTACCAAAATTGTCCTTAGATAATCAATTTTTTTTTTTATTCTGTTTGGACTTCCCATACCACACTTCCAACAAAAACGATAGTAGGTTTCAACTCTCTCTCTCTCTCTCTCTCTCTAAAATAAACTTGTCCCCTACAACAAAAATTTGAAGAACAACTTTCCTCCCTGTAAATACAATCACGACTAAATTGCCTTAAGCTAACCTAGGGGGTGGGGGTGAATAGGTTTTAGGTACAAAGTCAATCAAAGATGTTGCCTTACAAGAATGTAATCAATGACAATTTATGTAAGATCAATATCATACAAGTAAACAAATATCAAAGAGATAAGGAAAGAGAAACTTGACACATGATATTTTTATGTGGTAAACCTCCGAAGAGGAAACATCCACGGGTTGAATCCACAACCACTGGCAAAATGTTTTTCGCTAGTTAAATAAGAGTACACTTTCAAAAGTGACCAACTCTCATGTATCACTATCTAAGAAACTTGCCTATTCTTTAACCGAGACACATCGCATGCCTCTAGAGAGTATCCTTACTCGAACTTACTAGAGATCTCACATCTCTTGGACTTCCCTTGCTCGGACTTACTAAGAACCTCATGCTCTATGCCAAGACTTCCCTTGTTGTATGTTGAAGAATCACTCAATAATAAGAGACTTTTCTTGCTCGAACTAATTGGAGCCTCACACCCCTTGCCAAGACTTCCCTTGCTTATCTAACCAGAGCCTTACACTCTTAGACAAAACTTTGCTTGGACTTACTAAGAGCTTCACAATCTACGCTAAGACTTCCCTTGCTTGGATTTACCTAGAGCCTCACACTCCTTACCAAGACTTTCACCTTTTACAAGGCAAGTGATCTATGTGATGCAAATGATGTAAGCACAATCAACATAGGACATATGATCAATATGAATTATGGAAACTAGAATTAAACATGAGCACACAATGTATGATATTCTAGTTCGACAATCCAAATGATGCAATCACACAAAATGATGCATGAATATATGAAATGTATGGATTAAGTACAAATCATGTAGAACTAGACTTAGTCAATAAAGGTGACGACAAAAATAGTCTAGGTCATTAATACATGAAAACCGAAATCTAGAGTGTGTCAAATCACCAAACACACTTTAATCCTAGATTTGATTCATGCCACAAAAGCTTGATATAAGACATGTTCATTAAGCACATATATAAGCATTTAGTACATTTACGAAAATCCTAGAGAAGTGAGATAATATCTTCAAACTTCTTCTAGTAAACAATTATAGTATGTATTCAAATATTCAATTAAGTGAATCCAATCAAAGCTCTAAAACATACAAACATGTGCTATTTTCGGATATGATCAATTAATGTAACATAGCATAACTAGGAATCATTTTATAATTAGAATATCAATAATCAATGCACAAATATTCATAGATACAAAGCTAATCACAATATATACAACTCTCAAGCATATGAAAACATAGGTTTAGAAAGCCTAACTCACATTCAAGAATCTAATCATGAACAAATTAACTTTTAATTGAAGCTATCCTTCTCAATAGCATTCATCATAGTAACACATGCACATAGAAGAAGAAAACCCAAGGTAATTGAAGATCATAAAAGATGAAATCACAAAGTTTGGTTCAATACCTTGAAATCCCGAGCTGGTTCGGTTTTGACAATAGAACTACCATAAAACTCAATCAATCAGCTGCAGACTCTTTTGGAGAAGGTAGGAGACTTGATTATGAAGATTTTTCAACTTGAATCACATAATTCGGAGTCCGAATGAAAAAGTTATGGTGTTTGGAAGATGAGGAAATTTGAGAGAAAATCTCAGCTCATTATTTCAAATTTTCTTTTTGACAATGAACAAGTGAGAGAGAGAGAGAGAGAGAGAGAGAGAGAGAGAGAGAGAACATTTAAAGAGAATGGGAGGGAAAACAAAAATGTGTAGGACCCACTTGGGAGGCTAGCCTTGGTTATCCCTGTGGAGGCATGTGTCCACCATAGGGAGGCTGAGAGGCCTTCTTCCTGTCGTGGCCATGCGCTTTCGTGGGAAGCCTCCCAAGTAAGGTCTTCTCACTTTTGTTGTTCTCCTCTCGTACCCCTCACGTTCTTCGACCTTCCTTTGGCCTCCGAACTTGGAATTTGAATCCGTTTTTAGATTACAAACCATAACTCACTTACACACAAGAAAGACTATGAAACTTTGACAATTGGATGTGAACTTGACTCGATATACGATGACGAAGACAGAGCATTGTAAAGGAACGTAAAGTTTCATATTTTCCTATTTTTGAACTCTAAATCTAATGTGTGAGTAACCAAAACGACCGAAACTCAATGATATAGAACCAAAAGGAAATAGAACCATAAAAGAAGATTGGAAATAAAACAATTCAATACTTTATTCAATTTATCAAAATCTAACCCTACAAAGGCTCTAAAAGGGCCTTTTATAATGATCAGATACAAGAGAGTTTAACTAGAAAACAAATACTAAAAGATAATAACCTGAATCAATTATCTCTTTAAAGGAGATAATATCTCAAAGATAAATACTAATAAAATAATAAAAGATAATAACCCCAAAATCCCTAATTATCTTTCCTAAACTTACGCAAAGCGTAAGTTCTCAAATCCCTAACCACTTCCCCATCATTCTGCCCCGGTTGAAAAGAACTCGACTCTGGCCAGTGGTGCTGTAAATAATCCTCTAATAATGACGGGGCAAGACCACGAACTTCGGGCTCTGAAATCCAAGTGTCCTCAGCTGAAGAACGTCCATGCCAACGAACCAAAAACTGTCGACAACCACCCTGAATAGAGGTAACAAGGCGATCATCCAAAATTTGCTCAACCTGGTCGACATGATTGGCTGCAACAGGTGGAATGCAAGGCAATGAGCTACTAGAAGGACCTGCAGAGACATCAGAGGAAAGAACAGGAGGCTCGAACGTACCCCGGTAAGGATACAAGTCCGATATGTTAAACACCAGACTAATTGTTAAATCAGCAGGCAAATCAAGTAAATAAGCATTAGATCCAAGTCTTTTGAGAACACGAAAAGGCCCAATGGCGCGGGCATGTAATTTTTTAACAGAATGTGGTGGAAACCGGGCAGGGCATATGCGAACCATGACAAAGTCACCCTCCCCAAACTCTAATGGTTTACTGTGCACATCAGCAGCCAATTTATAGTTATCATTACTTAATGTAATTTGGCGGCGCACTTCAGTATGTAAATCATGCATATTAGTGGCAAAATCAGTAGCAAATTCAGATGTACGTGACTCAAGTTTTATTGGTGCCAAGTCAATAGGTTGACGAGGTGAAATGCCGTAAACAATCATAAATGGGCTTTTTCCGGTGGTTCGGTGGATTGAGTTATTGTAAGCAAATTCAGCCATAGGGAGAAAAAGGTCCCAATTACCAAGTTTATCACCCACCACACATCTAAGGAGGTTGCCTAAGCTACGATTAACGAACTCAGTTTGACCATCAGTTTGGGGGTGAAAGGCAGAGGAGAACTTAAGGGTAGTACCAAATAATTTCTATAAAGTCTTCCAGAAATAACTCATAAAACGCACATCACGGTCAGACACAATGGTAACATGCAATCCATGTAAACGTACAATCTCCCTAAAGAACAATCGCGCAACAAGTGAAGCATTAACTGTTTTGGAGCAAGGAATGAAGTGGGCCATTTTAGAGAATCTATCAACCACCACCAATATTGAGTCATGAGCACGTACCGTTTTGGGTAACCCTAAAACAAATTCCATGGTCAAATCTCTCCAAGGGGTGTTGGGAACAGGCAAAGGTGTATAAAGACCAGTGTTCTGTTTTGTTGCCTTAGCTAAATGACATGTCCTGCACTGGGAAACTATCCTAGCAACATCACATTTCAAAGAGGGCCAATAAAACCTATCCTCAACCAAAGCAATGGTTTTATCACGACTTAAATGACCGGCTAACCGACCAGCATGCATTTCCCATACTAAAAAGTCACGAAGGGAAGTACGAGGGAGACAAAGGTGGGACCCACAGAATAGATAACCATCCCTAATGACAAAGTCTACATGGTCTCGACAATAGCCATCCAAAATTTCCTGGAATATAATATCGAAGTTTGGACAGTTGGAATACTCAGATTTGATTCTATCCAATCCTGGTACTGTGATACTTAAAGACTAGACCACCGTCAGAACACGACTAAGAGCATCTGCAACTTTATTATCTACCCCAGGACGATGTCTAATAACAAAGGTGAATGTCTAAAGAAATTCAGACCATTTAACATGCCTAGGGTTCAATTGTTTTTGGGACTGTAGGTAACGTAAAGCCTGATGGTCAGAGTAAAGGACAAATTCATTAGGAAAAACGTAGTACTGCCAATAATGAAGAGCCTTAACAATGGCATAGAACTCTTTATCATAGGTTGAATACTTTTGTTTGGCTGAGTTTAGCTTCTCATTAAAAAAAGCTACTGGGTGTCCCTCCTGACTAAGGACCCCACCAATATGCAGGGACACTTATGAATGAATTTTGTGTGTGTGTGCACCTAAGCCTTGTAAGAGGAAATAGGTCTTATTACCTTTGTAGTCAATAACGCTTTCCTCACACGAAAACATCACTTTGCTTGAACCGTTATCCATCTTCACTTGAAGCTTGATAAGTCATACAACTAGGACAACTAAATAATACAAAACAAATAATGTTTTGATATAGAATAATGCCAACATGACTCAAAATCCTAACACTCCCCTTTCTTCTTCAACTTTGAAAGAAGTTGACGTTCTTTAGTACAACAAGGTAATATATCTCTTAAATACCTCTTTTCTATACTGGTGGCTTTCTGAGTCTTGTAACATTGTTTCTATTTCTGTTTCTTTTCTTTTGTTCTCCAAGTCTTTTATAAATCTTAAGTTGGCTGTGAGAATTTTGAATCTTCAAGCCTTTGTAAGCTTTGTCCGCGCCTTTTTAGTAAGTTTCTAAGCCTTTTTAGTACGTTTTTGAGCCTTTTAAAATAGTGTCCCAGCCTTTTACATCAATATCTGAGCTTTTTTGTAAACCTTATGTCCGGGCCTTTTAAAGAAGTATCCGAGCCTTTTCAAGATGTTTCTAAGCCTTTTCAAGTTGTGTCCAAGCCTTTTGCATAGCCGTTAAGTTTGCCAATGAAGAAGTTTTCGAGCCTTTTGAATATGTTTCCGAGCCTTTTCAAGTAGTGTCCGAGCCTTTTCAATATCCTCACCCGAGCCTTTGTAAATGTAATCCGAGCCTTTTCAAGTAGTGTCTGAGCCTTTTCAGTATCATCACCCGAGCCATTGTAAATGTAATCTGAACCTTTTGCATAAACCTTTTCCTGAGCCTTTTCTTAACATCTTATTCAGACATCTGTGAAAATATTTTGCAGTCATGGGTTTTCATTAATGGTTTGTGATGATTAATTTGATAGCATAACGAATTGGGTTAGAATAGTAATATAGATAGAAAGAATTGACACATAAGATTTTTTAACGTGGTAAAACCTCTGAGGAGGAAACATCCATGGGTTGAACTACAACCATTTGGTAATATATATATATTGGATGATAGATTAGAAATTCCTCAAAAGTGACCAATCCTATGATTTACTTCCTATTGGAGTCTATGTCTACCCAATCCCTATTGGTAGATATGAAATCCCAAAATGATGCGGAACCACCATATATTGGAGTCCATCTCTAGCCAACATTGTTGAAAGATTAGAAATTCCTTAAGAGCCAATGCACATCCCATGCAACACTCTCTATTGGAGTCTATGTCTAACTAAACACCTGGGCCTACCAATATTGGCCCTACCAATATTGTAGCCAACTCCCTATCCAAGGCACTAATCCCTCTAGAGAGCCTCCTATGCATAGCTATCCGGACCTTTCCGATCCTAGCCATGACTTCTTGCTCGGTTATCTTAACCCCTTGTCCTAACCAAGACTTCCTTGCTTGACTATCCGGACCTCTTGTCATAGTCAAGACTTCTTGCCTTTTACAAAGACTTCCTAGTGTGATCAATAAATGAAAACGATGCAAACAAACAAATTCAACATAGAACATGTGATCAATACATTCCATGGAAACTAGACTTAATCACGTGAGAACATAAGTAAAAATAGTTTACTTATAATTGAATTAAAACCTAGAGCATGTGAAAGCACCTAAGACATGTGGCTCCTAGTTTCATTCACAAATCTAATACTTGAAAAAATCATATTCATGAAGCATATATTCATGATATTAGAAACTGTTAACCGCCAAAAATGGCAAGGGTCCAAAGAAGAATTTTCCATCCATTGATTGAAGGTGAAGGTCATTACAGAAAGTATCTAACTACCCCAAGAAGGAGCCAGATTGATATATCCGGATACTTTTTCTACAAGTCTAGTCCGAGATTAAGGGCACCTGGATTCTCAAGTACTAAGAAACAAAGAAATCAGGGTCCTGGGGATCCCGCTACTACAGTATTCGAGTACCTCGTTGCCACCTTATCTAGTATCTCGGTACCCCGGTACTTTGATACATAAAGAGTGTAGGTATCATAATCTGACAAGGTACAAAACGCCTTAACACCTTGACCCTTTTAGTGTACCAAAGGAAGACCAAAGTACCAGAATCATATTACAAAGACGGGATACAACAACATTCAGATGTAAGGAAAGTTGACTCCTCCCGCCACCTTGTAAAGCTCCATTTTAAAAGGGATTGGTTAGCTCTATTAGAATCGCCAGAGAAGGAAACAAAATCACTTGATAAATGGGAATTATTCCCTCGCTTGAATAACGCCAGCATCAATGGTCCTGTTGATTACTTGATTGACAGACTACTTGTCAGAGTAACGAGCAAGGAAAAAGGACCTATAAAGAGAGGGATAGAAAAAGAGACTTTCGACCTACATTATACAATTTTTTCCACTTATCGACATGTACAAGATCGCCATCGCCAATTGTGTCTGAAAACTACATACTGAAATTCCCTAGAAGCCATTATTTATATTGTATCATTGTATCATTCAAACAGTATATATGTCAATAAAACAGTGTTAGTCCACCATTTTCATATTTGTATTATGTTAACAGAAATTTGTTACCGTTAACATTTTCCTAGTAACATTTTGGCGCCGTCTGTGGGATGTATGCTCCCATCAATTTAGGAAAAAGATATCTAGTTCTACCCAACAAGCGAGAAGATGAGACTTCGATCCTTTCAAGGCTAGCCTGACCCCTCGGGACCCCAATCCCTCGTTTCTACTATGAGAGTCCAAAGGCAGGGAAGGGGATCGAAGAATAACAACCCGACACCAGTTCCCCTACCAAACACGGGCTCCGTACCTCAGGATCTTGCTATCCAAGAAATCAATCAAGATATCCTAGAATAGCAGGCTGCTGCCTACGTGGTGAGTGTCCGTTTTTAGATGATTGCTTAGGGGATACCTTTCGAAGCACCGAGGATTGTAGGAGAGTCTGAACCGGGTACCCGAGTACCGGGCTTCGACAGACTAGGACCACTGCTTCCAGTTCATAACCCCCTAAAGATTTCAGACCCCGACAAGTGAGATCAGTAGTTGATATCCCTTCTAGGAAAAACCTGCCAATCGCTGCACCGATAGCAAATGAGAGAGCTTCATAGCCCAATGCAGGTGCAAGCACCAAGCCTAGGAGGAATTCTAGATAGAACCTTCCTTAGAGGAAGGAGCGCAAATAAGTAACCGTGGTATCTGAAACCTCGGACAATGAAGGTTCAGAGGCTCGATCCCGAAATAATGGGTACAAGCGCCTTAGAGGCCAGATGGCCAAGATGGCAAAGAAGCTCGAAGAATTGAGGAAAGGAAATCACCGGAGTACCCGGAAGAATCCCTTAGGAGAAATGAACAAACCTTTCTCGAAAAGAATCTGGGAGGCGGAGTTACCTCTAAAATTCAAGATGCCGTTTGAGAAGTACTCAAGATCAAAGGACCCCGTGAGCTATATGGAAAGCTTTGTCCATCAGACGGGGATCCAGAACGCTACCCGATCAGCAATGTGCATGATATTTCCCTCAACCCTGACAGACTGTGCAAAGACATGGTTCAAAAAATTACCCCCAAATAGTGTGGATTCGTTTACAAAGCTTACCACCGATTTTTGTGCTTGATTTCAAGGAATCAAGCCTCTTCCTAAGGACCCCATCCTTCTCCAATACATGATCCAAAAGTGGGGTGAAACACTGAGGTGATATGAGGAGAAGTTCTATAAATAAGTGATCCAAATAGGAGTTTTCATTGAGAAGGAAGGTTTGTCCAACTTCTGAAGGAACTTATGGGCTGGTAGGCTATCCTGGTCTTTTGCCGAACATCCACCTGAAACCTATTAGGAGGCCTATGATAGGGTGTTGGAGAAGGTGGAGATAGATGAGCAACTCCGAATCAAGGTCGAGCACGTCGAAGCCCGATTGACCAAACGCCCAAAGAAGAAGGTTCCAAAGCCTGTGCCAGCTAAGAAGTTCCACAAACAACCTCCTAACTAGTCTACCTGCTGGCCACCTACTTTCCCCAATAACGGGAGAGGTACCTTGTAAGAAAGACCCCTTCTAGAGCAACACCCCCTCAAAGGGAGATATCCCAAATAACAAGAGAGAAGGATGGGTACAACCACTACACCTTTATCAATGCATCTCGAGAGACCATATACCTCACCATCCGGAACAAGGGTTTACTCAGGAAGCCTATCCTATTAAAATCCCGATAGACCAGAGGAACCACTACAAGTACTGTGACTTTCATTAGGAAGTAGGGCACAACACATCTGAATGTTACATCTTCTTTAACTAGATTGAAGGACTGGTAAGGGGAGGACTCTTGGTTGAATTTTTGCAACAGGTATGGGGTAACATCAAGATAGGGAAGGAGGTGCAGGGGAGATACAGGAAGTAGAAGTGAGAAAGAAGGATAAAGGAAAAAACCTGATGCAGCAGATCCAGGTCATTCACACTATTAACGGAGGACCTACTTAGCAGGAACCTCTAATAATTCAAGGGAGAACCATGCTTGGAAGATTCTTAGACTCACTACCGATCATGAAGTACTCTAGGTTGCTAGGGGTTCCCAGAACCTTCCTTGCGCTGCCTAAATCATTTTCACAGAGAAGGATGTCTACAATACGGTACAGCCACATGATGACCCGATGGTAATTACGGTACATATAGCCAATTGCTAGGTTCACCGCGTTTTTGTTGATATCAGAAGCAGTGTTTGTATCCTGTTCAAAAGGGCACTTGAGAAGTTCAACTTGAATAACTCATGTTATAACAGCTGTACTACGCCTTTGTATGATTCACAAGGGACTCCCTGATGCCAATTTGATCAAAGATCCTATCGATAATAATCGGGAAACTCCTCTTCAGTAGAACATAATGACAGACTTCATCTTGGTAGACACCCCGTCCGCCTATAATGCGATCCTAGGAAGACCTTTCCTATCAGGGATTATGGGGTGTTGTCTATCTACCATAACGTGTTGAAGTTTTCGGTCGGAACCAGGGTAAGAGAAGTCCAGGGAGATTAACAAACAACCCACAAATGTTACGTGGTGTCCACCAATCCTACCACGCTAGCCAAACAGTGCGTGCAGTGACCAATGAACCAAGCAGAGAGGTACCGAGGAAGGATCAAGAAATCCTGGAAGAATAGGAGGTACCCGATGTGATTGAAGAAGAGGAAGAATATTGGGGATGGGCTAGTAGGCACCCCGCAGAAAAGCTAGAAGAGATACCCATCTAGGAAGATGATCTTTCCAAGGTGGTGAATATAGGTAGAGCATTGGATAACGGGGTCAGGGAGAACTTGGTAGGAATCTTCAGAGAATACAATGACATCTTTGCTTGGAGTCACGATGAGATGCCAGGTATTCCCCTGACCTTAGCTACTCACAGATTGGCAGTGGATGCAACTTTCAAACCAATCAAGTAGAAACGAAGGCATTTCAATACCGAGTGAAATTTCGCAATACAAGAAGAAGTAGACAAGCTCATGAAGGCCAAATTCATTTGGGAATCCAGATACCCTGAATGGATAGCCAATGTGGTCATGGTAGTCAAATCCATCAAACGTGGCGCATGTGTATGGATTACACCGACCTTAACCAGGCTTGCCTGAAGGAAAGCTTCCCGTTACCTAAGATAGACCAGTTGGTCGACTCTATAACTAGAAACAAGCTCCTAAACTTCATGGATGCATTCTCGGGGTACAACTGGATCATGATACACCTTGCTGACCAAGAAAAGACCAGTTTTATCACTAGGCAAGGCCTCTACTGCTACAAGGTAATGTCGTTTGGTCTTAAGAATGCAGGTGCCATTTACCAACGCTTGGTGAATAAATTGTTCAAGGATTAGATAGGAAGGTCCATGGAGATATACGTGGACGACATGATCACAAAGTCCCAAGCAGCAGACTAGCATCCAAGGGACTTACGCTAGACTTTCAAGTGATAAGAGAGAATCAAATTAGGATAAATCCTGCTAAGTGTGCTTTTGGGGTTGCAGCGGAAAAGTTCCTTGAGTTCATGGTACATGAGAGAGGAATTAAAGCCAACCTAGAGAAGATCAAGGCCATCCTGGATCTTGAGTCACCTACTACCTTCAAGCAGGCACAAAGACTAACTAGCAGGGTAGCAAGACTCAACCGCTTCATATCCTGATCTACAGATAAGTGTCTTCCCTTCTTCAAAATCATTAAGCAAGGAAAAAAGATGAAGTAGGATCAAGAAAGTGAACAAGCTTTCCAGTCTTTGAAGGAGTACCTAGCTAGCCCGCCTTTGCTAGTAAAACCCATCTCAGGAGAAGAGCTACAACTTTACTTGGCAGTATTAGAAACTGCAACCAGTAGGGCCTTGGTGAAAGAATGTAGTGATGGGGTCTAGAGACCTGTTTACTATATGAGTCGTGCTTTAACCAAATCTGAGAAAAACTGCACCCTTCTAGAGAAGCTCGCCTACGCACTTATGACTACAGATAGAAAGCTCTGACCTTATTTTTCAAGCTCATACAGTCGGGTAGTAACAAACTAACCATTAAGACAGTTTCTCTAGAGGCCAGACGTATCAGGCAGGTTAGTCCTATAAGCCTTAGAGCTCACTTAATATGACATAAAGTACATGACACGTACGACAATCAAGGCTCAGGCCTTGGCCGACTTTGTATTTGAATTCAGCATGACCTCCAATTTAGATGCTACTGCGGTCCCAAGCCCGGTTCTAGAATCCTCAGAATGGCCTACTGATTACAAGATCTGGATAATGTATAAGGATGGAACGTCCAATCAGATAGGCTACGGAGCAGGAATTATCCTAACCGATCCAGAAGGAGTCGAATTCAGCCACTGTTTTAGGTTTGAGTTCAGAGCCACCAATAATGAAGCAGAGTATGGAGCCTTGCTAGTTGGGATGAATGTGACCAAAGAATTGAGGGCATATTTCCTCCTAGTTAGAAGTGATTCAGAGCTAGTAGTCAACCAAGTATCTGGATTGTACCAAGCAAAGGGTAACAATATGGTGGCATATCTGAAAAAGTTTGAGATGCAATGACAAAATTCAAGGGTACGAAGATGAACAGATTCCTTGATAAAAGAATCACCGAGCAGACATCTTAGCCAAGATAGCTGCAAATAGAGGACAAACACAACCAAGAGAGGTACCACTCCAATCGATACCCTGATCCAGCATAGTTAAAGGAGTAGAAGTGTACCTGGTCGATCAGCTTCCTTGCTAGATGGATATTATAGCTGACTACCTCTAAAATGAAATTCTTCTTGCAGATCTGGATTAAACAAGCAAGCTCAAAAGGATTGCCACCCGGTACTGCTTAGTTGATGGGTACCTCTACTGCAAAGGAAAGTATCTACCATTAATGAGGTGTTTACATCCGGATGATGCACAGTGGGCACTCGACGAGGTACATTCAGGGGACTGCGACTACCTTGCGTCAGGTGAGACCCTGTCTTACCAAGTGCTTAGAATGAGCTACTTATGGCCTACTCTGCATCATGACGCAAAACAATTTGCGCGATCTTGTGAACCTTGCCAAAAGGCTGCAGACCTCTAACTAACACTGAAGTGACACTCGCAATAGGACGAGGTCAGAGAGTAGCACAATGATAAGTGAAGTTCGTTTCCACAGGGATCGAATGACCGATTACCAAAATTGATTAGTCTAAGTGCTATTCAAACAATCATATTGAAACGTTTTCATTTTAAACTAACTAAACTAGATATATAAAAGGTTTTATGCTAAAGCAATAGATAAATTACACAAAATAAACTCGAATGTGATTATGGAGAGAAATATGCAAGGACTTGACTACACCCCCACCTTATATTGACTTCCGTTCTAAACTCAATTGAACACCCAAATCATGCTCGTATAATTCATAGATTCATGCACCCAAATGTTAACCTACAATCTCAATCGAGTAGAGTATATTACACCCAAAATCATACCCAAGCCTATCTCTCGATTACTCGGAATATATGAATGAGTTCACTAAGAACATTGGTACACTAAACGAATCCTATACGCTAGCCTAAGTAGGTCTACTTTTCTAGACAAGCATATAGGGCATTTTATCGAACACGTGGTATGCGTCTCTGGTCAGTACATAACACACCATAAAAATCATTTAAAAGGAGATCAATCAATTGAAAGCTTTAAGCACACTAAAATACCCATACAAACCACATTTGCACAAAAATGAATAAACAAAGGTCAATACATATAGATATTCAAGGGTGGGGCTTCATCATATCCTAACAATAAATATTTAGCTCATCTCACAAAGTGTAGCCATACAATAGATTAAATCAATTAAATACATGGCTATGTAAAGAAAAATAAAGAGAACAAAGGTTAGAGAAAACTAATGAGATCTTCTCTTCTTCCTTTGCCCCTCTCTTCAACTCTCTTTTGGTTCCAAAAGATGGAGTGATGGTGGATGTGGTAAAGAGAAGTGATGGGTGTATGTGTGGGTGGAAGAGATGGTGGAATGAGAGGGTTTTTGGTGGATTTGGTTTTGAAGTTCGGTCTTCTTTGTGTGGCTCTCTTCCTTCTTTCCTTTTAGAACAAGAGATGTATATATATGGGTTCAAAATAGGGCTAAAATTTCATCCAAAACTGCCTAAAGACAGACTGCCATGGTTGGGGATTTTCACGGTTGGCGGAAGCAGCAACTGAACCGCGACACATCTGAGAAGTCTATGTCGCGAGTGTGCCGCGGTTTGGACGACTGCAACACTTCAACCCCCAATCACGGAAAATTACTGTCGCTTGGGTGCCGTGGTTAAAGATTTGAGTTTGGAAGCCATGGAAGCTTAAAGGATTGGAGCTTAGAAACAAAAGTGTGCATGAGAGCTCGAAATGGATGGAAAAAGGACCGGGGGAAGGCGCGACGTCGTTCTGGGTGAGAAACTGTTGGAAAGAGATCGAAACGGTGCCGGGTTATCGTCGGGTATCGTCAGGGTCGGGTCGACCCACGCAGGTTTGCACAAACCCCCTCAAGGTAGAAGGTGATGACGTCATGATGATGTGTCGCTGAGGTGGTGCGGTGCACTTAGTGAGAGGATGAGGTGCACTTAGTAAAAAGGTCTGATCTGCTTGGGCTGACTGGATCTGGGCCTGGTCGGGTTGACCCACATGCAAAACACACCGCATCACTAATCTATGTGGCGCACGCGAGTGTGTTCTCTGGAAAATTACAAAAAGCCCCCTTAACTCTTCCTTATTCACTGAATCTTCAATCTATTTTCCATATTTTTCACTTTGACCCCTGGTTCTCCAAAATTACTCCAATGCCCCTGAACTCCATAAATATCTGAAACACTTATTTTATCATATTAAATACCCGGTTTTACCCGAGAAACAAACTCAAAATGATACAAAAATGGGGCTACACTTTGTGTAGAAATGAAGCAGTCAATCTCCACCACCTACCTTCAAAATACTCTCATCAATTAGTACGTCTTACCCATTTTCCATTTGGGGGGTAGATCTTATCGGGCCACTCTCGACTGCTCTTGGCCATGTCAAGCACACCATAGTTGTAATAGATTACTTTACCCAGTGGGTGGAAACAGAATCCTTTACCCGGATAACCGAGGAAAACACCACGAACTTCATCAAATAGAGCATTGTTTGCCGATTAGATACCCTGATGGCCATAATAACAATCTAGGTAAACAGTTTGACAATGCCAATCTCAAAGAATTCTATGAAGTACGGGGTGTCAGCCTCCACTTTGCATCTGTAGCCCATCCTCAGACTAATTGATTGGTGGAAGCTACTAATAAAATCATCAAGAAACTCCTGAAGAAAAAGCTCCAGTAGAAGAAAGGGAAGTGGGCTGAAGAGCTTTCTAATGTGATGTGGGCATATCAGACTACCAAGAGGACCGCGACTGGGAAACCCCCTACTCATTAACCTTTGGAACAAAAGCAGTCCTACCTATGGAACACAAGCTAACATCTTTCAGGGTCCAGCACTTTGAGCTTGAAAGTAATAAAGCTTAACTAAGAGCAAACCTAGATCTTTTAGAAGAAAAGCAGGACAAGGCCGTAGAGCGGGTTGCCACCTATCAGAACAAGATTTCCCGGTACTTTAACAGGAGAGTGAAAACTCGGAACTTTAAAAAAGGGGAATTAGTCCTCAAGAAAGTAACCCAGAATTCCTGGATAAGAATAGACGGGGTACTAGCCCCAAATTGGGAATGACCCTACCTGGTAAAGATGGTAGTCCGCAATGGAGCTTACAAGCTGAAAGACATGGATGGCTACTTAGTAGACCACACTTGGAGTGCTGACCACATCAAGAAATTCTACCCTTGAGAAAGAAACAATTTATTTCAACCGGTATTACTCTAAGTACGTACCCGGATTTGCTTTTGTATCACTTAAGAATTCAATAAAGAAGTTAATTTTTTCTCCTACATTCACTTTGAGAATTTTGTCATAATACGATCCATACCAAGAAAGTTACCTAGCATTCCTGATGCTCTGGACCGGGTCAATCCCTCTAAAGGATCACCATGATATTGTCGCCTAAAGATCAAGAAAGCTACCTAGCATTCCTGATGCCCTAGACCAGGTCAATCCTTCCAAGAGGATGGCCATGATATTGTCGCCTAAAGACCAAGAAAGCTATCTAGCATTCCTGATACCTTGGACCGGGTCAATCCCTCCAAGAGGATCACCATGATATTTTCGCCTAAAGACCAGGAAAGCTACCTAGCATTCTTGATGCCCTGGAGTAGGTCAATCCATCCAAGAGGATCGCCGTAATATAATCGCCTAAAGACTAGGAAAGCTACCAAGCATTCCTGATGCCCTAGACCAGGTCAATCCTTCCAGGACGATCATCGTGATATAATTGCCTAAAGACTGGGAAAGCTACCTAGCATTCCTGTTGCCCTAGACTATGTCAATCCCTTTAGGAGGATTGCCATGATATGATTGCCTCAAGACTAGGAAAAGTCACATGGCACCTATACTACCTTGTTTGGGGAATATCCTCCTCTAGGAAGGATTTGGTGCACAAGTGTTTAAGTGGTATAGTTGCCAGCCAGACTAAGGATGCGAAGTCGTGGCCTTGGTTGCCCGTCACAGTCCTCAAGACCAGGAAAGCCTATACGGCATTCCTAAAGCCTTGGTCCAGGAATACCCCTCTCTAGGAGAACCTGGTGCTAAAGTGGCCTTAATTGCCTACTAAGATATATCGCTTAGGGATTAGGATCCCTTAGCGGGATGCCTGGTGCCAAAGATTCACAAAGCAGAGAACCTGGTGCTAAAGTGGCCTGTTAGGTTTTTGGTTTGTCTTGGCATGTATCCATATCAAAACGATGATTTTATTGTATTGCTTAGTGGTCTTAGAAATGTTGATTCAAAGCTTCAAAGAAATAATTGACCACAATTCATGCAAGAAGTTGTCCTTAAAGAGGAATGTGCTACATTGCTCAATAAAGGCATAAGCACACACACACACACATGGCATTCATATGTGTCCCTGCATGGATGTACACCATTGGTATAACCCTCTCACACACTTGGTAATGTACGCACAAGCATTAGATTTAATTTGATAAACATTGTTAATTGCATGTTCTAGGACTATGTCTAGGAAATGGCATACATTTGTGACTTTCTGTTTATTTATTTTTGTTTTATTGATTTTGGACTTGAAAATGATCTCTTATGTTTCCTTATTGAGTCTCGGTCATTTTGGTTACTCACTCATTAGGTTTCGAGTCCAAACTAGGAAGCTACGCTACTTTACGTTCTCATTCATTGAGTTGTCTTTGTCGTTGTATACCGAGTCGAAGTCTCAACCTTTTGTCATATTTTAATAGTCTTCCTCATGCATAAGAGAATCACGGTTTGTAATCTGAAGAAGGATTCGAATCCAGAGTTTGGAGGCCTGGATACGGCTGAAGAACGCTAGAGGAGTGCAATGGAGGCAAGCAATAGCCAAAGGCCATGCTTAAGGAGGGCGTGAGGCTCACGGGCCACACACCCGTTTGCCCCCATGAGGCTCACACACCTCTCACGGGGGGTGACGTGGAAGCCTCCTATTGGCCACGTCAAATCTCTCTCCCTCTCTTTTAAAATCTTCCTTTCCTTCCTATTTCATTTTAAGAAGAAAAAAATAGAAAACAAATGTGCAGAATTTTCTCTCAACTTTTTCTCACCTTCCAAACATCATATATTTCTCATAAAAATTCGGAATTGAGTGATTCAAGTTGGAGATTCTTTCTAATCGAGTCCTTTACCTTTTCCAAGTGGTTTTGCAGCTGTTTGATCACGTTTTCTAGTGGCTTCATCCTTAAAACCGAACCAGATCATGAATAATATAGGTAGTGGTCATATCTGTGTTACCAGAAATCGTCACCGGTGTGAGTTTTCAAATAATTACTTTTAAAGGGACCACAATCATGATAGAACACGGCTTGGAGGGGTATCACGTAGCTTAATACCTATACAATATCCCTGTAAAACAAACTAAACACAATGGTGATTACAAGTGAGGGGAAAACAATGTCTATCCCATATATTTGCAAAAAGTGAAATACAACACTTTAATCGGTTCAAACTAAACATCAATACAATGGTGGTCTGTGATCCATTCTATTGGAGGATTCTCACACCGTTGGAGATGGTGAAATCGTTCGAGTAGATAAGTGGCAAAAATAAAGAATCGATCTTTCTATCCCCATCCCTAATTCTGGAAGTAGTCGCCCCTTTTATTTCCTCCCCCTTACCAATCAAATCCCCCTAATTTAGATCAAATTGATTGACCGTGTTAGAGGAATTAACATGCGTTAGTGGTGGGATTGATTTATGCGGGAATGTCTCCCTTCAATGATGTCATGTTTCCGTTTATATTTGAAATGTCAATCAATCAATTGATTTAGGTCTTATTTATGGTGTTTCCACTGGTGAGTCAACCCTTTCCTTCCACGTTACTTGAAGATGAATTCTAGCCTTGTACTTGCATAACATCATTCTTCTAGTTTAATATTGGAAACTAGGTACAACATTTTTATCCGGTAGCTTATTCTTTTGACATTCTCGCTGCCTGGTAGATTAGTTTAAGAGGGATCGGGGTACTAGGGGAGTACAATAGCGGGATACCTAGATGATAGCAAGGTACCAAGATGCAGTAGTGAGGTACCCAGATGAGGTGGTGGTAGGATGTCTGAATACAATAGCAGGGTACCTAGGTGTAGTAGTGAGGTACCCAGATAAAAGTGGTGGTGGTTTACTTTGATAAGGTGGTGAAGTACCAGGACTTAGAGGTGAGGTACCCAGATGTGGCAGAAGGGTTTGTCATGGTAGAAAGGTACCCTGGAGTTTGTGATAGCATTATCTTTTTGTTTCTTGTAATATCCTGTTATATTTTATCTAACCTTTTTTCTGAGGTAGCGGGGTACTTCTTGCGGCTTCCCTCTAACTCTCATCGTAGTGGAAAATTCTTTTTGAACCCCTGCCATTTTTGGCGGTTAACAGAAGTCTCCCCTGACTTGAACACCGATACCTCGTTGGGGTTAAAGTCAGGATACTTGAAATGTTCGAAGGATTTTCTTTCCTCCCTTCTGACTGGATTCAATTACGTAGGAGGAAATCTTCTTATTGCACGCTTGAATTTAATGAGTCGCACACATTCAAAACCGGAGTGGAAGTTGATTTTGAATGAAACGATTTAAGTGTGATTTTCTCGAAACCGCCTTCAGCATGTCTCCGGTCGTTAATTACAGTTTCCCATTTTACTCTGGTAACCGTTCCTTCTTCGTGCTATATATATCCAACCTTCATTTTTCTTTCTCTCTCTACTTTCAAATTTCAAACTTGCTTCCTTTTTTCTACTTTCCTTTATTCAAGATCATTGTGCCTTCTTCTTCAACTTCTACTTTCTTTCATGGCCACTCCGTCAAACCCTTCTGACAGCCTTGACAAGCTCTATATACGAAGAAAGAGGCTTCGATTGAAAGTACCCCACTCAAACCGCGGAAGAGGGGTCGTGAGGAGAGCGACACTGCGGGAAGCTCTTTCTCGACTCAACGTCGCCGGTCTACGAGGAACACTAGGATTGGGTTGGGCTTTAACAACAAGTCTGACAACCCGGTCGAGGTCGTCGACGAGGAGGCAGATGAGGATGATGACGATGATGATGATGAGGAAGGAATCCCCACAGGAATACCAATCATGAATGCCATCGTTCTTCCTCATGAAGACCGAGTTACTAACAACTCCATCTGCACGACTGACACCTTAGCCCGTTTGAGGAAGGAGTACCAAATTTCAGATGCGGTTACTCTCATTTTCCCGTATCAGGGTTATGATATCTATACCCCGGTTAAATGGGAAGTTCCTATTCATGTCACTGCTTTTAAGTGTGGACTCAGGCTACCTCTCCATCCTACCCTATGTAGAATACTGGTCGCCCTAGGTCTCGCTCCGCTGTAGATCTCGCCTAGGTTCTGGAAGCACCTTATAAGATTTTTAGTGCTCTGAAAAGAGCAGTGTGAGATAGATGGCACCGTGAAAGAGCCGGGATACGATGAGGTCCGACATATCTTCCAAGTAGCAGCTCTCAAGACTGGTCCCAAAAGTCAATTTTATTTGAGAGCAAAGAACCCCTTGAAATTCATTGTCCCGGGGGATACTGTGAAGTATCATCGTTCTGGGCGTGAGGAATGGATCGTGGTAGGAGGAGATTAGAGTAGTTCAATGGATATTGGTGGGGTTGAGCATCCAGTCCCCGTTCAATTTAGTGGGTAAGGGAAATGGGGCAAAGGAAAAATCTCCAAGGAGTCACGTGGTATCCTGGAGAAAATTCTAGGCCAATTTTATGTTAATGTGAAGTACCCCGTCTCCGACCCCTTTGATGGCGGCAGAGTAGATCGATACCTTAAGATTTTCCTAGCTGTCCCGTGTAAGTAGCTTCCTACGTCTTACTTATTTTTACTTGATCGATATAGCCTTGTATACTGACTGACTTAGTAGTTTTTGTAGTTTCTCCGACTATCGCACTTCCAGCAGCGCTTCTAGATTCTTCTTCTCCTATTTCCGACTTTCCTGCTGCCAATGTAGGCGTTTCACTCGGACCTAGCCGGCCTACAACTACCCCTCCTTTGACCCCGACTAAATCTCAGCTGAGTCATTCTACCACACTCCATGTCCCGCCTGCAACCTGCTTCTCTTTTAGCGAGATGCTGTTAGTGCTGCCACGGTTTGGGATCTTCCTAGTTAGACTCAAAGGCAGACTTCAGCTGCTCCTTTAGTTACTCTTTTTGAGTCTTCCCCAGTTATTACTCATCCTCATCCTCCTCCTCGTCGTCGTCGTCCTCCTCCTACAACTACAAGGCAGCAACCCCGACTAGATAGGGCGAAGGATGTCGACACCTCGCCAACACTCCATATTGATCAACCTTCAAGTTCCCAATCGAGGGACAGGAATCTGAAGGAGGTAGTAGCCCAATTTTTGAAGGTATGCCCGCGTGGAAGTATGCAGGCTGAGACCTCAATGCCTTGGGACATCATGGTCTCTAAAGGAGCTTCCCTTGTTGCTGAGGTATAATCTTCTACCATTCTTTCTACCTTATACAGTCGGGGTATGGTACTCACCCTCTTTCCTTTTCTTGTTGACATTCAAATTTACTGTGGCCATGGAAAAACAGGTGACTGCTTTCAAGGAGGCAATTATCTCTGCTCGGGCAGAATTGGAGGATGCCAAGCAGGAACTGGCTCGGTCTAAGAAAAGTATCGACTTCCTAAATAGATCACTGACCTATGTGACGAAGGCAAGAGACAAGGCCTTGGCAGACTCGGTGCGGCTGGAATGGGTTCTTGATATGGAAACTCTAAGATCGCTATGCTGCCGAGAGGAGAGAGATAGCTTAAAAAGTGAGAAGGTGCTGCTCCACGATGAGAACCAACTCTTGCGGGGCTCGATAAAGAATTTGGAGGCGAAGATAGGTGATGCCTTTGGGGATGGTTACTTTTATGCCTCCTATGAAATTACTAAAGCCTTCCCCCCCCAAATTGACTTGAAGACCTTCCTAGGGTGGGATCGAGAGCAAATTGAGGCAAGAGTGGCCTAGCTTTATGGGCCTGCCCTAACCTAGGTGGATCCTTCAACCTCTACTGCAGTTTCTGATCCTTCTACTCTTCAAGGACCTACCCTGCTTTCTATTGATCAGGTAAAGGAAGTCATAGCATTGGCGTCTGAGCTTTCAATCCAGTAGGACGACCAGAAGCAGGAGACAAAGGATCTTGCAAAGACCATGATCGAGTTAGCAGAAGGAGGGGAAGTTCCTGCTACACATGAGGTGCTAGGAATTAGAGAGGTTCAAGATGAGGTAATCACCATGGCAACTAATGGTAATGGCATGGTAGACTAGGGTCTAGAAGCAGAGGAAGAGCAGGGTGGTGGTGACGCATGACCTGTTTACTTAGTTTTCTTCTTTTTCCCTATTTTATTTTTCTTTTTTATTTATTTGTAGCCTACAACCGGAGATTAGGCTTCCTACTTTGATTCAATGAATAATTCCTTCCCTAGTATATTGCTCTTTGAATAGATGCTTGAATGGTAATTGGTAATCCAGATGCAATTTGGTTTGAATGTAACTGTTACCCGAATATTTGTTCATTTTATCTTGGATGATAACAAACTTCTAAAATTTCTTCTGAAATCAACTTGGTGAAGGTTGGAGAAAAATGGTCCCTATAGGTGGCTAACGTCGTCTGGATACTAGAATCAGGGTAACGCAACTCAAGGTTCCACTTGTATCCTGCATTGGGGATCCTGGCTTGGATCCAATCTCAGTCGACTACCAAGGCGGCTTTAAAATCATTGTTAGGCGAACCTAAGTATTAAGTACCCTGGCACGGGTAATCATGCCAAATATGTAGTATATGTAAGCCCTCATTTCCATATCCTTTGTTCCGTTTGTTAGGATTATGCTCAATAGCAAGAGTGTAATGTTGTAATTGACAATCTTTTTCATATTAATAAAGTGATTTCTGGTTTAACAAATCGTATAGCATTTATAGTTTAATATTATAATTGTCAAAGTAAATAATCATAAGGTCTAAAGACTATGGAAAAAGAAGAATTGTTCGTACATCTGGATATGTATGTGGTAGACACAATTCTTTAGTTAGTCTTGAATAATGTTCACAACTTAAGTTAAAGGTTGGGCACCTTTATCTTGTTAAAGTTGTAGAATTCTTTTGCTAGCATTTGAGTGGGATCAAATGAGATATGATGAGTCTAAAATAATCGGAGTATCTTCGAGCAAAAGGATCTAGTGCACTGGGTGCATTGAACTGGATCACAATGAAATACTTTATCTATAACCGTCAGTAGATAAAAGTCTTTTCATTATCAGGACAATCGGAGAGTCTATCTTAATCCTGAGATAAATGATGGACTTATGGTTGCAAGTGATATCATTTGAGTTATCAATGAGTACGATTATATCGCATAATCTATCCTCGATAGTTTGGTGATATTCATTTGTTAATCGATAGAGGACTTCATTTATAGATATGGACATCGTGGCTCCATTTAATTAAATGAGAGTATAATATCATCATATGGATGTTTTGAGGTAATTAGATATTAAATCTCAACGTTGAGTTTTCGATAGTGTCTATTGAAAACATGGCTTTTGGACAAGTCAAAATATCCAAGTTCAAAACGTGGTCATATGAGTAAATATGGTAACTTGGAGAGTTATAGGCGGTCTATGAACTCTTGGCGATTACTGATATTAATCACGAGGATACACTATCTCCAATATGATTGTCTAGGGTATGAATGAGGAGCATCTTCCTTTTCTATCTTTATTTAAGAGTTCAGTTTTAGCTCTTTAGTGGAATGAGTTAAAATTAATGGATCGGACCTAAGTGAATCATTTGTTGATTGTGATTAGGTTATGTCTATTGAAGCTTAAATTTAGATGGCCCCGCCAAGATCCCCAATCCACACGGACTTGCATGGATCACTTGATATATTCTACCGAACCAATTTAAGGGTCCATCTAGAATTGCATTTAATATATTAAGAATATAATTTGCACATTATTTTAGTAATGGGCTGCTCAATTATATTAATATATTAATGAAAGACATGTGGGCTTGTTTCTTTTAGTAAGAATGGGTCTGGTTCACATGTGGGCTTTTTATTTAAAGTTCAATGGATTAAATGAAATAAGAAAATAATATTTTGGCCCATTTACTGTAAGTGGGGCGGCAAGGGTTAGTTTAACCTAATATATTATTTTGTTTCATTGTTTTAATTAAATAAGAATTAATTAATTTATTAATTAATTGTTTAATTAAAGAAACAAATCTTTTCTAATCAGGAAATATATTTCCTAAAAGTAAACTTAAAAGACTTGTTTGATAAGGAAATAAATAATTAGTTTTATTTATTTAATCAAATAAGAAGTCTTTTTTTTGTATTTAGTCAAAATAAAAGAATAAAAGACCTATAAGTTGGATTAGGGTTTGATGTCTTAAAAACTAGATGGAAATTAGGGTGCAACATAAGCCTATGGTGGGCATGTGATTTCGGCAACCCTAGTTATTTCTAGGTTAGGATTTCGGCAACCCTAATAATAATAGAAAAGAAGAAGCAAACTTAGGCCACCTATATATTGACAAGTATAGAATTCGGCCAGAAGATGATATGGTTCATGATACAAATTTCTTCTTCTTCTCAATTCATAGAAAGCTTTTTATTCTACTAAAACAAAAAGGAGTGTTAGATTATTCTTTGATAGTATACTATTTGCTTATTCATCAATAAGCTTGTGTATACGATATCGATCTTGTTCACGCGAGTTTCGATCATTAGATTGAGAACTCAAAAGTGACCGGAATAATCTTAGTCATTCTTTTGATTGTTTTTGTGATTAACAAAGAAAAGAAAAGTTTGTTTTGTCCATTCACAGGTTTGCAATTCAAAGAAAAGGGAGACCACGCTCCTAGGTGATCCACGTTCGTGCTAGGATTGAAGATCTTGCGGATTACCATCGACGTAAGTCAATCGGATCACGCGACAAAAGGTATTCTACCTTTTGTTATTGTATATGTATGTTTAGTTGATTAAAGGGTTTAAGGTTCATAAAGGAAAATTTTTTAAAAGTCACTAAATCTAATTTTTAGTATCGCTTCCGCTGCGTGTACTTCTTTGGTATTTTTCCCAACACCGTTTTCATCCGTTTTGGTGTCTCTAATGGTTGTTATGTGCGTAATTGTAGGAAATGGTGCAATGATGGGTTTGGAAGTGTGTTACGGTGATTCCGGCAGAAGGGTGGCAAAAGGAAAGGCAAAGAATCATCAACATCC
The DNA here is from genome assembly GCA_035582765.1 of Acer negundo. NCBI lineage: Eukaryota > Viridiplantae > Streptophyta > Magnoliopsida > Sapindales > Sapindaceae > Acer > Acer negundo. The sequence continues at coordinate 21,564,147 of CM069241.1, read as the reverse complement.
TTATAGTACGGGTCCAATGCGTGTCGCAACTGCACTCCACCCGTAATGTTGCCAAATCCAGAGAAGCTATTTTGCACCTGACATTAAAGTGCGGGTCATCCAACCACACTCCACCCTCACTACAAGCAAATCTAGAGAAGCTGATTTCATACCTGACATTAAAGTGCGGGTCAAGTGCCGGTGATTCAACCGCATTCCACCCGCACTCCGAGCTGAAACCGAGAAGTGGAAATCACACTTGACGTTAAAGTGTGGGTCATTCAACCGCACTCCATCCGTATTGTAGCATAATCCAGAGAGCTGAATCTGCACCTGATCATCGTAGTCCGGGTAAAGTGCGGGTGATCTAACCGCACTCCACCGGCACTCCACGCGTGCCAGATCTCATTTTGAAGCTTAAGTGACCTATTTTTGTATGTAATATAAATAGAATGTTATAGATTCGTTTTAGTGAGCTTTTACTTAGTTCTTAAGATAACCTAGATTTAGAAACACTTACTCTCACTCTCACTTACATTCTCTACTCAACTTTAAGGAAGATAGGAGATTGAAGCAACTTCAAGGAAGAAGATGATCTCTAAGGGTTCTTCCTCTTTCCTTTCTCTTGTTTTCCTAGTTGTAATGAGTAGCTAAATCCCCTCTAAGGGGTTGATGGAGTAGTTAGTTGAATATTGGGCTTGTACATAAACTTGGTTATATATATATATATTCATATCTACCTTTCATTGTTCTATTCTTGTTCTTTAATGGTTTTCATTGATTATTTCTTGAGATACATGATCTTAGCAAGTTCTCCTTGGTTTATGTATGAGTATTGCATCTAGATATACATGTTGTTTAATTGTATCTTGCTCAAATGAATAGACGGAATGTCATGAACTCCGATTCTTAAACCGCGGTCTCAATCTAATCTCAAACGGGTTTCCGGCACTATACATCCTAGGTCGCCACTCATGAGAGGATTAGAAGTCAACACTATACATCCTAGGTTGGCTAATCTGTAATCAATTGAATCTTTGATAGGTAGATGGGCTTCATTTCTAGAATCCGTATGAACAACCAACACTATTCATCCTAGGTTGGTGGTTTACAACGGATTAGTCCCTAATAAGTGGTCCTCACTATACATCCTAGGTTGATCACTTGATGGGGATAAATAACCGGCTCTATACATCCTAGGTCGATTACCTTTGAATAGACGTGCTATTTACGAGTTGTAGCATTGTCCAGTATTTGCTTTCGAATCTGTTAACTCCTTAGTTTCCATCATCTATATATCCTTCATTCCATTTCCCTTTTATCTAGGTTGCATTGTTAGTTTAGATTTATTATTATAATGTTAAGTCACATTTTTAACATCCTCATTTACTTATTATTATTTACATGAATGCTACTCTAGCAACAGCTAGTTCTTGCTAATCCCGTGTCCCTATGGACGACACCCCACTTACCACTACACTTGTGTTTTAAAAGCCAATTAGGGCTTATGAGGGTTTTACAAATAGTTTTGACGGGTGGTTTTCTGACGGCGTGAATCGTAACCATCAACGGGATCCCGATTCCTAAGTGAATTTAAGTTACCTTTGTATCAAGTTCTTCTTCACGGTGAATTGAGAAATCATGTATTCTAATTCTCAGGCGACCTTGTCCCTGGCAGGCAATTATGACTATCCTAGTGTTAGGTTTTCTTCTATGGTGAACTAAAGGGTCAGATTTTCCATTCAAGTACCTCGATCCCTGTGGGATCTGTATCTGGCAGGCAACTAAGGTTATTTTAACACCAGGTTTCTTTATATGGTGAGTCAAGGTATTAGGTATCTGTTGGTTGCAAAAGAGTAAACAAAAATAATAAAAACCTTACAAGTGCACAAGTCGTAAACGATAGCACAATTGGTAAGCAAAGATCGTTCCCACAAAGAATGAACTACCTACGGAAGTTATGAATTTGAAAACACTAAATTAAGACACTCTATAACTCTCAAACAACTTGAATAAAACACAACTCACACACACGAATTTGGGGGGGGGGAGGGTGGTTGAAATAGTTATTTAGAACTAAGAATTTGGATTAAACTAAAATAAAGAGTGCAGTAGAAAATATATTTAGAATAATCAATAAGGAGAAGCTAGCTAGAGCTCCTTATCCACCACTAAACATTCATTCGATTCATAGACAATAATGGAGTTTAAAGATATCAAACATGATGAAGATATTCACGACAAGGTGTTGGGATCCCACTCGAGTCGTATATATTTCTCTCTTAGTTAGTATGTAAGTTGCATGACATCTACATAAATACGTGTATTCCAAATTATAACCTAGCATGGGCATTTACTAGATTTAATAATAGGAATCCATTAAGAACAAAGAGAATATGAATATCACATGAACCCTAAAATATGGTATTTATTCTAGGTGATTTACAAAACAATTTCCCTTAATTGGACTTTATTTCAATTAATTGTTACAACCAAGGATTGATCCGTATGGTGTCCGTCTTGTATCCTTGCAACATAAATCCTAAAATCCTGCTAATCAAAGAAACATAATAAAAGAAAGACAATTCTTACGGGGAAATTGAATTCATCATGTAAGAAAACTAATACTCCATTAAAATAATATCTATGAAATTGAAATCATGTTTAGGGCTTCAAGTTAGCCCTAACTATGAGAAGTTTAGTTACACATCATCACTATGAAAACAATTAAAGACATTAAAACTAAAGAAAGGTAGAAGACGAAAATGTTGCTTGAGTCTTTAATCTTGAACAATGAATCTCCCCAACCCCGGCTCTTGAAGAAGCTCTTGGTATTTATAGGTGATACCGAGACCCATCAAGTAGGAAAGTAGAATTAAACAATGAATGAAAATCCTTTCCTAATTTGTGTTTAGAAAGTTTCCCAAATATGTCTTGATCTCTTAAAGTTATTAGGATTTGATATGGGAAGCTTTGGAACAAATCTAGCTCAATTCGGAGTGGAAATCTTCCAAAAATATGTAATTACCCATGCCAGGCAATGTGCACAACCAGCGGTCTCTCCCACGATGTTCCTCTGCTATGGACTGCTTTTCGGACTGCTCCGCATGCACAACGGACTAAAAAAACTGTGTTTCTCTGCTATTTACCACTGCTCGAACTGCTGCCCAGGCAATATGCACGTTCGGCGGTCTGGCTCGCGATAGGCTTTTCTAGCTCTGACTTTCGGTTACTAAATAGGCACCTCTAGAAAACTCAGATAGATGAACCATAAAGTGTGCCGGAAACTAGACTTCCGGGGCTTTCCGAAAACATGTAGATCTCAACCTGGTTCGATCTGAGGAGGGAGATATGGTCTTCACAAGTTGGATGTACTGCGGAAGCATTTCTCCAAACTTCACTAAAAATCACTTTTTTGTCATCAAATTTACTCCAAGAGTTATCTTTTGCACGAACTCAACAAACCCATTAAAACATTCAATTATACTCAAGAACATAACATAAAACATAGGAATTATAGGTCTCAAATATCAACATTTATCGACCTAACAGTATCCTAACTAGGTATCCTGATCCTTACGAGATAATTACTTGGTAGGCAACTTAAGGCCATTTTAGCGCCAGGTTTTCTTGTATGGCGAATTAGGGAATCAAATACCTTGGCGGGGTATTCTGATTCTTTGTCGACCTGCTCCTGGTAGGCAACTTTGGCCATTTTAGCACCAGGCTTCTTCGAAGGAGGGTATACCCCGTCCGAGGCTTCAGAAGTGCGATGCGGGCTCCTCTAGTATGGAGGATGCGGCGGGCGACTAAGGCCATGGGTTCGGATCCTTAGTTTGGCTGGCTACTATGCCACTTAGGCATTTATGCACCAAATGCTTCCTAGATGGGGGTATACCTTGACCAAGGCAGTAGGAATGTCATATGACTTTTCCTGGTCTCTTATGGAGAAATTTTCAAGGTAAAGGCAGGAGAATGATGTAGGAGAAAGACAAACTTCTTTATTGAATTTCCAATCATTACAAAGCAAAGAGTTGGGGTACACATTTTAAGATATACCAGCTGAAACAAACTACTTCTTCAAAAGTTTAAGGGTAAAACCTCTTGAGGTGATCAACATTCCAGGTGTGATCTACTAGATAACCGTCCATATCCTTCAGCTTGTAGGCTCCTCCTTGGACTATCATTTTTATTAGGTAAGGACCTTCCCAGTTAGGAGCCAGTACCCCGTCATACCTTTTTCGGGTATTCTGAGTTACTCTCCTGAGGACTAAGTCCCTTTTTTTAAAGTTCCGGATCCTTATCCTTTTATTAAAACAGCGGGCTATCTTGCTTTAATAAGTTGCAACTCGTTCTGCTGCTCTGTATTGCTTCACTTCAAGGAGATCTAGGTTAGCTCTCAACTTTGCTTCATTCTCTTTTAGCTCAAAATGTTGGACCCTAAAAGATGTCAGCCTATGCTTGATGGGTGAGACCGCCTCCGTTCCAAAAGCCCGTGAGTAAGGGGTTCCCCAGTTGTCGTTCTTCTAGTAGTCTGATATTCCCATAGCACATTTGAGAGTTCTTCAACCCACTTGCCTTTCTTTTGTTGAAGCTTTCTCTTCAGGAGTTTTTTTTTTTATGGTTTTATTAGTAGCTTCCACCAATTCATTAGTCTGCGGATAGGCTACTAATGCGAAACGAAGGTCGATACCTCACCTTTCACAGAATTCCTTAAACTTGGAATTATCAAACTGTTATCCAAGATTAGTGATTATGACTATCGAGGTACCAAAACGACATACAATACTTTCCTTGATGAAGCTAGTAGTGTTTGCCTCAATTATCCGGGTGAGGGCCTCAACTTCCACCCATCGGGTAAAATAGTCTATTGCTACTATAGCGTGCTTGGCTAGACCAGGAGGAGTAGAAAGTGGTCCAATGAGATATATCCCTTAGATAGCAAAAGGATAAGGTGTACTGATTGAAGATAGCCTTTCAAGAGGTAGGTGGTGTAGGTTTGCTGTCTTCTAGCAAGGTTCACAAGATCGTGCAAACTGTTTCGAATCCTGGTGCAGAGTACGCCAATAATAACCCATTCTAAGTATCTGGTAAGCGTGAGTCTCGCCTGATACGTGGTTGCCACAGTCCCCCGAATGAACCTCGTTGAGCGCCCATTGGGCATTGTCCAGATACAAGCATCTTAATAGCGGAATAGATTTTCCTTTGCGGTATAGGTACCCATCTACTAAGTAATACTGGGTGAAGGTCCTTTCAAGCTTGTGTGCTTGATCTGGATTCGTTGGGAGGGCTCCGTTCTGGAGGTAGCCTGTTATGGGGTCTATCTAACAAGGAAGCCGGTTTACCGGGTTCACCTCTACCCCGTTAGCTATGCTGGGACGAGGTATCAATTGGAGTGGCACCCCCTTTGGTAATGCCTGTCCTCCGGTCGAAGCAATTTTAGCCAAGACATCCGCTCGGTGATTATTTTCTCTAGGAATTTGTTCTATTTTCACACTTTTGAATTTTGTCATCACCTTCCGGACTTGTTTGAGGTATGCTATCATGTTGTCACCCTTCGCTTGAAACAAGCCGGACACTTGGTTGATTACTAGTTGTGTGTCCCTTCGGACTAGGAGATAATCCATTTCTAACTCCCCGACCACCTTCATTCGGCTTTGTACTCTGCTTCATTATTAGTGACTTTGAACTCGAACCTAAAACAATGGCCGATTTCGACTCCTTCTAGATCAATCAAGATGACCACTGCTCCGTAGCCCGACTGATTAGATGCCCCATCTGTGTATAACGTCTAGATCTTGCTATCTGCCGACCACTCACTAGATTCTAATGTCGGGGCTATATTCAAGGTAGCTTCTTGGTTGAAAACCATGCTAAACTCTGCCATGAAGTCTGACAAGGCCTGAGCCTTGATAGTTGTTCTGAGCTTGTGTTTGATATTGTATTGGGTGAGATCTAGAGCCCATAGAACCAACCTCTCTGACATGTCTGGTCTTTAGAGAAACTGCCTCAGCGGGTGGTTTATGATCACGAAAATGGTATGGGCCTGGAAATACGGACGAAGCTTTCTAGCCGTGGTTACAAGTGCATAAGCGACCTTCTCTAGAAGGGTGTAATTCTTTTCAAACTTGGTAGTAGACTGGTCTCTGGACCCCATCATCACATTCCTTAATTAAGGCTCCGCTAGTGGTGGTCTTTGAGATTGTTAAGTATGTAGGGAAAAATAAACAAATAAAAGTGTTACACGCAGCGGAAGCGATACTAAAGACGATTTAGTGACTTTTAAAATTTTTCCTTTATGAACATTAAACCCTTTTAATCAATAAACATGCATATATATCAACAAAAGTAAATTACCTCTTGTCGCGTGATCCGATTGACTTACGTCGATGGTAATCCGCAAGACCTTCAATCCGAGCACGAATGTGGATCACCTAGGAGCGTGGTCTCCCTTTCCTTTGAATTGCAAACCTGTGAATGGACCAAACAAATACTTTCTTTTCTTTGTTAGTCACAAAACAATCAAAAGAATGTCAAAATTATTCCGGTCACTTTTGAGTTCACAATCTTATGATCGAAACTCGCGTGAACCTAGATCGATATCGTATACACAAGCTTATTGATGTTTAAGCAATTGTATACTATCAAAGAATAATTTTTCACTCCTTTTTTGTCTCTCTAGAATAAAAACTCTCTTAGAATTAAGAAGAAGAAGAAAGAAAATAAAAACTCAAGCACCAATTAATTGATGTGGCCGAACCCTATAAGAACATATATATAGGTTGGCCGAATTTTTCTTCTTTTTCCTTTAGGGTTGCCGAATTCTATGTAGTATCTAATTTTTTTTTTTAACTTTATAGACTTCAAACCCTAATCCAACTCTTTTATTTTTATTCTTTTATTTGACTAAAAAAAAAAAGACTCCTTATTTGATTAAATAAATAATACTAATTTATTTATTTACTTATCAAACAAGTCTTTTACTTTTAGGAAAGATTTGTTTCTTTAATTAAACAATTAATCAATAAATCAATTAATTCTTATTTAATTAAAACAAATGAAACAAAAAAATATTTTTAGGTCAAAACCTTAACCTAGCCGCCCCACTTATATATAAGATGGGCCTAATATTATTTTCCTATTTCATTTAATCAATTGGACTTTAAATAAAAAAAGCCCACATGTGAACCAGACCCATTCTTACTAAAAGAAACAAGCCCACATGTCTTTCATTAATATATTAATATAATTGAGCAGCCCATTACTAAAATAATGTGCAAATTATATTCTTAATATATTAAATGCAATTCTAGATGGACCCTTAAATTGGTCCGGTAGAATATATCAAGTGATCCATGCAAGTCCGTGTGGATTGGGGATCTTGGCGGGCCATCTAAATTTAAGCTTCAATAGACATAACCTAATCACAATCAACAAATGATTCACTTAGGTCCGATCCATTAATTTTAACTCATTCCACTAAAGAGCTAAAACTGAACTCTTAAATAAAGATAGAAAAGGAAGATGCTCCTCATTCATACCCTAGACAATCATATTGGAGTTTTTGTATCCTCGTGATTAATATCAGTAATCGCCAAGAGTTCATAGACCGCCTATAACTCTCCAAGTTACCATATTTACTCATATGACCACGTTTTGAACTTGGATATTTTGACTTGTCTAGAAGCCATGTTTTCAATAGACATTATTGAAAACTCAACGTTGAGATTTAATATCCAATTACCTCAAAACATCCATATGATGATATTATACTCTCATTTAATTAAATGGAGCCACGATGTCCATATCTATAAATGAAGTCCTCTATCGATTAACAAATGAATATCACCAAACTATCGAGGATAGACTATGCGATATAATCGTACTCATTGATAACTCAAATGATATCACTTGCAACCATAAGTCCATCATTTATCTCAGGATTAAGATAGACTCTCCGATTGTCCTGATAATGAAAAGACTATTATCTATTGACGGTTCTAGATAAAGCTTTTCATTGTGATCCAGTTCAATGCACCCAGTGCACTAGATCCTTTTGCTCGAAGACACTCCGATGATTTTAGACTCATCATATCTCATTTGATCCCACTCAAATGCTAGCAAAAGAATTCTACAACTTTAACAAGATAAAGGTGCCCAACCTTTAACTTAAGTTGTGAAAAATATTCAAGACTAACTAAAGAATTGTGTCTACCACATACATATCCAGATGTACGAACAATTCTTCTTTTCCCATAGTCTTTAGACCTTATGATTATTTACTTTGACAATTATAATACAAACTATAAATGCTATACGATTTGTTAAACCAGAAATCACTTTATTAATATGAAAAAGATTGTTAATTACAACATTACACTCTTGCTATTGAGCATAATCCTAACAATCTCCCACTTGCGCTATAGCAAATGTGTCATATCTCTCAAGCCCATATTCTCTAGATGCCCATCGAAACTCTTCTGAGGTAGAGCCTTTGTGAAGGGATCCGCTAGATTTTCTGCTGACGCGATTTTGGTAATCGTCACGTCACCTCTTTGAACAATCTCCCTTAAAATATGATACTTTCTTTCAATGTGTTTACCTCTCTTGTGACTTCTTGGTTCTTTCGAATTAGCCACTGCTCCACTGTTGTCACAGTAGATAGTGATCTGCTTATTCGCACTAGGAACCACTTCCAAGTCAATCAAGAATTGGCGGAGCCAAACAGCCTCTTTGGCAGCCTCGCATGCAGCAACATACTCAGCTTCCATGGTGGAATCAGCAATACAAGATTGCTTGATACTCCTCCATATAACTGCTCCTCCTCCAATAGTAAACACAGCCCCTGATGTGGATTTTCTGGAGTCAGAATCTGATTGGAAATCAGAATCTGTATACCCAACGGGGACCAAATCCCCTCCAGAGTATACAAGCATATTATCTCTCGTTCTCTTGAGATACTTGAAAATATGCTTGACTGCCGTCCAGTGATCAGGACCAGGTTTCGATTGAAACCTACTAACTATGCCAACAACAAAACAAATATCTGGTCTAGTACAGAGCATTGCATACATGAGACTTCCAACTGCCGAGGCATATGGAACTCTACTCATGAATTGCTCTTCATGCTCATTCTTAGGAACTTGTTCCTTAGAAAGCTTGATTCCATGTCTGAAAGGTAACATACCTTTCTTGGAATCATCCATGGAAAACCTAGACAAGATCTTGTCTATGTATAAAGCTTGGGATAATGTAATCGTTCTATTCTTTCTATCCCTTATTACTTGGATACCTAGAATAAAACTTGCTTCTCCTAAGTCCTTCATATCAAATTGTTTTGCTAACCATTCTTTTACTGATGTCAATACACCTACATCGTTTCCAATGAGTAGTATATCATCAACATAAAGAATCAGGAAAACCAACTTGTCACCTTTAATCCTTTTGTATACACAAGGTTCGTCAGGATTCTGAATAAATCCAAAACCTTTGACAGCTTGATCAAACCTTATGTTCCAGGATCTGGATGCTTGCTTTAATCCATATATGGATTTCTGCAACTTGCATACCTTATCCACTTGGCCCTTTTCAATGAATCCCTCTGGTTGCATCATGTAGATGCTTTCGTCAAGACTTCCATTTAGGAAAGCTGTCTTGACGTCCATTTGCCAAATCTCTAAATCTAAAGATGCTGCAATGGATAAGAGTATCCTAATGGATTTAAGCATGGCCACAGGAGAGAAGGTTTCCTCGTAATCGATACCTTCTTTCTGTGTATACCCTTTAGCTACCAATCTAGCTTTAAAGGTTTCCACCTTTCCATCCATACCTCTTTTCCTCTTGTATACCCACTTGCACCCAATGGGTTTTATCCCTTTAGGCAAGTCTACAAGGGACCAGACTTTGTTATCGAACATAGATTCAATCTCGGATTGCATTGCCTTTTGCCAATGGCGACTATCAACATCCTCCATAGCTTCCTTGTACGTATAGGGATCATCGTCGTCCGGGAGATTCTCCACTGATTCTCCCAGACCGATGTATCTTTCGGGTTGTGTTCTAACTCTCCCACTACGACGAGGAATGGTAGGTTGTTGATCTTGTGTTGGATCGGAACTTACAATTGGGTTAGGTTGTGCAACCTCTCGTGGAATTGTATCTCCTGACATCTCATTCAGGACAATTCTACTTCTAGGCACAAAATCATTCATATAGTCCTTTTCCAAAAATTTAGCATTTGTCGAAACAAATACTTTAAGATCTGAAGGACTATAGAAATAATATCCTTTAGTTTCTTTTGGATACCCTACAAATATACATGTTTCTGAACGGGACTCCATCTTTTCTGTCTTTCCTTTTAACACATGCGCAGGACAACCAAATATCCTTAAGTGTTGTAAACTAGGCTTGCGCCCAGTCCACAACTCATGCGGTGTTTTAGGAATAGACTTAGATGGTACATCGTTTAGAATGTATATAGCAGTTTGTAAAGCATATCCCCAAAAAGAAATAGGAAGCGTTGAATAACTCAACATAGACCTAACCATATCCAAAAGAGTTCTATTTCTCCTTTCTGCTACCCCATTCTGTTGAGGTGTACCTGGTGCAGAAAACTGAGAAACTATCCCATTATCAATAAGATATTGCTGAAACTCACCAGATAGATATTCTCCACCACGATCAGATCTCAAGATTTTTATGTGTTTCTCAAGCTGATTTTCCACTTCAGATTTGAATGCTTTGATCATGTCAAAAGCATCCGCCTTATGCCGCATGAGATATACATAACCAAATCTCGAGTAATCATCTGTGAAGGTGATGAAGTACTCATATCCACCTCTAGCTTGAATGATTATAGGTCCACATACATCAGTGTGTATCAATCCTAAACATTCAGTGGCTCTTGCACCTTTGGCAGAGAACGTCCTTTTGGTCATTTTACCTTCCAAACAAGATTCACAAGTTAGTAGATCATCAACCTTTAAGTCACTCAAAGGTCCATCACATACCAATCTTTTAATCCTATTAAGGTTAATATGACCTAAGCGTAAATGCCAAAGGTAGGTTTCATCTGTTGATAATTTTACTCTTTTATGATTAGGTTCCGTTATTTCTGTGTCTAACGAGTGAGAGATATTTCTATGCAAAAAGTATAGACCGTTTTCCAATGTACCTTGGTAAATAATTTTGTCATTCTTACTAATAATAAAAGCTTTATTAAAAATAACCGAATATCCAAATTTATTCAAACAAGAAACTGAAATTAAATTCCTCTTGAATTGGGTACATAATAAACATCTATCAAATCTAAATGCCTTCTAGAATCCCTTTAAACTCTAATATCTCTCACTGCACTTGCAGACACTAACGTTCCGTTGCCCAAGCGCAAATTGATTTCATTCTTACTCAGCTTTCTCCTTTCTTAGAACCCCTGCAAGGAATAACAAACATGATTAGTGGCTCATGAGTCTATGATCCAAGAATCTGTAGAATCAGCCAAAAAACATGTTTCAAGATAATTCACATTACCTTCTTCCTTCTTATTCTGGGACTTTGGGCAATTTCTCTTCTAATGTCCCTTTTCACCACAAAGGAAGCATTTCCCTTTGATCTTGGTTATTTTCTTGGTCTCCTTCTTGATAGGCCCAAGTTGCTTTTTCTTCTGTTGTTTCTTGACCTTTTGACGGGCCTTAACAGTAGCAACTTTACCAACCATATGAATCTCTTGACCTTTGCCTTTCACAAGGATCTTTTCAGCACTTTGAACATCTTGCATCAGGCCTTGTAAGGTGTATTCCTTTTTGTTCAAAATGTAGTCCAATTTGAACTGATCAAAGGAATCTGACAATGAATTGACAACCATATCAATCTTTGTCTCACCATCTATCTCAACGCCATGCAGTTCAGCAATGTTGAGATGTGCTATGACTTTCATCATGTGATCCTTCAGAACCTGTCCAAGTTTCATCCTAAGATTCATAAAAGCAGTCACTGCCTCTCTCTTAGTCGTCCTGGACTTCATAGCAAACATCTCCTCTAGAGACATCATTATATCAACAGCGGACTCCATTCCTTCATGCTGCTGTTGCAACACGTCGGAGATAGTGGCCACAATGTAACATTTTGTCATATCATCTGAAGTCTTCCACTGCTCATACTCATCTCTAAATATTATGCTAGATTCATTATTAGGAGCAGGTGGTTTAGGAGTAGTTAGAACAAATTTATGTTTTTCACTTTGCAGCAACAACCCAATTTTCCTTTTCCATGTGACATAATTATCTCCAGTTAAAGTGTTGTCTTTCAGGATGTTTATAAGTGATGGGGTCATGATTTCTGAATAAAACAAAACATATATAAGTAAATAATCATGATAAAGCACTTTTAAATATTTATCTTGAATTAAATAAATAACTCAATCATAAAATTCAACGGTGATCTAACACCCATAAATGTTACGCCTCCTTTGGGAGTTCGCACCATTTACTAGTTAGACTAGGTCCCACCTAATTGTTAACATAACAACCAGCGTTTTCAATTTTAGCCTTGCAATTTTATTGACAAGAACTCTTGGGAGGATATCAATAAAATTACATTGAGTATGTTACCAAGATATTGACCCTCAATTTTCTCTCATGAAAATCCCTCCTTGGGGAGTAGATCTCGTTTGAGTCCATTGTCTAGTCTATCCTTGTAAGGAAGTATGTTGCTAAATTTCATTCATGGATGCCCCTTGGGGGGATTACCAATAAATAATAAAGCTCAACTAACCTTGGAGGCCATAGGTGTTACAAAAACACCTTCTCCCACTCAATTATTTAAGGCTTGATTAAATCCCATAGAATGATTTACCGAGTTATCTAGATGCCAATTTAGATACCTAAATCATTCAATGCATGTTCATACCAAAAGAGATATATGCGTGGCACTCCTATTCTATATGTCATGTTATCATACAATAACAAATATTGTAATATTTAAGCATAAATTAAATAGCAACAATTTTGGCCCATCCTAGAAAAACAAGTAAAATTACAATTGTTTAGGAATACAAGTTCTTCAAGTGGCCCATCAACCATACGCTTATCCTTCGGCCCAACCCACGGATGTGCACAACTCACAACCCCACTAAGGGGCTGCCGTGCGCAGCCCATGAAGACTCCAGGGCTGCCGTGCGCAGCCCACCAAGCTTGGGCTTGCCATGCGCAGCCCAATCCACTCCTAGGGTGCGCACGGTGCTCGTTCTCGGTTCTGGTTGCTTCATTTTTCATCATGTCTTCGAATCTTCAAGACCTAAATATATTACGGCAGTATTTAAACAAATAAAATACTGCAGTTTTTTTTTTTTTTTAATCACTGCAGTACCTTTTTACATATAAAAAACTGCACATAATAAAAATTAAAAAAAAAACTGCAGTAGTATAAAAAAAATACTGCACCTATATATAAAAAAATAAAACCTAGCAATCTACCAAGAAGGAATTATGGCGATGATAGACCACCCATCTTGTTACAATTCCATAACAAAATTTACATTGAAAATCTAGGACCAAAATCGAGCAATAACAATCCACACAAACATATATAAATCCATACATCCACATGTAATTATATATTTGAATACCTTGAGTGCCATCTTTTTCTAAACATGCATAATCACAATAAAAAGAAATAGATCCACGTATATATACGTTAATTAATTAAAAGGGTTCAACCTAGGCTCTAATACCAATTGTTGGGAAAAATACCAAAGAAGTACACGCAGCAGAAGCGATACTAAAAATTAGATTTAGTGACTTTTAAAAACTTTTCCTTTATGAACCTTAAACCCTTTAATTAATTAAACATACATATACAATAACAAAAAGTAGAATACCTTTGGTCGCGTGATCCGATTGACTTACGTCGATGGTAATCCGCAAGATCTTCAATCCTAGCACGAACGTGGATCACCTAGGAACGTGGTCTCCCTTTTCTTTGAATTGCAAACCTGTGAATGGACAAAACAAACTTTTCTTTTCTTTGTTAGTCACAAAAACAGTCAAAAGAATGACTAAGATTATTCCGGTCACTTTTGAGTTCTCAATCTAATGATCGAAACTCGCGTGAACCTAAATCGATATCGTATACACAAGCTTATTGATGAATAAGCAAATAGTATACTATCAAAGAATAATCTAACACTCCTTTTTGTTTTAGTAGAATAAAAAGCTTTCTATGAATTGAGAAGAAGAAGAAATTTCTATTATGAACCCATATCATTTTGGCCGAATTCTATACTTATCAATATATAGGTGGCCTAAGTTTGCTTCTTCTTTTCTTTTATTATTAGGGTTGCCGAAATCCTAACCTAGAAATAACTATGGTTGCCGAAATCACATGCCCACCATAGGCTTATGTTACACCCTAATTTCCATCTAGTTTTTAAGACATCAAACTCTAATCCAACTCATAGATCTTTTATTCTTTTATTTTGACTAAATAAAAAAAAGACTTCTTATTTGATTAAAAAAATAAAACTAATTATTTATTTCCTTATCAAACAAGTCTTTTAATTTTACTTTTAGGAAATATATTTCCTGATTAGAAAAGATTTGTTTCTTTAATTAAACAATTAATTAATTAATTAATTAATTCTTATTTAATTAAAACAATGAAACAAAATAATATATTAGGTTAAACTAACCCTTGCCGCCCCACTTAGAGTAAATGGGCCAAAATATTATTTTCTTATTTCATTTAATCCATTGGACTTTAAATAAAAAGCCCACATGTGAACCAGACCCATTCTTACTAAAAGAAACAAGCCCACATGTCTTTCATTAATATATTAATATAATTGAGCAGCCCATTACTAAAATAATGTGCAAATTATATTCTTAATATATTAAATGCAATTCTAGATGGACCCTTAAATTGGTCCGGTAGAATATATCAAGTGATCCATGCAAGTCCGTGTGGATTGGGGATCTTGGCGGGCCATCTAAATTTAAGCTTCAATAGACATAACCTAATCACAATCAACAAATGATTCACTTAGGTCCGATCCATTAATTTTAACTCATTCCACTAAAGAGCTAAAACTGAACTCTTAAATAAAGATAGAAAAGGAAGATGCTCCTCATTCATACCCTAGACAATCATATTGGAGATAGTGTATCCTCGTGATTAATATCAGTAATCGCCAAGAGTTCATAGACCGCCTATAACTCTCCAAGTTACCATATTTACTCATATGACCACGTTTTGAACTTGGATATTTTGACTTGTCCAGAAGCCATGTTTTCAATAGACACTATCGAAAACTCAACGTTGAGATTTAATATCCAATTACCTCAAAACATCCATATGATGATATTATACTCTCATTTAATTAAATTGAGCCACGATGTCCATATCTATAAATGAAGTCCTCTATCGATTAACAAATGAATATCACCAAACTATCGAGGATAGACTAATCGTACTCATTGATAACTCAAATGATATCACTTGCAACCATAAGTCCATCATTTATCTCAGGATTAAGATAGACTCTCCGATTGTCCTGATAATGAAAAGACTATTATCTACTGACGGTTCTAGATAAAGCTTTTCATTGTGATCCAGTTCAATGCACCCAGTGCACTAGATCCTTTTGCTCGAAGACACTCCGATGATTTTAGACTCATCATATCTCATTTGATCCCACTCAAATGCTAGCAAAAGAATTCTACAACTTTAACAAGATAAAGGTGCCCAACCTTTAACTTAAGTTGTGAACATTATTCAAGACTAACTAAAGAATTGTGTCTACCACATACATATCTAGATGTACGAACAATTCTTCTTTTCCTATAGTCTTTAGACCTTATGATTATTTACTTTGACAATTATAATATTAAACTATAAATGCTATATGATTTGTTAAACCAGAAATCACTTTATTAATATGAAAAAGATTGTCAATTACAATATTACACTCTTGCTATTGAGCATAATCCTAACAGTAAGACCCTTCCTTGATTAATAGGCCAAAAGCCTTCCTATCACTTGGCTTCATTTTTGAGTAGTCACTATTTTCCTCCAAGGCCGTCATTTTGGATTCAAATCTCTTGGGAAGCGATCTCATTATCTTTTGCTTGATCCTTTTATCCGAGTAAGGATCACTAAGTTGGTGACTTTGATTCACAATATCCATAAGCTTCACTTGGAAGTCATTGAAGCACTCATCCTCCTCTATCCTTATGGTCTCAAATTGTGTTTGGAGGACATGAATCTTAGAGTCCTTGACCACTTCGGTTCCTTCGTGAGCTGTCTCCAATATGTACCAAGCTTGCTTTGCTATCCTTGTAGTTTGAATGAGTTTGTATTAGTTGTCATCCATGGCACATAGGATTGCATGCATGTCTTTGTTGTTCCATTTGAAGCCTCAAACTCTTGGGGACTCCACTATGCCTTTAGCTTGGGAACTTCGTCTTCACCTCCCGTAGGAGTCATCATAGGTGGCGTGTACCCATCTTCAATCGCCATCCACGTACAGTCATGAATTTGACACACATATGCTTCCATTTTGCCTTTCCATGATGCATAATTCACTCCGGTGAGCATGGGAGGTCTTGTACTAGAATCACCCTCGCCTCTAATCCCATTTCCACTCATTGTTTTTGGGTGAGAATGATATGAATGCAAACAAACAAGCAAGGCACACAAGACACAAGGAAAATGCAAACAAATGCAATAGACTCTAATAAGAGCAAGGATCTCCTAAGTATGTTAAGGAACCCGTTCTAATACCAATTGAAAATATATCTATAATGAGCCTAATTAATCTAGAGGGGGGGAATAGATTAAACACAAATTAATTACCAAATATTCACGATTTTGACAATATTA
This sequence comes from Acer negundo, assembly GCA_035582765.1. Classification (NCBI taxonomy): domain Eukaryota; kingdom Viridiplantae; phylum Streptophyta; class Magnoliopsida; order Sapindales; family Sapindaceae; genus Acer; species Acer negundo. The sequence goes on along the minus strand of CM069241.1, from coordinate 21,547,293 downwards.
AAAAACAACCCCTAACTAGTCAAAACAACTATCAATAGAAAGATGTGAAAAATAAATAACACGAATTTTTACGTGGAAACCCACACCGGAAAAAACCACAGGCTGTTTTGTGCGCCACACAAGAACCTTGAATCCACTATTTGCAAATACGATTACAATCTAGGTTAACCACATCACACCTAAGATTACTGATTCATCTTTGCTACCCGCGGGCCTTTAATAGTGACTCTAATCCCTTGCTTGGAAACTACCAAAAGGTAAATACAAGATTTGACTCTAAAGAGAAGAGATAAAACAACCTAATGTGAATATATGCAATATTCAAGATGCTAAATTGCAAGGTTAGACATTTAAGATTATTTAGGCATAGATGAACATGGTAGACATTCCTAGATATCATTTTGCTAGATGACATGCATAGAACATAGCTAAATAAGAAAACAAAGTCCTATATGCAATATCTACCACAATCAACACACAAACCACAATAAAGAATTTATCTTGAAACTATTCAAGTCACAAAGATGTAATCTTGAACCTAGTCAAGTAATAAAAAGGCTATCATGTAAAGTAAGAACATACAAGAAGATGCAAATGATGTTCTAGCTACAAGTCATGTGAGCAAAGAAAAGAAACCAAAAGAAATCATACCTAACCCATGCTAGATGATGTATGAATCATGAAAGATGAAGGATATTGGTGTTTTGGATGATTAAAAATCAAGTCATGGTGATTTGTGTTTGAAGACACTCTTTTGGTTCTTGAAAGGTGTAATTTTTGCTGTAAAAAATGACCCAAGGCTGTCAAAGTATATATATAAGATCCAAGTAAAGTGAGGTCGTTTTGAAAAAACGGTTTAACTTCTCGTCAGTTGCACTGGTCCTGCGCTAGTCATCATGTGCACGACCAGCACATAACCTCTGGAAAGGCTTGCGCTGGTGATTTACGCATGACTTCCAGCGCACGACCAGCGCACAACCTTTGCCAAGATTGCGCTAGTGTGTGCGCATGACGTCTAGTGCACGACCAACGCACAGCCTCTACCAAGGTTGCGCTGGTGTGTGCGTTGGTCTTGCGTAAGACGACAGGCACAAAGCACACATTGCACTTAAACACAATCAAGTATAGAAAAATTTGTGCTAGTGTGAAAAGTGACAACATACACTCAAAAATGCAATAATCACACAAGAATGCTAAAGAGTGTGTGTGTGCAACTAGATCTCTTTAATTAGGAGTCAAGACAAGTAATCTATTTTCCTTGAAGCTCTTGATACCCACAATGAGGTCCTTTGACATTTGATAAGGATTTCTTCAATCCTAAGCTACCTTACATATTTGAACCCCATTGGGTTTTGTCAACGAAATTAAACCAATCAAAAAGAGGCACTTACAATTCCTAGCCTTCAAGCAAAATTAATAATTCACCCTAACATTTTGAGAAAAAGATTAACGCATTTTGTTCAATGACACCTTAAATGACATAACGTTAATCTAAGCCAAACAATGACAAAGATTCATAATTCCTCACTACTTATGTAAAGATCAATCTTAATAGCAAGGTATGCTCAAATATGGCATTATTGTAAGAATTTGAAAAATTCGATTCAAATTTTAAAACCACGCAAAACAAGCAAAGTGGTGTTGTGCAAATGTACCCCCAAACCTAAATTGGACATTGTCCTCAATGTTCATGAGAGGTAAAAATTGGTAAAAAGCGCAACCCAATAAATCCCAAGCAAAGAATTCATATATATCAAAAATATTCAATGAATGCCAAAAATTTGGCAAATGCCCACTCAAACTAATATGCACAACTCTTCCAAAAAGAGTATTCAATCATAATTTGCATATTCTAAATAATCCATTCAATTAAAAATCATCAATTAAGCACATTCATCCTAAATCCTCTACCAAAATCCAAACCACACCCTTATTATAGGTAAAAACGAAACAAGAACAAAAATATATAATAAAAACAACCAATATGAAATAATGGTGTTGGAAAATTGTCACTGGGGTAGATCTCCAAATAACAACTTTGAGGACCAAGATCGATATAGATCCCAGTTTGAGGGGTATCACGTAGTTCAATACCAATAAGATTCCTGTCAAACCAAACTAAAACTCATACAAGAAAAGATTAACAGATGCGATTTTATTGATAGAAACATGTATACAACTAATGAGATTAGAGCTATGGCGATACGTGGCAGTATTCAAGGTTTTTGTTAAGTGATGGAGGTGGCATGCTCATGCTTGTCGATAAGTAGAACTGACAACGAGTGTAGGGTTTGGGGAGGCGAATTTGCGATCCCCTTTTTGGTGAATGTAGTGTCATATATATAGGTCCCGTTGCTTGCCATGCACTCCTATACTTTCGGTCTAGGGTTTTGGTGATCACAAGACTTTCTTTCCTTCTAAGAGGCGTTCTTGTAGGAGCTTTTTTTTATCCGAATCAAGTGATTCCATTTTGGGGAGGATTCTAATAAGAGTTGACTGCTTATTCCAATGGATTTTTTGCATGGCATGGTGGAGTCTACCTTATTATCGGGACATGAACAACCGCGTTTCACCCCCTTACTTTGGAGTTTCAAGGCTTGTCCGCTTGGACCTACGGATTTGAGATTCTGCTAATGTTTCTTGTGGTTCACTGGCGAAAGGATCCCTGGAGGTATTTGGATTCATCTTGTAAGGATTACCATCTATTGGTTGGCTTATATCGTGGACAAACCACATATTGGGGCTTGATGTAAGGGTAGTTTAAGTATTTGATGGTTGGTGTTTTGCATAACCAAGTCCCGCTCAAGACCTCAAGAGAAGAAGCACCAAAGGTATATTTAGTACTTTTTTACTTTGAAGAGATCTAGTTGCACTCACACACAACTCATGCATATATCTTATTCTTGTATGTTGTGTGTTTTATATGAGTGCATGCATGTTTTTGAACATCTCTTCTTGCATGTTTTAATTGATTTTATCTTGTTGTATGTTAATGCCATGACATGTTAGGTATTAGGATGTATTTAATTCCCACACTTAAAACTAAAAAACAAGAAGTGCTTCATGTTTGTTAGTTTTAAGTGTGGTGTAATTCGATTCCGTTTATGTGATCGGAAATGTCCGTGCTTGAATGATTATGTGCATCTCTTAGCGCGATGGTCAATCACTTAAGAAGGTCTCATTCTTCTCTTGGATAAGTGGTAGTTTTGGTTTGGTTATTTGGAGTGAAGTGTCCATTTTCAAAAGATTGGATTTCAATGATTTATATGTTTTTCAAAACTGACCTTTGTATGGTCTTATGACCATAACTTTTTATAAAAAGATTTAAATTGAGTTTTGTAAAATTCTAGACAAACTAGACACCCATACCTTTCCAATGGTATATTATTCGTAATATTTCATGATCGTTTGGATTGGTTTTGAAATCTCCAAAGCGACCATCAAAACAGGGCAACTATGTTGTTGTCCGTTTCTGACCTTTGGTTACTCAATTGACCATAACCTTTCCTATAGACATCAAAATGTCATTCTGTAAATTGGAGTAGAAAGTATACTTCCATACCTTTCCAAAGATATATTATACGAAAGGTTTCGATGACGTTTAGTCATGGTTTGAGGCGCTTGAAGTTGAAGCTGATACACTGTCACCGTAAAACCGTTGTTCACCTGCCCTACGTACAGTGGGCACCTGATTGATTTTTTAATCCGCCCTACACCAGCCTTACAACAGCCCTACGTAGAGCGGTCCACGGGAAAACTTTTGGAAAATTTCCAAAACGACATAGCTTCAATTAGACATCATATATATATACCTCTTTGACCTTAGGTCATGAATATAACTCAAAAACTCATATTTTTGACTGAGAGGATTTTCAAAGAGAGAAATTCACCCAAGAAATCATCTTTGATCATCCAAACCCATTTCCATATGTATAAATCATCATCTAAGCATCATCTAGGTTCATCTAGTATGTGCTAGTGCATGGGTCTTCTTCAACGCACATGGTATGGTATGTTGAGCACTATTATCTTACACAATTAGTGTTTTTACTTATCAATTTTATGTCATCTATTACTTGTATGTGTTTACATTAATTTCTACATACATAATTGAGATTATGTGTTGATTGGGTTATTTTATGATAGCTAATTGATCTCATTTATTGATTGAGATTATTTTTGATAGCTTTGTATCTAGGATTGGTTATCCTTTACTTAGCTAAAGTTGTATGCCATGACATATAGCTATTTTCATAACTAGGATTGATTTTATTGTCATCATATTTGGATATCATTGCATATTCACAATAGGGTTTGATCTCTTTGGAGAATGTAAGTCTTGTGTGATTGACCGGGATTAGGTCGTTACACCGGGATTAGGTGGTCATTTAAGCAAATTGGACTAGGTCTGCTATAAAAGGCTCGCGGGTAGTGATAGTGGGATATTGGTCGGGATTAGGACATCAAACCGGGATTAGGTTGTATACGCTATCGCATATAGTGGATTCGAGGTTCGAGTGTGGTGCACTTACCAGCTCGTGGTTTTCCCTGTTGAGAGTTTCCTCTTAAAAATTAAGTGTCGTTTATATTTCTGCACCTTTACACTTGATTATTGTTTTGTGAATTTGGGTTATATTTGTAATATTGACTAATCCAAAAAATTTGGTAATAATGGATTAACAAACTATTCACACACCCTCTATGTCATAATTAAAAGACACGCACGCGTATAATAGTTAAAATTATACACTTTCACATCTGGGTTCTCGTGTACCCCACCTCTTGCTAGTTTTATGCTTTCCTTGTTAGGTGCTTGGTCGACAGGGTATCCTGATATCGGCTGTTCTTGAGCGGGGTACCTGGCTGAATGTAGAAATGGGGTACTTAGCGAATGTAGTAAATGGATGCTTGTTTAATGTGGCAGTGAGGTACCTTATTGATGTGATGGCGAGGTACCTAGTTGATCTTAGTAGCGGGATACCTGTCTGGTGCAGTAACGGGGTACCTTGCCGAGCTTGTGACATGATTCTAAATAGAACTCCACATTAGACTATTTAAGGGTTACTAGGATTGTTGGGCTTGCTGGCTTGAGTTGAGGGAAGAGGTAGGTATCCAGATTTGATTTAGCATTCTTCTTTCTAGAAATAGCTAGGTGGTATCTTGGCTTGTATCTCTCCCTTGTATATAAGTGGAAAATTCTTCTTTGGTCCTTCATCAATTTTGGCGGTTAACAAAAGTCCCCCCTGACTTGAACACTGATGTCTTGTCGGGGTTGGAGTTAGGATTCCACTTTTGCTTGAAGGATTTTCTAGCTCGTCTGTCTACTTACTCATTGTTTGGTCGAGTACCAGTGCCGGGAAGGAAATCCCTCATAGATACGCTGACAATCATTGTATTAGCCATCTATCAGATGGTGATTAGCTTACGGATTTCAAAAATGAGCCGTTTTGGCTGGATTAATGTGAAACCGCTAATGGCACGTCTTCTAAGCACGTTGCCGGTCATCCACTCCTCATCAATTCTGGTTTCCTTGTATGTAACCTCCTATCTTTACCTATAAAAAACTCAGCCCTTCCGTCTCATTTCACACTTGCTTTTCAAAAAAAGAAATTTTCTTGCTAAACCTAGCCTTTCTTCTTCGCTCTTTCAAGCTTTCTTTTTCCTCTTTTAATGGTAACTCCACCGAAACCCGTCGACAGCCTCGACGAGCTGTTTGATACTGAAATAGAGGCTTCAATCGAAAGTACCCCCCTTTAACCACAAAAGAGGGTTTGCGAGGAGGGCGACACCGTAGGGAGCTCCCTTCCAGCTCAACGCTGCCGGTCTACGAGGAACCCGAGGATTGGGTTGGGCTTTAATAACAAACCGGACAACCCAGTCGAGCTTGCTGATGAGGAAGTGGAAGAGGATGAAGACGATAATGAGGAGGAAGGAATCCTCACTGGGATACCGCTCAGGCGTGCTATCATTCTTCCTTATGAAGACCAAGTCACCATCAACTCTGTTTGCACAACGGATACCCTAGCCCACTTGAGGAAGGAGTACCAAATTCCAGATGCCATTACTCTCACCCTTCCACATCGAGGTTATGATGTCTATACCCTTATCAAAGGTGAGGTCCCCATTCATGTATCGGTTTTTCGAATATGGACTTCGGCTACCTCTCCATTCTACCCTGTTTAGATTATTGGTCGCCCTAGGTCTTGCCTCACTGTAGATCTTGCCCAGATTTTGGAAGCATCTCATATGATTTTTAGTGCTTTAGGTAGAGCAATGTGAGATAGATGGCATCGTGAGAGAACCGAGCTATGACGAGATCTGGTATATCTTCTAAGTGGCGGCACTCAAGACTAGTCCCTTGAAATTCATTGTCCCAGAAACCAATGTAAAGTATCCTCGTTCTTGGTGCGAGGAGTGGGTCGTAGTAGGAGGAGAGTGAGGTAGTTAGGTTGACGTTGACAGGGTTGAGCACCCAGTCCCAACTCAGTTTAATGGGCAGGAGAAGTGGGATAAAGGAAAGATCTTTGAGGAATCACAGGGTATCCTGAAGAAAATTATAGGCCGATATTATGTTAATGTGAAATATCCCGTCTCCAATCCCTTTGATTGCAGCAAGGTAGATCGATATCTCAAGATCTCCCTAGTTGCCCCGCGTAAGTAGCTCCCTACATCTCACTTCTTTTACTTGATAAATTTAGACTTGTGTACTGACTGATTTTATAGTTTTTGCAGCCTCTCTTTCTATCATGTATCCAACAATTATCCTTCCTGCTGCACCCCTTGTTTCTTCATCTTCTTCTTCTGTTTCTCCTACTGCCAACGTTGGCATCTCTCTTGGGTTTAGCCGACATATCGACACTCCTCATTTGACCCTGGCTAAGTCTCAAACAAGTCTTCCAACTAAGCTTTCCACCCTGCCTAAGGCAAGCTCTCCTTTGAGTGAGATGGCTACTAGGGCCTCCAGGGTTCGAAGTATCTCGAGACAAATCCAGAGGCAGGCCCCAACCATTTCTTCTAGGAAACCGATTGATCATTCTCCTGTAAGTCCTCCTCCTCCTCCTCCTTCTATTGTACCTTATAGTAGCCAACTCCGGGTGGACAGAGGAAAGGAAACTAGTACCTCAGAAACTCCCCCCATTGACCAGCTTTCAAGCTCTCAAATGCAGGATAAAAATTTAGAGGAGGTTGTAGCCCGCTTCTTGAAGGTGTGCCCTAGTGGCAGTATGCAGGCTGAGACTTCAATGTCTTGGGACATCATGGTCTCTGAAGAAGCTTCCCTTCTTGCTGAAGTATAACCTTCTACTTTTCTTTCTACTTTATAAAGTCAAGGTATGGTACTAACCCTCCTTTCTTTTCTTGTAGGCCTTTAGATTCACTTTAGCCATGGAAAAACAGGTGAATGCTTTCAGGGAGACAGATATCTCTACCTGGGCATAATTGGAGGATACCAAACGAGAGCTGGCTTGGTCTAAGACAAGCATCGAATTCCTAAGCAGATTGGTGACTGAGGTGGAGAAGGCAAGAGACAAAGCCTTAGCGGACTCGGCTCGGCTAGAACGGGCTCTCGACATTGCATATACTCTATTTGTTTATATCATCCCTCTTATCAAGATTGTTGAGTCTTCTATTTTCATTATCATTTTTGTCTATTTATTTTAATTGCATTTTTTGGTGGTTTATCAAACCACGCAACTATCCATTCATTATGATTTATCTTATTACAAAATAGATTAGTCAGTCAATCTAACGTATTACTCCATTTCCCTGTGGAACGAATCTTGATTACCACTTGCTAAGAATTAAAATATTAAAGGATTTTTAAGTGGCTAAAACATGGTTTTCAAAAGAACATAAAAGAGTATTTTGTAGAGCACACAAATGACCTCATCAAAATTGACGCTGCGATCGGGGATTTTGTAGTGATTGTTAAATTGATTGACTTTTCTTTGTACTCTACAATTCATTAGTTAGCTTCTAGTTTTTACTTATTGATAATTATTGTAGTTTTTCTTGTTTATAGATTTTCGTAGTTCTTTTTACCTTTTTCTTGTGTTTTCTTTATCAAATCCATTTTTAGGAGTTTAGGTGCATGCACGGTAGAAGATCCTTAAGAAGAGGATTGCACCCACCACAGGAGGAATCTACCCGTGTTGGAAGGATTGCAAGGGAATTCGAATAAATTGCAAGGCAATATATGAATATGGAAGGACAAGAACCAAGAAGTTAGGATGAAGCTCCTCCTATGAAAGAAGTGACTCAAGAGACTGTTAGGATTATGCTCAATAGCAAGAGTGTAATGTTGTAATTAACAATCTTTTTCATATTAATAAAGTGATTTCTGGTTTAACAAATCGTATAGCATTTATAGTTTGTATTATAATTGTCAAAGTAAATAATCATAAGGTCTAAAGACTATGGGAAAAGAAGAATTGTTCGTACATCTGGATATGTATGTGGTAGACACAATTCTTTAGTTAGTCTTGAATATTGTTCACAACTTAAGTTAAAGGTTGGGCACCTTTATCTTGTTAAAGTTGTAGAATTCTTTTGCTAGCATTTGAGTGGGATCAAATGAGATATGATGAGTCTAAAATCATCGGAGTGTCTTCGAGCAAAAGGATCTAGTGCACTGGGTGCATTGAACTGGATCACAATGAAAAGCTTTATCTAGAACCGTCAATAGATAATAGTCTTTTCATTATCAGGACAATCGGAGAGTCTATCTTAATCCTGAGATAAATGATGGACTTATGGTTGCAAGTGATATCATTTGAGTTATCAATGAGTACGATTATATCGCATAGTCTATCCTCGATAGTTTGGTGATATTCATTTGTTAATCGATAGAGGACTTCATTTATAGATATGGACATCGTGGCTCCATTTAATTAAATGAGAGTATAATATCATCATATGGATGTTTTGAGGTAATTGGATATTAAATCTCAACGTTGAGTTTTCAATAGTGTCTATTGAAAACATGGCTTCTGGACAAGTCAAAATATCCAAGTTCAAAACGTGGTCATATGAGTAAATATGGTAACTTGGAGAGTTATAGGCGGTCTATGAACTCTTGGCGATTACTGATATTAATCACGAGGATACACTATCTCCAATATGATTGTCTAGGGTATGAATGAGGAGCATCTTCCTTTTCTATCTTTATTTAAGAGTTCAGTTTTAGCTCTTTAGTGGAATGAGTTAAAATTAATGGATCGGACCTAAGTGAATCATTTGTTGATTGTGATTAGGTTATGTCTATTGAAGCTTAAATTTAGATGGCCCGCCAAGATCCCCAATCCACACGGACTTGCATGGATCACTTGATATATTCTACCGGACCAATTTAAGGGTCCATCTAGAATTGCATTTAATATATTAAGAATATAATTTGCACATTATTTAAGTAATGGGCTGCTCAATTATATTAATATATTAATGAAAGACATGTGGGCTTGTTTCTTTTAGTAAGAATGGGTCTGGTTCACATGTGGGCTTTTTTTTTATTTAAAGTCCAATGGATTAAATGAAATAGGAAAATAATATTAGGCCCATCTTATATATAAGTGGGGCGGCTAGGTTAAGGTTTTGACCTAAAAATATTATTTTGTTTCATTTGTTTTAATTAAATAAGAATTAATTGATTTATTGATTAATTGTTTAATTAAAGAAACAAATCTTTCCTAAAAGTAAAAGACTTGTTTGATAAGTAAATAAATAAATTAGTATTATTTATTTAATCAAATAAGGAGTCTTTTTTTTTTTATTTAGTCAAATAAAAGAATAAAAATAAAAGAGTTGGATTAGGGTTTGAAGTCTATAAAGTTAAAAAGAATTAGGGTTGAATTTCAGTCACCCTATATAAGTGACATGATGAAATTCGGCCAACCCTAATTAGATACTACATAGAATTCGGCAACCCTAAAGGAAAAAGAAGAAAAATTCGGCCAACCTATATATATGTTCTTATAGGGTGCGGCCATATCAATCAATTGGCGCTTGAGTTTTTATTTTCTTTCTTCTTCTTCTTAATTCTAAGAGAGTTTTTATTCTAGAGAGACAAAAAGGAGTGAAAAATTATTCTTTGATAGTATACAATTGCTTAAACATCAATAAGCTTGTGTATACGATATCGATCTAGGTTCACGCGAGTTTCGATCATAAGATTGTGAACTCAAAAGTGACCGGAATAATTTTGACATTCTTTTGATTGTTTTGTGACTAACAAAGAAAAGAAAGTATTTGTTTGGTCCATTCACAGGTTTGCAATTCAAAGGAAAGGGAGACCACGCTCCTAGGTGATCCACGTTCGTGCTCGGATTAAAGGTCTTGCGGATTACCATCGACGTAAGCCAATCGGATCACGCGACAAGAGGTAATTTACTTTTGTTGATATATATGCATGTTTATTGATTAAAAGGGTTTAAGGTTCATAAAGGAAAAATTTTAAAAGTCACTAAATCGTCTTTAGTATCGCTTCCGCTACGTGTAACACTTTTATTTGTTTATTTTTCCCTACAGAGACTCCCACTAACCAATTGGCAATTGACAATCAACCTTCGCCAATTGTCTTTGATCCGGTTGCAAAAGGATATGAGTTGAAGACTATGCATGTCAACCTATTGCCTGCTTTCTACGGAAAGTTGAATGAGGATTGTTTGCAATTTATGAAGGAGTTTAGCTAATTATTTATATATTTCCTATCATGCGTCTCACTCGAGAGTAACTTCACATGAGGTGATTCCGATATTGCCTAAAGGACTTGGCAATAAAGTGGTTGATGGGGCTAGGGTCGGGATCTTTGAGAAGTTGGGGACAAATTTATGGTGTATTCTTCAATAAATTTTTCCCCGCTAGAAAGGCTAAAGAGCTTAAGGTAAAGATAATGAACTTCAATGAGAGTGAAAGGGAGTTTTTTCATGAGTTATGGGAGAGATATCAACTCATTTTGGCCCAATGCCCTCCTCACACGTTTACGGAAGAGTACAAGGTTTCTTGCTTCCAAGGGTGGTCTCACATGCTTCTCTCAAGTTTTGGTGGATAATGCTTGTGAAGGTTCTTATGACACAAAGGCCGCAATAGAGATATATGAGATATATGAGATGTTAGCATAAAACTCTCAACAAGTGAATGCTAATAGTATTTGGGAGAAAGGTTTGATGTGAGTGCAAACACGAAAGGTTTGATGTGAGTGCAAACACGAAAACCGCCATTGAGATTTCTAGAATGAACAAGAAGATGGAGTCTTTGACATCTTACATTGAAAGCATGGGATTTTCCAAGGCAGGGGTGAAGATGCTAGGAAGGCAAGAGGCTAGCTCTAGTGATCAATTCAATGATGGTGAAGGATTCAATGACATGAATCAAGGGTGAAAGGAATAATAAATTCCCGTTTTTACTTGCACGTCTTTTAAATACAATCTAGAGGGTTTATGAATGGGTTGTTAATCTTTTATTACCAAATTTTTTGAATTAGTCAATATTAAAAAAATAACCCCAAACACACAAATAAAACAATCAAGTGTAAAGGTGTGGAAATATAAACACCACTTGATTTTTATGTGGAAACCCTTAATAAGAAAAACCACGGGCTGGTAAGTGCGCCACACTCGAACCTTAAATCCACTAATTGCGATAATGTATACAATCTAATCCCAGTTTGACAGCCTAATCCCAACCAATATCCCGCTACCACTAACCTCAGGCCTTTTATAGTGGACCTAGTCCAATTTGCTTGAGTGACCACCTAATTCCGGTGTAGCAACCTAATCTTGGTAAATCACACAAGACTTACATTCTCCGAAGAGATCAAACCCTATTGTGAATATGCAATGATATCCAAATATGCAAGATAGAGCTAGGGTACTCTAGATGCTTACCTAGGATTATATGATGACAAAAAAATCAATCCTAGTTATGAAAATAACTATATGTAATGGCATACAACTTTAGCTAAGTAAAGGATAACCAATCCTAGATACAAAGCTATCAAAAACAATCTCAATCAATAAATGAGATCAATTAGCTAGATTTTAGATAAACATGAAAAATCCTAACTATCATAAAATAACCCAATCAACACATAATCTCAATCGTGTATGTAGAAATTAATCTAAACACATACAAGTAATAGATGAGATAAAATTGATAAGTAAAAACACTAATTATGTAAGATAATAGTGCTTAACATACCATACCATGTGTGTTGAAGAAGACCCATGCATTATCACATACTAGATGATCCTAGATGATGCTTAGATGATGATTTATGCATGTGGAAATGGGTTTAGAGAAATAAAGATGTATTATTTAAGCTTTTTCTCTCAAGTCTCTCTAAATATCTCTCTAAGGCTCTTAGAATTCAAGACTTATGTTTTGAACCAGAGATAATAATGTATTTATAGAGAGTGAAAAAGGTTGGGTGAAAGACAATTTTGTCACAACTTTACGGGCAAAAAATGCGCCCTGTTCTGCAGCCACGGATCGCAGAATTAAGGGCGCAGAAATAGACCTAATGCTCTAGTCCCTTTTCTGCGCCCCCTAACCACATAACTCAAAGGTGCAGAAGTTTCAGATGTTTTGACACAACTTTGCTACGCCCTGTTCTACGGTCACCTACAGCAGAACTGGGGCGCATTTTTGACCTAGTCAAAAATGCAACCCCTTTTTCCCGAATCCTCTTGGAAGACAACTTCCATAAAACAAGCTCAATGCAAAGAGCATGGAGGATTTAAATAGACAACACACACACAAAATACAACAAAGAAGTGCAAGTGTGGAAGTGAAGAGAATGCACAATAGCAATGAACATGTATGAAACCATGGCAAGTGAGTGTGTGCAACTAAATCTTTTCAATGTAAAACTAAGCACTAGAGATATACCTTTGGCGTGCTTATCCCTTGAGGTCTTGAAGAAGCCTTTAAGCTTGATCCTCAAACACTAAAGCTACCCTTACAACAAACCCCAATATGTGGTTTGTCCATGAAATAAGCCAATCAAAATATGGCAATCCTTACAAAGGGCAAGAGCAAGAGGAAGTTCAAGCTATGGGTTTCCAAGGCTAAAGGAACAACCCCTACTCAAACACTTACAACCCAGGATTGAGAAACCATCAAAATCTATCTTGGTCCAACAAAAACAATGCTCAATCTAGTAACTCTTAACCTTGCTGTAATGTGGATGAAGAAATGAGAGGAATGATGCAAGGCTTCCAAAGAGCCGAACACACATTGACGAATTTCATGCAAGCAAGTGGCCAAAGGTTTGGCAATTTGGAAGCTTCATTCAGAAAATTGGAGGCTCAAATGAGGCAAATTGCCGAAGCCCTCTAAAAGCAAGAAAACGGGAAATTTCCAAGCTACATAGAGCAAGCTAAGGAGGGAAATTTTGTCAATAGAGATAAATCTATTATGTTTGAAGAGGCTTTCCAAACCAAGGTGGATGATCTGGGGTGTTTTGTGATTCCCATAAAAATTGGAGATAGTGGATTGCTTAAGGGGATGCTCGATTTAGGTGCAATCATCAATATGATGCCACTATCGATTTATGAAGAATTGGGTTTGGTAGGTTTGAAGCTAACCGGGAAGAAGTTATTGATGGCGGACCAAACTTCACAAGCACCACTTGGAGAGATACAAGACTTGCTTATTCTAGTGTATGGAATAGTGATCCCTACCGATTTCGTAGTGCTAGACATATAAGACAAATCTAATGTCAATAAGAAATGGTAAGTTATACTTAGTAAACCCTTTATGGCTACCGCTCAAATGAAGATTGATGTGTGCAAGAGAAAAGTCATGATGCACTCATTTGAGAAAGAGCTTGAGATTGAGATCATCACATGCAATAATGACCGAAAAAGCATTGAGAGTTGCTTTGTGATGGATGTGCAACCACCAAGGAGCAAGGGTGGAAGGGTGAACAACTTGGTCCAATTGTATGAAAAGAGTAGCCAAGAAGATGAAGAGAGTGTAGGTGATTCAGTGATTGAAGGGCTAAAAAATGTAAATCAAGCTCATGCTTGAAGTAGAGGTGCTCAAGGCGGAAAAATATGCTATAGAGAATAAAGTTGATGAACTATCCAAGAAGAATCATAAGTTGAAGAAGCTCAACAAAACACTCGTAATTAAGAATGAGTTAACGGTGCAAGAGCTTGAGGACTTAGCTAAGCTCACTGAAGAATTTGAGGAGGAAACCTCAAGAAAGATGAGAAAGAACCTAATGAGTATTGACGCCAAGAACAAAAAAATAGAGGAGGTAAAAGAGGAAATGATCAAGAAAGAGATGGCTTTGAAAATTGCAAAAGTCAAGGAATGTAACTATTTGGAGGAGAAAGATCGGATGGAGTAAGCCATCAAGTCGCTTGCCAATGAGGCTCTCTCCAAACATCATGCTCCAACACAAAAAAGGGAGGATTCCTTTCTCTTCTATATCTTGTTATTTTTATCATAGGAAGGGTCATGTAAAATCTAGGTGTTTTGAATATTTGAAGCATGCTAATCATGAGCAAGCTAGACCTAGGATGAGACCTAATCATGTTAAGAAAGTTTGGGTTAGGAAGGATTTTGTGGATAAAGTTCGAATAGATTCTAAGGGACGAATTTGGGTAGTCAAGAGAAAGATGAATGAATGCTTGATTGACCCTTGTGATGAGCATCATGGTCCTATTTTGCATGTTAGGATGCGATAGTGCAGACTTGCAACTTTACATTTTTATGCTTTGAATAAATTATTTTGTTATGTTTAAATTTTTGCAGTATATTTCTTGCTAGGTTTTGCATTCTAATAAGTGTTCCAATGTCATGTGTAGTGCTTTGCATTCTTATGCTATATTTGGTGGTGTTATTGTAGGAACAAGCTCAAAAATTTGCTAAGGGATTGAGTGTCGCCATTTCAAGGAGCGACAAAGTGGCGACCACTGACCTAATGATGTTGCCACATGAAGATCCATTTGTTGCCACTTTGCAAAGTGGCGACACTAAGGCGACAGCATAGAAGAAGACACACCTGATAGCATCACAAGAAATAAATTAAATTGTCGCAACTTTGCAAAGTGGGGACACCATGCAACATAACAGAAACGACAAAGTTTTGACCTGTTGCCACTTCCAAAGTGGCGACATTCAAAGTAGCGACTTAGGGCGTAAACATATAACAATCATTCAAAACAGAGCAACCGCACAAAGAAAACACTCTCTCAAATTCTCTCATACTCTCAAGCCGTGACACGAACGAAACCGGTTAAATTGGTAAGTAAACACTCTAGTTCTTCAATTTTTCCAGTCACATTCAATCTCTATTGCATCTACATATCTTAAGAGTGGATTTTGTGTTTGATTTGAAGTGATTAGTTCCTAGGATTATATTTTGTGGAAATATTGTGCACATTGGTGTGTTGGAGCATTGTTTGTGTGATTTTGGGTATTAGAGGAGTAGTTTTTGGTTGTGGTAGTGTTATTGAAGTGTCGTTGTGCTGTTGGATTTTTGTGTCACACTTGATATCCAAATTTAACATCAATAGCTCCTAAGATGAAATTGCCGAGTAAGGGAGGAAAAGGTAGTTATGCCCCCACGTCATAGATGGCAAGTCTAGCAACACAAAAGAATAAGAGTTTGGAGTTTACCCTAAATAGGGACTTTGATGAACGATTAGAGAAATTTGGTAAGAAGAAAATATCGCCTGAAAGAGGGATTAAGTTGGATGAGTTAATACACACACCCATCCCTGCGATAGTTCTTGATATAGGATGGGGAGGATTAGCGGCCACTCCCCTCATATACAGTGAGAGTCTTGTGAGGGAGTTCTATACGGGGATGAACCCCGGAGAGTTCATGAGAGGTGGCCCGGTGTTAGTTAGAGGGGTTCCCATGTACATGAATGCTGTGGATATCAACATTTATTTTAGGACCACACTTTTGAAGATTGAGGGGATGTAAGAGCATATGATATAAGGGATCACCGCGAACCAATTATATTAAAGAGGTTCGGTGCACTTCGCCAACACTATGGCTATCACTCCCATGGCACATTGGATTGCTAGGGGACACCCCTTCAAGTATTCCAACTTGAGGATTGAGTTTGCATTCTGGAACATGCTCATCACATCTTCACTTAGGCCAGTTTCTTACAGGTCTACAGTCCCGTTTGAGGCAGCACGGATATTGCATTGTATTTTGAAGAGGCATCCCATTGGTGTTGGTATTATAGTGAAGATGGAAATTCAGAGGATTGGCCTAAATGAGTCAGATTAAGACATTTTTCCCTTCTCATCTACGATTATAGAGATTTGCAGATTGGCGGGAGTGGATTTATTTGGGGATGCTCTTAAACCCCCAAAATCTGATATGGATTTATCTACATGGCGTCGCTTGTTAAGTCAATATGGACTTAGGATGCCCGGAGCTCCAGAGGGACCACCAGTACGGAGGCGAAAGATAGCACGCAGAGTGAAGGCTGGCACCAGTGCCGAGGCAGAGTTTGATAGAATGATTCCAAATGAGGAGCGTTTTGATAATGATAATGATAAGGTTGGTGGGACCTCTGTTGTTATTGATGATCCTAGTCAGCCTATAGGTCTTCGAATCATATATGGTGTAGAGCGCATTATGGGCACTCAGGATGATAACTTTGATATCCTACATGCTGATGGTTTGAAGTTAGCAAAGAGGCAGAAGGCACTAGAGAAGGATCAAGCAGACATTACTTCTAGGCAGATCAGTTTGGAGAGTCTGATTCTTGGTTGACTAAGACAGAGATTATGGGCTTCACAGAAGAGCTGAGACTGACTCTTCATGTGAGGAGACCTAAGAAGGCCACTGGTCCAACCACTGTTCCAGTGCCAAAGTCGCCACAGGGGTTCCACCCATTCCAACCATAGTAACAGGGCCCAGTTCTTCAGATGCCCCAGCTAGTACACCGAACCCGACCATACTAACTACACGATCAGCCGATAAGGAGGCAGTGCAGAATGAGTATGTTGTAGCCCGTTCTCTCATAGATTAGGGAGTGCGCTTTACAGAAGGTCCTAGGGTGGATTATTCCACTGCTTGTAGGAGATTGGTAGAGGCGTGGACCCATAAAGAGACTAGAGAGGCAAGGCGGAAGGACCCGAAAAGGAAGAGTATAGCTGAGTCTGCACAGGACGAGGAGGATTCAGATTAGTTACCACCATTTTGACTATCTCATGTGCATCATGCATTGGACTTGGATATTTGTTTTGAGCTTTAAGTTATTATTTTTGGATATTTATTTGCTTTCCATTCCAGTACCATTCTTTCATTTCGATTATTTTATATTCTATATTTTTACTCTTGTTTCGCTTTTGCTTAGAATAAGGGTGTGATTTGGATTTTGGTAGAGGTTAGAATGAATATGCTTAATTGATAATTTTTTATTGAATGGAGTTTTGTTGATATGATTTTCATGATTGAATATTTTTGTGGAGGATTTGTGCATATGAAAATGAGAGGGCATTTTGCCAAATTTTTGATAAGACATTGCATATTTTTGTTTATTCATGAATTCTTTGCTTTGGAATTGTTGGGTTGTGCTTTTTACCAAATATTTACCTCACATGAACATCGAGGACAATGTCCAATTTAGGTTTGGGGGTACATTTGTGTAACACCACTTTGCTTGTTTTGCTTGGTTTTTAAAATGTGAACCGAATTTTTTAAATTCTTGCGATAATGCCATGTTTGAGCATACCTTGCTTGTTGAGATTGATCTTTACATGAGTAGTGAGGAATTAGGCATCTTTGCCATTGTTTGGTTTAGATTAACGTCATGCCATTTAGGGTGTAATTGAACAAAATGCGTTAATCTTTTTCTCAAAATGTTAGAGTGAATTATCAAGTTGCTTGAAGGTTAGGAATTAATAATGGAGATTCCCGTAAGGATCACAAACACAGCCTTCAAAAGCGTATTTTGAGTTTGCAAATATTCACTCTTTAAACACTCACTCTCAAACACTCATTCAAGCATGTATAAGTCTCATTTGCACTAAATATTGCTTATCATAGAATCTAATGGATTGCTTGTGGATACTTTAATTTGCTTAGTGGACAAGCCTTTAGAAATGATTTTAGGAAATGCACGTGACAACACCACTAAATTGGCATAAATACTTCCAACCCATAATGTGTGTGCTTCTAAGCCCCTTTGAAGCCAAACTCATTTTAAGCTTTTCATTCATGAACTACATCTATATAAACCTTATAGCCTACATGATAATATTCTACTCTCATTTAATAAATGTGGAGTCACGATATCCATATCTATAAATGAAGTCCTCTATCGATTAACAAATGAATACCACCAAACTATCGAGGATAAACTATGTTATATAATCGTACTCATTGATAGTTCAAATGATAACACTTGTAACTATAAGTTCATCATTTATCTCAGGATTAAGATAGACTTTCCGATTGTCTTCAAAGTGAAAACTTTTATCCACTGACAGTTCGGGATAAAGTATTTCACTGTGATCCTATTCAATGCACCTAGTGCACTAGATTCTTTTACTCAAAGACACTTTGATGATTTTATACTCATCACAGCTCATTTGATCCCACTCAAATGTTAGCAAAAGAATACAACTTTAATAAGGTAAAAGCGCCCAACCTTTATCTTAAGTTGTGAACATTGTTCAAGACTAACTAAAGAATTGTGTCTACCTCATATATATCCATATGTACGAACAATTCTTCATTTCTCATAGTCTTTTAACCTTATGATTATTTATTTTTGACAATTATAATAATTAAACTATAAATGCTATATGATTTGTTAAAACAAAAATCACTATATTAATATGAATAGATTGTCAAATACATTATTACACTCTTGCTATTGAGTATAATCCTAACAGGAAACCCATAGCTTGGACGTCCTCTTTCTTTTGCCCTTGATTCATGTCATTGAATCCTTCACCATCACTGAATTAATCACTAGAGCTAGCATCTTGTCTTCCTAGCATCTTCACCCTAGCCTTGGGAAATCCCATGCTCTCAATGTAAGATGTCAAAGACTCTATTTTCTTGTTCACTCTAGAAATCTCGATGGCGGTTTCCTTGTTTGCACTCACATCAAACCTTCATCCTCAAATACTATTAGCATTCCTTTGTTGAGAGTTTTGTGCTAACATCTCATATATCTCAGTTGCGGTCTATATGTCATAAAAACCTTCACAAGCATTATCAACCAAAACTTGAGAGAAGCGTGTGAGACCACCTTGGAAGTAAAATACCTTGTACTCTTCCGTGAACATGTGAGGAGGGCATTAGGCCAAAAGGATAGGAGGTAACGTCCACGGGTTGATACCATAATCACCGGCAAGCAAATTCACTATGTCAAAAAGGAGATACACATTCATGGTAATTAACACATGATATACTCCCCAAGCTATCTATTCCTAGTCTACCCAAGGACTAAGTGAATACACCTTGTCACAAGCTTCCTAACTGAGACAAATCCCTTGCCTGTAGAAAGCCACTCCCTAACCGAGATTAACGTCTAATCTCTAAGAAGATTTTCTTGCTTAGTTAATCCGAGCCCCTTGCTCGTAACTAAGACTTCCTTGCTTGGTTAACCGAACCTCACCTCCTAACCAAGACTTCGCTCAAACTTACTTAGAGGTATCACACCTCTTAGCCAAAACTTCCTTGCTTGGACTTACTTAGAGTCTCACACTCTTAGCTAAGACTTCCTTTGCTCTATGTTGAAGAATCACTCAACAACAAGAGACTCCACACCTTTTGCAAGGCAAATGATCTAGGTGATACAAATTATGCAAATACAATCAAATAAAGAAAGATGATCACTCAAATTCTTGAACATGCAAGAGATTACTAGAATATGCTTTCAACACTCAATCACCAAATTATCTAAAAATCTAAGCATGTAAATCAATAAGAACTAGATTAAAATATTCAATATTGCAATCACAAATCCTAGTCCATAGATCATGAACATCAAAAACTAGAAATCAACAATCAAACTCATCACAAAATATTTTTAGAATCAATTTTCATATGAATCAAGTTTAGCTTTCAAAGATATTCAATCAAAATCACAAATAGCTATAGCTCAAAAATCATTCAAACAAGTCTAAAATAGGTATCAAAATCATTCTAGACATTTTTCATCATTCAAGAAATACGATCTATCAAGTTGATCATAAGAAAAATGTAGAGAAGATGATTACCAATAGAAAAGATGAAACTCGAACTGAGATCAGATCACCACGAGAAATTTGGATATATTTTCAACTTGAAAATGCTTGGAACTTGTTTCTCTCTTCAAGACCAACAATTTTGGCTTTTGGATCACGCAATTCGGAGTTGAAATGAGAGAGATATGATTAAAACAAAATTGCAAAAATCTTATGTAGGTTGACATGAAATTTGAAATATATAGGGAGGGATAATCAAATGGAGAGGGAAGAGGGGTAAAATGGGAATGAACCGCCTTTCAGCTATTATCCCGTGGAGGCACGTGGTCACCACGGGGAGGCCGAGAGGCCACTTTCCTATGGTGAGGCCCGGTGGTGGACACGCGTCTCCACGAGAATAAAGGAAGGTGGCCCTTTGCCACTTCTCTCTTTCGCTCTCTTTCGCGCACCTCACATGTTCTTCGGTCGAAGACTTCGGCCATTCTTCGGCCTCTGAACTCCGAATTTAAATCCACTTTCAGATTACGAATTGTAACTCAATGACACACGAGGAAAACTATGAAACTTTGACAATTGGATATTAAATCAACTCGATACACAATGACAAAGACAATGCATTGCAAAAGAACGTAAAGTAGCATAATTTCCTCGTTTGAACTCGAAATCAAATGCGTGAGTAACCGAAACGATCAGAACTCAACAAAGAATCATATGAGATCATATTCAAGTTCAAGACATCAAAACCCAAACAAATAAACACAAGATCACACTAGCATGCAATTTACAAGACATAGTCCTAGTACATGCATTTCTACAATGTACGACAATATGAGATCAATACATGTGCATACTTTATCAAGTGTGTGAATGTGTTATACCAAATGTAGCACAAATAAGTAGAGACACGTATAAATGCGATGTATGTGTGTTTGGTCTGCTCAACGATACAGGGACACACATGCATGAATTTTGTGTGTGCACGCTTACGCCTTGCAAAAGGAAGAAGTATCTTGATCCAAGAAAGCGCTTATCCTCTTGAAGACGATATTTGCATGAGAAGTTGCTTTTCTCCTTTGAAGCTCCTTTCCACCAAGAAACACCTAAACAACTAACCATTACAAATAAAGAGAGTTTTGAAATGGAACCAAGCCAATACAAATCTAAATCTTAACATCATAAAAATATACTTTTAACAAAACTATCCCTCTCCAGTTCTGAGTAAAAAATCCAAAGAATACGTTTGTCTCCAATATACTTTGAAGAAAACGAAATAGCCCTTGAACTTAATCGATGATTCACACTAGAAACATTGGAAAACTCCTTTAAAATACCAACAACACACTTCAATAACCACTCATCTTCATTATCTTTGCTGCTCCATGACATCTCCACCACTTTCTCGTTCACTTTTGTCTCTTTTTTGACACAGCAAGTATGGTTCCCTTTCACCACCTCTACAAAGGATATATTTCCTCTATTACCGACCTTGAACTGTCCCAAGCTACTCCATTTTCGATTTCATGCACACCATTATGCTTTAATTCTAATAATCTTCTACTGTTCCAACCAAAAGAGGCCATCTTTGCTTTTATTGGCTAGCCAAAAACAGGCATTCCATTCACCATTATCACCATATTGGTTACCTCCTCCATCGTCTCAAACGAATGAATCCGAAACAGCTCCTCCTTGAGCTCTATTTTAGTGATAAATACACATCTCTCACCTTCCCAAGAAGTTTGAAAACCTCCGACAAACCAAGCGAATCCACACAAGGATTCAGGTTATCAATGAAAATAGAAAACAGCCTTTCTCTAACATGCCTTCTCGAAACCCCGTTGTTAAACACTACCCGACTCTCTTCAAGGCCAAAGGAGTCAGGCTTTCTCTCTTTAGAATCCTCTCTCTCTTTCTCTCTCATATTCCCCCATGCAATGAATAAATTAACAATCTAAAGAGGAAGATATTGAAATTCAGAAACCGAAGTGACCCTAGAATTTATATAAATTCATTCTTTTGCTTTCTACACAAGAATAATATATATATATATATATATATATTTATTGTTCAAGGCACAAGAACATGGTTGCAGAATCCATTTTAATAGGTAAAAGTCTCCTCTTGCTCTATGCTCTTTCTTTCAAATTATGCTTATGTTTATGCTCTATTTTATAGACATGTTATAATCTTAACAAGCATTAGTCATATCTTTCCTTTTCTTTTCCTTTTTAAATCATTTGTTAATTTATAAATTGCTGCAAATTAATGCACAAATAAAAAATTACTAGAAACTTATGTTTTTTTTTTTTTTTTTTATGAATTTATCTAACAACATATCAAGAAATAGAGAGAAATTAAAGATCAATGCAGTATGTAAGTCTAAAGCTTTAGAATACTGAAAATGTTGTGCATTGGATTTTTTTGATTAATTTTATGAGCAATATTGGATCTTTGATAATAAATTATACTTTGATTAAAACTATTTATTAGATTTACAGATTTCCTATATCATTTGAGATGAAATACAAGATTTCGAAAAACCTCTCGAAAAGTTTCGTTATTCATAGTTTAACACGTATCGTCATCTGGTGGTTTTATCGTTAAATTTTTATTAATTATTAATTATAATTTATTAATAACATAATATATATATATATATAATTGTATAGATATATAATTAATATAATTATTAGAACCTCACATTGACATGTGTCGTCATGTGGTGGCTTTATCATTAAATTTTTATTAATTATTAATTATAATCTATTTAATAATATAATATATAGAATTAATTTTAGAGATATATAATTATATAATATATAAAATCTATACAGCCACTTTGAAGTCATTAAATGATAAGCTA
The DNA here is from genome assembly GCA_035582765.1 of Acer negundo. Classification (NCBI taxonomy): domain Eukaryota; kingdom Viridiplantae; phylum Streptophyta; class Magnoliopsida; order Sapindales; family Sapindaceae; genus Acer; species Acer negundo. The sequence goes on along the minus strand of CM069241.1, from coordinate 21,524,258 downwards.
AATTTCCAAGGGATGGATCCAATGCATGGTCATTTAAGTATTCTACGTTTTTTTAATTTCAACATTCTAAACTAATTAATGTTGTGAGATTACTAATATTCTACTGTACAATATTCTTCAAATACCTTTTATGCATAATGCATGCATTCATGAATATAATGACCGTTAAATAATCATAACTATATTATATCAATTGTTTGATAATATATAAAGGCTTACCATCAAAGCACCACGTGTCACTATGAGGGGGCTTTATATTTAAATGAGTTTTGCACTTCTCATCATAAACTCATTGCATCTATCTTATAATTAATGGAGTTTTGATATTAAATTCTCTCTTATTGGTTCATCTCCCTCGCATAATATGAACCGCCCTATTTAATATATATTGTTATTTTTTTTTTTTGACAAATAATATATATTGTTAATTAGTTATGTATTTATATATGGTAATATGAAGAGTCCCAAAAAGAATTCATTACAATCTTTTGCTCCTCTCTAATATTTTTCTATATATATAAACCACTACCCCAATTATTTGATTCATTTTAACATTCTTAATGTCCTTCTCGTTTCTCTTTCTCGCTCTAGCTATTCATTACAATATTTTTAAGGAAAAGCAATGTAATCTATGTTTTTCTCCCGTTTTCTTTTTCTTTATCAGGTACCCTTTTCTTCCTTCCTTACAAAATTTGTATTTCTAATATTGCTATATTATATTGTGTAAATTAACTTATGTCTTTGTGTGTTGATTTGCAGATTATGGTTTCTGATGAGGAGTTAGCTTTTTGGGATCAATTATGGTCAAGTTGCCATTGTCAAAAAAAGGTTATCGATCTCTTGAATGCCAATAAGTTTACAAAAGCAGGCAACGAAACTTTTTGAGAGCTTTTTCGAAATCTTGTATTTCATCTCAAATAATATAGGAAATTTGTAAATCTAATAAATAGTTTTAATCAAAGTATAAGTTATTATCAAAGATCCAATACTGCTCATAAAATTAATCAGAAAAATCCAATACACGACATTTTCAGTATTCTAAAGCTTTAGACTTACATACTGAATTGATCTTTAATTTCTCTCTATTTCTTCTTCTTCTTTTTTTGTTTGAAAGACTCTAATTCTTCTTGATATGTTGTTGTTAGATAAATTCATAAAAAATTAAAAAATAAGTTTATAGTAATTTTTTAATTGTTCATTAATTTGCAGCTATTTATAAATTAACAAATGATTTAAAAGAGTGAAGAAAAGAAATAAAAGCAAAGATACGACTAGTGCTTGTTAAGATTATAACATGTCTATAAAATAGAGCATAAACGTAAGCATAATTTGAAAGAAAGAGCATAGAGCAAGAGGAGACTTTTACCTATTAAAATGGATTATGCAACCATGTTCTTGTGCCTTTAACAAAAAAAAATATATTGTTCTTGTGTAGAAAGCAAAAGAATGAATTTATATAAATTCTTTAATCAACTATTGAATAACCGAGGGTCACTTCATTTCCGGATTTCAATATCTTCTCTTTAGATTGTTAATTTATTCATTGCATGGGGGATATAAATTTGAATACATAGCAAAATATGAACCATTTGCAACTTTTCGGTTTCAAGTGATTATGATTCACTGATTAAATATCACATTTATTTATCTATTATTTTTATTTACAATATTAGGATTAAGTATTTTAAAAAAAAAACTTTCGTCATTGGTAAGATTCGAGCCGCTAATTTAGGAGTCATTTGTCCAAACCTTAAACTCGTCCATCTATCAGCTGAACTACGCCCATATTGACCATTTATTTATCTATTTTAACTTTCCATTGCAAGTGATAATGATGAGATTACAATTCATATTCATCAAGTGCAATTGAAAGTCATCGCTACGATAAACACTCATTCAATAACTTCACCATAATTTATGGTCATCACCATTATAAACACACATCCAATAACTTAATTCATTGAGTCCGATGATATTTATTATTCATCTTACTTTGTTATTATATATACATAAATAAAATTGAATATATAAAATTTAAATCCAAAGCTCACACACGATAACATGTGGCACCTTGAGGATTTCATTTTACTATATTATATAGATATAGATTTATGGTCATATACTCGTATGTAAGAATTCTCACCTCACATATCAAAATCTAAATTAAACAAAACTAACTAAAACTAAAAATTAAAAATTAAAAATTAAAAAATCAAAATCAGAAGACGAAGAGCTTTGTGAAGTAAGCGATGACAGTTCCAAAACCAGAAGAGATAAGAGCATCTCCAACATCCTCCCTTGAAGACATCCCTTAGCTTAATTAAGGGAGTAGGTGTATTTTTGCAGCTCCAACAGCTCTCTTAATTAAAGAGTGTTTTCAGACTCCCTTAAAAGTGAGCTCCATCTATTTAAGATTATTTTATTTTTTTGAAAAACTCTATATATTTAAAACTCATAATTGACAAACAATATCTGATATTTAAACACAATATCTAATATTTAGATAATAATAATAAAATTATTAAAATGACCATTTAAAGTAGTATTGTTGGAGCACATCCTCTCTTAACTGTATATTGCAATAGGACAAGAATCCTCTACTGATCACACTATGTGCTGAGCTTTGTTGGATCTTCTTACATGTGGTCAATAAAGAAATTGATGGCTGAGATTTAATTAATAGTTTACTTTTTCCTTTTTCATTCAAAACACTGAAATACAGTGACAACGAACACTCATTCACTTTGCATAATTCCTAAATCCCTTTCGGTCGTTGCTCAATTGTTCTTGATTTCTCATAGTCAAGTATCATTGAATTACAAAATTTAATCAAAATCTTTAATTTTGAGCAATTAGGAATTCTTTTGTCTGTTTTTGTGAGAAAAACAACAAACACAACATGCTCCAACTTTTAATTTTTTATTATATATATATATATATATATATATATATAGCTTTGAACCCCTTTTTTAGATTTTAATCGGAAATCTTGTCTCTTTAAGATTGGAATTTGAAAGATCTTAATAGGATTTTTGATAAATATTATCAAGATTTTAACAATTAAAAAAAGTCCATCATTTAGAAACACAAGAATCGGTTTGAATTTTATAAAAAATTGTGGTATGAATCTCAACTTGTATACAAAATGAGGTGTTAGTCGGTCATAATTGTTGGTTTCCAAAGTGAGTTGTTAGTTCTTAGCAATCGTTAATTTTCAATTGCTAAGAACATCGAACAGAGCAACCTCGTCGCCGCTCGAAACCAACGGCCCCTCCTACCATCAAAATCAAACCACAAATTCCAGTTACAAACCATAGAAATCGACTCCAACCCTACCGAAATCCAAACAAATAGTCAAACCCAAAAAACCAACACAATCAATCACCAATACCACCATCAAACCGCCATCCACCCAAATCCCACCAAACCAAGAAGCCAAAACACTCTCAAATTCAACCTCAGTCGGGGGTCAAATAAAACTCAAACCCAAACACGACCGCCGGCTTCCTCCTTCTATAAACAACCACAATCAAACCCTTTTGATTTTTTGAATTTTTAAGGTGGAGATGAGAGATTGAGATCGAGTCTGAGATGAAAATGAAGATGAGAGAGAGAAGAGAGAAGAGGAAGATGATTATAATGCTTTGTTATTTGGGATTTTAGTGTTTTGAAAGAAAAAAGAAAAAGTAAACTATTAATTAAATCTCAGCCATCAATTTCTTTATTGGCAACGTGTAAGAAGATCCAACAAAGCTCAGCACATAGTGTGATCAGTGGAGGATCGTTGTCCCTTGCAATAACCTACTCCCTTAAATAAGAGAGCCTTTAAGGAAGACGTTGGAACTGTTTAAGTCACCCACCAATGGATCAGCTTGGAGTACTGTATCGACTCTAATCTATCTTGGGGTAGGTTCATTTTTAGTTGTTTATTGATTAAATTTTACACCTTTAGTCTCCAAACACGGCGATTTGGGTTATGCACTCAAGGCGTTTGATAAAATTCCCCACTCATACTCTTTCATTCACAATGCTGTTATGAGAGGCTATTTGCAGGGAGGTCAAAAGGTTGATTTGGTGGCGATTTGCAGAGAGGTGAGGAGACGCGAACCAACTTTCCTTCTCGTTCTAACCAGACACTACCAGGTTCGTTTACTTTGTTAAACTCTCCATTAAAGCCTTTTTTTCCTTCTTGGTTTTACATCCTTTTTTATTTTTCTATCTACATTTTTTAAACGTGGGTTCTGAGCAGGGTTGTGACCAAATTCATTGAGAATCAATGCAGTTTCTCTGGATATGAGAATTCACCAAGGTATATTTATTTATTTTTCTGTTTTACATTACCTGAGTGCTTGAATTTTGCTGTTGTGAGCAAAGTTTAAATCTTTTTATTGTAGAGATGGGTTTTTATGCTAATATTATAGACTTATAGTACTAAATTTTAGGTTGTTCCTCAAGCTGATAGACTCTTGGTTCGTCTTGAGGATTTAGTGATTTACCAGAGGTTTGCTTATTTCCTCACCCGTTTATTTGTCATTAACATTAAATAATGTTTAGTTGTGTATGACTTGCTCGGTTTGATATTGAATCTTTGATGTTATATTTATTTGGTTATGGAACTTGTTTGTGTAATATATGCTCTATTGCCAGTTTGCCAACCATAAAAATTCTTGCTGAGTTTCATTTGGGCACATTTTTTTTTTTTTTTGAACTAATATGATCAAATTTATACTAATGAAGCTAATAAACTCTTTAAAGAAAAACAGAACAGAAAAATAAAAATAAAAATAATGGAAAAGAAAAGAAACACCTGTATCATTTTCACTTCAAAAAAGTAAAACGATATACATCCATCTCTTTAGTTTCTGTAGAGACATTGACTTCCGAATGCTATACAAGTATACAACACAACAATGCAATCGGAGAAAGACAAGGGGTTCAATTTTTATAGAAATTAATTATGTGAATTCTTTCGTAACTATTGACATAACCTTCTCGTCTAAAGAATTTCTTCTAAACATATCTGTATGCATTTTGAATCCTTCAAATCAATTTTTTGTTTATAGTCCTGAATTACATGTGAAAATTATATTTCATTATTGGTTTTTATTTTGTATATATTATTAGGGTTCTTAATAGATTGGGTGTATAAAGTAAATTTAAATTTTCAATTATACAAATATATACTTTTAAGTCATTGTATGGGTGTAGCAAGAAGTTTTTTGGGTGGCAATAGAGCCACCCATAATATAAATATTTAATTTTTTTTTTTTTTGTGTTGACACATAACATGTTCCTTGTTGAAAGACAAAAATACCTCGGAACTGTTAAGTTTGATTAATAATTGACTAACAGAAGTACCTAATCGATGTAAATTTTAGGGACCACAGGCACTAAAAAAAACACAGTTAAAAACTTGATATTTCAAAAAAAAAAACTTAGAAACTAAATAAATAATCACCCTTCTTTTAGTGATAGAATAGGAATATCATAAGAGAGCAAGAGTGGGGATGGCGAAATTGTGGATAATTGGGACGTTGACGGTGATACACATAGTAGGCATACTCATATTCACTCGAGGCTTCCTTCTCACTCGAACCGAGCTCCCTTATTATAGCAATTGCTCTGATGTTTCTCAATCCCCTTGCTCATCCCCCAATCCTCAACAATGTTGGACTAGACCTACTGTTGATCGTCTCGTCATCATTGTTTTGGACGCCCTCCGCTTTGATTTCCTTGCTCCTACTACCTTCTTCAAAGGTAACATATTATTTCATCCCATGACTATGTCTCTACTTTTAATTTTCTCTATCTTTTAATGGATACTTTCGACTGCCATAACTACTTTTTTGTTTGCAGAATCAAAACCTTGGATGGACAGATTACCAATACTTCAGAGATTGGCATCCATCAACGGATCATCATCTGCCCGTATCTTTAAAGCTATTGCAGATCCACCTACTACTAGTTTGCAGCGTTTGAAGGTTAGTTTCATGCTTTCTTTTCTCTCATTTCCCAAGGCATGATATTTACCACTATTTCACTTTTAATGTTTTAGGGCCTGACTACTGGTGGGCTGCCAACTTTTATAGATGTTGGGAATAGCTTTGGTGCTCCTGCAATTGTTGAGGATAACTTGATACATCAGGTTTGCCTCCTCTTCTCTTTTTCCTCCTCCAGTAAACAAATATAATCTATGGATTTCACTTGCAGTTAGCTTCAAATGGAAAACGAGTAGTGGTTATGGGGGATGACACGTGGGTGCAGTTGTTTCCTCATCATTTCAAAAAAGCTTATCCCTACCCCTCTTTCAATGTTAAAGATCTTCATACAGTAAGAAATTGAAGTGTTTTGTTGCATTTAATCTTAATTAAACCTTTATTTCTATAGTGAAATTTTTTATGGCATTTCTATTTTAGGTAGACAACGGATGCATTGAGCACCTGCTGCCGTCTTTGTATGATGAAGATTGGGATGTTCTTATTGCACATTTTCTCGGAGTGGTATGATTTACATGCTTTATTTGTAAAATATATTTTGTTATTTATGAGGCATACTTGGACTTTTTATCATTTTTTTTTTATGATAGCAATACCAATAAGAAAAAATATATATGGGAATATGCCAAGGAAGCAGTTTATAAAGTGATGATTCAAGGGCTTGAATTGCTTTCTCATTTATAATGTTTGAAAATCTTCTACATAGTTTGAGGGACATTTTGGTTATTTTATGGAAGTTTTACTTGGGTCAGGTTAACTTTCCTTTTTAGGCTTGTTAGTCAAATAGTCAAGTACAGTAATACACCTGGGAACCAAGTATCTCTATATATGAGATTACCAGAGGTTTAAGACAGATATCGATGAATTTCATAAATTTGATTTCCTATTTTTATCTTTGGGTAAGGTTTCATGTTCTAAACCTTATAGCCAATTTCTCTGTTTTCTTCTCTCTCTCTCTCTCTATCTCTGTCGTTTTTTTTCTCTTGCTAGAGTCTAGAGATGAGAACGCAAATGACATAGAAAGGTCTGGCCTTGATCAGTTGATCCGCACTTTTTGGGTCCATCTATGTTTTCTAGCATTTTGTTTTTCACCTTAGGTTATATTGCGTATGGTGCAAATTGATGATTGCTGTAACTTAGGAGTGATACCAATGTTTTGACTAAGAAAAAATTTCTATATTTAGTGAAAGGCTGGTGAATGCCAATTAGCTGGTCACTATTGAATAGACATGTAAAAAGGAAGGAATTGCGTGTTCTTTGGTGTTGTTGTTGGAACCCACATACATGTTCATCTATTGTCAAGTTATCTGCTTTCCATGAAAGTTATTAAGTGTTGCTATATTGCCCCCTCATACTCTTACACTATGATATTTAAATGTTCCAGGTTGTGAGGGTGTTATGAATTTTTTCAAGGTCTCATAAAACAATTATTATGTTTGTGATTATCGTTCGATTGTTGTTCTTCTGCCTGCAACAAAAGAAATAAAAAAACTAGAATACTGAACAAATTCAAGAAATGCAAAAATATGGGACCAACTGCATTTAGAACTCTGGTATTTGGGTGCATAGAAACTAATTTTATGATCTTCTATGCGGTTCAGGATCATGCTGGACACATACTTGGTGTTGATTCACTTCCAATGATAGAAAAGTTGGAGCAGTACAATGGCATTTTAGAAGTAAGCTTCCTACTATTATATATTTTTGTAAGAACTTTAATATATACTTGAACATTTGTACATGAATTCTAGTCTATGGTCCATTTATTGATTAGCACATTTGCTTGTCTCTGACAAAGTGGTCATATTTGTAATTTACTATTCCTCCTTTTACTGTTGGAAATTTGGTACTAGTTCTTACATATCATATTAGTTTCAATTCATGAAGATGTTTATTTAAATACCCTTTTTTGAGGCACTAAGTATTATCCATTTCACCCACATTTGGTGGAGTTGTTCTTACAAAGCACCATATCAGTATGTTGTTGCATAGAAGTCAATTTTCTCTGTATATCTTTTGTTGTCTTATATTAATGTCTGAACTGATTACATATTTTGCTGCAGAAAGTAATTGATGTGTTGGGTAGCCAATCTGGACAAGGTGGCTTACATGAGAACACTTTCCTTCTTGTGATGGGCGATCACGGGCAAACTATCAATGGTGATCATGGTGGAGGGAGTGCTGAAGAGGTTTAATGCTTATCTTGTTTCTGATTGGAAACTTGACTTAGCTGATTCTCAGTCATGCTAACTTGAATTGCATGTTGCAGGTTGAAACGGCGATTTTTGCTATGGGTTTTAAAAAGTCTCCATCCTCTATACCATCTGAATTTGATACTTCATCTTGTGAAATAAATTTGGTAGTGTCTCTTTTCCAATTACATAATATACTAGCAGCACTTAATATGTCTTAGAGATCCCTTCAAATGAGGTTGATCCCTTGTTAAATCTCTAGAAAGAAAATTGCTTCTTAAAGTGTATTGGCATGTACTTTTGAGTTGGAGTTCAGGGTATTTTTTTTTTAAAAAAAAAACAAAAAAATCAATTGCATGTTTCATCTTCCAATTTCAGGATCACAAAAAGACATGCATCAGCACCATCCAACAGGTTTGAATGGATTCAGATTATTTAAGAATTAGATTATGTATTCATCTTACTGCGTATATTGAGTAAATTTCTGTCTGTCTGCAGCTTGATTTTGCAGTAACCGTATCAGCCTTGCTTGGTGTCCCCTTTCCTTTTGGAAGGTGCCGTATAAGCATTCTCTCAATGTTATTCTAGTCATGTTATTTTGTTTAAACTGGTATGATGAAGTTTACTTGCTTTTTGCAGCTTGACCTAAATTTTTTTATCTTTTATTTATAGTCCTCCCTAATATGATGGGGTTTGTCCATGGAAAACTATTACATGTAGATAAGTAACAATATTTCTATTTAAATAGAATTTCAAGTCAAAACTGATTTGTTAAACATACTAAGCTTAATATTTTGTCTTTATCTTGAATGAGCCTCTTTTTTTTTTTTTTTTTTTTGAGAGAGAGAGAGAATTCAAATTTTGTGACTTTAAAATGCCCCCAGAAATTTCAGTAGAAGAAATGCAATAGCCCAGCCACAGTAGTTTAATTCTGAAGATCATCAAAGGATTCTTGAGTACTTATTTTATTGGAAGTTTCAGATGTAAATATACTAATGAAAGTGACATAAATTTAGCAATTGTTAGAACGAATGATTTTAACTTTTTCTCCAAACTGTCATTTTTAAAAAATAAAAAAAAAACATGTAGTATAGAGCTTACATCAGACTTATTTTTCATAAGAAATAACCATGTAACACAAGCAATCATCAATAAAATACACAAACCAACAAGCCCCAGATATATTCGGGACTCTAGAGGAACCCCATGCTGTGTTTTTTGGCTCATCAAAAGTCAAAACCCAAGTCAAGGCTTAAGAAGGAATCCTATTTGGATGAGAAAATAAAGTGTACACATAATTTCCTATTGGGATTAGGAAATTAGATTTTCTCAAGAATCTCAAATCAATTGAGATAAGAAAATAAGTTAGCTTTTCTTATCCTAAGAGGATTTAAGAGTCCTATTCTAGCAAAGAATGTAACCTAAGTCCTATACCTACAAACAAGAGCTTATTTTTTACACAGAAAAATCAGCAAGCATGTAAGGGGTAGAGAGCAAGAGTGATAGAAAGGTTCTAGCAAGATTTTGGGGAATTATCTAAGGGGTTTTAATAAGTTTCTTGTTACTAAGCATTTTTTCTCCATAGTGCTAGTGATTTCTCAAGAAAGATCACACGAGGACATAGGCATAGTTAGCTGAACCTCGGTAAATTCTGTGTTTGTGAATGGTGTGTTTTCTTCATCATTCATATTTTATTTCGCATATTTGCATATCATTATCCTATAAGCTTATCACCGGAATCTATTGAAAAAACAAGATCAATAAGGGAGTTTAATATCAACACCCCATACATCTGTGTGAATTAATTGAAATTGAAATTGAAAATTTGCTTTATTATTGCCTAAGTACATGATGTTTGGCCAATTGGAAAACTCCACATTGTAACATTTCAGTTTTTAAATTATCAAACAAAGATGGAAACATGATCTTTAAAACAGAAAAAGATGGATGTCCTAATCGCAATGAAGAAGCCACAACTTAGCTTTATTAGACGACAAACTTGCAAAAAAAATTGAAAGTGAAACTCCACCACCACAACCACTATGTGTGTCAAGTTAATACAATCCATCATGCTCCTTAGAGTGCCCAATTGTCTTCCCCATACGTTGGTCCTGAAACATACAGTATGAAGGAAAAAATATTACTTGACATTGAAGGTATGTGGTAATTTTGTGAATGGATAATAAACTCACTAAAAGTTTAGGAACATGTAACACATTTTTCAGGGTTAAAGATGAGGTTAAATTTATGGTGCCATACCCAACCACAGTAGCAAGAGTACCATCAACTACTTTAATTTTTCTATTTCATGGACTAGGTGTATAGGTATTGAATTGGCTAGCATTTTTAGTCATATGATCTGTGGCTTCTGAGTTAATGATCCAAATTTCAGAATTTAAATGATAACTTTCAGAAACATTTAGAGTTGAAGATTTAGCAAACTTACCTGAGCAAGCCAGAGAGCAGGAACCACCACTAGGAATTTCAAGAGAGCTTAGGAAGTGCCTTAGCTTTTCGATATCTTCTTTGTTGAGCATGTTGTTATTGAACTGGCTGGTGATAGATGAAGATACTGGTAATGAAGAAGTAGCTGACTCAGATGCCATAATTAATTAGAACAAATGGCAAAGTCAACAATCTCGTTTCAGCTATGAAGGCCGTAGAAAGGGACGAAATCGGCAATGAAGGCCGTCCGATTCTAGCTATGAAGGCTAGAACGAAATCAGCAATGAAGGCCGATTACGGAAGCAATTTTTGGCAATGAAGGCCGAATAGGAAGTAATTTCGACGATGAAGGCTAGATTGAAAATTAAAAAAAAATGTATACCCTAGAATTGATTTTAGGGCTCTAATACCATATGAACAATAGTGTTTATTGTAATTGAGTGATTTTGCTTTAGTACAGTTGTCCTATGTATACTACTATTGCATAATCAAATTCCTAACGATTAGCTAACAATCAATCACTATCAAATCCCTAACATTAGTTAATAATCAATCACTAACAATCAGCTCCAATCAATTCCTAACAATCAGCTAGTATATACGTTATCAATCAAATCCCAATCAATCTGTCAATCATCAATAAGTCAACAAATATTAATCCATTGTTGAGCCTCTTTTTAATAAAGTGTCGGTCCACTTCAACATGCTTTGTATGATCATGCTGGACTGGGCTATGATCAATGTTGATTGCTGACTTGTTATCACAATACGACTTCATAGTTTCTTCTCACTTTACTCTTAAATCATCAAGAATTGTTTTTAACCATAGTAACTCATAAATTCCATGTGGCGTGGCTCCGAATTATGCTTTGGCACTAGATCTAGCAATCACCGATTGCTTTTTACTCCTCCATGTCTCCAAAATTTCTCCTAAAATAGTGCAATAGCCTGAAGTTGATCTACGGTCAACTACTGATCCAGCCCAATAGCCTAAACTCTAAAGGTTGCCGCTTGTTTTCACAATAATTTTGACAATTATGATTGTTATCATTGCAGATAGTTTGTGTTCAAGAGAAGATGGTATTTATCTTTTGAAAAGTGTACTTGCTCTGCTAATAACTTTTGGAATTTTAATAAACAAGCTGTTGCTATTTTAAAAGTGCTTATTCCTAAATCATTTGTTGGTTCTTTTCCTCTACCTCACAACAAATTAAGGTTATGATTGACTTTGGGCTCGTATTCCTATATCAGTCCTTTTGAGCTTTCATGTTGTTCTACAAATCCTTTTGTCAGACATGACACTTATGAAGTTGATTTTTTCTCAGTATAGGGCGTGTTAGCCCTGAGCTATACGCTTTAGGCGCTGGTACATGGAATCTGGAAAGCACTAATGGGGATAATTCCCAAAATCATTCAAAAGAAGAAGAATGGATGCAGAACTATTGCAATGTACTCTGCATAAACTCTTGGCAGGTATATAATATATATATATATATATGTTTTTTTTTGTGAGATCAGGAGATTATAAACAACCAATGTTGAACCTTTAGCCAATGTTTATTGTATGTTACAATTTTTGCAGGCTTAAAATACAAGAACTTCTAGAATTAGATAGTTAATAACTTCTATTTAGGATTTTTCAGTTTTAAACAATAATCTCATTGTTAACATAGGGTATGCTGTATGCAGTATGAGACATAATTTTATTTTACCAAGAGATAATTCTAGATAGAAGTTATTTATAAAGATTAAAGCAGACTAGTTTTGAAAAATTATCTTTTAAAATGCATTACGTACACGTGTCAAGTGGCAGCAACCACTCTTAGCTTTCAAACAATTAGCAGGCTGCAGCTTTTGATTTGAGCCACTCTCTTTTGGCTGACTATTTTTTCTCACTTGTTATGGATTATTGTTGTAGGTGAAAAGATACATTGATGTCTATTCGGCTTCATCTGTCATTGGTTTTTCCTTGGAAGATTTGTCATTCATATCAGATATTTATGCTCAAGCAGAGGAGATTGGTTCATGTAGCTTCAAGAATTCATTATTGTATAATGAAAGCTCCAATTCATCATTACCTGCTCTTAGAAGGCAAATTGATGCTTATTTTAATTTTCTACTAAGTGTTGCTGAGTTGGCACGCTCCAAATGGACCGAGTTTAACTTGCAGATGATGGCAGTTGGTCTTGGGATAATATTCTTCTCACTATTAATTCACTTCCTTGCTATTAAAAGGATTACAAATCCATATGGCATTTCTCTTTTTCCATCTGGAGATTCTGAGGTTTCTTTTAGGTTGATTTTTGCTTATTCTGTTGTGGTGATACGTGCATGCAGCTTCCTTTCAAATAGTTATATTTGTAAGTTCTCCGTCTGGCTTATTATGGCTTCAAGAATACACATTCATTTTATTTTTATTTTCCATAATGTTAATATTCCTTTTATCTAAATATTATGTTCTTAAACCTTGAGTTTCAGTGGGAGAAGGAAAAGTGGCAATTTTTCTATTAGCAACAACTGCCTTTTTCAAGTTGTGGTACTCAGTTAAGAGAAAGATGATGCTAATAGAAGTAGGCCCTGACAACCTTTTATTCCTTTTCCTTAATTTATTCTTATTTCCTTATATATATATATATATATATATATATATGAGTAGTTATCGGTTCAGGCATCTGGACGAATTTTTTTCGTGCACGATCACTGATTATCAATGTGTAAACTGATAATCAGTGATGCATGATTTTTGACCTGATAATTTGTGTGTATATATATATATGTGTGTGTGTGTGTGTGTGTTGAGTATGTTTCAAATGCAGGATCCCGTACCATTTTTTCGTGCAGTATCCCACACGATTTTTTTCATGCGGGATCACCGATTATCTAAGGAGATAGTCAGTGTAAATTTTTTTTACATGGTTTATCTCTTCGATAATCGGTGATCCAGCTTGAAAAATTTGTACGGGACCCCTAACTTGATAATTTTCCTATATAAAGCTGTTTAACTTGCTATTATGATGCTAATTTTTTTCAGGCATATATTTGCAGGCAATCATTTTTCTTTTGTTGATTACCATTCTACGATTTACTATTGAAGTTGGCCTGTCAAAGCAGGCCATGACTTCTCAATTTATAAGTGCCCATTCTTCTTGGATGCTTGAAATTGCCCTGGGCCATCCTATATGGATACACATTGCTGAAATTATTCCAATTTCAGCTCTAATGTTGTTAGCATACTTGCTGTACATGACCATGATTAGCAGCTCTTCTTGGGGCATTTGCAAGTATGCTGTCTTGGGTACCATTTTATGCTACATCCTCATAGCTGTGCATTGGGCTTCAGAAAGTAGCATATCGAGTTCTGTTCTGATGCTTCAAGGAATTGGGAAGAATTCTGTCCCACGAGTAATATATGTCATGGGACTTGGACAACTTTTGTTACTGGCATTTGGTCAATTGTTTAATAAAGAGAGAGCTTTGAATAGTGAAAAGAGCTTGGTCATTAAGACCGTGGCCATGTTATCTGCTTGCAGTTCAACAGTCATTATTCTGTCTGGAAAACAAGGGCCCTTGATTGCTTTAGCATCAATAACTGGAGGTGCTTTCTCTTTATCCGTGTTATATTGGAACTTGATAGCTAGCATTTGTTTGAGACATTATCTTCTGTGCTCTTTAGTCATTTGACTTTCTACTAGATGTTATAGAATATTCATTCACTAATTGGCATGTCTCTGGTTTTTTTGATTCGATGAGGATATAAGTTGTGCTTGCTTTCTGAAAGGATTTGATTTATGTCTTTCCTGATAGGTTATTGCATAATGAGGTTGGAGAACATAGAACGAGATCCCAAGGATAATACTGCTGGAGCTTTAACTTTCGACCCTCTTTCTGTGACACAATGGAGTCTCTTGGCCACATGTCTTTTCTTCTCCACTGGTCATTGGTAAAATGCATGTTATATATGTTGTTTCTTGTGGATGATTCTACTACTACTATGGTTCCGGAACTTAATTTTATTTATTCATTTATATGCTAAATCTCGATTGTAGCATATATGTTCAGTGTATAAACAAACATTTTTATTACATAGTTTAATTTAAGAAGCATTAGTCATCTGTGTGCTCATATAATCCCATAACCTGTACCAACTTTCTCTTCAGGTGTGCTTTTGATGGCCTTCGATATGGTGCTGCTTTTATTGGGTGAGTCTTACATTTGCATCGTAGTCTAATTTTTCTTTAACTCTCTTAAAGCATAAATTTCTTTAGCAGGTGATGCATCCCCTTTAATCATTATTATTGCTGGTCCATTGTTCTCTGAGTGACTAATTTTGACCTTTTATTACTTTCAGGTTTGATGAGTTTGTCCTTGTTCGCCAAGCGTTTCTCCTGACAATTGAGACATTTGGGTTCTCTTATATCCTTCCGGTATTTGGACTACCATTTCTGGTGGCACGCCAATATTTAATGGGTCAGACTGAGCAGGATGGCAAACTTCTTTTCATGAAGTTATCCCAAGTAAGTTTATTTTCAGTGTGTGTATCATAGTATTCTTTTCAATCATCCCTGGAAAATGTTTTGGCCTTGGAAGTTAGATTATGTTATGATTGACCTTTTCCTCCCTTCATTCAGGTCTATCTGATGTACGGATTTATTACTGCAACTACGGTTATAGCCACTATAATTTGTGTTGCCATTCATAGGAGGCATCTAATGGTAACAATGATAACTTCATAACTATCTATCATCTGCCTTCTGCACATACCTGACAAGCATGCCTTTTTTTTCTTTCAGGTATGGGGCTTATTTGCTCCCAAGTTTGTTTTTGATGTAGCGGGTTTTGTTCTCACTGACGTCCTAATTTGTTTGGCGTGGCTTTACTATTTGGGTCGAGAAGATGGTACAAAACGCAGGAACACCACAAGTAATTAACATGAAATTAATTTTGTTTTTTTACATTAGTATACAAATATTATATTTTGGGGGGGATTGTAGTAAAAATTCCCTAATTTTGTTGATATGTCATTTTTTTTTCAATTATTTTATTGGAAAACTTGATTAGTTTCTCTGTCATCTTTTCTTGTCACATTCAGTTACAGGCTAGTGTATGCTCTTGTTCCTGTGGAAACATATATAGATTATAGAATAGAACAAATATTGAAGAGACCCTTTTGTTTAGTCAACACAACTCACATAACAGGTAAATTATGCAATGCTTTTTCAGATGTTAACCATAAACACTAAACAGGTTTCGGTTGTAATCGAATTCATTGAATCTGCCAAATTACCCAGAAACTGAGTATGAGATGTTTTCTGATACTTTATTGTTATTTTTAATTATTATAAATAAAAAATTCCTTTGGAGTACAAATCCAAGGTCGACCAAAATTGGTTCGGGTAGTGGTATTAACTATTAACAATTGGTTTTACGGCCTTTTATTTTTGTACTAAGGAGATGTTCGAAACAAAAATGAAGAAGCCCGATCAAGATTGATGTAATCATCTTACTTCATCACTTACTATAAAGCTGATCACATTTTATACATCATGTCAAGTTAAATAAACCATTTTCTTCAATATCTCGTCTGAGGTTCTACCTTCAAATCTATTTCTTCTACAAAAAGGAGTAAAACATAATTAAAAAGAATAATGATAGGCTGTCTAAATCATTTGTTCAAAATCATGCCAAATCAACCCTTTTCCCTATGAAGTAAAGTTTGATCAAAATCCAGGACGGGAAATGATTTCAATAAGTAATTCCATCTTTTTGACAATATGCTAGTTTTAGCTACCTCTTTTTTAATAAGATAAGACATAATGTGGTGAGTAATAAAATAATACAACTTTGAAATTATATCCCTTGGATTAGACTTGTGTTATTCCAAATTCGTGTCATATCGTGTTAAAATTGTTTCACCTGAACTTCATCTGTTAGCTTAATGGGTTTAAATATGCAAACCTAAAACCATTTATTAAATTAATAATTATATTTGGGATTTATTAAAAAATTGAAAATAAATAGTACTCAAACATGATCAAACTCATGTAATCAAGTCAACTATAGGCACCAACATTATATTGAAAACATCTCTATCTAAAAAAAATCCAAAATAAAAAACTTGAAAATGAAATCTTCCATGACTTCCTTTAATCTTCCTATTGAATCTTCAATATGTTGTGATTGAAAACCTCAATCCTCATTTAGGCCTAAAAGGTTAAATTACTTGTGTTAGATGTCCATTAATTCAATATGCATAAATATTTACTTTGTAATTAGGATGATATATTGTTTATCTAAAATATATATATATCGAAGAAAATATATTCTGTAAAAAAAAACAAAAATAGATATCAAATATTAGAAAATTTTGTCGTGAAACAAGTTGGTTTTAGAATATCAAATATCAATCGTCAAACAAATTTAAAGTATTGAAGTTACGTTGCATGAAATGATGGCACAATAGTAATAAAAAAAGCAAGAAAGAAAACATACTTGTAAATTTACTAGGAATTGAGTGTAACTAATTTCAAGAAAGTTGAAGAACACTGATTTTAGGGTTAGAGTTAGAATACAGTGATATAATTTTAGATTTTTTTAATTTAGAAATTGGAAAATTTTTGGAATATATTTCTCTTTCAATAAAAAATAATTTAGGAATTTTTCCCTATTTCGAAAAAAGAAAAAAATAATATTTTTTTTAAAAAAAAATAATTATTAAAACATATTCTATTATTCTAACAATAACTATCGAGATATTTATTTTTTAAATTCCATAACTTGAATACAAAGATTTTGCAATAAAGTTCATAAACACTTTTTTTTAAAGAAAAAAATATTTATATTAACGGGTTATAACGAATTAACAGTTTTTTAAGGATGAACCCAAAACCGACGTATTATATATCATGTTATAATGGGTTGACCCATTAATAACCCGATCCAATAAACTAGATCCACCAACCACTATTTTTGAATGGGTTTGGGTGTGTGAAATTTTGCCAGGTCTACCTTAGATGATTCGTATCACTCATTATCTTCAAACCAGTTGTAACATTCATATCCCTTGACGTTGCAATTCACTTGAAAAACCATAGCCACTCTTCTTTCTAGGTTTTAGGGCTGCCGTCATGGCGGCACCACCGCCGATAGGATTTCTCTCTAACATCTTATCTTATCTCCATGCTCCAGCCTTTGCTTTCATCCCCTTCATCTCAATTGTCTCCGCTTCATTGAATCCAAGTCCTTGTTTTCTTCTATGGTGATGACCTTGGACTTAAATCTCTCTGGAAGCGATCTTAATATCTTCTGTACAATTCTTGCTTAGGAGAAAGGATCACCAAGTTGATAGCTTTGATTAACGATGTCCATCAACTTGATTTGGAAGTAATTAAATGTCTCTTCTTCTTTTTGATCCTTTCAAATTAAGCTTGCAACATTTGAAGCTTGGACTTCTTAACGGTGTGGGTCCTATCGTGAGTAGTTCTTAAAATCTCCCAATCTTCATATGCATTTCGAGTGGTTTGGATTAGTTGGTTTGATTCTCATCCACTGCATAAAATAAAGCATGAATGCCTTTTAAATTCCATTTTGTAGCCTAGAAAATCTTCATTAGTCTACTTAGACTTAGGCTTAGGCACATAAGCCTCATTTTCATTAGTCCACTTAGACTTTGTGCTTGTTTTTCTCGGTTCACTAGGATGAGACCAAGACAACGAAAACCTCTAAAAGGTTTTTCGCGGTGCACCAAGAAGACACTTGGACCTCAAAATTCACAGGGAGGATTTTCTGGTGATTTTTTGCGATGCACTAAGATGAAACCTAGACCACGAAATGCATTGGAAGGATTTTCGTGGTTCATCATGACGACACTAAGACCGCGTATCAAAGAAGAAGAGGCATTCTCAAGCGATCAATCCTTTGTGCAAAGACAAGCACATCAATGCGCAAGCACAAACGTTTCCAATCAACAAACAGAAATGAATTTACAACATAAACACACATATCGTAAATCTGAAATCAGATACGGAACAAGCAAATGAGTTCATAGAACTCAAACAATGAAACACGCACAAATATCAAGGAATCGTGATGCATATATGTATAAGTGTAATGAGTAAAACAAATGCAGTGACACATGTAATCAAGTTGTATGTGTGTGTGATGAATGATGCACTATAGTATATGGACATATATGAATGAATTGTGTGTGTGAACCTAATCTCTTCAAGAGAACAGGTCGAGTAAATTATATCTTTGAAGCTCGGCTCTTGAAGAACTTGGGATGCCAGGAAAGTTGTCTTCAATCATGATCACAATATTGACTGCATGGAGGACTTAAACTATCCATACAAAAGCACCCCAATGGTTTTGACACATTAATAAGCTAATCACAAAATCATTGTATTTACAAGATCTACATCTCTTATGGGTTTGTTCTCTTGTTTGTCTATTGCAACTCTTGTCTAATTATTGTTTGCTTGCTGAGAAAACTCAGACAAAAAGAAAATGTAAATTGTCAGGTCCTCCATCTTTGTTTGGTGATTGGTGATGTGAGATTCTATGATGAACTCATAAGACTATTTGAATCTCTGATGAATGAAAATTCTAAAACTTTTTGTTGTTGCGATGAACACGTATGGTTTTGCTATGTTAAAATATTAAAATTCACATTCAAAACTAATAATGGGTAATGTTAAAAGAAAATGTGTTATAAATCAAAGCATAAAAGTATAGAAAGTAATAATAACCGAAAAGAGAAAGAATGAGAGCAAACCATTTCTATTAGTTTATTTCTTTGTTTATATGAAAGCTTATACAATGAGCATATATATAGGCATATGGTGAATTGAATTTACAATGCAATGGGAAATAAGACTAAGAGAGGTAGTTACTTTACAATGAAATAGGAAAAGAGATCAAGAGAATTAATAGAGAATTATTCTCTAGGTGGTGAAAGTCAATTATATCAAAACACTCCCCTTTAGACGTACGCCACCTTGATAATAATTTATGAGATTCTTCTAAAAAATACTAGATGTGCTTAAATACTGCCTTATTAAAAACCTTATAAGGAAAACCCGGTGGAACAAAACCTGATCAAGGGAAAAAGAGTGCAGTGCATAAAAGTCCAAAAGTGAAGAATGTTCTCCCCCTGAAAAGTGCTTCGATCTCAATCTTGTAGTTTGCAAAGTCCACGCATCCCAATGCCATATATCAATTTTTTTATTGTTGCCGTCGGTAAGGTCTTCGTAAATAAATATGCAAGGTTATTTGTAGACCTGACCTGCTTGACATTGATTTGTCGACTTTCTTAGAGTTCATGAGTGTAGAAGAACTTTGGTGATATGTGCTTGATTCTGTTTCCTTTGATCTACCCTCCTCTGACTTGTGCAATACAAGCTGCATTATCTTTATATATTATTGTTGCCGAATCTGTAATTGGGGGCAGTTTACAAGTACTTTGGATATGATGAATAACGGTCCTCAACCATACACACTCTCAACTTGCTTCATGAAGCGGAAAGATCTCAGAATGATTAGAAGAAGTAGCAACGAGAGTTTTCTAGGTAGAGCACCACGAAATTGCTATACCATATGTGTAACATATCCAGTTTGTGAACGTGACTTATGAGGATCAAAAAGATAACCAGCATCAGCATAACCGACAAGTCCTGAACTATTTGACCTTGAATAAAATAAATCCTAGTCTATAGTTCCTCGAAGATATCAGAAAATATGTTTGATCTCATTCCAATGCTGTCGAGTTGGCGCAGAACTAAATCTTGCCAATAGATTCATTGAAAATGCAATATCTAGTCTCATACATTGTGCTAAATATAATAAGGCACCAATTGCATTAAGATACGATACTTATGGACCAAGTATCATTTCATCAATATCCTTAGGTCTAAATGGGTCTTTCTTGGGATCTAAAGACTGAACAATCATAAGAGTACTCAAAGGATGAGACTTATCCATATTAAATCTTTTTAGAATCTTCTCGACGTAAGCTGATTGATGGACAAATATTTCATTTGATTTATGCTCGATCTTCAGACCGAGATAGAATTTTGTTTTCCCCAAAACTTTCATCTCAAATTCTCATTTCAAATATTTAGTAGTTTTAGAAGCTCTTCAGGAGTTCCAATTAAATTCATATCATCGACATATATTGCTTCAATTGTAAATTTGGATTCTGATGTCTTTATGAATACACATGAGGCATATAGGAACTTTAATTTATATGCCCATTTTATGATATGTTCACTAAGACAATCATATCACATTCTACCAAATTACTTCAAACCATATAAAAATCGTTCTAACTTTATTGAACATAAGTTACGAGAATTTTAATTATATGCTTCTGGCATTTTAAATCCTTCATGGATTATTCTGGTCATAGAAATATTAATTATGCAACAAAATATTAGCATATGATCAAATACTAGGTTTCTGTAGTAAACCCTTCGTTTCAAGGTATACATTATATCTCGCTATCTTAAATTTCGTACAAATAATCGATTTAACAAAAAAAAAAAATGTTTGACATCTTCAAGCTTATACACTATATGTCTATGAATGTAGCTCAGTCTTTTGGACAATAATATTATGTCAACATTCATCCAAAATTTGTGATTAAAGGTCCTCATAGTTTATAATATGCAGAGCAACACTATAGAAGATCTCAATTTTTGTTTATAGTACATATGCCTCTTCAAGGGTTACTGTAATATTTGTATACTTCTAGTATACATGCCTTTTCACGGGGCAATCGAGATCCCTTTAATTTATGAGTCTCGTAAGGGGAGATTAAATTCATTATTTTATACCTCTTCAAAAAAGGTTTTTGTCTCTTCAAAGACATCTAACTCTAATGAAAATCAAAAGGCATCATCAAAGGATCTATTGCATATTCCAGTTGGGCCAATTACAAGGGCCAAGAGGATTAAAGAAGCATCAGATGGGCTGATTCTAAGTTGCTGAAGTCCAAGTTCGGCCCAAATGAATACCAAATACGAGCTGAACTTCGTGGGCCTCTACAGAGGGTATATGGAGTCGGATCGTCTATTATAATATGTTTCCGAAAAGCCCACGACGAGCCCTATAGATGTTATGAAGACTTCATCCTTCGTAACAAATCACAACAGGCCATAATTTGGACATCTATCATATTGCGCAAAGACTTGAGTTGAGGAGTCCGAATTTCAACTTTTTCCTTTTTAGTTTCCAAAGAATAATGAGCTAATATGTTTCTCAAATTAAGGGGCTAATTTGTTTCCAAATTTCGCCTTCCAAATAGGGAGCAAGTCAACTAATTGCATGTTTTAATCTTTATTTTTTTTCCTATTTGTAAGGCAATTATTGCTCAATTTAGTTTCCTAATTGTAAGGCATTAATTGCCGAATTTTTTATTTCCTTTATCTTTCTTTCTAGAGTTTATATATTTTTAGTTTTTAAGGGACTCATTGATGTATTATTGGGAGAAGACTCGTTTTTCTCTTTGGTTCTTCAATGAACTGCAGCTTATCAAGGTTCTACCTTGTGGCATTTAAACATGACTTATCACTCACCTTCTTTCTTGTTCTTGAGTGTGGCTTCTATAACCAGACTTTGATACCAACTGATATAAACTTCACCAAGAGTAGTGAGACCCGGAACCAATATATGGTAACGAAGGATCGTTTTCTAATTCAAGTTTATAAATATAGAAAATAAAAGGTCATGTTTGAACGCCACAAGGTAGAACCTTGATAAGTTCGTAGTTCATTGAAGAACCAAAGAGAAAAACGTTTTCTGCAAATATTATTTCATTCAAAGTCTTCTCTCAATAATACATCAATGAGTCCCTTAAATACTAAAAATATCTAAACCCTAGAAAGAAAAATAAAGGAAATAAAAAATTCGGCAATTAATGCCTTACAATTAGGAAATTAAATTGAGCAATAATTGCCTTACAAATAGGAAAAAAAAATAAAGATTAAAACATGTAATTAGTTTACTTGCTCCTTATTTGGAAGGCGAAATTTGGAAACAAATCAGCCCCTTAATTTGAGAAACAAATCAGTTCATTATTGTTTGGAAACTAAAAAGGAAAAAGTTGAAATTCAGACTCCTTAGCTCAAGTCTTCACGCAATAAGATAGATGTTCGAATTTGGGCCTGTTTTGATTTGTTACGGAGGACAAAGTCTTCATAACATCTATATGGCTTGTCTTGGGCTTTTCGGAAACATATTATAATAGACGATCCGACTCCATATGCCTTCTGTAGAGGCCCACGAAGTTCAACCCGGATTTGGTCTTCTTGTGGGCCGAACTTAGACTTCAGCAACTTAGAATCAGACCATCATTAAATGCTTCTTTGATCCTCTTGACCCTTGTAATTGGCTCAACTGGAACATGCAATGGAACCTTTGATGATACTTCTTGATTCTCATCATTCCCCTACTCTTCAAAAGAATTCATCCTCGAATCTTCAAAGTAATATTGTTGATAGCCTGCGACACTTTATCAAAGTCCTACAGAAGAGAAACAAGAACAATAGACCAAGAAGTTGACTGATTTGAAAACAATGCCTTTTTGATCTCACTCTTTTTTGCATAGAAGTTCACTTATTGTCTCTTTTTTTTTCTCATCAACCGAGTTTTCTTTTTTCTTTTCACTTTTCTTTTTTTGCTGTTTCAGTCTGTCTTTCTTTTGTCTCTCTTTCTTTTGAACTCTCACTCTTCTTTTTTACATCTCTCTTTTCTTTTAACCTCACTTGATCTTCATACACCAATATTGGGGTTAGGGGTGTAAGAGTGATTTGCTTTTTATTGATTATAAAAGAGTATCTATTTGTATAACCATCATTAGTTACACACCTATCAAACTGCCATGGTCGCCCCAAAAGTATATGGCTTGCATGCATTGGCACCATATCACACAAGACTTCATTTTTGTAATTCCCAATGGAAAAAGACACCAACACTTGTTTAGTCACCTTGATTTCTTCACTATCATTCAACCATTGTAGCTTATACGGTTTTGGGTACTTCAAAGTGGCCAAATTCAGTTTTTCCACCATGCTAGTGCTAGCCACATTAGTAAAACTCCCCCCATCAATGATCAAGCTACATACATTATCATTAACATGGCATCGGGTGTGAAAGACACTGTCACGTTTTACCTTATCATCTTCTTTTGCTTGAACACTAAGAGCTCTTATTGCAACCAAGAGCGTGAAAGCAATCTTTTCTGGTGCATCGTCAGACATTTTTTTAACACTCGTGATTCACTCAATTTCGGTTGTTACCCTCTGATGAGCTCGCACTCTCTTGTCTTTTTCCAATCTTTGTTCACTTTTTTTTTTTTTTTGGTACTGGACTTGATAAAACGAAATTAAGCAAAACCATTTTTTTTTTTGGAAATAGATCTAATCAAACTTTTTTATTTTTTGGTACTAGACTTGATAAAACGAAATTAAACAAAACTTCTTCTTTTTTTGAAACGGATCTGATCAAACTTTTTTTTAAAAACAAAATTTGATCAAACGAAAAAAAAAATAAATAAATAAAAAAATAAAGATAGATCAAACCTGATTTTAGAAGCCTAAGCTCTGATACCAACTAATATGAACTTCACTAAGAGTAGTGAGACCCGGAACCAATATGTGGTAACAAATGATCGTTTTCTAATTCAAGTTTATAAATAAAGAAAATAAAAGGACCGCGACCCGCTATCTATAAAGAGATAAGAACCAACGGTATCAAGAAGGTTGTAGATGTCACACTCAAGAACAAGATAGAAGGTGAGTGATAAGTCATGTTTGAACGCCACAAGGTAGAACCTTGATAAGTTCGCAGTTCATTGAAGAACCAAAGAGAAAAACGTTCTTTAAAAATATTATTTCATTCAAAGTCTTCTCTCAGTAATACATCAATAAGTCCCTTAAATACTAAAAATATCTAAACCCTAGAAAGAAAGATAAAGGAAAAAAAAAACTCGGTAATCAATGCCTTACAATCAGGAAACTAAATTAAGCAATGACTGCCTTACAAATAGGAAAGAAAATAAAGATTAAAACATGCAATTAGTTAACTTGCTCCCTATTTGAAAGGCTAAATTTGGAAACAAATCAGCCCCTTAATTTGAGAAACAAATCAGCTCATTATTCTTTGGAAACTAAAAAGTTAAAAGTTAAAATTCGGACTCCTCAGCTCAAGTCTTCGCGCAATAAGATAGATGTCTGAATTTGGGCCTGTTGTGATTTGTTATGGAGGACGGAATCTTCATAACATCTGTAGGGATTGTCTTGGGCTTTCCAGAAATATATTATAATAGACAATCCGACTCCATATGCCCTCTATAGTGCCCACGAAGTTCAGCCCAGATTTGGTCTTCATGTTGGCCGAACTTAGACTTCAGCAACTTAGAATCAGCCCATCATTATATGCTTCTTTAATCCTCTTGACCCTTATAATTGGCACAACTGGAATATACAATGGATCCTTTGATGATGCTTCTTGATTCTCATCAAACTCTTCGGGAGCCACGATGAAGATTATATATAGTTCGAGCATTATTCTTAATTAACATGATCACGATCTTTCATATTCGCTTCAAGGAGTAATAACTTTTAAATAAAAGTCAAATTTCACATTTCTAGTGTGCCATAAATAATTTATGTGCTGCCATTTGCATAAGTTGTTCTTTAGGAACAATCACCCTGGTTAATATATTGGCAATTAATAAATTCATTCAAAAATGCAATTTGCAAGTGAATGAACATTTGAACTTCAAAAAAGGATCAAGATAAGATAAAGATGATGCATGTCAACTGTAATTTCACGTCGTTTCATTTTTCTAATTGTATCTTTCTCCCCCTAACGACGTGAATTAATTTGTTTGTTGGCCTTATTTTGTTATCCTTCATGGATTTGTTTGCATTATCAAAATGTCATTTCAACATATTTATACTATCATATCATTCTTTAAGGAGATATTTGTTAGGATTTATACTCTAAAGCTTGTAATATGTAAATGTTATAAAAACAGAATAAAAGAAGTTGTTTTTCATTATATAAATGTTGATTTATTAACGTTCATATACTTATATCATATGTGTTAAACATCTAAGATTGCTTAATGTAATTTCAAACTGAGTATATAAGCGTCATATACAAAAGGATTCAGTTTAAGACGTGCAATCTAAAGAGTTCGTAGAGAGCAAATAAAGTTGGGTACTTTGTTTGTGGTTAATCTACTGTTGTGGTCCATTCTGTAATGCACGGTGATTTTATCCTAGACTACTCATGTGGTGAAATGGGAATAAAGGACCTTATATGACAAACTCATATAGGACAAGGCCATGATCTATATGAATCTCTCACCAAGATCCGTTAAATGAAGAGATTCATATATATAGACAAATAATGGCTGTATATGGGTGATCTTAATCCTGAGTGTCATACTAACTCCTTCAGGTTGGATTGTTGATTTTGACATACCATGGGTGAGACCAGAGAAACATTCCTAATCAATAACTCCATATCTTGGAGTCACGGTTTAGCTTGTGGCTGGGAAGGTTTGCACACAATAGAGGAATCTAGTCATTCTTGTGAGAAGTAAAGGAGTAGTTCCCTTAAAGGTTGATTTGGGGCTTGATCAATTAAGAGCGCTCTCTTTCTTCTGTAATGGAAGATAGGATATAATTGTTTATTAGAGAATCAGTGGTACTTAAAGGAAAAGATATAATTAGAAGTATATAACAGACTTTATGACTTAGTTCTAATTATGAACTACTCATGGAGAATCATATCTTATGTAATAGTTATACCGATGGACACTGAGATTTCAGTCTATGTAATATGTATGCAGTTTCGAGAGTACAACATCGGGTTTTTAGTGGAGTAACTCTGAGGTTAATAATCATGGAATATTAATTAAAGAGTTTAATTAATATTCTTAAATATTATTGGAGCTCAAAACTGTGGATCTTTTCGGTCCTCTTGCTAGCCCTTTATGGTTAATGGTGACAAGGGTCACGGTTAATTAATTGGATAGTCCAATTAATTGTGTTACAAAAGTGACACAAATATCAAGGAACTAATTAAATAATATGATTATTTGATTAGTACATTAATAATTGAATTATATTAATAATTGAGAATTATTAATTATTTAATTATTAATAAGAGATTACAAGTTCGAACCATGACTAATACAAAAGGATTAAAAATAATAAAGATTATTTTCAATCGTAGATGTCACAGGTTCAAGTCCTAGTGGTGACCGAATTAAAATAGAATTTAGAATCATATTTTGACTTGGTCAATTAACCCCTAGGATGCGGGTATATAAGATATACTTATATGGAAACAAAACAAAACCTAAACCTAATACAGAAAAGATAGGGGTGTGGCCAAGGCAAAAAGAAAAAGAATTTTTTTTTTCTCTCTTGCAAGGGCTGACCGAATTGAAGGAGAAGGCAAAGGTATTGCCTTCTTGATTTCTATAAACCTCCGTCTTGTCCTGTCTGTATTCGTGACATGTCCACACACAAGTTATCAGATCGCAGGTCATAACTCGGAAGAATGGTGGTGAAATCGGGATCAAATCTTCAAGAAAACAATTGGGTATGCTTTAAGTTTTTTTTTTTTTTTTTTTTTTTTTGTCTTTTATGAACATGTATATTCAAAATCCAGCTCAAGAAATAAGTTTTCTAAAGAAAAATTTTTTAAAACCCTACATTCCACTACTATTTTAATTAAAACCCTAATTTTTCCCTACAATTGGTATCAGAGTCAATGGTTTTGAATATACATGGAAAAACCTAAGTTGTTTCTTTTTGATCCCGTAATGTATGATACGTGTAGGCATAATCTAGGTTTGTATGATTGTTATATATATATATATACACACACACGGTTGATCGTTGATCGTTAATTGTATGGTCCAATGGGTTGTAGGTTTAAAGTTTTTTTTTTTTGTTCATCTATGTAAACAAGAAAGCTTAATTTTATGGCTATTCTTAACATATATTTTGTATGTATATATTAAAAAATATATATGTAAGTTGTGAAGAAGATGGTGATGTTCGAAAGGATTCAAAGAAAAAAAAAAAAAAAACTACCCTTAGCACGCAAATGACAATCGCGCGCGGCAAACTGCACACATTAGGTGTGTGCGCAGCTGATGGGCCTTAAGGTTCAATCCATGAGATGGATCACTTGACATAAATCAAGTTGGACTTGATTGGAAGCGCAAAAGATGTAAAGAAGAGGACTTGAAGAATATTGAAGACAATGGATTTACAAGAAGACCAAGGAATGCCTTGAATTATTTTTGTAATTAGAATCGTTTAAGTTACATAACCCATCGTACTTGGTCAACTCATGTATTATGTCACCTTCATTGACGATTACTCTAGATACGAATATGTTTACCTAATGCAACGTAAGTCGGAAACATTTGAAAAGTTTAAAGAATTCCGAGCTGAAGCTGAGAACCAATTAGGCAAAACTATCAAAGCTCTACGATTAGTTCGTTGAGGTGAGTATCTTGACCAAGAGTTTGAGGACTACTTGGTTGAGCATGAGATTGTACCCCAACTCACAATTCCTGAAACACCACAACATAATGGTGTTGCGGAGAGGAGAAACAGGACCCTAATGGAAATAGTGAGATTTATGATTAGTTTCTCATCATTACCAAATTCTTTTTGGGGTTATGCACTACATAGTCAATGTAGTTCCATCCAAATATGTTCCTAAGACTCCTCTAGAGTTGCGGAATGGTCGTAAAGTTAGTTTGTGACATTTTCTCATATGGGGGTGTCCAGTACATATGCTGAAGAACAGATGTGGAAAGTTGGAACCTTGTTCAAAAGTATGTGATGTGATTTCGCAGGCAACTAAAAAATTAAAACATACACACCTAAAATTGCATGTAGTAGTGCGAGTAAGGATCGTTCCCACAGAGAGTATCTAGCCTGGTTTTATGCTATGTGGACAAGGATGGGGGGGTTTGAGTATAACGAAAACAATTTCAAGAAAAACTATTAAGGAATAATTCAAATTAGAGTATCAAAATCAATCAAAAGAACAATAATTGGTCAAAAGTCAACATCCACCATCGAAATTTTACAACTGATCATCGATGCAAGTATAAATCAATTCACACTTTGAATATTCACCGTTGGAACTATTTCCCTATCTCTCCTTAGTCGCAGTTAATTAGAAAACAAGCGATCTAAGAGCATCTCCAATGCTAATATGGGTTGTGAAAAAATTAGATGCAACATAGGATGGACATCTATTTTGTTAAAAAAATCCATCTCCAATGCAACCTCTCTAGTACAACTTCAAGCTGAGGTGGCAACTTTTTTTTTAGAGACTACCAACATGACTCTCTGATTTCAGACGGTTTGTTGGACAGTTGTCATGTTGGCCCAGTCAGCAACCACTCTTGTCTTTTACCTTATTTTATTCAACAATTCTAAAGTATATTTAAGTAGACCAATAATAAATTGACATGTCATTAAAAACATATATTTTAAAAGTTAAGCATTGGAGACCACTTTTTTATTTGGATGTTTATCAAGTTTAGTTACATACCACATATAAATCAATTGGTTTGACAATATTGATATATCACCATTTTTTCAAATGCAAGCAATATTATCATTGAACATGCTCTAATTAACCCCAACTACTAAACAACCCAAGACAAGCGCTAAAGGTTTAATCTACTAACAGCCTTAAGAATTAGAGAGATTGATGAAGCTAAACAACACAAACACAAGCGGTTGTATTTAATTTAGTCGAGCGTTCTTCCTAAGATCTAATAATTTCTGACGTAGCAAATCATTACGTCTTAGTTGCTTCACAAATTAGAGGGATCAAACATTACGGATTTGATATCTAACCGAGCAGTAGATTGCAACGAATAACAAACTAGTAGGCCTCCTAGTAATTAAACGAGACAATCATGAAGATAGGCACAGAGGAACATCTGATACTCAAAGCATAAATTGAACAATAAAAATTAATTAGATCTCACAGTTTTATTGAGTTCGAGGCTTCCGTTTCCTTCGACCAATTATAAAAGTTTAGCCACACAGGGCCATGATGAAAACTTGAAGGAGAAGTTGGAGAAGAGGGGAGAGAGATGGTGTATGTATCTGATGATTTCTGCTCCCCTCTTTACACGTTAAAATACTGTTTCTAAGCCTACAAAATCTCCTAAAAAAAATATTCTAAGAATTATCCTAAAATAATGAAAATATTAAAAATAAAATAAAGTCCTAATATAACTAGGAAAGTGGTGAATTCAGCCGGAATTTTTGTGCACCAGATCTTGGAAACTTTCGAAAATAAACCGCGTAAGATCCAAGTATTAGAATTGCAAGTTAAGGAACGTTCCAGAAAGTCAGCAGTGCAGATACAGCAACTTCAAGTCCGATTTCGACCTTGACGCAGACAGAATCTCTCAAAACTCAAAACATGAAAGTTTTAGATCTTTTTCTTGGCGTTCCATATCATTTTGAATCATCTCAATCGGATCTCGGAAGAGAGAGTTATGCCCAGATTACGAAGCAATGACGAAACTGTCCAAAATTGCCCAATTAGCTTCGTTTGCACTTAACGCCTCCGTTTGCATCCTAAATCAAAATATAAGAATAATGAGTACATTTAGGCACCAAATAAGTATAAAAGATTAAACATTAAAGGAGAAAAATATGACATTTTGCATTCTCATCCGTATACTTATTTGTAGGTTATTCCAAAGAGACTAAAGGAGGATATTTCTATATTCCTCAAGATAACAAAGTTTTTGTATCGACAAACGCAACATTTCTTGAGGTAAACTATATGAGTGATCATAAGCCTCAAATTAAGATTGTATTAAATGAATTAGAACCTGGTTCGACCAATGATAAATCAACAAAAGTTGTTGACAAAGTTATTATTCCATCAATGTCTAATAGTCAGACGATTCCTAGTCATAACACATTACTACCTAGACGTAGTGACAAAGTTGTATGAAAACCTGATCATTATTTAGGTATTGGAGAGGCATAGGGTGTCGTCTCTGATGATAGTGTGGATTAGGAATGGCAATGGGGCAGGTTTGGCAAAATCCAAACCCAAACCCGTGAAACTTTGTGTCTACCAAATCCGCCCGTGAACCCGCGAAAATAAACAGGTTTGGGTCCGGGTTTTACCCGTGGGTTTGGGGGACACCCAAACCCGCCCACGAACCAGTGAAACAAACGGGTCCATAGGTAAAACCCGCGAATCTGCCAAATTTTTTTAAAATTTTTTTTTATATATTATTTAAATATATGAAATATTCTAATTTTAAAGAATAAAAACACTTAATATATTGAAATGTATACATTTTATTCTCTATATAATTAAATTTTTTTTATTGGAGTTTAAATTTATAATAATTTAAATAATAAAATATTATAGAATTTTTATTGTTCGCGAGTACGTGGGTTCAAATATGGATTTTTTTCCAAATCCATACCCGAACCCGTGACAAGTATAATTTTCAAACCCAAACCCGCCCACGGGTACACTTATCCTAACCCAAACCCTCTTTATGTTGGGTTCGAACGGGTCCCACGGGTTCGAATTTAATTACCATCCCTAGTGTGGATGATCCATTTTCATTTAAACATGCAATGGAAGATTCTAACAAAGAGAAATGGCTTAAAGCCATAAATCTCAATATGGAGTCTATGTACTCCAACTTAGTCTAGGAACTTGTAGCTTACCTAATGGGATAAAACCAATAAGGCATAAGTGGATCTACAAGAGAAAGAGAGGAGTAGAGAGAAAGGTAGAGACCTTCAAAGCAAGGCTAGTGGCAAAAGGGGTCGATTTTGAAAAGACCTTCTCGCTAGTGGCTATGTTTAAGTCTATTAGGATACTCTTATCCATTGCAGCCTATTTCGACAACAAAATTTGGCAAATGAACATCAAGACTGCATTCTTGAATAGCAATCTTAATGAGTGAATCTACATGATGCAACTAGAGGGATTCGTGTCCCAAGATCAAGAGCAAAAAGTTTGCAAGCTGAAAAGGTCTATTTATGGACTGAAGCAAGCATCTAGATCTTGGAACATCAAGTTTGATACTGTTATCAAAACCTATGGTTTCGAGTAAAACGTTGATGAACCTTGTGTCTACGAACGGATCATTGACAAGAAAGTAGTTTTCCTGGTCCTTTACGTAGATTATATCCTACTCATTGGGAATGACGTAAGAATATTATTGTAAGTAAAAGGCTAGCTTGCTAACCAATTCCAAATGAAAGATTTAGGAGAGACAAGTTATGTTCTAAGGATCCAATTAATAAAGGATCGCAAGAACAAACTGTTAGCACTGTCTAAAGCATAATATATCAACAAGATACTTGTGCGATTCTCGATGGAGAACTTCAAGAAAGGTAATTTACCTTCCAGGTATGGAGTTCACTTGTCTAAGGAACAGTTTCCTAAAACACCTCAAGAAATTGAGGATATGAGTTGAGTTCCCTATGTGTTAGCAGTAGGCAGTCTCATGTATGCTATATTATGCACGAGACTTGACATCTGCTTCATAGTGGGAGTGGCTAGCAGATTCCAATCTAACCCAAGATTAGATTTTTGGCTTGCAGTGAAGGTCATTCTCAAGTATCTTCAAAGAATAAGAAACTATATACTTGTATATTCATGACTGGATTTGATCCT
This sequence comes from Acer negundo, assembly GCA_035582765.1. NCBI lineage: Eukaryota > Viridiplantae > Streptophyta > Magnoliopsida > Sapindales > Sapindaceae > Acer > Acer negundo. The sequence continues at coordinate 21,491,905 of CM069241.1, read as the reverse complement.
ATTAAGATATATATATTGCTAATCCATTTACAAAGACCTTAACAGCTAAAGTGTTTCAATGTCACCTAGAGGGTCTAGGATTACGAGAGATGTCCCACCTGCTTTAGTGCAAGTGGGGGATTGTTGGGATTTATACCCTAAAACTTGTAATATGTAAATCTTATAAAAACATGAATAAAAGAAGTTGTTTTTCTTTCCTATATATGCTGATTTATTAACGTTTGTATACTTATATCAGGTGTGTGAAACATCCAAAATTGATGAATGTAATTTTAAACTGAGTATATGAGCGTCATATACAAAAGGATTCAGTTTGAGACGTGCAATCTAAAGAGTCCGTAGAGAGCAAATAAAGCTGGGTACTTTATTTGAAGTTAATCTATAGATGCGGTCCATTCCGTAATGCACGGTGGTTTTATCCTAGAGTACTCATGTGGTGACATGGGAATGGAGGCACCTTATATGATGAACTCATATAGGATAGGGTCACGATCTAAATGAATCTCTTACCAACATCCATCAAATGAAGAGATTCATGCATATATCGATAAATGATGGTTGTATATGGGTGATCTTAATCTTGAGTATCATACTGACTCCTTCAGGTTGGATCGTGGCTTTTAACATACCATGGGTGAGATCGAGAAACATTCCCGATCAATAACTCTGTATCTTGGAGTCACAGTTTAGCTTGTGGCTGGGAAGGTTTACACACAATAGAGGAATCCACTTCTTCTTGTGATAAGTAGAGGAGCAGTTCTCTTAAGGGTTGATTCAGGGCTTGAACAATTAAAAACGCTCTCTTTCTTCCTTAATGGAAGGTAGGATATAATTGTTCATTAGAAAATCAATGGTACTTAAAGGAAAATATATAATTAAAAAGGTATAATAGACTTTATGACTTAGTTCTAATTATGAACTACTTATGAAGGATCATACCATATGTAATAGTTATGTCGATGGACACTGAGATTTCAATCTATGTAATATGTTTGCAGTTTCAAAGTCTCGGGTTTTTAGTGGAGTAACTTCGAGGTTAATAATCATGAAATATTAATTAAAGAGTTTAATTAATATTCTTAAGTATTATTAGAGTTCAAAACTGGGGGTTCATTAGGTCTTCTTGCTAGCCCTTTAAGGTTAATGGTAACAAGGGTCACGATTAATTAATTGGATAGTCCAATTAATTGTGTTGTGAAAGTGATACGAATAAATTCAGGGAACTAATTGAATAATATGATTATTTGATTAGTATGTTAATAATTGAGAATTATTAATTATTTAATTATTGATAGAAGGTTACAGGTTTGAACCATAACTAATACAAAAGGAATAAACATAATAAAGATTATTTTAAATCCTAGAGGTCACATGTTCAAGTTCTAGTGGTGACCGAATTAAAATAGAATTTAGAATCTTATTTTGACTTGGTCAATTACACCTTAGGATCCTGGTATATAAAATATACTAATCAAGAAACAAAACAAAACAAAACCCAAATCTAATACAGAAAAGAGAAGGGTGCGGCAAAGGCAAAAAGAAAGAGAAATATTTTTTTTCTCTTGCAGGGGCTGGCCGAACTGAAGGAGAAGGTAAATGTGTTTTCTTCTTGATATATGTAAACCTTCATCTAGTTTTGTCTGTATCTGTGACGTACCCACACATAAGTTATCAGACTGTGGGTCATAGCTCGAAAGACTTAGTGGTGAAATCGGATCAAATCTTTAAGAAAACAATGGGTTATGCTTTTTTTATTTATTTATTTTTTTTTTAATTTTTTTATTTTTTATTTTTTATGAACATATATATTCAAAATCCTTCTCAAGAAATAAGTTTTCTAAAAGAAAATTTTTTGAAACCCTATATACATTCCGCTGCTATTTTAATCAAAACCCTAATTTTTCTTTACAATATTATACGATCATATTGTTCTTTATGGACGTTTACTAAAGAATATGCATATTCTATATGATAGACTTAATTAAAATCAAAACCCTAATTTTTCCTTACAATATTATACTATCATATTGTTCTTCATGGACATTTACTAAAGAATATGTATATTCTCTATGATAGACTCAATTATAAGAATGGAATTACATGCTTCTGGCATGAGACAGTATAAAATAATACAACATTTATTTATGATGTATATTTTTATAGCTAAATAGATTCTTCTGGATCTATTAAAATAACAAAGTGTCACATATATGTCATTTTGTTTTTCACTTTGTAACATACAATTAGCTCTCCTGAAGCATTTATATATACTTGGAAAAATATCAACATGATATTTATATATACTTCAGGTACACCACTATTTTTCATCACCAATAGTAAACATTTTCTTACTTTGTTTTGGTGTGATTCCACTTCTGGTGGCTAGGTTTTCTTATTATGATCACCAATGTCATAATAATTTCAATTGACCAAAATTTCCACCATGACGATTAGATGACTTATCATTCACTTTAGGGTATGATATTAATCAATCTAATCAGGCAAGATAAATGATTTTAAAAGCCTTATGTAAACCATGAATATATGATAATTAACCAAGATGATATGTATAATGTATAAAATAAAATATATATTGTTGGTTTTCTATATATAAAACAATGTATTTTTTCAATTACATATTGTTCACCAAGAATTCGAATTTTAAGGCCGAAGCAAAATCATCTACTGGGTGTATCATCAGTCGTAAGGTGATTATGAATTTAGAAACGGTTCACAAATGCAAATCCCCACAATATGTATTTCTTTGTTTTTTTTTTCACTATGTTTTTTTCACACGTACACAATACAAATATTCACTATGTGTTTCTATTGGCATCAAACATACTGTCATCGACACAACCAAAAGAACTATTCTTTGTATGGTTTTGATTAGATAATCCGAAAAAATATGCTCGAAGTCTAATAACATGCGTTAACAATCTAGAAAAACAATATTACCTGTAGACAATAAGCATACATGTAACCATCATTCAAATGCATAGATTAATACCATAAAATATCTAAATGGTCCACTCGCTAGGTGGATGGTCTGATCACTAACTTTCTTTGTGAACAAATGGTACACATATTTTCATTGGACAGTAGAATCTTCTAGTTCTTTAATGGATATCCATGAGAATTTTCAATTATCCTACGCATCATAGTAGATACTGGATGACCAAGAAGATCATGCTAAAGTAAAAATGCTTTTGAATTTGTGAACTTCTGGTTCATAATTACGTAGGTTTCAACTGATTTTATATTTATATAATATAATCCAAATGAATAAGCATAGAGCTTTTCTTAAATGAGTTTTTGGCTCGAGACATCTGATGTAATATAGACGTACTCTCTATTATCCTCACTCATGGTCTCAATATGATATCCATTGTTGCAGATATCTTTGAAACTAAGCAGATTTCTTCTAAATCTGCTAGAATATAAAGCAACATTTATACTTATTTTTGTACCGTTTATTAATATAATTGTGGATTTTCCAGAGCCTTCTATTAGGCCTATATGACCAAATATAGTGTTTACCTTAGCTTTGATCAATGTTAAATTCAAGAAGTATTTTCTATCTCGAAGAATAGTATGCATTGTTCCATTGTCGACCAAACATATATCCCCAATTTCCTTTTTGAAACTAGATTGTTCATCCATTTTCCAAAAGGAGAAATCTAATTTAGAACTTCAGTTCTAAAAAATTTAAAGGATTTAGAACTTCAGGTTCTACATAATTTTCAAGATTTAAAACTTCATTTTCTAAATAATTTCAAGGATTTAGAACTTTAGGTTCTAAATAATTTCAACGATTTAGAACTTCAGGTTCTAAATAATTTTCAAGATTTGGAACTTTATGTTCTAAATAATTTCAAGGATTTAGAACTTCAGGTTTAAGATTTACTCAAGAACTTCTGATTCTTAATTTTTGTTTTTTTTTTTTGGTGATGGTTCTGATTTTCGAATCAAGAACTTCTAGTTCTTATATATATTTTTGGAATCAAGAACTTCTGGTTATTATTATTATTATTATTATCTCGAATCAATAACTTATGGTATTAATTTTCGAATAAAGAATTCTTGGTTCTGATTTTCCTAATCAAGATCTTCTCAGTTTTTTTTTTTTTATTCAAGTCTTATTTTTGAATCAAGAATTTCTGGTTCTTATATATATTTTTCGAATCAAAAACTTCTGGTTATTATTTTTTTTCTCTCGAATCAATAATTTCTAGTATTAATTTTCTAATGTAATCTTTTTGTTGCAAATCTTTATTATTAATAATAAGAAAGGAAGAAGAAGAGATCAAATAATAAAAGAAAAGTATTCGTGCTGATAAAATGTTATAAATCAAAGCATAAAAGTATAGAAAGTAATACTAACAGAAAAGAGAGAATGAGAGCAAACTAATTCTATTAGTTTATTTCTCAGTTTATATGAAAGCTTATACAATGAGCCTATATATAGCATAGAGAGAAGTGAATTTAAGAGAGGTAGTTACTTGATAATGAAATAGAAAAGAAAAAAAAAAAAGATCAAGAGAATTAATAGGGAATTATTCTCTAAGCAATGAAAATCAATTATATCACAACAAAATGGAGTGTTTTTAAATATGGATTGACAATTTAGGCCAGTTTGGTATTACTGTAACTTTTATAATAATCACTTTTAACTGTACTGAAGGAATAATCAGCTATAAAGTTAATCAGTAAATATTTAGTTAATTGTATTTTTAAAACTACTTTATAACTCAAAATGAGTCTTTAATTTTGAGATTGAATAAGATATATAATGACAAAAATATACATGATTTTAGATTCTATTTCATTTTTTTTTTCATTAATTATATATATTAAATCAATATTTAAGTAAAATATTAAAATTGAAAAAAAAAAAAAAACAAATCCATAAGAACAATAAAAACATTTTTAAAAGATTTTATAAATCAAATCAATATTTAAATAGAATATTTAATTTTGAAATGAAATAAGGTATATAAATGATTTTAACTTCATTTCATAAGCATAATAATGATATTTTAAAAGATGAATTAAATGCTAAAATAAATTATTCTATAATCACTTTTAAAAAGTAACCCCACCTACTTCTCAAAATCACTATCAAAACTTGATAGATTATCGATTAATCACTTTTGAAAGTTTAATTGAACATCATTTTATATCAAAATTATAAAATAATCTGATTTTAATTTTTTAAAAACAATTCCAAACTGGCCATAAGAGCATCTCCAATGGAAAGCACTAAAAATTATATCAAAATAGCGTAAAATGAGAATATTGTGGAAATATCCTTATACTAAATTTTTTTTCTCAGTTTAATGCACTCAACACCAATTTAGTGTAAAAAAACATCTTTACAAGAATATTCTCTCAATAAAACTATATACAATACTAATTAATTTCTATTAAGTTAAACAAAATTGATTAATTAATTTTTTATAAGTATTTTGTCATTTCTTTAATTGCACTAAATTAAGTTTATATAAAAATTTACCATTAATTAAGTGCAACGGTATACTTTCTGAAATAATATTATTATAAATAAGTATGGGAGGGTTAAATTAGGAATTATAATAAAAAAATTTAAGAGAGGTTCTTTTGACAATCCAATTTTTTCTTTTTACACTTCTTTTCTAAAAACATTGCATTCTCAAAATTTTAATTTTAAAAAATTCTAAAGACACTTCATTTTGTTACAAAATTATCCTTTTTTATCTTTTTTGAATTAAATTATTAAAAAAATAAATTATCTCTCCTAAATCATTAGATTAATTATTATATATTAAATACTCTGTTCTAAATTTTTAATTACCATATTAAACTCTTTCTTCTCCAATACATATCTCTAATTTTATATCTCCATTCTTTCTCAAGTGATCTTTCTCAAACAAGACTAACAATTAAGGAAAAAAAAAATACTTACTAATATTTTTGATTTTTAGGAACCATATGTATGTATATATTAAAAATAAATAAATAAAAATTAAAAGAAAAAAGTACCTTTTTTTTTTCCTTTAAATCGAAATTTGAAAATATTTTTTGTTACTCTTGTAGGTATGTGATTACCTAGAGAACTTTAATCCTTTCATTAGTCTTAGAAATTCTGATTTTAATCGATTCTAGTTGAAATAATTCAAGCTTTCATATATCTTTTATTTTTTTTGTTTTAAAAAAAGACTTTTTAATATATACATTTATAATATTTTACTGTTAGTAAAAAAACTAAAATATTCATAAGTTTTTTTTTTCCTTTCACTATTAATTAGAGATTGATCGAGAAAATATGGAAATATGATTTTTTTTTATTTTTTTGAAAAATATAGAGAGATTAATTAGGAGTGTGTGTTTAGTATGGTAATAACCTATTTATGAGAGAGAAATTTTTTTTTTAATAATTTAATTAGTTTGGAGTGTCTTTAAATTTTTTTGTCTTGTTTAGTAATTATAATTTAGATTAAAATTGTCATTAATAAAAAAAAATTAATTTGAGTGTGAATAGATAATTTGTGATTATAAGGAAAAACTCTCAAAATTTAGTGTTGACTTGACATTTTAATAAAAAATAAATAAAATAAAACTTTAGTGTAGGTAATTAAGTGGAGCACTATTCACAACAACACTAAATTTATCTTGGAATTTGGAATTTAGTGTTGCATTGGAGCAACTATTTACACTAAGGGAGTGTAATCAATTAGGATTCTTAAGAACATTTAAAGATATTATAAATCTTGTATTCAATTCGGACATTTAAAGACTTTAAAAAAGTCTATATCAGTCTAGTGGTATTTAATTCATATTTCTAAAGAATCCTTCCAAATTCGGGTGTATTAAATTGAAACTTTAAAAATGTCTACAAGAATCAATGTGTATTTAATTAGGACTAGATTTTAAATGATTTTCTTAGGTCATGGATTTTGTTGAACTTAATGGTTGCTCTTTCTCTCTCTCTCTCTCTCTCAAAACAGAAACTTTGAATGAAGGAATGATGATCAAAGCAATTGAAATTAAAGAGAAACGTTGAATGAAGGAATCATGATCAAAGCAATTGAAATTAAAGAGAAAATAATATTCTCGTGATCATCTATCTTATTGACCAATTAGCCTTAACACTCGTACTTCTCACAGAGCAGCATCACCTGGTAAAGGAATCATACACATTGGCAACAATGGCAATCGCTTTCTATGATGTCAACTCGGCTACTGGTTTGGAGAAACTTGATGAATACCTTATTACCTATAGTTACATCACCGGGTACCAAGCTTCAAAGGATGATTTGACTGTTTATATAGCTCTTTCTAAATCAACATCATCTGATTATGTGAATACGTCTCGTTGGTACAACCATATCGATGCGCCTGGTTGGTACAACCATATCTAGTGTTTCTATAGAAAGGTCTGGTGTTGTGGTGGAGGGATCTACTCATATCATGGCAGAGGCAGTTACAACTCCTCCGTTTGACTCAAAGGTCGCTGCTGCTGAGGACGACGACGACGATGACGATAACGATGTGGATCTTCCATCAAGGCATCTACAAAGAAGAAGGAATCTAGAAAGTCTTCTGTTCTGATGGATGTGAAGCCATGGGATGATGAGACTAACATGAAAAAGCTTGAGGAGGCAGTAAGAAGTGTTCAGATGGAAGGGTTGTTATGGGGAGCACTTGTTGGATATGGTATTAAGAAACTGACAATAATGCTTACCATATGTGGATGATTTGGTGCCTGTTGACACCTTATGGGTCGTTTGTTTTTTTTGTCTGAAGACTGAATAGTCATTAATTTTATTGAAGACTGAATAGTGACTGAAACTTAAATATGAATGACATGTTTGTTTTTTAAAAATAAAATTGTCTGAAATAAAGTAATTTTGCATCTATACCTATATTAAATAATTATACATATAATATAGAATAAAAACAATCAAAAAATAATAATTACATATGAAGACATATGATAATTATCTTCTTCTTCAATTACAAACAATTTTTTTTTTATTAAGAAATGAAAAGGTTTTTTTTTTCAAAAAAAATAAAAGGGCCAGTAGGAAAACTCATACAAAATACTCTAAAAATAATAATATATAAATACATCACCATAATATCATGATAAAATATTGATATTAAACACCAATATGAGAAGTGATTAGGGTTCTTTTTTATTTTCAAAGCTATTTAAAATAAGTAATATATTAAAATAAGGGAAATAATCATTTCCTCCCAACCCCCCCCCCCCCCCCCCCGCATTTTGCCATATTAGATACTTTGCCCCCTTTAATTTAAGTAATGGCTATTTCCCCCTTGAAAACCAAAACATTAGACATTTTACCCCCTATAGTTTCAGTAATGGACATTTTTCCCCCTGAAAACTAAAATATTAGATATTTTGCTTCCTAATTGTTAGCTAGTCCGTTAGTCAACAACTTTGATTGTCAAAAAATCAATTAAATGACCTTATTACCCTTGAACACATTAATTATACCTCATAATGACACTACTAATTGTTTATAAAGAGAAAAATAAAAATAAAAAAAATTAAATAAAAGTACTTTAAAAAAACATGATTGAAAATAAAAAATTATAAAATTTAATTAAACTTTAAACAAAAATTCAGTATTTCAAAAAATATTTAATGTTTCTTACATTATTTTTACATTAATTAAAAATTTTAATTATTTTTACATTTCATTATTTATATTAATGTTTTTTAAATGAAATTTTTATTTTTACATTTCATTCTTTATATTAATGTTTTTTAAATAAATTATTTAGTATTTAAAAAAAAAAGTTTTTTACATTATTTTTACATTAATTAAAAATTTTAATTATTTTTACATTTCATTTTTTATATTAATGTTTTTTAAATGAAATTTTTATTTTTATATTTCATTCTTTATATTAATGTTTTTAAATAAAAAAATTTTGTACATTTAATTATTTATATTTATTTTTGTTTAAATAATTTTTCATTAAAGTTTAATTGAATTTTATAATTTTTTATTTTCAATTATGTTTTTTTTAATATTTTTATAGTTTTAATTTTTTATTTCTGATTTTTTTTCTTTAAAAACAATTAGTGGTGTCATTATGGGGCATAACTAATGTGTTCAAAGATAATAAGGTCATTTAATTGATTTTTTGACGGTCAAAGTTGTTGACTAACAAACTTCCTAATGGTTATGGGGCAAAATGTCTAATATTTTGGTTTTTAGAGGGGAAAATGACCATTACTAAAACTAGAGGGGGAAAATGTATAATAGTTTAGTTTTTAGGGGACAAATGGTTATTACTGAAACTAGAGGGGGCAAAATGTCTAATATGACAAACTATAGGGGTAAAATGATTATATCCCTTAAAATAAAGATTTCTATACAATATATAATTATGATGAAATTGGAGATATTTTTTACTTTTTATTTTAAGTTGTTTTTTTAAAAAAAAAAAAAAAAATTTAAGTTGTTTGACCACTTAAAAAAAAAAAAAAAACAAAAAAAAAAACAAAACAAAACAAACAAAACAACTTAATAATTATAATTCAGACCCATTAAGTTTTAAGTGAAAAAAACAAATGACCCCTTAATTGAAGATCATCATACGGTTGAACCAATTAACTAGTACATCTAGAGCTGCGAAATTGTAGCATTCAACAAGATCTAGTTGAGGCATGGGGGTGCTGCTATAAAGGTGGTCTTATGGTCACTGCAAAGCGATATGGCTACATTTTATGTTTAATTTTGTTTGAAACAAAAAAAACTTGTTCGATCTAGTGTATTTTCCGCCAAATATATGGTGTCTTTTGGTGTCATTGTCATAACTAATTTTGATATTTACAATGCATTCTATTTAGTGTACCCTGGATTAATTTTGCATTTTTTTTATAATAAACTTAAAAAAAAAAAAAAAAATCTAAGTATATATCATTAATTACCCTATAAGAATTTTCATTTGTGATGATTATGGTGACGATATCAACATCAGCCATGTTTGATGTTGGTAACGCTCTAATGATTAAAGCCATAACGCATGCATGCTACCACTTGACCTTATTACAAATACTAATTATATTGAACAAGTATATTGATGACATCATACATGATAAGCTCGTAGGGATGGCAATTAGACTCGGACCCGCGTGGATCGGGTCTGGGTCCTCACATTCAGGTCACGGGTTGGGTCTGGGTTCGGAATTTTAGAAGTGATTTGGGTCCGGATCGGGTCTAGATCCATAAACCCGGGCCTGGACCCGTAGATCCGAATAGTGAGTGAGTTAAAAAAAATAATAATAATAAATTGAAGAATTTGAGATTGAAATTGAATGCAAATAAGAATATTTTCCTTTTATGTCCTCTATTTATTTATTTATTTTATTCAGTTATATATATATATTTTTTTTGGTATTTTATTATTATTTTTTTATCGTGGGTCCACAAGTCCAGACCCAGACCCGCTAATGTCCTCGATCGGGTCGGGGTCTTCCTAAGACCCACGGGTCCAGACCCATACCCAAACCTGAACCCGAAAATTTTCATGGGTCTGGGTCCAGTAGGACCCGACCCCAACCCATTGCCAACCATATAAGCACGTCCTATATATTCAAACATTTTTGAAAAAAATGCCTAATAATCAACCAACATTTATTTGCTTAAAAATGATGGGTTTTAATTAAAATTATAAATGATGCATAGACGTATGTTATTAAATCATTATATAGATAACGTGATAGTTTGTCTTATTGAAACATAATATATAACCAAAAAAAAAAAAAAAAAAAAAATCTATAAGGAAGCCATAAGCAAAGTCCAAATGGAGAACTGGATAGGGAAATAACTGATTAAAGAGGTGAAAAGTAATAGAAAAGAAAAGGAAGAAAGCAGAGATTGTTGTTTGTACTGTAAATTGTATTAATGGATCATATTGGTTGAGTGTATAGATTGTGTTATTGTGCCATATAGTAATATAATTCTCTATCTATAATAGAAGTCAGAGATAACAAATCAATGAAAGTCCATGAATGTCTGACTAAATAAATCTATAAAAGTCTATATGAATTTATAAAAGTCCGTAGAAATCTATGAAAATCTGTCATTTAAAATAGTTTTTAAATGTCCTCAAGAATCTTAATTGAATACACCCTCCGAAGATAGTGTTTTTACACTAATATATTGTTGCACCGGAGATGCCTAAGATTAAATGACAATTTTAGGGAAAAATAAAATTAAAAAAAAAAAAAAACAGGAATTATCTTTATAAATTTTTAGAACGGTAAGGCTTTTAGAAAATGGATATTTTCATTCTCCCCCCCCCGAGATTTACCTTATTATTAAGACAAAGGCATGGTCGATTTCCCCCCTTAAAATCAAACTAACGTTAAAAAGCCCCCTTCTATTATATTTTCCATCAAGTCAATGGATTTTATGCCCCTTTGATCATTTAAACTAAAGTAAATGACCGTTTTATCCTTCAGTTAACTCTATATAATTACCATTTAACCCTCAAAATATTAATTAAATAAAAAATATATTTTAAAAAACAAAAGATGAAAAATAAAATAAAAAAATTGAAAAAAAGATAGATCTCCACCGTCTATCTTTGAGATGGATAGTGAAAATATCTCTTTTTAATTTTTAATTTTAAATATAGAAATTAAAAAAAAATTAAAAACAAATGTGTGTTTATCTCTTTATAAAAAAAATTCGAAAAAATTTAAAAATAAAAAAAAAGAATTTAAAAACAATAAAATTAAAAAGAATTAAAAAAAAAATAAGATCATCATCTCCAACACCCATCTTCATCTTGATCATCTCCAATAACCATCACCATCTTCTCCACCAAACCAACAAAAAAATTATAAATTTTTTTTTTCTTTAGGTTCGTTTTGTTAAACTCAAACCATAACATTAAAATTAAAATTAAAATTAAAAATCCATCTCCTCTACCTTTATCATCACCATTCTCCTCATCATAAACAACAAAACATCATCACTGGTTCACCCAACAAAATCCCATCACCCAACTCAAATCGTAAAAAAAAAATTGGTGGTGGTGGTGGTATCAACAACAAAAAGAATTTTTAAACAACAAAAATCGCATCACCCAACTCAAATCGCAATCTAATCTTACCCAATCTCCATCTTACCCAATCTTCATTTCACTCATTCAAACCCAATCTTCAGTTCACTCATTCAAATCCAATCTTCATTTCGATCTCTCTCACTCAATCTAATCTCATCCAATTCACCACTCAAACTCAAACAATCAACCCCGAATCAATCCCCAGATCTTTCTCCGAACTGGGTTTCTCTCCCCTCTCCTCTCTCTTACCATCGACCTCTCTCAGTCATTCAAACCTCTCTCTCTTTTCATATTCAATTTGTTTGTGTTTGGTAGATGGGTTTGCGTTTGGTGGATGTTGGTTGTTGAGTGATTATCGATCGATGACGAGGGTGGCTTACTTCGGTGGTGTGACGATGGTGGTGAACAAAGAATTGGTGGTGGTTGTGGGTGTGGGTGTTGGCGTTCGAAAAATCCGGAGATCCATATTGAAAAATCTTTTTTTTAGGTGATGGTGATGTGCTTTTGTTCAAAAAATATTTCCCTCATAGTTTTGTTCAAAAAATTTTTTTCAAGATCTTGATTTTTTTGAAATTTTTTTCCAGATCTAGTTTTGTTAAAAAAAATCTGTTTTTGTGAGGTAATAAATAGATATATATATATATATATATTTAAGTAAATATTTTATTATTATTATTATTATTATTATTATTATTATTATTATTATTATTATTATTATTATTAAATTTAAATAAAAAATAAAAAAAAGATGGATCTCAAAGATGGACAGTAGAGATCCATATTTTTTTTAATTGTTTTTTATTTTAATTATAAATTGAATTTCAGATGGTCAATGATACCCTCCCCATTTAACGGTCAATGGTCAAAATGGATGGAAAATATAATAGAAGGAGGCTTTTTAACATTAGTTTGATTTTTGGGGGGAAATCGGCCAATATGCCGAAACCATGTCCTTGTCTTAATAATACGGTAAATCTAGGGAGAGAAAACGGAAATATCCCTTTAGAAAAAGAAGTGTAAGTCGAAAAAAACTGAATCGTTAAAAAGAAGCCCTCTTGAAAAAAATCACAATTGTTATGAAAATACAATATAAGTGAATGTCTATTCTCACAATGTAACTTGTGTTCCTTCACCTTCCCCAATTTATTCTCTAGTTTATGGTACAATTTACTCTCAAGTTTATGGCTTCATTGATTCTCAAGTTTATTGCTTGTGTCTTTTCATTTGTAACTATTACATTGTGAGCCTATAAAATGGAGGTCTCACCAAGTTGTAAATACTATTAAGAAGTGAATAAAATATCATATTTATATGTTATCTATCTCTTGATTTCCTCTTGTGTTCTTGTGTTCTTACTATTAAGTTTATTTCATGTTATCAGCACGACGTAGCTCTGATCAGGTAAATATTCTTCTTTATTCATTTCATTTTCACAAGGTATGAAAATGTTGTAATTTGTTTTTAACTCACTGCAATAATATTCATTATTTTTCATATTACAAAATATCATGGATTTAACATGTATATTTTTACCCTTATATATTTTGTTATAGTATTTGACATATTTGTGTTTAGAAATTTCTAATAATCATTTTTTGATTTAGCCAACTGAATATGTCGAACATCACAAAACTTGAATCTGCTGCTCCTGATATTTCTGGTGACAACTATCTGTCATGGATTCTTGATGCTGAAATTTATCTTGATGCTAGAATCTGGGAGAAACGATTAAAGAAAAATGAAGCATCTTCACAGGACCGTGCTAGAGCAATGATTTTCCTTCGGCACCATCTCCATGAAGGATTGAAATCTGAGTATCTTATTGTCAAAAATCCATTTGAGCTTTGGACAAATTTAAAAGAGAGATTTAATCACCAGAAAACGGTGATACTTCCAAATTCTCGTTATGCCTGGATGCATTTACGATTACAAGATTTCAAATCGGTCCGTGAGTATAATTCTTCATTATTTAAGATTGTCTCTCAATTGAAATTATGTGGAGAGACAATAACTGAACAAGACATGTTAGAAAAAACATTTTCTACTTTTCATGCCTCGAATTTGCACCTGCAACAGCAATATCGAGAGTGTAGATTTACCAAATATTCTGAGTTAATTTCATGTCTTCTTATGGTTGAGCAAAATAATGAGCTTTTGATGAAAAATCATCAATCTCGCCCAACTGGAACTGTAGTATTCCCAGAAGCGAATGCTAATTCATCAAATAACCGTGGCGGTTATCGTGGTCATGGCCGTGGTCGTGGCCGTGGTCGTGGCCATGGTCATTCACAAGGCCGAGGGAGTCATAATAAGAAGTCTAAATCAAACCACCAGAAGTGGAATAACAATGATGAAAAACAGGAAAAGGGGAAAGTTTTTCAAAACAAGCCCTCTAAAAATCATGACAATGCTTGTTTCAGATATGGAGTAAAAGAGTATTGGTCGCGTACCTGTCGTACGCCTAAACATCTTGTGGAACTTTATCAAGCATCATTGAAGGCAAAAGGAAAAGAGGTAGAAATAAATTTCATTGATCATGATGAGCCTGTTGACATAACTCATCTAGACGTTTTAGATTTCTTTGAGGACCCAAATGGAAATATCGGCCACTTGATTGGTGATGGACATGTTAATGCCAATTAGCATGTTTAATATTATTTTTCAGTGTGTTTTTCATTATGCTTTTGGTGTGTTGCTAGTACTTATTTATCATTATGTTTAAGTGTTTTTCACTATGTTTAAGTTTGTTTTTGAGTATTCTAGCATATTTTGAGTGTGATTCTAATAAAATTTCCTACAGTGTGTGCTTTTGAGGGATAAATTTGTCTTATTATTTAGTTTGCTTTTAAATGAAGTTCGAGTTTTATTTTCAATTATTTCTTAATTAAATTGTAATCTCCTCAAAATTTATTTTATATATATTTATATTAACTTAAGTTTATATATGTGAAGATGGCTTCGGATCATACTAATGATTTGAACAATCGAAAGATGAATGATGGAGATGAATGTCTTGTAGACAGTGCCATAACGCATACAATCCTTCGAAACAAAAATTATTTCACTCACTTAAAATTAGCTAAAGCTAATGTTAACACAAAAGGTACTACAAACCTGATAGACGGCTCCGGAAGAGCAAATATTTTGTTACCAAATGGGACAAAATTACAAATTAATGATGCTTTATATTCTAGCAATTCTAGAAGAAATTTGCGAAGCTTTAAAGATATCCGTCTTAATCAGTACCACATTGAGACTACCAACGAAGATAATATAGAATACCTTTGCATTACTTCTATTGTATCATGCCAGAAGCAGATACTAGAAAGATTTTTTGGACTTTCTTCTAGGTTATATCAAACTACCATACGAACTATAGAAACAAATCTTATATTAAGCCAGAAGTTCAATGATCCAAAGACTTTTATGCTTTGGCATGATAGACTTGGTCACCCAGAATCAATTATGATGCGGAAAATTGTTGAAAACTCACATGGACATTCTATAAAGAACCTGAAGATTTTTTTGCCTTCTGATAACCCATGTGCAGCTTGTTCTCAAGGCAAATTAATTACAAGACCATCCATAACAAAGGTCAATTTTGAATCTCCAAGTTTTTTGGAAAGAATTCAAGGTGATATTTGTGGACCCATTCACCCATCTTGTGGACCTTTTCGATATTTCATGGTTTTAATAGATGCGTCAACTAGGTGGTCACATGTTTGTTTGCTCTCTACCCCGTACTGTTGCATTTGCAAGACTTCTTGCTCAAATTATTAAATTACGAGCACAATTTCCTGATTATCAAATTAAAAAAATTAGACTAGATAATGCAGGTGAATTTACATCTAAGGTTTTTGATGATTATTGCATGTCAATCGGTATTGATATAGAGCATCCTGTTGCACATGTCCATACTCAAAATGGTTTGGCAGAATCCTTGATAAAATGTCTTCAATTAATTGCCAGACTTTTGCTTTTAAAATCAAAATTACCCGTTTCTTCATGGGGACATGCAATATTACATGCTACATCGTTAATTTGTATTCGACCGACTAGTTATCATAATTTTTCACCTTCGCAACTTGTAATTGGCCAACAACCAAATATTTCTCATTTGAGAATTTTTGGTTGTGCTGTTTATGTTCCAATTTCACCCCCACAAAGGACAAAAATGGGTCCTCAACGAAAACTTGGAATTTATGTTGGCTATGATTCTCCTTCAACAATTAGATATCTTAAGCCTTTAACAGGGGATATTTTCACCGCAAGATTTACGGATTGCCAATTTGATGAACGAGTTTTTCCGTCGTTAGGGGGAGAAAAGATAGATAAACAACGTGAGCTTATATGGAATGCATCATCTTTCGATTGTTCAAATCATTAGTATGAACAAGTTTTTTCGTCGTTAGGGGGAGAAAAGATAGATAAACGACGTGAACTTATATGGAATGCATCATCTTTATCTCAGTTTGATCCTCGAACAAATCGATGTGAATTGAAGTTCAAAGGATTATTCAGTTGCAAAATATTGCAAATCAAATTCCAGATGCATTTACCGATTCAAGGAGAATATTAAAATCACATATACTTGCTGAAAATGTCCTAGTAAGGGTTGATGTCCCTGAAGGACAATCAGATAAGGTAAATGAAATTAAACCAAGCTTGAAGCGTGGTAGACCAATTGGTGCAAAAGACTTAACTCCAAGGAAAAGAAGAATACAAATGAAGCTTCAAAATAAAAGTAGCTCTCCTGAAGAAGCCATCATCGAAAATAAGATAGAAAAAATTAATCGATCTGAAAATGATCAAATTACTCCCGAAGAAGTATATGTACCAACAACTAAGGAAATACAAATTTCCCCTAAAGAGGAACAAAATGATCATGTAGATTTACAAAATAAAGAAATTTTAATCTCCCCAGATGAGACTCATGGACGAATCTCAATAGATTATTTTGGTTCTAAGAAATTCCTGGATCGATGAAATATTAACATTGATGATAAATTTGCATTTGTTGTTGCTCTTGATATTATGAATAATGATGAAGATGTTGAACCAACAACAGTGGAAGGATGTCGACATAGAAGAGATTGGCCAAAATGGAAAGAAGCAATCCAAGCAGAACTAAAATCACTCGAAAAACGTGAAGTTTTTGGACCTGTTGTCCTGACGCCTAAAGACATCAAACCTGTCGGGTATAAATGGGTTTTTGTTAGAAAACGAAATGAGAAAAATGAAATTGTGAGATACAAAGTACGACTTGTAGCACAAGGTTTCTCGCAAAGATTAGATATTGACTATGAGGAGACTTATTCTCCAGTGATGGATGCAATCACATTTCAATTTTTGATTAGTTTAGTAGCCTTAAAAAGGCTTGATATGCGTCTTATAAACGTAGTAACAACATACCTGTATAGATCTATTGATACTGATATATATATGAAAATCCCTGAAGGATATAAAATGAATGAAAATTTAAAACATAGAAGCTTGTATTCAATTAAGCTACAAAGATCTTTATACGGGTTAAAACAATCTGGGCGCATGTGGTACAATAGCTTAAGTGAATATTTATTGAAAGAAGGATATGCAAATAATCCAATTTGCCCATGTGAGTTCATTAAAAAATCAGAAATTGGATTCGCTATCATTGTGGTATATGTTGATGATTTAAATCTCATTGACAATCTTGAAGAACTCACAAAAACTACTTCTTACTTAAAAGATGAATTTGAAATGAAAGATCTTGGTAAAACGACATTTTGCCTCGGCCTGCAGATCGAGCGGAATATTTATTCATCAATCAACATATACGGAAAAAGTCTTAAAGCGTTTTTATATTGATAAAGCTTATCTATTAAGCACTCTAATGGTTGTTTGATCACTTGATACAGACAAAGATCCATTTCGTCCAAAAGAAGTTGGTGAAGAGCTTCTTGGTCCTAAAGTACCATATTTAAATGCAATTTAAGCACTTATGTACCTTGCAAATTGTACAAGGCTTGACATTGCATTTGCAGTCAATTTACTAGCAAGGTATAATTCTGCACCAACTAGAAAACATTGGAATGACGTTAAACATGTATTGCGTTATCTTTATGGAACAATTGATATGAGATTATTTTACTCAAGGAGATTAAAATCAGAATTATCCGGATATGCGGATGCTGGATACCTTTTTGATCCACATAAAGCTGATCACAAACATGATATTTATTTACCTGTGGAAATACTGCTATCTCATGGAGATCTGTTAAACAAAAAATGGTTGCCACTTCCTCAAACCATTTGGAGATATTGTCAATTCATGAAGTTAATAGAGAGTCTATTTGGTTAAGATCTATGATACAACATATTCGGGAAACATGTGGACTATCTTCAATAAAAAATAGTCCCACAATATTATATGAAGATAATGCTGCTTGCATTGCACAGATTAAAGGAGACTATATTAAAGGTGATCGAACTAAGCACATTTCACCAAAATTCTTTTATACACATGAGCTCCAAAAGAATGGTGAAATAGATGTTCAAAAAATACGCTCAAGTGAAAATCTTGCAGATTTATTCACAAAAGTGTTGCCAACCGCAACATTCACGAAGTTAGTGCATAATATTGGGATGCGGCAATTGAAAAGTATTTCTCAAACAATTGAGACGGTAACATCAAAATGAGCATATTGATGAGGGGGAGTAATTGTTTTGAAGGAAAATCTATATACTGTACTTTTTTTCCTTCACTGAGTTTTTATCCCACATGGTTTTTCTCGGTAAGGTTTTAATGAGACAGTTGTTATCACCTCCAATATTATTTTTAAGATACATATGAATAATATACTCTTTTTCCTTCATTGGTATTTTTTCCCATAGGGTTTTTTCTAATAAAGGTTTTAACGAGGCATATTCTATATAAAATGGACATTCATGGGGGAGTGTTATAAAAATACAATATAATTGAATGTTCAATCTCACAATGTAACTTGTGATCTTTCACCTTCCACATCCCAATTTATTCTCTAGTTTATAGTACCATAAGTTTATGGCTCCATTGATTCTCAACTTTATTACTTGTGTCTTTTCATTTGTAACTATTACATTATGAGCATAGGAGATCCCACCGAGTTGTAAATAACATTGAGAGTGAATTAAATATCATTTTTATATGTTATCGGTCTCTTGATTTCTTCTGTTCTTACCATTAAGTTTATTTCACAAATCAGTAAATCACCGCCGAAATCGTTAAGTCCCAATCCAACTCTCTAATTTGCCCCATCTCCTGATAGGCAGCCAACAGCCGTTCACCGCCCTGTCTGCTACCTACCGCCGCCGTCAAAGCACCCGCTTTACTATGGCGTCATCGGCTGAACCTGACTCGAAGGTAACAAAATCTTCTTTTGTGTTTTTTTTTCCTACTGTTAAAAGTCTTGAAGTTCTTCAAAGAGAGAATTTTTGTTGTTGTTTGATTTGCAGGACGATGCGACAACAGCGAGTGTGGTTGATAAATACAATGTTGAAGCCACAGAAATTCTCGCTAACAGTGCGCTGGTTCGAGTTCAATTACTATGTCTTTTTTCCCCTTTTTTTTTCTTCGTTTCATATTTCTTTATTATAATGCTGTTTTGTTTTTTCAGCATTTGCCAATTACACAGGCGGCGCCAATATATGAGCAACTTCTCTCGGTGTTTCCTACAGCTGTGAGTGAGTTTGGTTGATTATCTTTGGTGTTCTTATGTGCTTTCTATTTGTTTATTTATTTTATTTGATTTAAGTGTAGGACAAGTTGTTTGCACGTGTTTGTTTTCCTGTTGGATGCAATTGGTGTTAGTTGTTGATAGAATTGAGTCGGAAGTAGGAGGAAAGGAAGCGGGGTGTGAGTTATTTTTCACTGCAAAAGAACTTTGGAACCATGATGTAAGCTAGTTAAGTCAGTGAGGCTGGTGTCGGTTGTCATGGGATCATATTTATCTTTGTTTATGAAGGATTTTGTGCTTTTGGTGGGTGGAGAAAAGCATTGGTTTTATGGAAATGTTCTGTTTGAGCAATTTTATGGGTAATTTGGCAAGCAAGAAATTAAAGGATTCGTAAAAATTCCAAATTTTTGGAGATATATCTTTTGTGGGATTAAGTATGTTCTTTGCATCTTTGGACACGAGTCTTTAAATAATTTCAGGACACTTCTTAATTATTATAGCTATTATTGCTTAGGAGCCTATAATAAACTTAAGGAGCTGAGTTTTTCTTAATTGGTCAACTTTAGAGTTAGATATTGTTTTGAATGTCTTCATCCTAGCATGTAATTTGAGATTATATGCTCAGATTTCATCTTTGTCTTGAAGATAAAAGACTTGAAGAATTGCATATTTAAAAACTCACCTAACCCAACCCATTAGACGTCGAAGAAGACATAGCACAAACAGCCATTTTAGCTGCCACTTAGCATAAACAAAATTTACCAATGCTGGTTGGTATGAAGCCTGCAGCCTATGTTGTAAATTAAGATTTGTTCTCATGCCTGCTAACTAGGATGCACTGTTGTATAAACTGACTGCTGCCATTTGAGTTGCTAGTTATTTCCTTTGGTTGTTTCGGTGGTTGGTGGACCGAGTATTCCTCTTCTTTATGAATTACTTTTGCCCATTATGGAAAGGAAAAGAGAATTTTTATTATGTGAAAGCTATTCCACATATTTTGATGTTATGGGAGACTTTGTATGTTATTTCTTATTGAGATTAATGTTAAAGGTGTTCATGTATGAAAGCTATACTAAAGATTGGGCACAATATTTCCTTTTTTATGGATTGTTGATCTAATAAACCAACACATGGTGTAAAGTTATTAAAATGTTCATGTAACTTTGCAATTCCATTCCATATTTGACCGTCTTCTTTGCCTTGTTATATAGGACTTTTGTTCTTTAATATTCTGTGACATGACTTATTAAAGCCATTTCTCCTTCTCTCCAGGCGAAATATTGGAAGCAATATGTGGAGGCTCACATGGCTGTAAATAATGATGATGCCACAAAGCAGATATTTAGTCGGTGTTTATTGAACTGTCTTCAAGTTCCTCTCTGGTATTTTTTTTTTTTTTTTCCATATTTGCATATTTTGTGTACTATCTCATCAATATTTGTGCTTGAGCTGATGTCGAACTTGGTCTAGTGAATTTCCTCTTTAATTAACTTGAGTTATTTAATTTTTCTAATTTGTTTTTTATTACTGGATCATCAATTGACTTACAACAAAGTTGCACTCATTTGAGCTGTAGGCTGTAGCTCAATTGGATTTTTGGTGAATTTATAGCTGAATGACTGAATCTATAAACTTATTTTTAATATGGTTCTTGAATATCTGAGGAAAGAAAATATTTGTAATTGAAAATTGAAATGCATTGTTATTTAAGCAAACCACACAGGTTTGCTCTATTTCGAAGCCGTGTAGTTTTGACATGTTTTGGAATTGCATTAATTTCCTACAGGATCAGGACCCTCAAAATTGATTGATTTTTAATATTTTAAATCATTTTACCTGTATAGCTTACAAGTTAGATGGAGTCTTTCAAATTTCTTGATATATGACGATTAGTTTTCGTCTGGCTTTCTTTGAGTGGATCTTATCTTGATCTTGATCTTGTGGGGTATAAGAAATAAAAAAGTAATCAATATGCTTGAGGAAAAATTCTATACTGATAAGAGAAGCTTGTGATACATCTAGCATTGATTATCACCCAATTTTGTTACAAGAAGATAATAATGGTAGATGCTCTTCTTGTTGTTTGCAACTTTAGATATGATGTATGAATCACTATTTTGTTTACACAATCTTTCTTTTCACCAGATATGATGTGTATGTCCAAATTATTTAACTTTTAGTCACACATTTGCAAAGGATTTGGTAGACAACACGCTGTTTGTGTTTCTCTTTTTCCTGTTTCTCTGTTTGCTTTTTTAGATTTAAATTTTGTTTCACGCAAAAGAAAAAAAATTATACTCAAACAGATTATTTTTCTATTTTAAATAATAGGGAAAACTGAAGCTATGAAAAATATTCTGGCCAACTATGTTAAGTATCCAATTTTTTTACACATTAATGTTTATTGCAAAATTCCATGTGTTAACTTCTATTAACCCACATCATACACATGGAATTCTCCAATATTCAAAGAACTAATACTCATCACCCATGATTGTCTACTATAGACGCATGCCAATATTAGTTGCAATTGCTATAAGAATCATGCTATCAACCATCAATCAACTTTACTATTACCTTTGTCTTTCGACTGAAATTGTGATGCAGTATGCTTAAATTACTACTGTCTATCGGTCGACGGTCAGTGCTTGTAAATCTGTTTTTCATCTGTATTTTGTTACTATTATTTTATTTATTTAATTTTTTTTTTTTTTGTGGCTTAAACAATTCGTTTATAACCTTTGTTTCTTTCTACTGTCTTTCTCTTGTCAACTTATTTGAAGCTTTCTTCATATTGCTTATTTTGTTTCTGTAGGAGATGCTACATTCGATTCATTAGGAAAGTCAATGAGAAGAAAGGTGTAGAGGGTCACGAAGAGACTAGAAAAGCTTTTGATTTTATGCTTAGCCATGTCGGTATGTTTTTTTATATCTGACTATTAGGTTGTTTGCCATTACTGTAATTAACCGCAATATGTTTCCTTTAATTTAGCATTCGCAAAGATTTGATCCCAAGGGTAGTTTGACGCATAAGTAGATGTTTGGAAATTTTGGTTTATGTTGTTAAAAGGCAGAATTTGGGATATGTTGAAAAAGAGTTGAGAAGTTAGATCTAACCCACACTAGGTTTTGAAAGGAGGGAAAGAGGGTAAATGAGTGTTAATGGCTATTCAATAGTCTTAACTTCAATAAAAAAATTTGACAATCCTCATCTGGGTCTTTAAGATTTATTTTCTGAAATGAAACACTCAAACATAAATGTATTACCAAATTAAGATAATGCCAAAACTTACAATACATGTAATAGTAGAGACTAATTCATTACTCTTAAGCAATTTCCATTAAAGTAATCAACTGCTTAAAAAAAAAAGAAGAAAGTAGTCAACAAAATTAGATAATTACACTATATGCAATGATGAGAATAAAATTTTTGCTACTGTTGCATTATCCTTTTTATCAGATGTAAAAGCCCATCTGTTTATTTTTTATTTTTTTATTTTTTTTTCCAAAAATGATTATCAGATGCAATTTCAATGGGCAGGGTTGCATCAAGATGTTCCCGAAAGAAATTAGAAGTCAAAAAGGTCTTAAGTAAAGACATTGACATATCAGTTCTCTTGTTTTCAGTTTCCACAAGTTGGCTAACAGGATATGTTGATAGAAATGGAACAATATTTTTGAAGTTTATCGTTGGCTTTGTTTCATCTTCAAACATATATATATATATATAAAATATATGAAGTTAAAATACAAGGTCAGAATAAAACAAGACAAACATAATTGAATAACAACTTACCAAAATTCTTTTCTATTGGTTGCATTTTTTTTTATTTGCTTATTTCTGATGCATGTGCTACCAGGATCAGACATAGCATCTGGGCCCGTATGGGTGGAGTACGTCACCTTTTTAAAGTCATTGCCGGTTTGTTGATTCCTTCATCTACTTTTCTTTGTTAACATTACGAACTTTATCTGGTGGTTTAAATCCCAGGGTGTAACTAATATCCTTAAGCAAGGATACTCCTAAATTTTCTGCCAAAAGGAGCAACTTTTATTAGGTCATTGTTGTTTATGCCTTACGGTATACAATAATGTTGCAGGCTCTAAATGCACAGGAAGAGTCACAAAGGATGACTGCACTGAGGAAAGCCTACCAAAAAGCCATTATTAATCCAACCCATCATGTTGAGCAACTTTGGAAGGACTATGAGAATTTTGAAAATTCTGTCAGCCGCCAGCTGGTAATTATTTGTTTTGGATGGTGTATGTGACCATTAATGTGATGTGTGTGTTTGTGGGTGCATCTTTATGTTTATGATATGTTTAATAATTACAGGACTGGGAGTCTGATGATATTTGTTGGGCAGGCTAAAGGACTTATATCTGAATATCAACCAAAATATAACAGTGCCAGGGCCGTATATAGGGAGCGGAAGAAATATATTGATGAGATTGATTGGAATATGCTGGCTATACCACCAACTGGCTCATACAAGGCAATTTTCTGATGCACTTCATGGTTTTCACCCAAATATGCATTTAACATGAGTGAACTTCTATTAATGTTTGGGAGGGTTTGGTGTATATTCAATTATTTTAATAAAGAATTAAAAGAAAAAAGATACATGTAGTGATGTCGTGTTGACCCTTGAAAGCAGTGTCCCTTTCGTCCTATAGAGTTAGCAATAAAGTTTGTTATCTTGTTTGCTCCTTTGCAAACCCCTTACTGTTCTTGTCCATTTAACTCATAAGCAGTTCTTTTGAAACAAAAACTGCAAGGATAGGTAGTTGAGACGTAACTTGCTTCTTAAATGGGCTGTGTAGGACTATCTATTAGAGAACCCACATGTGAAGCTTAAGATGGGATGAATCCCACATTGAAAACATAAAAGAGAATGGTATATATACATATACTAATGAATGTCACAACCCAATAGACTAGTCTCTTGGATTGTAAATTTGTATGGCACTAATGCTAACCACCAATATATATACCACTTCTCATAAACACATAAAAATACATAAGTATGGAGATTTAACACTATCAACATTTAGTTATAGTTAAAATTTCTTGAACAATGACATGTGTATTACTTGTTTCAACTATTTGGAAGATTCACATAATATATCATTCCTTGTCAAATTTGATATGAAACATTTTGTTTTCTTGTTTTCTTCTCACAGGAAGAACTGCAGTGGACAGCTTGGAAGAAGCTGTTAGCCTTTGAAAAGTAAGAAGTCTGATCACTTTTCCATTAATAACTTTTATGTTGCGTAACTATTTATTGGCTTGGCATTTGCTTTGTAAATATATTGGGTTTGTGCAATTTAATATCTCTTACGTTGTCAGAATATCTACAGCATGATTTTAAAGGCGTTTTGAGGCTTACATCTCAAGGCTATGAGGCACTCAAAAAAGCCTTGAGGCTTAAGCCTCGCTGGATTGCTGAGAGGCTTAAGCCTCAGCTCTCTTGAGGCTTACCCCTCTTGAGGCTTATAAGGCTTAGCCTCAGAAAAAGAACAAGTTTTTAACTATCATGTTGATGTTTGGGCTTTTATTTTCTAAAAAAGTTTTGGGCCACAATTTTGGGATTAAGTTTGGGGTTTAGTTAGTAAAAAAGTTTAAAAGACAACATTAAAACACAAATAAAACAACAAAAGAAACTGCTCCAACAAAGAACTGCACAAGGAAAACAGCCTGTTTCTCTTCTTCTCCAACAAAGGACACACAACATATGTCTCTTTATGTAGGGAGTTTACAATTGATAGATGAAGGTGAAGATGACTTTGGAGATGAAGACAATGAGATTGGTTTCGATGATGTTGATGGAGAAGAACTAAATAATTTTGAATACGATCATCTTCCAAATGATCCCAATCCCAATAGTCTTGATGAGAATGATGATTAGATAGCGTCATAGATTTTAACTCTAAAACTTGTTCTAAATTTTGTATGGGATAAGAGGATTCATGGTTTTTAGTCTTTTATTTTACGACTTTGCTTTGTTATTATTTTCTCTATTAAGAACTACATCATAATGTTTGTTTTTATTTAATGTTGATGTTATTGAGTCATTGATCTTATGGTTTGAAATATGAATTTCTAATTTTTTTAATGTTTTTAATTTTTTTTTTTTAATTTAATAGAGGCTTACGTCTCATTTCGCCTCGAGGCTTACGCCTCATGATGCTAAGGTAAAACGCCTTGAGTGCTTGAGGATCGATTTGGCCTTTCAATACCTTGATCTACAGTATATTTTTATTCTAATGAGCTTTGAAATGAAATGCTTTCTAAATTTTATTTGTGGACTTTGGTTTATAGATTCACAGATGGACCATTTTCTTAATCTAATTCTGAAAGCTGTGAGCCTGTGACTTTCTAGGTTTTGGGAGATTTAGATGTATCTTTTGTTTGTTTTTGATTCTTTTAGGTTTTGGTGGATTGCTTTTCAATATAATTTGTGATCTTGTTTTTATCATTAAATAAAATTACAAAAAAATCCTTTGTTTGTTTCTTATTAGAAGTATTTATTTTAAGTGATTTTTATTTATATTGACTGTACCTTTGTTGCAGGGGAAACCCTCAAAGGATAGACTCTGCATCGTCCAACAAGCGGATCATATTCACTTACGAGCAGGTAGAGCAAATGGTAGTTTTATGCAATTCCTGTGCATTAAATTTTAGGAAGTAAATGGCTCTAAAGTCCTGTTAGTTCATGAATAGCATCTTTCTTTCTTTCCTTTTATTTATTTATTTTTTCGGGTGGATTTAGTTTTGATTTAAACTTAAATGCTTGCAAGAATCTACAATTGCTATTATTTAGGATGCATAACCAGTATGTGGAGCAAAATTCAATCTCAGAGTGTGGAAATGGTAGGAATTCCTCTGATTTCGAAATAGAACCAATTTTTTGTGTTAGGTTATGTAGTAGTATGGTTCAATGATTGACTCACCTTGGAGGAACATAATTGATTTCTTTTAGTTAGTCAAATTTAAGATTGTTTTTGCTTAAACGGTTAGATTACCTAGAATTACTTTATGATGGGATGTATTGAGCTGACTTGAGTTAAAATCTTCAATTGAACGATTCAGTCTTCTAGTCATCTTTTACTTTGAAAATATCGACTTCTTGCCGTCTTTATTTTGTCAAGATTTGTGGTGTAATGTAAGTTGCTTGAATTATTGGGTTAGGAGGTGCTGTAATATGGATAGTTCACTTACATTTCAATGTTTCATCAAGTAGTTCTGACATCTCTTGTTCTCTAAAACCTTTTTTGAAAATTTGATCATTTTCTAGATGTCTCAGATCTTTTCACATTCTGCATATTCCCACATACCCTCCGTCCTTTACACTTAAGATGTCTTCCAAATTTCATTGTTTTGAAACTCTGCAAGAGTTACCTGGTTCTCTTTATCTTCAATTGGACTTTCATCCCATGCCCCTCTCCATGTTCTCATTAATTAATCAGTTGAAAGAGGATAGAGGAGATGAAATTTAAGTCCTCGGGAAATTTCTCTGGCAAGTTATAATTTTTATTGTTGCTACATGATGTTCTACACTTCAACTTAACCAGCCGAGTCCATTTGGACAGCCAGCATGCTTCTGAAGGTAAATTTTGTGGAATGGGCCGCAGCTCATGGGAGGATTGGCATAGGGGATATTGTTAAAAAATTATATACAGCACTTGTCTCTTCCCTTCCCAGTGATTCATGTGCAAAGTAGCTAGAAGATAAGGCTACCTGTTTCTTCATTGTCCAGTTGCTTCTAACTTAGAGAAGGAAACTATAAAGGCAGTTAATATCTCGCTGAATCAGCTTGCCACCTTAAATTCTCTTATCATGGAGAATGTTTTTTTTTTTTTTTTTTTTTTTTTTTTTTTTTTTTTTTTTTGTATTTGGTGACGGTGAAAAAAGAGTTTTTAAGTAAATGAGTGGTTTTGGCGACTATTTGGGTAATATGGAAAGAAACAAATAGTAGTGTTCTGGTAGGCGCTAGGTGCTAGTCGGGCAGCAGCCCGGTGCCTAGCGTCTAGGCCACCTAGTCGGTGCGGTCGGAAAGCCAGATTGTTTAACAATTAAACAACTAAACCAATACAAATCCTAAACAATTAAGCAACTTTAAAACAAAAAACGAAACAATTAACAAAGACAAACCCTAGACGAATGGGGATGGCGGCTGCAGTGACGAGAGGGGTGGCTGGTTGCCTGATCTGGTCAAATTGATTTTTGGCTTCAACTTAATGAAGCCCAAAACGGCAGTGTTTTAGGCTTCATGAAGTTGAAGCCAAAACAGCACCGTTTTAATAAGGCCTGTTTTTTATTTTATTTAATTAATTAATTTATTTTTAAAACCTAGATCGACTAGTCGGTGCCAACTACGCCTTTGGCCGCCCAGGAAGGCCAATTTGGCCTTATCTGGGGTGGCTGGAGGCTGCCTAGTGTCTTGGCGGCCGCTTAGACCGTTTTTTCGAACCCTGAGAAATAGAAACTTTTGAAAGCAATGAGAAAGAAGATGCAATGTCTGTGAACAGAATTAAGTTCCCCACCATCTTTGAGGCTTCAGTCTTCAAAATATCACCGTCTTCATTCATTTAAATTGGAAAGAAGTATTGGGACAACTATGTGCATCTCAGTGTCTGTTCTTTTTGTTCTTTTGAGCCTGGTTAGTGAGAGCATTTTTGGATATCTCTCTTTGAGGCTCGTACTATTTAGAATTTTGTTGAGATGTACACTGGTCTCGTGGACAGTCTGTCACCTTTTAAACCCTAATTATATTGCTATTTCTTTATTCCGTTTCTAATGATTTGCTTAATGCATTGCGCTGGTGTACAGTGTATGATGTATCTATACCATTATCCTGATATATGGTATGACTATGCCACATGGCATGCAAAAAGTGGGTCTATAGATGCTGCAATCAAAGTGTTTCAGAGAGCTTTGAAGGCCCTTCCAGGTAATTGGTTGCTCCTCTTTGCCTCTCAACCTAGAATTTTTAAGAATATCTTAACCCCAAGGGATTGCCTAGTGATTCAAGGGGTCTGGACGTGGGGCTTTCAACCAAATGGTCAGGAGATCAATACTCCTTGCTTCCTTGGGACCACCTAGTTAGGATTTTAATATCTATAGGTTTTTCTCGATACCAAGGTTGTAGCATGCAACAGTATCCCACAGTTTAGAACTTAGTGAACAAGGGAAAGGTTGGGAGACTTTTGGGTATCAAATAAGAAACACAAAATAATCAAAGTATATCGTTTGGTAATAGATTTTTCAAGAATATCTAAAGTAATTTTTCTGTCTTCAATAGTAGCTAGAATAGTATGTAAATTGTGTAAGATTTATAAATCTCTCGCTAGGCTTCAGGTTCCCTGGCTTGTCCACAATTATCTCTTAAGCCTTTTATTTATTTTTTGGGCAAGAAACCAAAAAATTGATGAAAAAAGAAGAGTACAAAAGAAGTGAACTAGGGAACCACAGATCAGAGAAAAAGAAAAATATGCTTCTTTTTTACCTGCATAAATTTATTCCTGTGATCAGATTCTGAAATGTTAAGATATGCTTTTGCGGAGTTGGAGGAATCCCGTGGAGCAATTCAGGTGTGAAAATTGTGACATGTTTTAAGTAAAATGCTTTGAATCACTTGCTTCTTGCTATTTAGCTATGCTTTTCTTTTGATGCAGGCTGCAAAGAAATTATATGAAGGCCTTCTCGGGGATGGTGTTAATACGACAGCACTAGCACATATACAAGTAAGAAAATTTTCATTGTTAAGGGCACTTGTTTTTGTAAATATAACTCTGCTGGGTGGACAAGTGTTTCTCAGAGCTAGAAAAATACCTGCATATATGGTTTGGCCCAGGATTTGGACTTTGGAGGATGAAAAAAGATATTATGATTCAAATGAAACTTGGATCAAGGCATGCTAGTTTCAGAATTATGGCTCGAAACCGTTGAGCCACGAGCCCTGGGGTTAAACCCTAGTCGGCTAAATCAACGAAACTAGAAGAAAATATTCTGAAATAATTTGTTTTTATGTGTAGAAGAATTGTAATCATGGAAACTTGTGGGTCGGGCACTGAAACTTTTAAGAAATGCATGGAAAACCAATACTGTTTTAAAAAAAATATATATATATATATATATATAATTTGATGACGGCATTGAAACTTTTAGGAAATGAATGGAAAACCAATACTGTTTTTAAAAAATATATATAATTTGATGACGTCCATTTACCCGTATTGTTAATAACTGTTGGCCGTACTTTCAAAATAATCTAGTGTTTGAAATAATTATGTTTCCTAGGATGCTAATAATTTGTTTTTAATGTTTCATGATGTAGTTTATACGTTTCCTAAGAAGAAATGAAGGAGTTGAAGCAGCTCGCAAGTACTTCCTTGATGCTCGCAAATCCCCAAACTTCACATACCATGTATACGTTGCTTATGCCTTGATGGCCTTCTGTCTTGACAAGGATCCAAAGGTTTTTTTTTTTATCCATTTTATTTCCCATAAATATTGTGGTATAGCTTTATGTTTAGTGTTCTAGTAGGCACTAGGTGCTAGTCGGGCGGCAGCCCAGCGCCTAGGCTGCCTAGGCGTTGCTGCTGCAATCAGAAATTTTTTTTTTTCCTAAATAAAACGACGCTGTTTTGAAGGGGCAGTTTTTTTTTTTAAAAAAAAAATACTGCCTAGGCGGAATCAATGACTTCAACTCCGCCTAGGCTGCCTAGCGCCGAATAGGCGGCCGCCCGGCATCGAATAGACACTAGGCTGCCTAGGAAGGCCGATTTGGCCCAAATCGCCTAGTGCCTAGGCCGCTTTTTCGAACACTATATGTTATATAGAGCACTATAATTATAGTAAGTCGTGACATGTTGGTAATGGATTATGTAATCAAAGCTATCTTTGAGATTAGATAAAAGTGAAAAATAGAAAATAGAAAAATAGAAAAAAGCTTCCCTTTGAGTTGTGCTGAAATTTTATGTATATCTATAATATACTATTTGTGGATCTGCAACTAAGGGAAAATTTCACCACCTATTGACTATTGTTACACTCTAGATGATTTATAGAAAGTTGTGGAAGGTCTCTTTACTGTTGTATATTCATGCAGCTTGCACATAATGTTTTTGAAGCAGGATTGAAACGTTTCATGCATGAGCCTGTGTACATCCTTGAGTGAGTTCTACTCTTTAGCCTGATCTTAATTCTTTAAAAGATTATAAATATTAAGTTGCTTTATTGGGCACATTTTAACCCATAATATTGGTGACGGCATATTGTCCAATGGAACATAGTACCTCATTGGTGGGCTATGTATTCAAAATGTTTAGCATGATACAGTTAAGATGTTTACTCACTTTTTCCCCACTTATCAGCTTGACTAGTGCCCAAGGAACCACCAGTGGGCCCAATAGGTTTGGCCTGACTATTTGTGCTCTTAGTTGGCTGAATATTTGTAAGGTCAGATAATGGGAGCAAAGTAGGGCTACCTTATTATTTAATTTTATGTCTGCGACCAATTCCCACAAAATGTGGATGTTGTGGTTGTCAAGGCTAAGGTTGGATGGGTTACCAACATTGTGATGTGGAAAAACTGACTTGTTCGACAGATGCATCTAATTTTTTGAAAAAAAGAGTATATATTATGGGTGCATTCCTCCTGTTTATATACAACTGTACAACCATTGTCATTTTCTTACCTCCGTAGTAGATTGTCCAAGTTTTAATTATTTGGTTCTTGATGTTTAGATACACAGATTTCTTGTCCCGATTGAATGATGATAGGAACATTCGTGCTTTATTTGAGAGGGCATTAAGCTCACTACCACCAGAGGAATCTATTGAGGTATAGTATGTATATTATTCTTGTATATTCTAGGAGGGTGGTTGTGTGACAGTTTGAATTAAGAAATGTTAAAGCAGCCAAATACCATTTAATTTCCAACTACCAACCCTGCCATCTGATTGATTAATTTCATAAATGTCCCAACCAGACATTCTTGAAGTGTATCTTACATATGCTATTAAAGTGAAAATCTTAGCCCAAATTCCTAGTCTGCTATTTACCAATCATATAGATAACAACTGAAATTGTGTAACTATGGTATATTTTATATACGATTTGTGATTTTGCTATCAGGCATACTTTATTTGATTTTTTTCAGGTTTACTTGTGTAATGTTTGTGGAAAATCAGAAAAGAAAAGAACTTTGTATTTCGTATTTTTGTTTTCTTAGTCTCTTTAGACTATATACAACTTCTTCCCGAGATAACTACTAGAGAAGGAAGAGTTGTAAGTAGATACAAACTCTCCTAAGTTTAATCCCTATAAGAGCATCTCCAATGCAAATATGCATTTTTGAGTGCCACATCAGCATTTCTATTTATTATGGACCCACTTTGAAATTATTTTTAGAGAAATACATATTCACATCTCCAATGCAATTATCTAAAATCAAATATGCATCCATTTTATAACCAATCATAATAAAGCAATTATTCCACTCTCTCTCCTCTTTTATTTTACAATTAAAGAGCTTTAATATTATTGGTGGAAAGAGTTAGAAATCCTAATCATCATTTCTAGGAGAGTATCTAGAATTAGAAACTCGACTCTATATTCTCTTGACTCTTTTTTTAACGCATCTTCATATTGAAGTTAATAATTGTATTGGAAAGAGTTTCTCTAACTTTTTAACTATCTATATGGC
Organism: Acer negundo; assembly: GCA_035582765.1. Taxonomy (NCBI): domain Eukaryota; kingdom Viridiplantae; phylum Streptophyta; class Magnoliopsida; order Sapindales; family Sapindaceae; genus Acer; species Acer negundo. The sequence goes on along the minus strand of CM069241.1, from coordinate 21,459,407 downwards.
AGTCAATTTTCTCTAAATGCATATTTGCATCGAAGATGCTCTAATTATTAGTAAATAACTCTAGTAAATAAACATTCCAACATTGTTAAACTATATTTTTTTTATTGCTTATATCCTTATTACTAGTTGCAATGCCCATTTGCAGGTATGGAAAAGATTCACCCAATTTGAGCAAATGTATGGAGATTTAGATAGCATGTTGAAGGTAGTAATTTTTTTTTTTTATGAATGGTTTTCTGCTGGCGTATTCTTTGAATTTTGATTCGTCTCGCTTTTATTTTTGAAGCTCTCTAGCCTTTTCTTCTATCCTTTATTTCTGAATTAACCATGATGCTACGATTTGTTAGCCTATTGTTAATGGTTTCTGCATCATTTAGTTATGGGCCGGGCAATATTAACTTGAATATTTTAGTTATCTTTAGAATTTCAACTTCTATCCATTCATTTACTCCTAAATCCTAATCCTTGGGAAAAAAGTTGATAAATTTGGAGTAAAAAATAACCCTTGGATTAAGAATAAATGATTTTAGATGTTTTACAAATTTAAGTTAAAATCTAAGTTAATATAACCTCACCCTTTAGTTATAGATTATTACATTCAGAACTATGTTTATTTTATCTTTATCAAGGTAATAAATATTAAAAGCAAATACTCTGTAGAATCAGGTACATGCAAAGTGTATATATGATCTTTTTTTAAGGGTGAAATTCATTTTCGTCCCCCTAGTTTGACCCAATAGCCAAATTGGTCCCTCAGTTTTTAGTATTATGGTGACAGGTCCCTCTAGTTACCAAAAATCCGTATTTTGGTCCCTACCGTCCAATTTCGTTAAGGTTTTCAAAGATTCCGTTATTGTTGTGATTTGTGAGGGTAAAATGGTAACTTACATAATTAATGGTATATTAATCATTAAAAAAAAGCAATTAAAAATTGATTTACTAAATAAACTAATATTAAAACAAAATTAAAACTAAAAAAAAACAATAGATTTACACCAAACCCTAGCCAATTCACACCTCACCATCTTCTTCTTTCAAACTTCATCTTCTATTCTTCTTCACCAACCCTCTACGGAACCCAGCTTCGCTCGCCGCCCATTCGAACCCAGAAACCCCTCCCACCACGAAAATCGAACCACCACGAACAAAACCCAAACTCTCTTTTTCTCTTCACGATCTAGCCACAAACAAATCAAAAATCCTATTTTTTGGTGAGATCGAGCGCCGGTAAGGTTTCCAGTGCGGGTCGATTTATTTTAAATATATATATTTTTTATTTTGGGTTTTCTGGGTTGGGTTTTAGGTGGATGTGTTGTGTGTGGTGAATGGGTGGTGTTTGGTGAATGGGTAGTTGTGTTGTGTTTTAGGTATTTGTTTTTTTTTTTTTTTTTCAATGTTGAATTTTCCAAGTTTATTTTTCTTGAATCCCTATTCTGCTGCTATTCAAGGTTGATTTGTCAGCTAGTGGATTCCAAGTCTGATAAATATTCAGCATGAGATATTTGAGAAGGAAAAGGCTTCTCTTGCTTTCGGAGTAATACATCACTCACTGTTTAAACAAAACTACTAGGAGACCACATTCTGTACAAAGCCAAGCCTATTACCAAAAAGTAAACCGAAAACAAAATCAAATCTCAGAGGATTTCGAGTCTAATTGAAAACACCATAGAGAGGACATTCACACCAACGCTGGTGGTGCACCTCAAAATTCATTTTGTTATCTAAGAAAAGCCATAGTTGGACCCCACTGCTTCTCTTGTAGGACAGTTGGCTCCGGCCTGAGTTCTCCTTTGTACTCTGATCATCAACATGGGGTCGCTCTCCCTTCTTTATTGTGTTGTTTTCTGGTTATGTCTTTTTCTGATTATCTTGAGGGTTTGGTGTTGCTGTGGTGTTTCTTGGTGATGATGATAGTGGTTTGGTGATGATGTTGATGGTGGAATTGGGTTTTTTATTTGTTTTTGATCTTGTTTTTCGGTTTTTTGATTTTGGTTTGGTGTTGATGATTTTGATGATGTTGTGTAATGATGTGGTTTCCTGGGTTCTCTGTTATAAGTGATTAAATGGATTTTAATGGTATTTGTTTCGGATTGTTGGATCTAGAAATTGGAAGAAGAGTAGCTCAAGAACAGATTGAAGGAAGAGAGATAAAAAGAGAATTGAGAGAGTAGAAATTAGATTAGAAGTAATTCATTTCGTAGATTTTTTGTTTTTTTGGGAAATAATTAGGGGCAGCTCAGATTTCACATTTTGATCGGAAATCGTAATAGAAGAACTAAACGAGACAATTTTGAAACCTGGGGATCAGTTTGGTTATTAGGTCAAACTAGAGAGACGAAAATGAATTTCACCCTTTTGTAATTATAAAATTATCATATTGACAACATCACATCCTCACATCCTCACATCCTCACATCTTAAAACAATTTCAAATATCTGACAGTAAGTAGAAACATTAATAGCAATCATACTAGTAATCAGGGGCAGAGCTACATGTAAATCAGCCTGGGCTTCAACCCAAGGAAATCTATTAGGGTGCATTTGGTGAAATCTATTAGGGTGCATTTGGTACACGGGACAAGACGGGACAATTTCCTATTGCCCCACGTTTGACGCGTTTTAAACATGGGACGGGATAGGACTGGATGGGACAAAAAACACCAAAACTTTTTCCACCCAAAACCCAAGGCCAATTTGTCCTATGCATGGGACAAGTCTGAAAACTAAACCAAAAAGATAGTTGGGGGATATGTTCAAGGATAAGAGTCCTGAGGACAAGTTTATTTGTCTCATCACGTAAGGTCCGTAAAAGATGGATGATTTTGTCAAAGCTAATTTTTACTTTTAAGAGGCTGTCCAACATCAGTATTATGAATGCCTGATGGAAGGGAATCAAAATAATTACTGAAACTTTTTATTATAATGTATATTCCTTTTTTGTGCTATAAGAACCTAAATTGTGAACTTGATATATAGGTTGAACAAAGAAGGAAAGAAGCTCTATCTAGAACTGGTGAGGAGGGAGCATCTACATTAGAAGGTTCATTGCAGGATGTTGTATCACGGTATAGTTTCATGGATCTTTGGCCATGTTCTTCTAAGGATCTGGATCATTTGGTCCGACAAGAGGTACTTCAATCAGAATGCGACGTTGCTAATATTTTTATTGCCACATAAAATTTCTTATATAGTCAATGCTTTCCAATTTTCTATTGTTCATGTTTTAGTATTAATTTGCACAGATGCCATCTCCAAGTTTTAAGTGCTCTCTGGAAAAGTTTTTGATAAATGCTATTATTTGCTTGTGCAAGATTGTTATTCCACATATACGCCTTTATAGGTTAAATGAAATGTGTATTTTAGTTATAAATATGTTGACATTCTGAGTATTTTTTACTTATAAGATCCTTCCAAATTTATTGTTTTTGATATTTAGGTATTTATCTGTGTGTGGATCACATTGGTCCAAGAATAAGTTGAAACGGTATTTTAAATATACTTCAGTGTATTCCTTTTTTAATTGATTGTTGTATTTCACTTTGCCTTTTCTTTACAGTGGCTTGCTAAAAATATTAACAAAAAAGTGGACAAGTCAGCTCTCTCTAACGGGCCAGGGCTTGTAGGTAAAATTCACACCATTATTCATAAATCATATCTTTGGTTTTAATTAGTAGTGTTATCTTCACTGGGTAAATTCTGCCTTTCCAATTGCTGTAGACAAGGGTCTTTCTGGTTTCACAAGCAATTCAACTACTCCTGGAAACGTTATTTACCCAGATACTTCCCAGATGGTGATTTACGATCCAAGGCAAAAACCTGGTATGTGATTGAATAAGCAATATTTTTGTGTATACTTGTCCTTTAAGCAATATCTTATCAGTAGGCTGCAATTTTGTTGTGTGTCAATTCCTAGGTCTTTCAGTAATAATGATCTATTTAGTTCTCCACAAATTGCCTCTCTTTTTTTTTTCTTTTCTTTTTTTTATTAGGAAACAGAATTTATTGAAACTAGAGGCAAAGTACAAAGAAAAACCAAGGTAGTCAATTTTATGTTCTGAAGACAAAAAAAAAAAAAAAAAAAGATAAAGAAAAGCACATCAATGAAAGTAAGAAATCTGTTCTGAACAATTCTCCAATCCCTAGAAAGAGAGTTCGTAGAACATCCTCCAAAAATAGATAAAGTTGACACCCATAATGAAATGAGAAACATTATCCTTATCCAAAGTGTATCAGGCTCTTCTACTCTCTCTTCAAAAATTCCCCCCTTTCACTCCAGACAATCCAAAGCAATAGTTTCACTGCACATTCTTATACACTTTCGATTGACTTTATCTTCCCAAATCCTCCCCAATCTATGCTAAACTATAGGCTGTTTGAGGTGAAACCAATCAAGTTTTGCTAAGCAAAACATACTATACCATAACCTGTAATCCAAATTACAATATAAGTGATACATTGGTTCCCCTATCTATTTATAAAGAATGCTCCAAAGAGGAGATTAAAGAAAAGGATCTGACCACCTTTTTTTTTGAAATAAAAACCTCTATTAACCAAAGAAAACATCAATACAACTAGGCCTTCTGCCGAGCCACATATGATCCTCTTTTGAGGAAAAGGCCATAGATGCAAGTGAATGTGCCACAACATTCCTCTGGCGAGGAACAAACTGACACTTAACGATCTTCACATCCTTACAAAAGCCTTTGATATCATCGACAACAACTCCCAAATCACTACGCAAGAGACTAGACCCATTAATCCCTTTTACAGCATTAGCTGCATCAGATTCAACCTAGAGAGAAGAGAGTTGGAGGTCCTTAGCCATCCTTAAGCCTTCCCTGATAGCTAAAAGTTACCCTGCTTCAGCAGAAAAACCACCCAGCAGGGCTTTTGACAAAGTTGCCACCACCCTACCATTAGAGTCCCTAATCACAGCTCCTTAACCAACTTCCAAAAGCCAGCCTTAAGTCAGATATCTTCCACCTTTTTGCACCAGAAAAGAGCATGAGAAGATGATTCCACAACATTCCCTCACCTTTTACTCCACGGAGAGGCTTGGACCTTCCTATTACATAAATTTTCCATGGAAGGAATGGCAATAAAACACACCCTCCATACGAAAATCTTAATTTTTGGTGTTTTCTTAAAATTCCCAAAAAACAGCCACCATTTGTGATCTGGATTGGAGCTTGACCCTTCTTCTCTACCTTCTTTGAAGCAATCATTAATGTTCAATTTCCATCTGGCAATGTCCAGAGAAGAATCTAACTTTTGTAGTAGGAGCTGCAGATTTTTTGGAAGAAGAATTGATGAAGAAAGAACATTGAACATCATCTCAAAGAAAGAAAAACTTAGTTGCTGTGTTTGAGAAAATAACTATGGTTAAACTAGTCACAAACTTGTAAAACCATATTTTAAGAATATTTTTTTTAATGATTTTTGCTCTAACCTGCCTCCGGTTAAATTTTCTTTTAGCTTCTTTATTAGAAAAAACAAAAATACGTGCCTTGGTTGAAGCCATTTAGGGGCTGTCCGGTACCATTTTTTTAAGGGAAATTATCATTTTCCCCCCTAAGGTTTAACATATTTGATAAGCTGGTCCTTCTAGTTTCAATAATGGCCAATCTCTCCCCTTAAACCAAAATATTGATCATTTTACCCCTTCTATTAGGTTTTCTGTCCAAAAAAGCTTTGACCGTTAAAATTGAAAATGAAAAGCCAACTTTACCCTTCCATCACATAATTTTTATTTCCTATTTTATTGTGGAACAGTAAGGGTAATATTGTAACTGCACGCTAAAAGAATATGAATGGAATTAATTTGGAAGGGTAAACAAGTAAAATAAAAAATAAACATTAATGATTTATTAAAACAGAAATTATTGAATTAATAAAATAAAACAAATTACAATTAATGAATTCCACCTTCAGTTCATCAAACCCAAACCCAGATCATCAACACCAAACACAATACCCAGAGCACCACACCACCTCCTGAAGACCTAAACCAGAACACTATACCACCGGAACTTGAACCGGACTACAACCACCAGAAACCAAAACGACCCACCACCAGTCAAACATAAAATCCAAACCGGCCTAGCACCCACTAACCACTCAAACCCAAAACCCGAAATCCATCCGTCATAAACTCACTCGAATCTATCTCTTGCGATCTTCCTGTCGTCGCCGACCACCATCAGCCACTTGGAACCCACGGCCACTGCCAAGCGCGAAACCATTAGCCACTCAAATCTCACTCAAACCTTTCTTTCAGACGATGGAGAAATAAAAGGGATGAACTGGTGAGAGAGACTGAGAGAGATATAGGGATTCGATAGAAAGGGGGATTCAAGATGATGAACAGGGCGAGAGAGAAAGGGGTTCAAGAGAGAGGGATTCGATAGATTGATGGATAGAGAGAGAGAAAAGGTTTTTTCTTTTGAAGAAAAAGAGAAGAATCGGTTCAGGTCCGAATCTGGGTTAGGGTTTCATCATGATGATGATGATGATGATGATGATGTTTGTTCCTGGCATTTGTTTTGTTGATTGGCAGTTAATTAGGGAAATTATAATGGCATGGAAGAAAATTAAAAAAATCTAAGGAATGAAGAACAGAAGAAGATGACCATAGATTATAGGTTATTTGTGTTTATGATTTTGTTTTGTCTAAGGAATGAAGAACAGAAGAAGTCGGCCATAGATTTTTGGTGGAAAAAAAATCTCCAAAAATCTCAGATGGGGCTGTTGAAGAAGAATGAAAACGGTGGGTTTATGACTTTTTTTTTTAATGGGATATAAAAGTAGTTTTATTATATATTATTTTAATAATAAAATATTTTAAGAAAACATTGATGTGACTCATCACTCAAGTGAGAAGAAATTTTGATTAAATGGTAATTGTTTATTAATTTTTTAATAAATCATTAAATATGATGCTAAGCTACAATATTGCCCTTCCTTTTTAACTGTCAATGGGTTTTTGGACGGAAAACCTGACAGAAGGGGTAAAATGACCAATATTTTTGGTTTCGAGGGTGAGACTGGCCATTATTGAAACTTGAGGGACCAGTTTATCTAATATGTTAAACCTCAAAGGGTAAAATGATAATTTCCCTTTTTATAATGGTATTTTTGCTATTTTTTTTTTTTTTTTTTTTTTTTATAAAAAAAATACGAAATTTTTTGTTTTTGTTTTTGTTTTTGTTTTCCAAAAACGATTTTGAATTCGTGTTCATTTACCCTTTTTTTTTTTTTTTTAATTTAGTTTTCAAAAAATAAAAACAAGATGGAAAACAAAACCGGAGTTAAAAGTAAAAAACCCGGAAAACACTTTAAAGAAGAATTTGTGCTCTTTGTTTTTGTTTTTTGTTTGTCAGAAAAAAAATAAAAACAAAAACAAAAAAAAAAAACTCACAGATCTTATTTATTTATTTATTTTTCTTTCTTCTTCATTCTTCTTTTACTGCATTCTTCTTCTCTAGCTTTCTTCATCTTCTCTTCTCCTTTTCTTCTTCCTAACCTTTCCATGATAGAAAATTTGGAGGATTAACTGATTTGCTCCTCAAACGCCGGAGATCATCCTCCTCCGACGTCGATCTAGCTAGATCGGTGTCGCCGGAGGAGGTGAGGATTTGCTCCTCGAACATTGGGACGCTAGAGGAGGATCTCACCTCCTCCAACGTTGGAGCCACCGATCTGCTCTCAACTGTTTTTTTTTTTTTTTTCCTTATTTTTGTTTTTAAAATATTTTTAATAAAAAATCAACGGCAATTTTTGATATTTGGGATGAGTTATTGATAATTTTTGAAATTTTTTGTATAACCCACTAGACATGTTTTTAGTGTTTTTATTTTTAGAATACTGTTTTCGGCATATGCTACCAGACGTTTTCGGATTTCGATTTTGAAACCAAACACACTTTTCATTTTCATTTTCATTTTTACTTTTAAAAAACAGCATATGGAAAATGATACCAGACTCACCCTACCTGTTTTAGGTGTTCTATATTTAGAAGTAGGGGTGTGCGTTTTTTGTTTGGTTTGAGTTGAAGCTTAATGTCAAACCAATCCAGTATGTATTGGTTTGGCTATATTTCAACCCAAACCAAAAGTTTGGTTGGTTTGGGTAGATTATCGATTGAACTTTAAACCCAAAAATCATTTTTTGTATTATTATAAAAAATTATTTAAATATAAAAATATTAAACACATGTGTTATTTAACTATTCAGAAAATTAACAAAAATATTATATAATTAACAATAACAAGTATCGTAACAGAAAAATTAAAAATAAAATAAAACTCATATCGTAAGAAGTATAGAAAAGATGAGTAATTATATTTTATTTGTTAAAAAAATATTAAAAAAAAAAAATAATATATAAAAGAATGATTAGTGGTACGTTACCTAAAAAGTTTGATGGGAATGAATGAAATGAATATTCTCAGCAAAAAAATAAAAAAAATAAAAAAAAATAAATAAATAAATTATTTTTACGAGTTACATTGTTAAGTTTGTACTTGTATTATCTTTTTGGATATAACTTCTTCTTGAGATATTAGTTGATGTGAACTAGAATAGGGTAACATGACAAAATAAACTAAAAGTAAAAAACGAATTATCGCATTTATGGTTTGGGACTTTGGGTTGTATGAATTTTATTTTAATCAACCCAATCTGAAACAATATTTGATTGGTTTGTTCAATGACAAACCAATTAATATATTTTTTTTATGTGTAACTGAACCAACCCATATAGTTTGGGTTGGATTAGGTTGGTTTGGTACGGTTTTGTGCACCTCTATTCAGAAGACATTCCAGAGTTAGACATTGTACTGAAAGATTTAAAATTGTTTGATTACATGTATTTTTTTAAGTGTACACATTTTTCAGTATTTGTGTTTTGTTTCTTATACTCAATGGTGGACCTTATATTTGACTAAAGGAAGTGGAATTTCACCAAGCGCAGTAACATCTGGAGCCCCTGCTGCTCCCAACACCTTGTCTAATCCCACAGTGGCAATGGCAGGTGGTGGAACAACAAATACCTTTGATGAAATATTGAAAGTAACACCACCTGCACTGGTGGCGTTTTTAGCGAACTTGCCTGCCATTGAAGGTAATCTTTAACAAAATTATCACACTTTGCACAATATGATTTTGATTTCCATACGATAAACTTATAATCAGTATGTTTTGCCACTGTTCTAAATTTGATTTCTTAACTGAAAGCAATGCTAAAGTGCTTGAATCGGAGTGCTTAAATTTGTAATTGTCAATATGATGAGGCAATCTTTTCTGCTTCTCATGATCCATGTTGGTGCTGACATGATAAAGGGTTCTCTAGTGAAGAATATATGATCTCCCATTGTGGAGGAGCATACACTTATTTGAGAACAGTGAAATATAGTTTTGCTCTTGTTTATGTGAAAAATGCAATGCTGAAGGTGCTGCTTTATGAGTTTTTCCTTTTTTTTTTCCTCTTGGTGTGTTTGGTAAATTCAATTTATTTGTTAGCTGACTCCATATTTTTTATTTCCTTTTTACCTTCCCCACCCTTGCTTGGTGAGGTAATAATTCCGTATGCTTGAAAGTTTGAAGAATTTTTTTTATAAATTATAATAATCTTTGAAGTTCTAATGTCTGTATTTTTTTATTTTTTCAATTTGGTAATGGAAATTGAATACTAGTGTTTCAAATTTTCTGAAGGGGCCAATTCGGTTTATACTTTTATTAATATACTTTAGATCCCCAGTAAGTTGCTTTCCATTTTTGTAACTTATACTTTTATTAATGTACTTTATGAAAAAAAAAAAACCTTGGATTGTTTTGATCATTGTTTATTTGCTTTGATAATAAAGAGCCTGTTGCTTTTATTGTCTGCTTCTGTTCTACCATAATTGATGTCATGCTTTCCTTTTGTCTATCCCAAAATGTGTCTTAAGCAAAGGAATTAAAGCACCAAATTTTTAAATTTCAAGCACTTTTAAGTGAAATTCACTTTTCGATTTGTCTTACTAAAGTGATGAAAGTAATTTTAGAACAATAAACCTGATGTTTTGAGGTGTCCATACATTGTTGTCTGTCCTTAATCATTGTCATTAGGGTGAACATTTTTTTTATGTTCAAATGTTTGCAGGTCCAACACCAAACGTGGATATTGTATTATCAATTTGTTTGCAGAGTGATATACCAACAGGGAAAATTGGAAAATCAGTGACACAATCCACTCAGATGCCAGCCGGCCCTGCTCCTAGTACTAGCGACATTTCTGGTTCAAATAGATCTCATCCCATCCCCAGTGGTTCCTCTTTTAAACCGAGGGACAGGCAATCTCAAAAAAGAAAGGATTTGGACAGTAAGTGAATGCTTGTCATGTCTATTTTTTTATGTCCATATGCATACGAAAGTTCATGTTTATTACGTAAGAATACATCCATAATATCTTAAGCAAGGTAGCTGGGATACTTGTTAATGTAAGTCTGTCCACCTGCATTTTTGATGTAGCTCATCTTTTGTTGGGATTTTCATGCCAGTCACCGCATATCAATACTGTGTCTGTGTCACATTCTTTAGGTGTCCTTGTCATGATCATCCTCATCTATATGACTACCACCAATGTGATCAAAATGCAAAACATCTACTGGCAATTTCATTGTGATAGAGTTGATTTGTGTGGGGGAGAGATTGTGTCAAATCACACTTCAATAATCAAATAGCTTTTTGGTTTTTGGATAACATTTTGCTACATAATTAATAATGGATAAAATTTCTATTTTTCATTATTGATAGGGCAAGACGATGATGAAACCTCAACCGTCCAAAGCCAGCCACTTCCGAGAGATGCTTTTAGGATAAGACAGATGCAGAGAGCTAGAGGGAGCACTACTTCACAGACAGGATCGGCATCATATGGAAGTGCTCTTTCCGGAGATCTCTCGGGTAGCACCAGCTAAGGCAATACATCAAACATTTGGCCGATATTGTAGTACTTGTATGCATTTTTTTTTTTCTTCTTTCTTGCCGCCTACATGGTTGAAAATTTTATCAATGACAATTTGAAAGTATCATTGTGAAATGTTTATTTAAATGCGCTTAATTAATTCATTTTGATAATCAAATTTCATATTTTTGTGATGATGATAGGATGATGTATCACTGTATCTATTGTTTGTAAAACCTATAAATGAATTGGAGTGCTATCTCACCCAAAAGCCGGATATTGACCTCAAATATGGAAGGGCCTTTTGTATATGCTAGCAATTTTTCCGGATGTTACTATTTGCAATCAGACATGTTCAAACGATTCTAAAGGACACTGATTCCACATTTGAAACTACATTTTCAGTCATGGAGAAAGAGAATTGTCTACTTGCTTTCTTACTTCATTGTTTGATGCTTATTTCCTCAGTTAATAGCTTTGAAAATTCATGATCCTAACAATTTATTAGCAAGTACTTTTGTGTGCAATTGGAATTGTGTCACTCGCGGCCTTGAATATGTCTTACTTTGGTCTCACTGGCACCATCCCTCCTCAAATAGGCAATCTGTCTTTCTTGACACTAGTAAACATTACAAACAGCAGTTTTCATGGCTCGATTACGTTGAGTGTGCTTCCTTACCTAAACTTCAACACTTGGTTCTGAATCAAAACAGCTTCAAAGGGACAATCCCACCATTGACAATCTTGATCAATGATGTGAAGTTCTTGATTGATAAATGTTGTTTATGTGCATTTTTGCTCTATAGGAGGTGTTCCAAAGGAGTTAGGTAATCTTGCACAATTGGAAATTCTATCAACAGGAAAAAACTATCTGAGAGGCCAGGGAATTTGCAGAAAATAATTTAACTGGTGACTTGGCTGACAATATGTGTCAAAATTCTGCTCTACAAGGATTGAACATGTCTAGTGATCATTTCACCGATCGAATTCCTAACAATTTGTGGCAATGTAGACATCTTCGATTTGTTTCGTTTAATCAATTTTGAGGAGGAATACCAAGAGACATTTGGAATTTGACATTCGCCATTGCACTTGGCTATATAATAATCTTATACTTGTACTATTATTATATAACCATTAGATCCAAAAGCACTTAAAAACGCTACCTCACTCGCCAAATCTCAAATACAAAAGCAAATTGTAGAATAAATAAATAAACATAAATGTGGGGGAATGGGAACCTAGACTCTAGACCAAACCAAGCTTTGATACTATATAAATAACCACTAAACCAAAAATTCATAAAATAGCCCGATCCCTCCCGATTGTGTATATATAATCCATAAAATAACTTTCATGAACAAAAACAAAGTAAAATATAACAAATTTTGATTTTAAATCTGTTTTAGTCATTGTAAAATCATAACAATTAATGCATCAATACTGCTTTTGATTCAATAGCAATTTCAATTGCGGCATTAATCAACACAGTACAGCTAATAGTGATCTACGTTAATACCAAATAGACCATCGGTTAAGTGAAATAAAATAATTTTGAAGTGATTTGGAATCAGTGAATATGATTGGTTTGTTATTTTATTTTAATGTTTTTTTTTTTTTTAAAGATATTTTTATGTTTTTGAACAAGAAATTTATACGGTATTAAAGGTTTTAATGTAATTATGTAGGAGTAATATTAGACATCACAACTACTATTACAACTTTTTAATCACAATCCATGTGGCAAATAATGTGTCAATTGGTGACTGGATACACATCATTTACAACATGGGTTGTGTTTGAACAGTCGTCATAGTAGTTGTGATGTCTACATTACTCATAAGTGGCGTTTGATTAAATAGCGGAATGGTAATGGGAATAAAATGGAATGAAAAGCTGATTTCTTTGTTTGGTTGGGACTTTAGAATTAACATCTGAATCAATATTATTTTGTTTGGTTAACAACTGAATGGAATGGAATTAACTGTATTGTAACCAAAATACTCCTAATTATAAAACATTCATAATAACATGATATATTATGGATAATAATAATAAAATATAAAAGTATATATGATATAATATTATATATTATTAAAATATATATAGATAGATATATTATTATAACATATAACATATTATATATATTATTGAAAAAATATATATATATATTATGTAATACGAATTATATATAATATATATTTTGGATAATAATAAAAAAATATAAAAGCATATATTATATATATAATTATATATTATATTATATGTACTTTGCTATTGCTTTAAGCTTTTTCACCGTCTTTGTATGACTAGAGCTCCAAAAAGGAGGGTTCTTTTTTAAGTGGACAGGACATAGGTATAGTGGCTCACCTGAGTAAGGAAGTCTCTGATAAAATTGACTATACCGAGAAATTGTTGGATTTGTTTGACAATCAAATTTGAATAAGGGAAATCACCAAGGACGCCTTGAACCATCTCCTTTCAGTCTTAATGCGTTCTCCTAAAGCGGCACCCACGGCCTAAACGGGATACTGACAGAGTAACTGACCTGAGACAGATAAGGACTTTAATCCAGAGAACCAAAATTCATTTTCTGATATGTAGGATGAAGTGTTCATGAGGCGGGATGCCATTGACATTGCAGATGAAGTTGAGCAAAGATATCTAGAGATTCTGTGGATAAGGCTTTGGATAATTATAAGTGGTATGCCATTCATAACAGATGTTTGGGGACCACAGAAGTCTTTTGTGGGGATTGAATCGATAAGGTCTGTGGAGAATCCATATGCAGGAGACAGATGATGCAGATACATAGTAAAGCTTCCATAGATTATATTGACCCATGAGCTTGGTGAGCTCAAATTTCCAGTAGGTTAGAGAATTGAACCATTGCAGGAAGGTCAACAAAAGAGAATTCTCTTGGGAGGGATCATGGAGGTGAACATACGGAGCTTGGAGAGGGAAAACGATGGCATGATGGTGGAGGACAGATAAACACCAAAGAAACCATAGAACCTGATGAGAGAAGTAGTAGAAATGTGGCATTAGGAAAGGATTAAGGAAAGGTCTGGTAGGGTTGATGAGTTCGTGTCGAACTCCTTAATTTTGGATCTGGGCTAAATAAGTCTGTAGATGGGACTGAACAAATTCTTGAATGCGAGCAAGAGAATGTTGTTGATTATGGGGGATCATTTTCAGAAGTTCTGGTGGAAAGGATTTCTCAGTCATAGCAGTCGAGGATGATGAAGAGGATGAAGCTGAGGTTGCCATGTAGATGAGAGGGATGTTTCCAAAAGATGTTATGAGGTGGACAAGTGGTGGTCTGGAAAGCATGTCCGCAATTATATATTGTCTTGACCCTTCACGTGCTTAGCTTTGAAGTCATATCGTGAAAATCAATCCTTTAGTCTTAGAAACTGAGGATTAAGAGGAATCTTGTTACGGAACTCGAGTATCTTTGGAAAAGAGGAGTTGTCTATTTCAAAAATAGAGTTTGTTGTCCTAAGGTGGAAATCAAACTTTTGGATACTGTTTTTGACTGCAAGGATTTCTTTGTAGATAGTGTGGTAGTGCTGTTGGGCATCTTTGAATTGTCCATTAGCATGTCCACAATATCTTCTTTGTCCATCCTTTTCTTCTATCAAGACGGACCCCCAAAAAGTGTCACTAGCATCAATTTGGAGAATCGGTTGGCTAGTAAATGGGATGGTGAGCGTTAACGGGGACTGTGCTATTGCTTTAAGCTTTTTCACTACCTCTGTACGACTAGAGCTCTAAGATAGAGGGTTCTTTTTTAAGAGGCTAGATAGGACAGAGGTATAGTGGCTTACTTGAGGAAGGAAGTCTCTAATAAAATTTGACTATACCGAGAAATTGTTGGATTTGTTTGACAGTCAAATTTGAATCAGGGAAGTCAAGTAATTGGTGAGCAAGATGGGGACTAGGATGGTATTGTTCGTTAGAGATATGCATGCTAAGGAAGTCGATTTATGTTTGACCAATTATACTTTTCTTTTCAGAAAGCATGATGCCATATCGATCAATAAGTTCATGAAACTGATGGAGGAGTTGGTTGTGAGCATTCTCGTTTGTAGAGAATAATAGGATGTCATCAATGTAGAGTAAGGTCGAGTGTAGAATTAGATGGAAAATTATGGTAGTGGCCTTCTGGAACAAAGAAGGGGCTATTTTAAGGTTGAATGGTAGGACGGTCCATTGGTACTGGGCATTTGGAAGACAAGATGTTGTTTTGTACCTTTCATCAGGATGGATTCCTATTTGCCAAAACGCTCTTTTGAGATCAAACTTTGAAAAGATGGTGGCTCTAGGGAGTTGGGAGAACAACGTGTTGGTCTTGGGAACCCGAAATTTGTCATATATGAGGAAGAGGTTGAGAGGTTTGTAGTCGATTACTAGTCTCTTTTTTCCTCTGAGTTGTTCAGATCACTTTTCAACATAGAAGGCTTGACATGCCCATGGTGAGGAAGTAGGTTCTAGTAAACCTTGTTTAAGTAGTTTGTCACATTCCTCATTCGTCATTTTAAGGTCAGAAGGTGACATACCTCAGTGTTAAGCCTTTGTGGGATTAACATCTTCATTGAGCTTGAAAGGAAGCTGAATAAAGAAGTCCGAGTTTTTCCACAATAGTGCTAAATATTTGAAATCAGCATGGTTGTTGGTATAGAATTGTAACAAATTTTGTTGAATCTGTTAAAACGAAGGCTGGATTTCAAAGAAGGGGAAAATCTTGGGAATGGTGGAGAAAGCTTTAAAATCTCTCTTGTATCTGATTCCAGTAGGAAGAATTCGGAGAGAATGGCATTGGCAATAGACATCCCAACCAATGAGGATATCTTTGTCTAGTAATGGTGTTCCTATGACTCGAGTCCAGAAAGTATATGACAGAAAAATCTTAATACCAATCTTATTTTTGGAAATCAGATTAGTAGTAAATATTTTACCATTAGCAGCTTTGAAATAACGGATACAGGGTTTCCAAGCATCGAGAGGAAGAATCCTAGGATTCATCATAGTGTTATGGGAATCGGTGTCAAAGAAGGATATATCATCAACCGGTTTGGAATATTTGTCAGACAATATTTGGATGGAGACTTAAGGTCCCGATTGTGAATTAATCTGTGTTGCCTGATAAGAATCATGAAGTGCTTCAAAATCTGAGAGGTCAATGTTTTGAGCAAGATGCAGTATCTGTGTCTTGAAGAACAAAAGTGGTATTGTTGTCGATGGCCTCTTGTTCAGAGAAGATGGATTCAATGTCTGCATCTGATGGAACTTCATCTGCAATCTGTTTGAGTTGGTGAACCAGTTTGGCTGACTTGGTCTTCTTGTTGGGACATTTTTTGGCATAGTGTCCTTTATGTCCATAGATGAAGCATTTTGAGATTTGTTCCACACCAATTTAGATTTCTTTTTGTAGTATTTGACCTTTTTTGTTTTTTTTTTTTGTTTTTTTTTGTTTGTGAGAGTGGAAGTGTTGTTTCTTTTTGGGTTTGCATGTACACATTTCTGCAGACTTGCATTTGATCTGGTGGGAAGGTTGTCTGCATTGCGAGTCGTATCGCTTTCCTTCTCATAAAATTTTGGAAAAGACTTTTTGAGTAGACAAAGCTTTTCCAGGGCACTGATTGTGTACACGTGGATTTCACCCAAAGTTGTATTTTAAACGTCACTGCCGAAGGTATCAATCTTCCTTTGGAATTCATCTTGAAGCTCAGCGGGAAGAGAGCTTAGATAGACATGCTTGAGACTTGGATCATCAAAACCACAAATGATGTGATATTTGTTAAACATCCGTTTATAGTGAAATTCGATGTCTTTCTTACGGAGGGAACAAAAACGCATTTCGAAGAATTCATGTCGCGCTTGCTTGTAATACTGATCAGGATCCCTGAGAAATTCTCAAAAGATAATTCCCATAGCCTGGGAGGCTGAGGGAGCGCAGACAAGTTTGAGTTAATTGTACTTTCCAAGGGCTTGGTACCATTCTCTGAGAGATCTTATAAATCTGGAAACAAATTCTCTCAGGATGGTTTCTAAGTTCTGTTCGGACTTTGCGAGTTGTAAATCGTGCCACACGCTCATCTCGGAGATTTTCTTTCTCCAAGAATCTAGTGAAGAATCGTCCAAAGTAAACCAAGGGGTGTTGACGGGCTTGGAACTATGAGGTTGGCTAGGAACAGGATTTTCTTGAGGTTCCTCAACGAAAGGATGTGGTCCAGTAGATGATGGATCCATGGTTTCCAAGTTGATGGATCGACGATATACACCAACAAGATCAATGGTCATTTTATTTGGGATGTTGATCCTAACATGTGTGATGCAGACTGCGATCAAGGAATGGACAGTATCTAAAAGTTTTATTTAAGATCAAGGAAATCCTTGCAGTCAAAAACAGTATCCAAAAGTTTGATTTCCACCTTAGGACAACAAACTTTATTGTTGAAATGGACAACTCCTCTTTTCCAAAGATACTCGAGTTCCGTAACAAGATTCCTCCTAATCCTCAGTTACTAAGACTAAAGGATTTGTTTTCACGCTATGACTTCACTGTTAAACACGTGAAGGGTCAAGACAATATATAATTGCGGACATGCTCTCCAGACCATCACCTGTCCACCTCATAACATCTTTTGGAAACATCCCTTTCATTTACATGGCAACCTCAACTTTATCGTCTTCGTCATCCTCGACTGCTCTCACTGAGAAATCCTTTCAACCAGAACTTTTGGAAATGATCCCCTCTAATCAGCAACCTTCTCTTGCTTGCATTCAAGAATTTGCTCAGTCCTATCTATGGACCTATTTAGCCCAGATCCAAAATCAAGGAGTTCGACACGAACTCATCAACCCTACCAGATCATTCCTTAATCCTTTCCTAATGCTACCTTTCTACTACTTCTCTCATCAAGTTCTATGGTTTCTTTGGTGTTTATTTGTCCTCCACCATCATGCCATCGTTTTCCTTCTGCAAGATTTGTATGTTCACCTCCATGATCTCTCCCAAGAGAATTATCTTTTGTTGACCTTCCTGCAATGGTTCAATTCTCTAACTTATTGGAAATCTGAGCTCACCAAGTTCATGGGTTAATATAATCTATGGAAGTTTGAATATACATCTGCATCATCTATCTCCTGCATCTAGATTCTCCATAGACCTTATCGATTCAATCCCCACAAAAGACTTCTGTGGTCCCTAAACATATGTTATGAATGGCATACCACTTATGATTATCCAAAGTCTTATCCACAGAATCTCCAGATATCTTTGCTCAACTTCCTCTGCGATGTCAATGGCGTCCCGTCTTATGAACACTTAATCCTCCCAAAAATACCCAAAAACTCCTCACAAAGTTGGCATCCCTTCCAAAATTCCGACCTACTTGATTCCAAAGACCTCATGGCTCTTGACACTTAGCCTTACCCTAGTTGTGGAGCCCACGACTCAGACGACGAAGATCATGCCTGCTGCAACTTGAGCAGCCCATGACCTTATCAACATCATGTGCACTTTAATTATTATATGCTTTAATAATTCTGTCTGTACTATGTGCTTTAATTATTGTGTCTGAATTATTGTCCTTGTGACCGGCCACATGTTAGGCCCTATCTCTTTTTTGCATTATTAAGCCTTATCTTTTTGGTCACTTGTCAGGCTCGACTTATCTTATGCTTTATTTTATCTGCCACCTATATGGTATGCTCTGTATTGTCAGTTGGTTGTATTCTCCTTCTCCTCATATATAAGAGGACGCTCTATCTTTGTAATAAGATAGAAGTTGAAGAAGTTTTTAATAAATATATAATTTTGTGAAATCCCTCTGATGGCTTTCTAAATTCCTCCTTCTCCTTCAATATTTCTTTACGAGATGATTCACAGTCTGTAATAATCTAAGTATGCTCTGTGCTTGCCTCTAATTGATGATCATGCACATCAGAAAATAGATTTTGGTTCTTTGGCTTAAGGTTCTTGTCTGTCTCAGGTCAGTTACTCTATCAGTATCCCGTTTAGGCCGTGGGTGCCGCTTTAGGGAGAACATATTAAGACTGAAAGGAGACGGTTCAAGGCGTCCCTGCGGATATAATATATATAATACATATAATATATATATATATATATATATATAAATACATATATTATATTATATAAAATATAATAATAATATAATAATAATATATATGATAATATATTATTTTTGGAAAGAACGTATTTTTGGAATGTATTTTGTACACACGAAGGTATTTATGGAATAAATTTTTTAGGTTGGAATGAAATAGTCATTCCATTTGTTTTTGGATGGAATGTCCATTTCACCAAGATGGTGGAATCAACATTCCAATGGAATGGGATTCCATTTGATTTTAACCGACCAAACATTGAGAGTAAATTCCATTCCAGCATCCCATTTCATTGGATTTTAACCAACCAAACATTGAGAGTAAATCCCATTCCAGTATATTCCGGCCAACCAAACGCCACCTGATCTATTGTATATTCATCCGACGGACCAAAAGTATCTTGATACAGATAAAGGCCCTGTATATTATTAACAGCTAGAGCCCAATCGGGCACATCAAAACTTCAACCCTTTCGATATCTAACACATCACCACCTTCTTATCTTCATCATCATCTCCTACTCATAAACCCACCACCCTTAAACACCAAACCAGAGATCCAACGCCGGTGGGGTGATCTAGCGCCAGATCAGTGTCATAGAGGCGTGAGTGAGAGGCCAAAAACAAAGGGGTTTGAGAGAGAGAGAGAATCCGAGGAGTGAGAGAGGAGATTGAGAGAAAGGGGCGTGAGAGATTGAGAAACCAGAGCACGAGAGAAGTAGATGAGAGAGACAGTGAGCTAGGGTTGTGTTAGAGAGAGAGTCAAAGTTACTAAACTGCCCTTACAATTAACTGCCACGTCACTTTTTAACGGTTGTGTAACGGCAGGGGTAAAAACGACATTAACGCCAGCAAGGAAGGAATATTGTCTGGTTGATATTAACTTGAAAGCCAGGTAGGGTTCTTAAATGACACCACTGTTTTTTTTAATACTTTTTCTGTGATAAATCAGCTATCTAGTAGTTTATTTCTTTCGAAATCCTGCTTATTGTTTTATAAACTTTAGCTTGTTTTGTGAATTATGAATAAGAAGATGTATGTTTAAAATCTAAAATATTGTGTTGAAGGAGTTTGTGGTATGCAAATTTTATTGCTGTTTAATAACATATTTGAATTTTTTTATATTTTATTATAGTGTTTGTTGTTTATTTTCTAACCTTAGAAAATAGATTGAGAAAAATGCAGATTAATTTGATTATTGGGTGGCAAATAGAGATGCACATTTTCCCCCGGGGCCCCAATTCCCCGCGTCCCCATCCCCATCCCCCATCCCCATTTTGAAATGGGGATGGGGATGGGGATGGGGATGAGGATGGGGGGGAGGTCCCTTATTCCTATTTCCCCATTTCCCCTAAACATATATAAAGTAATGGGGGAAGGGTATGTGAAGTAGGGATAGGGATGGGGGTGGGGGTGGTGCGGCGGGGATGGGGGAAGGGTATGTGAAGTAGGGATAGGGATGGGGGGACCTATATCCATCTTCATTCCCCAAACGTGCATCTCTAGTGGCAAAGTAATGCCCCAGAAATCTGCACATCTGAGTTAATTCGATAATTTGGTTGGGAATAGTTTCCTTGGAAACCTGCATTGGATACTCTATAAGTAACTTGAAGTTTGAAAGGAGGTTCATTTTATAAATCGATTCATTTAGCATGATTTATTTTGGCAGTCAACACCAACACCAACACACACGCAATAACCTCCAGCTTTGTGTAGAGCTCACAGACTGCATGTTTACCAACAACCAGAGGCAAGAAGAGCGAACGGGACAATATGGAACCCCGAGACTTCAATATCTTCAGGTATGTATGTTCTTCACTGTTTTCACTAATTTTGTCAAGTTATAAAGTTTCTTCATTGTTTTTAGTAGTTTGGCAATCATGGATGGTATATTGGTATGGATATTTTTGATTTAATTTACACTCAGAACTGTATGTTGTAGGAATTGGTGAGCCAGTTTCAGACCGCAACGGATGAAGGTACATGCTGCAACTAGATTGCATTTTGGGGATATGATTTTGTACTGAAAATTTAGTTTTGCTCTAAGTAAATATCGGTTTTGATAGATTAATTAGGGATCTACATTTATGGAAATATTGAAAATATTGTCGTAATCATAATAGTTCGACGATATATTTGATATATGTACCACTAGAAATACAAAAATATTACCAAAATTTTGGGAATATTTTCGATATTTACTTTATTGGTTTTGCTTGATAGACTGGTGACTTTTTGTTTTCTTTTTTTGAGTTCTAATGTCTTTTTCTTCCTTTTAGTTATCTTTTGTTTTCTCCTGCTTTCCAGTTTCTTGATAACTTCTTAGGTGGGGTTCTTTTACAGTTAATTATTTGTACTCATTAAGTTATTATTGATTTAATGTTATGTTTGTTATAATCTCTTGAAGATGTTTATATGCTTAAAATCATTTGAGCTGTTATTTAATGGAGTAATATAATATCATTAAAAGTTGTTGACATCTTGATATCAGTATTATCAAATCTCAGATAGACAACCTTTTAAGCTTTCACTTCTAGAAAAATTCAATAATAATTTTTTTTTTTTTTTTTTTTGGATTGGGATGCTGTTTGCTTTTGATTTTAGTTATGCAATTTTTAGTTGTTTCTCCTGCTTTCTTATATGTTTTCAGTGGACTGCTGCATGCGACCTCTGTTTGCATGTATGCATGTACCTGTTTAGAAAGTGATATTTGTAATGCAGGGTTTGTGTATCACTCTGTTCATGAATCTTTGAAATATATTAATTGAGAGTGAAGGAATTGAAATTTGGAAGCAAAAGCATGTCATGCACCAATTTAGAACTTAAAGTAAATATGCAATCAGACATTGTTACATCATGCAAATGTTTTTTACTTGATAATTCAGAATTGTAGTTCCATATTTATTTATAATTTCTGCAGGAGAAATATAAGCATTCCAAAATTGTAACCCAAATAATGTGGCAACTTATTTGGAGCTAATGTATCATTCACCATACATCCCATTACGATACTTATAAATTAGTTGGCGCTCTTTTGGAATGATAAGATCTATAAATATTACTTTTTTGATAGATTTCAGGATTCAGGATGCTATATTTTTCTATGCTGGTATATTTTATTGACAATTAATTCTTCTCCAAGTTAATATGCAATTCTGAAAAATTATTGTTAAGTAATCGGCTTCTTTTTTTTTTTTTTTTTTTTTTTTTTTTCTCATTGTCTCTCTTCAGCATCAAAGGAGAAAATTGTTGCAAATTTGGCAAACTTTGCTTATGATCCATACAATTATTCATTCTTACACCAAGTTCGTAACCCTTACATTTTGAATATGAAATTAATGTCTTTCATCGGCTTTTATAAGATTGAACATCTTCTATATATTGTTTCTATACAGCTCAATGTTTTGGAACTCTTCCTAGACTGCATAACTGAACCAAATGAGAAGCTCGTGGAGTTCGGGATTGGTGGCATCTGCAATGCCTGTGCTAGTAAGTCCATATATTTAAGCTTTTATAGACTCTGATAATCAAGAATTCTTTTAATCTTTTACTCCCTAAGCGACCAAGATTCTTCACATCAATCCATTTTGTGACCAATGAAGCACTAATTGTATGTGTTTGTAAGTTACCCTTTCCTTTATCACTTTCTTTGCCATGCAGATCCAGCAAATGCTGATATTGTCACCCAGTGCAGTGGAATTCCTCTTATCATTCAATGTTTGTCAAGCCCAGTTAGAAACACTGTAAGTAGAAAAGTTATCTTTATTGCTTCCCTCGTTACCTTGTAATTGCTTTTGGTTCTAAGATTTAACTTGGGATGTCAGACGGATGAAAGATTACAATCTGAGGTTAGCGTATGTAAAAATTACTATCATAACAAGTTCATATCCTAGAGACAAACTCGGGGGTGTCTGCCATTGGGTGTTCTTGTTAGTTTTCATGTAGATAACCGCTCATACTTATTGAAACTATTGTGGATCCCCATTTATGTCTTCATCGCTGATATGTTGTGCCGACTGCAATCTAGGTTATTTGCTATAAACCCTAGGTAAGTACATGCCACGTTGTGCTTTTCTTATAATTGCACAGATTAAATTTGTGTTATGATTGTTAGGTGAACAACGCTATCGGGACTCTTTATTATCTCTGTAACAAGACTAACAAGGAAGAAATTTTGAAGCCAGAAGTGGTTAGTGTCATCAGGAGGTACGCAGCTGCTGAAACTGTAAGCGTAAGCTTCAGTAATTTAGCCAAGGCGTTTTTAGACAAGCATGTCGTTGAAAACAAATGAGTGACAAAAGCATATACTCTCTGTTAATGAATTTATTAAACTGCTGATGTTATTGTAGAATACTGGTATTTGAGTTCATTCAAAGTCTTGGATCCTGACTTTCTTACAATTTGTATGTATTCTCCTACTTTTGTTTCAATAGCTGCTCATACCAAGATAAACTGATTTACAAATCAAGTCTTTAAAATAAATGGTAATTCATTAACCCTTTACTCGTAATTATATTCTAGAATTCGATTGTAACTTTAAAGACAACATAATCAATTATCGATTATTAAAACACATTTCTCCACACAAACTATTGACAGCAGCATAGCAGTGGCATTAAACTGCTCTTGACCCCAAACATGATAGGTTTGTTCACAGTTTCTTAGCTTTTGTATTCATTAATCAAACTCTCCCGCCTTAACATTACCTTTTATTTTTCTTAAAAAAGGAAAAAAAAATTGAATAACTTTTTTTTTTTTGTTTTTTTTTTTATTGACAAATTTCAAATGTATCACGGTAAGTATTATTTTCTAACAAACTATATTATTTGTCATTATGTTTTGTTCAATTGAGACTTTTAAAAAATAATTGTCATAATTAGTTTTTTTTAAAAAAAAAAACTTGATAATTTGTGACAAATAATATAATTAGTCACAAAATTACCATATAAAAAAAGAAAGATTTTATTTTATAAATAATTAGGTTTTTAAAAGATATCAGAATCAACAAATTTTATTTTATTTGAAAAGGAAAAAAAAAGGCCACAATGATGGTGTGGTTTTTTTTTTTTTTTTTTCCTTATTCCATCTTCACATGTCTCTTGGTTCTCCCTTTGTCACTACCATATCTAGATTTCTCTTTATTTTTTCTTTTCCTTAAACACACTTTTTATGTTTGAAATTGTGATTCTTCTGTAAAAGTCACTAAGATTGTAGAGAAAATTCTGCCTTAATAGAAAAAGGTAAGGTTCTCTTGATTTGATTTTTTTTTTTTTTTTTGGGGTTTGTTTTATTGTACTTGTTTTTCAGGGTCTGAATTTCAAATTTGAGTTTCATATAATAAAAGTTTCTTTGAATAAGATACGTTTTTTTTTTTTTTTTTTTTTTTTTTTTTTTGTTTTTAATTTTTATTTTTTTTAAATTATTTTTTCTTTAATTTCTCTTTTCCTTATAAACACTTTTTAGGTTTGAAACTGTGTTTCATATTTAGAAGTCACCAAGATTATAGAGAAAATTTTGAATTAATAGAAAAGGTAAGCTTCTCTTGATATATATATATATATATATATATATATATATATATGTTTAGGAATGATTCTTAACTTTAATTTGTTTATAATTTTTTTGTCATTCTTAACTTTAATTTGTTTTTAATTTTTTTGTCAGGAACCCATAATTATTATTTCATGGTTTATGGTTGTTTGTTCTTAGATTTCCACAGTACATGTCAATATTAGTTTATGTGCATACTAACTGTTTGATTAAATGATTCTAATGGAACAACCAATTGTTTGATACAGCATAAAAAATATATATATATATATAATTGAGGTATTAATAATATACTTTCATCTATTGCTGTTTGTATCTAGGCGAAAAGTTTATTTTGATATTTTCATTAATGAAAGTGTTTATTGAGGCTTGAAGAATCTTCATTATGGTTACCCGGATATAATTGATGTAATGTATTTTTCTCGAAATTTGTAGCAAATTGGTGTATGTACACTAACAATTTTGTAATGTATATATTTTTTTCACTTTCTTTTTTCTTTTTCTTTTCTTTCTTGTGTTTTGATTATCTATCCCTTATTGTACTTTTTGTATTTAAGTTATTTTGTAGTTAATAATAATTGAATGGACTATTATATTAACTTTGATTGAATTTGTAACTTGTTATCTTCTCATTAATTGTCACTAAATTTGTGTAAAACAAACATAATTTTCATATGGTTAACTGTTACTAGGTTTGTGTATAATGACAATATTTAAATAATTAATTGTCGATAAGGTTATGTATAGTGACATAATTTTAACATGGTTAATTGTTACTAAGTTTATGAATAATGACACAATTTTAAAACAACAAATTGTCACTAAAAAGATTTATAGTGACAAAATCTTCAAACAGTTAATTGTCACTATATATAAATTTAGTGATACAATTTTTCTTTTGTCAATAATTAAGGTCAAGTGATAATATGTCACTAAAAATTATAATTCGTGACAAGTACCAAAAAACTGTAATAAATACTTTTAGTAATGGAGGCAAAAATGACGAATTGTTAGTAATACTTTTTTTTGTCATAATATTGAAAATGTGACAATTTCTTTACTTGCAGTAACAAATAATTTTTGTCACTATATGTCACTTTTTTTGTAGTGGTAGCAAACCAGACTTCCTAGAGTAAGAACAATCGGTTTCTTTTTTTGACCCAATTTGAGATTCATCGGTAAAAGAAATCTAGTGTAAAAAAAAAAAAAAAAAAAAAAAAAAAAAGGCACTAATTGTAGGACTCAAATCACATGTCTAAAAATGGTGTCTAAGTTTGTGTCTAACCAACTAAATTATGACATACTTCTAAATTTATGGAAGAAGTTGAAAAAAAAAAAAATAGTTACCGTTGGGCATGGCACATCGGCCAAGCGTACCATGCTGTGCGGGCATGGCATGTGCCTTGGGGCCGTGCCATCCAAGCATGCCCAAGCATGTCATGCCAGGCACACCAGACCTAACCCAAATTGACAGCACTAACGTTCATTGATGACTCAAATCAACTATCCAAAAACGGTGTCTTAATTTGTGTCTAACCAACCAAATCGGGACTTGTGTCTACATTTATGGAAAAAATTGAAAAAAATAATTAAATGTAAACACATATTCCAATTTGGTTGGTTAGATACGAATTGGGATACCATTTTTGGACATGTGATTTGACTCCTTAATGGACGTTAATGCTGTCAATTTGGGCTAGGTCTGGTGTGCCTAGCCTGGCCGGCCCGCCAAGAAAGGCAGGCCGTGCCTGGTACGGCACGCTTGTGGGGCATGCCTGGATGGCATGGCCACAAGGCACTTGCCATGCTAGGCCTTGGCTGTCGTGCTAAGCCTTAGCTGCCGTGTCGTGCCCAACGGTAGGCACAACAGGCCGACCGTTGGTCCACCAGAATTTAATTTAATTTTTTTTAAATCAAACGGTCAAAAACTTTTTTTATTATTTTTTTAAAAAAAATTCAACCTTGGCTTTCAGCCAACGGTTGAAAATTAAAATTTTGGCTGAAAATTACCATATGCAGCCCTTCATCTCTTCTATTTTATATTCTTACCTACATTTCCAATTTTCTATAAATACCCACCCATTCCAATTTTCATACACTTTCTGTCAATCTTTCATTCTCTCCATTCTCCAATTCTTCATTACTCTTTCTAATCTCTATTCTCTACACCATTTCATATTTACATTCTCTCTCTCTCTCTCTCTCTCTCTCTCTCTCTCTCTCTCTCTCTCTCTCTCTCTCTCTCTCTCTCTATTCTCTACACTACTAATCTATTTTCCTGATTCTAATACCATATTACTATCATCTAACTATTATTTTCTAATCTCTCCACCAAGGCACCAAGACACCAAAATGCAAAGGTACTTTTTTTCTTTAAGTTTTATTATTTAATTTTATGTTTTAGTTTTTAAATTTTATATTTATACTTAATATATTTATGCTTAGTTATTAATTTTGATATTTATTCTTAGGTTTTATGTATATTTAATATTTATGGCTTTATGCTTAGTATATTTATGATTTTATATTTTTATGCTTTATTATAAATTTTAATATTTATTCTTAGAATCTTAGATTTTAGTAAATTTATAATTTTATGTTTAGTAATTCATTTTAAAATTTTTGGTTAGTACATTTATCATTTTATGTTTAGTAACTAATTTTAATATTTGTGTTTAGTAAATTTATCATTTTATGTTTAGTAATTAATTTTAATATTTTTGGTTAGTAAATTTATTAGTTTTTTATTTTATTTTAATAAAATTGGACTGATCTAAGGGGAAAAAGCATCACAAGCGATTATAAGCTAAAAAACCCTTATACAGTATCCATATATATAAAAGATAAAAAAAAAGTAAATAGTGACAAAAAGCAACAAAGTACAAAGAATCATGGAGAAACAACCCCAAACAAAAAGAGGCACGTAGGCCACACCAAAAAGAAAAAGAAAACATTAAGAAAAACGAAAAGACTTTCGACCCATCCAGTTATTGCCAACTAAAGAAAAACAAAATGACAGGGCAAAAACCACCAAGAATCGGTCTAAAGCTCCAAAGCATGCTTAGAAAGCATATCTACAACCTAATTCTCCTCCCTGAAAATATGGAAGACCTGAAAATCCATCTGCGAGATCTGGAAGATGCAGCGTTGCCACGCTTAACGAACCTTCCAAGAAACCATCTCAGAACGAGAAGAAAGAAGCTGAACCACATAAGAAGAATCGCTCTCAAGCCAGATTCGATGTCACCCATACTTCCATACAAAATTAATGGCCAATGAGGCCGCCAGAAATATTACTTTTAATATTTGTGGTTAGTAAATTTATCATTTTATGTCTAGTTACTAATTTGAAAATATTTGGTTAGTACATTTATCATTTTATGTTTAGTAATTAATTTTAATATTTTTGGTTAGTACATTTATCATTTTATGTTTAGTAATTAATTTTAATATTTGTGCTTAGTAAATTTATTATTTTATGTTTAGAAATTACTTATAATAATTTTAGTTAGTAAATTTATCATTTAATGTTTAGTAATTAATTTTAATATTTTTGGTTAGTAAATTTATCATTTTATGTTTACTTATTAATTTGTATATTTTTTGTTAGTAAATTTTTCATTTTATGTTTAGTTATTAATTTTAATATATTTGGTTAGTAAATTTATCATTTTATGTTTAGTAAT
The DNA here is from genome assembly GCA_035582765.1 of Acer negundo. Lineage (NCBI taxonomy): Eukaryota > Viridiplantae > Streptophyta > Magnoliopsida > Sapindales > Sapindaceae > Acer > Acer negundo. Next base: position 21,431,091 of record CM069241.1, on the reverse strand, counting down.
TAAATTTAATATTTTTGGTTAGTACATTTATCATTTTATGTATAGTAATTAATTTTAATATTTGTGCTTAGTAAATTTATCATTTTATGTTTAGTAATAAATTTTAATATTTGTGCTTAGTAAACTTATCATTTTATGTTTAGTAATTACTTTTAATATTTGAGGTTAGTAAATTTATCATTTTATATTTAGTAATTAATTTTAATATTTTTGATTAGTACATTTATCATTTTATGTTTAGTAATTAATTTTACTAAGTTTGCTAAGTAAATTTATCATTTCATTTTTAGTAATTAATTTGAATATTTTTGGTTAGTAAATTTATCATTTTATGTTTAGTTATTAATTTGAATATATTGGTTTGTAAATTAATCATTTTATGTTTAGTTATTAATTTTAATATTTTTGGTTAGTAAATTTATCATTTTTATGTTTAGTAATTAATTTCAATATTTTTGGTTAGTACATTTATCATTTTATATTTAGTAATTAATTTTAATATTCGTGCTTAGTAAATTTATCATTTTATGTTTAGTTATTGATTTGAATATTTTTGTTTAGTACGTTTATCATTTTATGGCTTTTATAGTTTTATACTTAGTATATTTATGATTTTATGCTTAGTTTTTATGACTAATGAGTTAATATTTGTATTGTAGGAAATGGATCATAATCATCCTTACTTCCAGATGGTCTTAACATGGACAACGATAATTTTGACCTTTCCGCACCGGCAGAAATGACAGCAGGACCTTCTAACTTCACACTGACATCACGTCTCAAACATAGAAAGTTGACATCTTCTGTATGGTAGTGTTTTGACAGGTAGATACACAAAACCCAGGCGGTACGGTAACATCAAGATCTTGCTGTAAGTTTTGTAAATATTTATTATCCAGTTCTAGGTTGGGGACCGGTCATTTGAGAAGGCATATGGAGAAATGCATGCTTAAACACAGACAGGTAGACACTGCAACCCAGACACAACTACAACGAAACCCAGATGGGTCCTTTACGAGGTAGCGTTACGACCCCGCGTATGCTAGAGATTGCATGGCACTTTACATTGCACAAAATGATCAACCGATTAATTTCGGTGACAATGTTTTTTTATGAAGAATTTATCCAAAAAGTATACAACCCTTAATTTCAAGTTGTTTCTAGAAACAGCACTAGGAGCGATTTATTAAAATGTTTTAAGACCCAATGAGATAACTTGATGGTTGAATTACAACATCTAAATATTTTTATTGCACTAACTTCCGATATTTGGAACGCATGTTCAAAACAGGACTATTTATGTGTCACACATGACACTATTTAGACTCTGATTGGAAGTTACAAAAAAAAAAAAAAAATTATTGGTTTTCATCCTTTGGCTTTTTAACATACTGCAGAAATTATTTTTAATGTCATTCTTTTTGTTTTAGAGACTTATGAAATAACTCAACACATCTTTTCCATCACATTAGATAATGCATTGGCAAATACTAGTTTTATTGCATTGTTTTTTCAAAACAATATCCCGCGAGATGGTGGTTATTTCTTCCACCAATGGTGTGCATGTCGTATCATAAATTTAGTTGTACAGTTTGGTATGAAAGTTGTAAGTGATCGTATAGATCGCATCAGAGATGCCCTTTTTTGGATCAACAGCTCTAGTCCATGATTGTGAGATTTTGGCAGATACTGTCAAGCTAACTCTCTACGACCCCGACGATTCCAAACAGATATGCCGGTAAGGTAAAACTCTACTTACTTAATGCTGTAAAATTGTATGGATTATGCTGTAACTATTTTAGGTTTTTATAACATGAAAAATGGCCGAAAATGGCCGAAATTGATCGTCCAATATTGACTACAGACGATTGGTATGTGGCAAAGATTTTTGTTGAATTTTTAAAGGTTTTTAATGATTCCACTTTACCTCTTTTCGGGGTCTATTACCCCACATCTGAGGTAATCCATCAGATTATGGAAATGTCTGAAATGCTAAACATGTATAGGGCATATAATATTTTAGGCACTGCAGTTGTTGCCATAGAAAGCAAGTTTAAAAAATACTGCTCTACAATTATTTTCATTTATGCCTTAGGTGTTATAGTAGATCATAGGGTTAAATTATCTAGTTTAGAAACTTTGATCGAGTATATTGGTTGTAATTTGATCATAGATTATTTCAAAAAGGTTACTGACATTCAAACCAAGTTGTTTAAAGTGTATAGTATTTTTGAGTGCAAGTTCGGTGGCGTTAACACACAAGCATCAGCAAAATCGAACACTCCCGTTAAAAAAAAGTTGGAGCATTCTCAAATGCCGAAAAAAGACGGCTCATCAAGTTCTTCTTTTTCATCTTAAGCTCCATGAGCTGCTGCAACTGGAGGTGCTGAACTGAACAGGTTCCTTGAAGCTCAGTTCGATTCAGTCGAAAACAAAGAGGAATTTGATCTACTATTATGGTGGAAGAAATATAGTTATAGATATCCAATCCTGCCACACCTAGCACGTGACGTACTCGTTATCCCCGTATTCACTGTTTATTCAAAACATGCGTTTAGTACGAATGGACGTATAATTGAACCAAGAAGAAGTTCTTTGTCACCCTAGCTGGTGGAGGTATTAACATGCCTTCGAGATTGGGTAAAATGAAATGGAAGACCAAGAACTTATTCAAATTTGCTCCAATTTATATGTCGATGAGGGTTCAGCAGTAACTAGGTCCAGGACTAGGAGTGAAGATTGAAGACTTATTGATTGCATTGCACTCTTTTTTTAATTTTTAATTTTTAATTATACATGTACATTTACTTGACTACTTGTAAGTTGTAATACGATTGCACTCTTTTTCCCTTACCAAGTTTTTATCCCATTGGGTTTTTCTTAGTAAGGATTTTAATGAGGCAATCATATAATATTAAAAGTCTAAAATAAATAAATAATTCTTCATTTCATATTTTTTATTTTCTTTAATCTTTATCTTTATTTATTCTTTGAATTATTTTATTAAATAAATCTATCTATTTTCTACATTTTTTTATTAGACTAAAATAATAATTAGGATAAATAAATTACAATTAAAAATACATATGTTAAAGGGGTATTATCACTAAAGTCTCTACTTTTTCATGAATTGTCCCCTATTTAAACGTTTTTGCCATATTAGTCACTTTAATCCCTTGTGTTTTCAAAATACATCACTTTAGTCCATTTGACCAAAAAAACTAACAGTCAACTATAACAGAATGTGTAAAAATACAATTTTACCATTTATTGTTATTTTTTAATTTTTTCTTTTAGTCCCTCTAGTTTCAATAATAGCTGGCCAACCCTTGAAAAAAAAATTAAAATGCTTCCATCAGGGATCGAACCTTCAACCTTACGGTTAAAAGCCACAAGGTTTAACCAGCTGAGCTACTTTAGCTCATTGTTGAAGGTTTTTTGATTTAAATATATATATATATATATATATAGTTATATAATTTGTTTAAACTAATTTAAATCTATTTATATAATTTAAAATCAAAGCCCATAATATTTTTTGTCTTTCTTTTTTTGGATTTTTTTTCTTTTCAAAAAATATATTATTTCAATTTGATAAAAAAAAAAATGTAGAAAATCAAAGCCCATAAATTGAAAAGGGAAAAAAAAATCATATATAATAATAATATATAAAAACATAATTTAAAATAAACTCATTATAATAATAATATATAAAAACATATTTATGAGAATAAAAAAGAAAATAACAAAACAAAAGGAAAAAAAAAAAAAGGAAAATTTCAATTTATGGGATTTGATTTTCTGGGTTTTTTTTTTTTTTTTTATCAAATTGAAACAATATATTTTTTGAAAAGAAAAAAATCTAAATAAAGAAAGAAAAAAAATTCGGGCTTTGATTTTTTGGGTTTCCTTTTTTTTTTTTATTTTCTTTTTCATTTTCATAAATATGATTTTATATTATTATTATTATATATGAGTTTATTTTAAATTATATAAACATATTTAATTAGTTTAAACTAATTATATAACTATATATAAATTTAAATCAACAAACCTTCAACGGTGAGCTAGAGTAGCTCAATTGGTTAAAGCTTGTGACTTTTAACCTTAAAGTTGAAGGTTCGATCCCGACCAGCAATTATTGAAACTAGAGGGACTATTTTTTTTTTAAAGAAAATAACAATAAAGGGTAAAATTGTATTTCTACACATTTTGTTATAGTTGGGACTAAAGTGACTAATATGGCAAAGATGTTTAAATATGTGACAATTCATGAAAAAAGTAGGAACTTTAGTGATAATACGTCTTAAAACAATATTATAACAAATAAATTAATACTTAAAAATTTAAATTAATTTTTTTTTTTTTTTGAAATTGGGCTTGGGGGTCGGCTCCTTAAGACCTGCCTGAGTTGGCAGACAGACCGGATGGGCTATTTTGACAGCATTAATGGACGTAAGATAAGATTCTCATAAGTCATGAATCAACCAATGTGAGCTGTTAAATACTTCTGAAGATCAATTCATTTTCTTTGATAGTTGTAACTTGTAAGGCAAGTCATGAATCAACCAATGTGAGCTGTTAAATACTTCTGAAGATCAATTCATTTTCTTTGATAGTTGTAACTTGTAAGGCAAGCTTTGAACGTAAAAGAATTATTAAAAGTGGAAGCATTAATTAATTAATGTCTTTTGAATTTTCCTATATAAATATATATATTTTTAAATAATAATAAATAAATAAAACTGGTTAACTGCCGATGCTTATTAATGTAGTGTCTTTTGATTTTGAATTTACCAAATTATTAATCTAAAACTCTATCACGGCGACATGTGGTACTGTGAGGATTAACTAACTTTGATATATTATGTAGATAATGTTGATTGTTATAGGCTTAAATGCTTAATAAGAGTTCTTATCAACAGGAGATTATTACCAGGTTTAGTCAAACTACTGAAGCCCATTTCAATTTGACCTACAAATCTGTCAGAAATCCTACTCGGGACCAACTTCAAGATGGTCTTATAAAAAGAATAATAATAATAAATGAGGCCCATATTTTTGGCCCTACCCATTTTATCTTGCCATCCCATTTGTAATTAGACCCCATAAGTTGTTGAATAAAAATTTATTTTTATTATTCAATTAAAAAATCATTTAAGTTAAAAAAAAAAAAAATCTGAAAGGTTTTTAATTACAAAAGAAATTATTGCAACAAGAGAAGCATACAAATATAAGTAATACTATCGTGCCCAAATGATGTGGCAATACTGTAGTCCATTCATTTAAATCATAAAAATATAATATAATTTAAATGAATTGATTACAGTGTTGCCACATCATTTGGACACCAAATTTGGGAAAAGTAACATTATTGTACAAATATTAATGACATTACAAAGTAACAAAAATTAAAAAGGGTCAAAACTTTAATAAATAATTCATATTTATTTTTCTAGATTTAATACACTTCTTCACATAATTAAAGGAAAATGTTTTGGTATTGACCAATCAGTACCCACTATCCAGGCATACTAACCACCTAATGGGGTGTTGCCACGTGATCCAAACTCTTTCACTTTTTACATTTTTCTTATTACTTTTGGTTATATAGCAATCAACCATTAGTTGGTCAGTATGTCTGGGTGTTGACCGGTCAACATCCGAACAGTATCCATTCTTATATATATATATATATATACATACACACACGACTCATTTAACTCGTATGGTAAGTAGCATACCCTCACTAAACTTAATTAGTGTGCATATTCTTTTTCACGTTAATGGTTATGGGTTTGAGTATTTTATAAAATTCTGTGTTATAAAGTAAATATCTCTGTGCATGTAGTACTTGATTTCGATAAAAAAATGTTTCTTAATCCATTCTATTGTGAAATTAAAATAAACATTTAAGGTAATTATTATTTGGCTTGGTGCAGTTTATATACATGACGATAAAGACATGGAACTTTTTGTAATTTCTTGAGAATATAATTTGAGGAGTATTTGCGTGTACAATGAAAAAGGAATGTAGAGATAAAATTGGTAGGGGCCAATAACATGGGGCTAATAAGTAAATAAAAAGATATAGGATTACTAGATGGGGGCCCACAAATATACATGGAAATATTAATTAAAGAAGTAAAAAAAAGAAAAAGAAAAAGAGGAAATAAAAGAGAGAAGAGAACAAGCGCGCTTTAAATGCGGGTGGCAGAGAGAAGGTAGGGTCAGCAGCGAGCCAGCGACTTTGGTTGAAGACAATGACAATGTCAGCCTCTCTCTCTCTCTCTCTTGATGTGATACCTCACTATCTCTCTCTTTCTCCCTCCTCTTTTACCCTTTTGTCTTCTTTTCACTATCCACCTATTCTATCATTTTTTTTTTTATAATAAATTAAAATTAAAAAATTTAGTTATGATTCCGATTAAGGGGTCGTTTGTTTTTTGTCTGAAGACTGAATAGTCCTGAATTTTACTGAAGACTAAATAGTGACTGAAACCTGAATTTGAATAACATGTTTGTTTTGTTTTGTTTTTTTTTTTTTTTTCTCACATTTGAATATTTTCTTAACATGTTTGTTTTTTAAAAAATAAAATTGTCTAAAAATAAGTAATTTTACATCTATACCCATATTAAACAATTATACATATAATATAAAATAAAAACAATCAAAAAATAATAATGATTATATGAGCACATATAATCATGATCTTCTTTTTCGATTACAAACAAATTTTATTTTTACTAAGATAAGAAAAGAAAAGGTTTTTTTATTTTTAAATAAATAAAAGGGGCAGCATAAAAACTCACACAAAACACTCTAAAAATTATAATATATAAATACATCACTCTAATATCATAATAAATTATTTATATTAAATAACAATATGAGAAGTGATTAATGTTCTTTTTTATTTTTAAAGCTATTTAAAAATAAGAAATATATTAAAATAAAGATATCTATACAATATATAATTATGAAGAAATTGGAGATATGTTATATATGGAGGATAGTATCGGAAGAAAAGATTTTTGATTGTATTTAATGCAATTTAGTGATTTATAATTAAGTGAAAAGTCATAATTTTTTACTTTTTATTTTAAGTTGTTTTTTGGTATTTTTAAGTTGTTTGACTACTTAAAAAAACAAACAAAACAACTTAATAATTATGATTCAGACCCATTAAATTTTAAATGAAAAAACATACGATCCCTAAGTATCGATACTCACCTTAGAATTTAGATTTATTTAGGTAGAACCATAGAACATAAAATCTGGGAGATGACTTACATGTTATCTTATTAGACTAATTGCACAAACATCCCTTGACATCAGGTATAATTACACATATATAGAACTATTATCCAAAATTGCACAAACCTACCCTCATGTTAGTTGACTTCCATCCAACATAACTGTTGACCATCCTATAAGCGTGAGAAGACAACAATACCCCTATTTAATAATAAAAAATTAAAACCAAGACATTAAAAAAAAAACACATCACATCGCTTGCTTTTTTTACGATCCAAGGCAAACATAAACACAACAGATCAACAAAACTCATTTTCATCAAATCAAAACGCCAATCATGTGTTCTCATGCAATCAACTACAATTTATTAATAACATATATTTCTCGTGCACCACCAAAGAGGATGTACAAGTATGAAGAATTCCAAAATTTGGAACAATAATTTAGAAGAGGAGACTAAAAATTGGCAGTTATGATTCAATTCCAATTCTAGGTCGAACCCAAATTTGGTTTGATTCCAGTTCTGGGTCTAAACCATAAGTAGTTCGATTCCAGTTCTAGGTCGAAACCATAAGTGGTTCGATTCCAGTTCTAGGTCAAACCTAGATGTGTTTCGAACCCAGATTTGGTTCGATTCCATTTTTGGGTCGAACCCAGATGAAATATATATATAGAAATTTTCCTATGAGGATGTCTTAATATAATTATATAAGGACATTGAATGTGAACCTCTCGTTTTACATACTTTGACTTGGTATGTATGCACTTGTCAAATCACTTTTATAAATGAGTGACTTACATTCAATATCCTGATAAAGTTATATAAGGATGCATTGATAGGAACGAGACCGTATATATATATATATATTTATATATGGCGGTTTGGTGGTGGTGTGAGTGAGAGATGACCCAAATCCATCACGAATGGAGGAACAAGGGCTCATCTACTTGCAGCGTTGTTCATGCTGCCGCATCTCTAAACGGCAACATCATTGGTATTCAGGTTGTGGAGGGATGCCCTTTTGGCCCTTGGGAGAGGCGACTATGCTGCTAGGATGAGAGGCGCTGGAGCTCCCATCGACTCTATTGATGAAGCTCTTAGAAGAGATCCAGATCTTTCCTTTCCAGATCTCTTCAAGCTTTTTTCTTTTCAAATTTCTTTTGCTTGATGAAAATCCATGTGGACAGAGCTCTTGGTCTTGGAAGAGATCTAAATTCTTTCAAATCTATCTTAGATGCCTTCAAGTTTATTTTTTTAAAATTGTTTTATAATTATTTATTTAATAATTATTTATCAATGGCTAAGATCGTGTGATGGATGGAGGAGTTGATCTCTTCCACCCATTTTTTTTGAAAGAAAAATTAATTAATTAAGAACTACAAAAATAACTAATAATGGTTTTATTTTATTAATAGCTTAAAAGACTTGCTTGCCACTCAACCGTTAACTTTTAACGGTGTATAATTAACAGTAGGGGAGGTTTGTGCAATTTTAAATAAAAGTTACATATCTTATTTTCTTTGTTTTTCAAAACTAACACGGATATCATATCATGAGTTTATCGAATCTTGCGTATAATATATCCTATAAGACGGGGAAATGTTCTCTCCACACTCCACACTTCGCGAGTAATTGTGAAACTTGAACTCCTGCTATATGAATATGTAAAATGAGGGAAGCACAATCACTTAGAAGGTTAAATATGTGCAAGTTTAAACTAATCGTTGTTACTTCAAGAAATAGGAAAAATATAATGGTTAATTTTTCAACTAATTATGCTGAGGACCACAAAAACAAATTAGGTTTTTCTCCAAAAAATTATTGTTCTTGTCTAACTTATTCACTGAAGTAACAAAAATACCCCTCATATATTTCATCCTCTCTTATCTCTTTCCCTCCCTTTCTTTAATTTTTTTTTTTTTTTTTTTTTTTTTTTGAATTGAGGTTTGAGTACATATCTCCATTGTTGGAGATTGGAGATCTGACTTTGCACATAAACCTCCTACAAACCTCATGGAGGTATATTCAAATTTTTTATTTTTTATTTTAAAAAGAAAAACTTTGTAGGTCCGTTGACTTCCATTGAAAGTCTACCGGTCTGAAAAGAAAATTTTTTTTTTTTTTCATAAATTGATTAAGAGCATTTTTGTCCAAAAAGTAAAAATTTTTACGAATTTGAAATTTGATATATGTATTGTTATGTCTATTTTTGAAAAGACCCCATCATGTAGAGGAAATAGTGTTTAGTGTACGACCTTTACTTACAATATAAGTTTATAGGTTTTCCGATATATACAACTTAAGATTATACGAGAGGTAGAATTTGATTAAGAGGCTATCTATGAGGAGTCTCATGTAGCTAGTTGTATTGTTGTTCTTACAGTTTAAGGGCATGTTTGTTGGTCAGTACTAGGATTGGATTGGATTATTTTAATCCTAACCCCATGATTGGCAACCGCAAAAAACTGGGACTTTATCTTCCAACAGTATCCAATAATCCCGTCAACATGGGACTAAATAAACCCACCTATACTAGTGGGTTTACTAGTCTTTGGACTAAAACTATTGCTTTTGTCTTCTTCTTTTTTTTGTCTTTTTTTTTAAAAAATTTTTATTTTATAATAATTTCATACACAAGTTTTAATTTAATTTATTTATTTTTATTCGTTTTATATTTTTAAAAAAGTAATTTTTATTTAAAAATAATTTTAATATATTATAAAATATAACTATACTTTTAATTAAAAAGTAATAATATAATACATAATTATTTTAATCCAATCACATGTTGCACTAAACATATGACAAATACTAATTTGTTATTCAATTTTCATTCAATTATTAGGGACTGATATTAATTAAATCCTAATTTCTCTTAGCGGGATTGAAGAATCCAAATTCGTTGGGTCCACTGTAATCCCACATGTGTGTATATATATATTATTTTATTAAATAAAACAAATTATAAAATTGAAAAATATTTAAAATTTATATTTTAAAAATATTTTTGGATATTATTACTTTAATAATATATAAATTAAAACATTTTTTTCTTTAATTACATATTTCAATAATTTATTATTTATTTTCAAAATATTATCAAACTAAAAATATTATTATATTTGGTCCAATCTCATGTCTCACTAAACAAAATATAGTATTAATTCAATTCAGTCTCATATATTTCCAAACATAGCACATCATACGTATTTACCGACATGTCAAGATTTCTCCCCAATCGTGGAAGTAGATGTTTGAGCTGTACAAGTATTGCTTCATCTCGACAAGTAAACACGGACAGTGGCGGGTCCAAAATTTTTAATCATGTTGGGCACTTGAACAAAATAACAATTATATAAAAAAGGAAAAATCGTATTTTAGTCCCTGTAGTTTGCCTTCATCTACGTTTAGTTCACAGTTTTTTGGTGTTGTAATTTTTAGTCCATCCTTTCTCTAACTATATGTATTTTAGTCCCTATCGTCCAATTCTGTTAGGGTTCTGTCAAGTCACGAGGGTCAACGAGGGTATAAAGGTAAAATAACATAAAATGTTTTAGAATCTTATATAACCAAAGGGTATAATAGTAATTCATAAATTAATTTAAAAAAAACAAATAAATATTATTAAATTAAATAATAATTATTTATTATAAAAAATTAAATAATATTAAAATAATTAATAAAATATACAAAAACAATTTTAAAAACTAAAAGAAAAAAGAAAAAAGAAAAAAGAAAAAAGAAAAATTATGTCTGAGATTGAGATCTAGGGAGAATCCAAAAAAAAATTAAAAATTAAAACATAAAAAAGAAACCCCACCTCACATTTGATTCAAATTCATCTAAAACAAACCTAAAAATTTTCATCTAGGTTTTTACTCAAGTGGATCCACCTTATCACTCATTAGCTCCAACACCACTGCATTCCATCATTCATTTGTCTCTCGTCTCCCGTTCTCTCTCTCTATCTCATCTCAGTCTCTCTTGCCACGATTCTCCGTCAATCTCTCTCTCCCACCGTCGATCTCTCTCTCCTTATTACGACGACTGCTATTGCTGGTGTTCAACTCTTTCACTCTTTCTCACCGATCACTGCCGTCACTGGATCTTCTTCTTGGCCTCACCGCCGTCACCAGATATTTGTCTTTGCCATCACACACACACACACACACACACACACTCTCTCTCTCTCTCTCTCTCTCTCTCTCTTTTTCTCTCTCTTTCTCTCTGGTCAAACCATCAAATAAAGCAGAGAAGATCCAAGAACAAGCAAAGAAGAACCAGATCATTTTGGAGGGGTTTTGATTGATCTTGATTTTGGTTTAATGTTGGTTTGATTTTAATTTGATTTTGGTTGTTGGGTTTGATTTTGGCTATTATGTAGCAGAGAAGAACCAGATCGAACCAAGTTCTTCGTTTTAGAGGGGTTTTGATCGATCTTGATTTTGGTTTAAGGTTGGTTTGATTTTAATTTGATTTTGGTTGTTGGAAGGAGGAAGAAGGAAGAAGATATTGCGTTAATCTGGGTTTGGTGGATCAGTATAATTTTTTAATTTTTTTTCTTATGGTGGATCAGATGAAGAGGAGGTTGGGTGATGATTGTTTTGTTTGTATTGTGTTGGATTTAGTTGTGAATGAAAAAACATGGGGAAATGAAAATTGTTTTTGTGGAATTGATGAAGAAGATGAAGATAATGATCTTAGGTTTTGGGCTTTGGTCTATATTTCTAGATTTTGAACTTGAAGAAATATTCAAAATTTGTAGATGATGGTGGTGGTGTAGTTTTGGAAGATTGGAATAGATGATGTTTGCAGATTTGCAGATGATGGTGGTGGTCTATATTTACAGATTTTGATCTTATTGCAGATGATGTTTTTATTATTTAATTTAATTAAATTTATTGATTTAAATACATTTAATATATATATTATTATATTTAAATGTATTTAAATCAATAAATTTAATTAAATTAAATAATAAAAACATCATCTGCAATAAAATCAAAATCTGCAAATATAGACCACCACCATAGTTAGGGTAAAATTGTAAATTTCTATTATATAAAAATATTTCATAAGAGTATTATAGTCTTTTCAGAGGAAGCAGCATTCATCACAGCAGTAGAGTCATTTTACACGTTTGACATGTCAGATTTCGTCATTTTAACGGATTCTAACATAGAAGAACTAAAAATTACAATTCAAAAAAAGATGGATTGAACGCAGATTAAGGAAAACTACGGGAACTAAAAGACAATTCCCCCTATTAAAAAATGCCGAAAAATTAAAATCGTAGTAAAATGAGTTTTTTTTTTTTTAAACAAAAATGAGTTTTTTTATATAAAGAAAAATTGATGGTATAATGAAGTTTAGATAAAATAAAACAAATAGAACACTTACAAAATATGAACTAAATAGTATTACATTCTAAAAATAAATAAAAATAAGAAACACAATATTAAAAAATAAATAATAACAAGAAAAACAATATAAACAATGAGAAATTACAATATTTATTCTTAAAATAGTAGATTACAATATAATTTTATAATAAGAAATTTTGTTTGTATTTATAATTAATTCACTTTAAACTTATACAAAAATAATTGATTAATAAATATTACTTGACATGTTTTTAAATTTATTTTATTCTTCTAATTATTGATTTATTAATTCTAAATAAATTAAAACTATAAAATAAAGAAAAATACTAAGGATAAAATGAAATGAATCATAATAATAGATGGACTATTTTAATAAAATAAATTAAAATTTGAGATTTTATGGTTTATTGATTGGATGCGTTAGGTATGTCAAACTAAAACTATTAGAAATAATAAATGTTTAAAATAATAATATAAATTTAATATAAAATCATAAATAAAAAAATATTTCAAATTTTATTGTAATATATATATATATATACGGTCCCGTTCCTATCAGGGTATCCTCATATAACTTTATCAGGATATTGAATGTGAGTTACTCATTTATAAAAGTAATTTGACAAGTGCATACATATCAAGTCAAAGTATGTAAAACGAGTGACTCACATTCAATGTCCTTATATAATTCTATCAGGGCATCCTCATATGAAAATTTCCGTATATATATGTATATATATATATATATATATAGTGAGTCTCTCATGAGGTATTCCTTATTTTAATTTTCGTAAGGACCATAATGAAAACACATTGAGTTTAATGATTTTTAATCTGAATTTTTTTTGTGGATGATAAGTTTATTGAAATCTACATATGACCAAAATTTGAGAATTTTTCGAATACTAGAACTATTTTTCTTGAATTTTCCTATATTTCACCTATTTTTCTATGCCTTCATATTTAACAAAATTTGGATAAATAGTTCTTGTGATCGGAAAATTCTCAAATTTTGTTCATAGGTATATTTCAATGTACTCATCATCCATAACAAAATTTAGATTAAAATTCATTAAACTCGATGCGTTTGCATCATGGTCCTTACCAAAATTAAAATAAGAGATCCCTTATGAGAGACTTACTATATATATTTTAAATAAATATTCTTTTTTCTTGACACCTTTTTTTTTTTTTTTTTTTGGTAAGGTTGTTGGGGATCGGAATCAACCCCATCTTAACATATTATTAAAGATAAAGAAAGAGAACAAAAGAGAAAAGAAAACAGAAGAAGAAAAACAAATCAATAGAACCTAAAAGAAGGTCTACTACAAAAATCATTGAAAATAAAAAAAATGAAAAATTTCAGAACGGTCCACCACCATGTAGGAGAGACAATACTGAGGCTCCTGGACGCTAAACTATCTGCAACTTGATTACATTCCCGATAAATATGAGAGACAGCAAAGTCCATTTGAAAGATTAAACTCAAACACCTATCCCAAACGGGGCGCTATCGCCAAGGAAGCTTACAATACCTATAACGAAGCTCAATGCAAAAGTCGAATTGCTATCCAACCATAACTGATGCCAACCAAAAGTCCAAGCATAATCAATAGCGTAGACGGCAGCGACCAATTTAGCCTTAAAAGCAAATCATACGCCAAGAGGAATATCAAAGTAACCTCTAACGAAACCCCTGCATGTACGAAAAACCCCTGCACAACCAACAAGACTAGGACTACCAAAAGTAGCCCCGTCCATGTTAACCTTAAGACAACCCGGTGGGGGAGAGCGTCAATTACTCTCTAAAATACGAGAAGCCTTAGAAGGACGACTAAAGACCTGAAGCCTCTAAAGAGTCGGAAGCTCAACCATTGAATTCTTCATAATGCCACACTGTAGGGATTCTGCCTCACGAACGAAACACCAAATTGAGGAAAGAGTATAGATAAAAACAGGCCTGCCACCTTCAAAGGTAGCTTTATTACAAAGAAACCACACCACCTAGAAAACTGTGATGATAAAAGCCCGCTAGAGAGCTTTCAAGTGACCCTCATCGCCTCATGCCAAAGGTCCAAACAAGTACCATCCAATTTAAACTTATGCCCAAACATGGAGGATATAGCATCCCGCAACCCACGAATAAAAGGACAGTCAAGAAACAGATGTCTTAAGTCTTCTTCCGCAACACAACAAAACCGACAACGAGATGGGGATATAAAACCTCTAGCACACAACGCAAGGTCCGTATGAATCTTACCATGAAACAAGCTCCAAACAAGGACAGAGCAAGAAGGAGGAATAAATGACGCTCAAATCTGCTTACCCTATGAAACAGAACTTCTAATCTTAGAAAGAGAATCATAAGCGAATTTACAGAAAACAACACCATCTAAAGAACAAGTCCAAACTAACAAGTCTGGTTCAGTGCTCACCACTTCCTTCTCAATCTCAAAAGCAACATCCGGATGAGAAGATTGAAAAGAAGCAAGAATATCCCAACCTGTAGCATCCGAATAAATGTCCCTCATAATAGAATCCAGAGGGGGCTGTAACGATGAACTATTCTTAACCAGATCAATCAACGGATCACCTAACCAGTTATCCATCCAAAATTGAACCTTGGAGTGACGACCAACTAACCAACCACCTAGACTCAAGCATTAGGGGACTATACTGTAATTTTAGCCCCGGTTAAACAGAGGAAACTACATACCAAGTTCTTGGGTGAAAAAATGAGCCTGAAGATATGTGAAAACGAGGAAATCCTTAGTTAACATCATTTATGTGAACTTCTTAAGCATGGCCTTATTAAGAATACTGTTACCCAAGAAATCGGGTATCGCTATCCTAACAACACCTAGATTGGACAAAGTGGTGGTCTGTGGTCGGAGGGGCCCAAGCATTGTCTGGGAAGCCATGTCCCACTTCCACCAAGGTGAGGAGGTATCGGGACAGAAACGGTCGTACGATAGCAGCAGGAGGTTTCGGCCTCAAATGGACTTGACTGCTTCAGAAGCTAGCCGGGACCGGTTCCTAGAGGTGCTGGTACTAGTCTTAACCGGGGTTGGACACAACTTGCAATTGATAAATGGACTTTTGCATGAAGGAATAAGAGGTGATGTTTCTCATTATTCATGATACGGTTACATTTTTTGAGAGTAGGGGGAAGGGGATACAACGTTACACATTTTCTCTCTTTGCTCTCCAAGCAGAGACTAGTCATTCTATAGTAGAAAACAATTTCTTTCCTTGGTCTCCAAGTGGAGACTAGTCATTCTATATTAGAAATATTATCTATTTGGTCTCCAAGCGGAGACTAGTGACGACACGCCGTTGCGATGTCGGTCAAAAAATGAACAATTAAGTTCGACCTCGCTAGCACGCGAGTCACAGAGACTAGCACAGCGGCAAGTGAGGGTATCGTTCCGCAGGGAGGTGGAATTCATTGACCATTACCGGTTCTACCTATTATTACAACACATCGAGCGGACTCGTGTGTTGTAGGTTCGGAAAAGTGTAAATAATAATGTATATAAATAATAAATTACATAACATAATATTTACAAGGATATGATGGAATGGAGAGATGGCATGAAATGTGGTTACGTTAGGGAAACGATTCAACCGTAACAATCCTCCTAATTAAGTGCTAGACTCACTTAGTCCCT
The DNA here is from genome assembly GCA_035582765.1 of Acer negundo. Lineage (NCBI taxonomy): Eukaryota > Viridiplantae > Streptophyta > Magnoliopsida > Sapindales > Sapindaceae > Acer > Acer negundo. The sequence goes on along the minus strand of CM069241.1, from coordinate 21,414,777 downwards.
CAATGTGTAAGTATATAATAGACTCGTGCCCCCTTAATTGATCTCTAATCTCTCTCGAGTCTTAGAAATTGCATCCACACATACGTACACTTAGTCCCTCAATGTGTAAGTATATAATAGACTCGTGCCCTCTTAATTGATCTCTAATCTCTCTCGAGTCTTAGAAATCGCATCCACACATACGTATGGATTCATTAAGTACCGTGGGACACACATACGAGCCCTGTATGCCGGCCTAGTGATCTCTCAACTTTCCGGTCAAATACAGTGGTTATTTCGTTGGGTATGTAATGCATAACCACGTGGGCCATACTACAACCAATAATTCATCCACGAGACTAACCAAATACGGGATGATAACCAAGTGAAAGCATTAAGAATACGAGATACCTGTATAACAAGAATGTTATATGCTTGTGTCCCCTTAGTTAATCTCTACCCTCTCTTGAGAGACATAAAGATTACATTCATGCATAAATACTTGAATTCATTAAGGACTGTGAGACAAACACACGAGCTCTACACGCCAGTCGAGTGATATCTTATCTTTTTGGTCAAATGTAGAGGATATCAAGCTGAGCATGTCAATACGACACCACGCGATATATAAAACACATCCTAAATATCATTCACAAGGTGGTTAATCGAGTGAAAGCATTAAGCAATGAAATACCCCTATAACTACACGAGCACAAGAGGAATTCAATGATCTTTACTCTAAATACGGATTCGGTTTTATCAATCTCCCTAGGATGGCTAAAAATGAGAAACAAGTTCACCTAGCACTAATGTGCATAAATGCAATTGTTAAACATTAAGAACATTCAAATGAATTAAGGGTTCTCCTCTTGACTTGGAAATTTCCCCAAATCAATTTATCACCCATTTCGGCCAAGGATAGGCAAATGTGTCTTAAAAAGGACCCATTAAGTACAATGATGTGAACTAAAGCCAACTTAGCAACTAAATGCATAAACTAGCATTTTCTACTCTTTGGGGATAAAATCCCTGACACTCAAATCATTCAATAAATGATATTTTGGTCATCCATTAACATACAAACAATCATGAGAAGTTAAATTAAATTACTCATACATTAAATTACTCTACTCCTAATCCCAATCATGCATACATATCAATTTCTAACCTCTACGAACATAAATTTCACAATAAGAGATTAAACATACATAAATCAAAGAGCAAAACAAAACTCAAATGAATTTATGAACAAAATACATATATATAGCATATGTGAGGGTTTACAATATTCCTCAAATTGGGGTTACACATCAAAGACATAAGAAATACAAAGAAATGAGTAGAAATGAGACAACCTTTGAAGAAAAACCCTCCAAAGAAGCTCCTAGCTCTCTTAGCTCGAATTTGGCTCCTATTTCATTGAAATCTAGCCTAAGATGGATTGAGGAAGTGTATTATAGTGTTGTGGAGGTATATGGGGAGCTCCCATGGAGGAAAAACCTCCATGGGAGCTTTGGTTCTCTCTTATTGTGTGAAGAAAATGAAGAAGATGAAGGAGATGGAAGAAAATCGGTTTTAGGTGTAAGAGAAGAGAAGAGAGATGTGTGAGCTTTTGGGATGTTAGGGATTGTTAGAGATTGTTTAAGAAAGGTGAGAAAATGGGATATTTATAGTAGGAAGGGGTTAGGGCAAGAATGGGGTGTGAAATGACGAGATTACCCTTTAAAATTTGGCTAAAAATCACAAATCCAGTGCAGGTCGGGGTACAGGTTGCTATACGCTTTAACGAGTCGTTTGACGAAATTCACCTGGGAACTTTCGCTATTCGTCTTGATATACGCTTCAACGAGTCGTCTAACGAAATTCGCCTAAGAACTTTCACTATTCGTCTCGATATACGTTTTAACGACCCGTCTGACGAAACTTGGCAATGGATCATGTCTTCAATAACGCGGTACAAGTCGCTATACACATTTTTGCTTGACGTGGTACGCTTTAACGAAAACCGAAAAAAGCTCTTTTAACCCAAAAGTCTCGTATTTGCCCGGAAAATCTTCATTATCGCACGTTAACTCCCCAAAACAAAATGAACCTGCACAAGGCTCACAAAACATATTATATTTCACAAAAACGCTCGAAAACAAGAACAATCGATAGGAAACGGGGACCTCAAAAGGTGTATAAATCGTTCCGATCAACTAGTCGTTCTATAGTAGAATTTTTTTTTTCTTTTCTTTTCTTTTCTATCCTTCTAAAGTTCGAACCCCTCTTTTTCTCTTCTATAGTGAGGGTATTTATATAGGGTCTAGGATATAGTAAATGAGGAAGATCTTCCCATGAGGGAGCCCTTAGCATGATCCTTACCCTTCTTTGTTTCGGGCCTACCGCGGCATGTACTTTGGAGGATCGGGAATTCTTCAGCTATACCCTAGGGCTGACGTGGTGGTTCCGTGGGTAGGTGGGAGATCCTCTTTTAGGCGGGATAACCGTTAAGGGATCTCCACTGTTGGTTCCTTATTGGGTATGGGCGGTACACATGCCATGGATGGTCTGAATGGTGCCACCTATGCCCTAGTGTCCATATGGATGCCTTTGTAGGCTGTTATGTGGCATTTTCCCCGGTTCTAGTTGGTCGAAGCTATTTGTGTTTTCCACACAAATTGCTGTCATGTTTTGGGTCTACTGGGGGAATAGTGGCAGTGTGTGTCACGTTGCTACTGTCAGACGCTTCTTTCTAATATTTTCCTTTTCTGCCTAGGTGTTTTTTGAGTCCTCCTTGTCTGCTGGAACCCAGGTTCCCTCTTTAGTGATGATTGAAGTTGACCTTTTGTAAGGCCGAGCTGGATCCCCATCGGACCGTCGATGTTGGCTAGTGCGTATCAATCAGGGCCCTCAATTTCTTATCTTTCCATTCTATTGTCAACTGTTCGAGATCAGTGCCCACCTACCCCCTAACACCCAATGGGTTCCTTCCCTATTCAGGTCAGTCCTTCTGCCAAGGCTCATGTCAACCCGTTATGGGTTCAACTCATAGTTTTGGGGTGGGTGGGTGGGTGTGTATGTGTGTGTGTGTGTGTGTGTGTGTGTGTGTGGGGTGGGGGGGGGGGGGGAGGGGAGGAATGGGGGTTCTAGATGGCTTTGAGAGGGACATGAGGCTTAAGTGACTCCTTTCTTCGGTTTGGCCTGGTAATACAGGTTGCTTTGCCGCGGTGGTCGCTTCAAGTGGTGTCGAGGGGGTTCTGGTACCTTCCTCCCATAGTCAGAATCGGGGAACTGAGCGGGGTTCTACCAGGTCCTGCCATCAAAGCACTAGGGTGATCCTAGCTGTATTGAGGCCGGGGATCTTCAAAGGGCAAGTCTGGGAGGCAAATGAGGGAGTCACGCTAAGCACGGTTGCATTGAGGCTAGATCCCACCTTGGCAAGCCAGGCGTGACCTGATCCAGTTCGAGTTCCGCTGCAGTGTGGCAGGGAAAATCCTCCCTTGGTTTTTTGGGCCATTTTTGGCGGTTAACAAATACCAAGATCTTTAACATCAAGACCACCACCATCCTCAGGCCTGCAGCAAGACTTACAATCAACTTAGACAGATTTACGACTATCGATCGAACCGGTCCAAAAAAAATTTCGAATAGCAGCATTTAAATTTTTCAAAAGAGAAGAAGGCTAACGATAAACTTGAAAGGAATGCAGGAAGGAACCCATAATCATTGAGTTAATAAGACATAACCTTTCTGCCATTGAAAAAGAGAAATCTTTCCGCGATTCAAATTTACTTTTAATTTTATCAGCCCATGGGATCAGCCATCGACGTTTAGGCGCACCAATGAAGAGAGGGACCTCTAGATATATCATTGAATCACCACTCTTAGGCATCCTAGACATTAAGAGAAAATCAGTAATCCGAGGCCTAGAGATGCCTCTACCAAAGAAGATGGAAGATTTTTCCTAATTAACACGTGACTTGAGAAAGAGCCATAAACCACAAAAGCATTTAAAATCACTCACAAATTTTGAGGAGAAGCCTAGCAAAATAAGATAGCATCATCAACATAAAGAAAATGCGAAGGAGCACGCATCCCAACTGGAGAAGAGACAGAAGTCATATAGCCTGAGTCTACTAGATGAGTAAGATATCTACTCAAAAAATCTTCTGCCAAACAAAAAAACAGTGGAGAAAGAGGATCACCTTTCCGCACACCATGAGAACAAGGGAAATAACCCTGAGGGCAACTATTAATAATAATTGAAATTCTAGTAGAATCAAAAATAGCCACAACCCAACCAATAAAACTCTTAGAGAAGCCAATACACTGAAGGACTTCGAAGAGAAAAGTCCAATTGATGGAATCAAAAGCCTTGCGAATGTTTATTTTTAAAGCCAAATGCCTACCACGACTACCATTACTTAACACAATAAAACATTCAGAAGCACCGGCAATACAACCTCCAATTTGACGACCCCTAATGAAACTAAATTGATTTGGGGAGAGAATGCAAGAGCAAGTTTCGGTCAAGCAATCAATAATAATCTTAGTGATAACCTTAAACAAGAAATTACCAAGAGCAATCGGTCGAAACTAATCGACATAGAGAGCGTTCAGAATCTTCAGAATAAGGACCAAGAAATTAGAATTTAGACCCAGAAAAACTCGACCAGTTTGAAAAAATTCATGCACGGCTAAAACCATATCAGGTCCCACAATTTCCCAACAGTGAGAATAAATTTGCCAGAAAAACCATCTGGACCAAGAGCACTAAGAAGATCCATGACAAAAACCGTACTCCTCACTTCATCAGAGAAAGGAATCAAGAGAATTGAATCATTCTCATCAACAGTAACCAATGAAGGCACATGTCCTCGAATTATAGAAAAGTCTGAACTCTTACTACCAGGATCCGAAAAGAGATGCTGATAAAATGAGGAAACATGCTCACCGATTTCAGATAGATCATAATAAATATTCTCACCAATTTGAATGGATGAAAGGGACTTTTTCTCGCCTCTACGCTTCAACAGTGAATAAAAAATATTATAGTTTTGATCACCATCAGCAAATCACCTGATTCTACTTTTTTCTCTTAGAAAAATCTCTTGCTGTTTTAGAACATTGTCCAAATTTGCAAGATCGGCAGTCTCAAGGCGAAAAAGATCAACTGAAAAACCTTCAGAACCAATCCTACCCTGAATAAGCATCACCTTCTCATTTGCATTAGTGACATTTAAGGCAGTATTCCTAAACACCTCCCAATTCCATTTCCTCAAGGCCTGTTTTAACATCTTCAACTTCTGAACAACAACCTCAGTACCATTCATAGCAATAGTGGATGACCAAACCGATCTAACCAAATCAAGGAAGGAAAGATGAGAAACCCACATACCTTGAAACTTGAAGAGTTGTGGACCCAACAAAACATTCACAGAATAAGAAATCAGTAAGGGATGATGATCTGAATGAGATCTAGGTAAGGTAACACAAGCTATCTGTGACCAGGCATCCAAAAAGGAATAAGAACATATAACTCTGTCTAATCGAGAAAGAACCATACAACCCACTACCCCGGCCGATCCAAGTATGGAAAGCTCCTTTTGTTTCAATGTTAACAAGATCACAAACCGTCAAAGCAGCTCGAAAATCATCACAAGAGATAGCAGAAATGTTACCAGTGGTCTCGTGAGCATCTAGAACTGAGTTGAAATCTCCAAGTACAAGCCACAAGTCATCTTAACCAGAAATGTCCATAAGTGAGCTCCAAAGAGATCTACGGGTGATGTAGTTCACACTAGTATAAATAAAAGAAATCTGATGGGCAATCCCACACAAATTAGTAGAAACAGTAACATGTTGAGAATGAGACAAAACAATAGTACCATCCTGAAAAGAGGTAGACCCAAAAATCCACATACTAGGAGTACCTCTAGCATTAACATCAATAAATTGCAACCCCATAGAGCACCAAAAAGTAGGAGCAATCGAATCAAAAGCACACAACGATTCATACATACAAACAAAATTCGGTCTATGACGAGAAAAAAAATCTTTCAAAGTACATTGGGTATCACTGTTTACAATACCTCTACAGTTCGAATTTTTTTTAATTATTTTTTTAATTATTAATTATTTTTTAATTTTTAAAATTTTTTTCTTGACACCTAATAGATCAAAGAATTGTCCGAACCATTACATGTACAACAAAATTTTCTAGTTCTACAACATGAGATATTTATTCCTATAATATCTGAGAAGAAACTCCCCACATGTAGGGATGTCAATGGGTAGGGATAAGCATTTATCTTTAGGGACTCAAATCCCCACATTCCTATCCCCATTTGGGGGAGAAATTTTGGGGAAAATTGGGGGGGGGGGGGGGGTGGAGGATGGGGATGATTTTTATCCCAAATTAAAATGGGGATGGAGGGGTCCATCCCCATTTCACCATTTCCCCATAAATTTATGGAAATGGGGATGGGGATGGAGGGAGGTGCCCTCATCCCTGTTTCCCCAATTTTCTCAAACATTATATAATATATATATTTAATATTTTTATTATTCTATTTTACTAAGTATATATACAACTTTTTAACATAAAAAACCTAACCCTAAATCATAAAACTTGATTGATGAACTTTATTTTGTAATGGATTAAAACACTTTCATTTGAAATTGTAATGGATTTTATTTTGTATTTGAATTTATGATGGATTTTATATGTTTTCTAGTTTGTAATTCTGAGTTAAACATGAGAAATGGGGAAGACGAGGAAACGGGTAAAAACAAGAAAACGTGGAAAAATGGAAAAAAAAAAAAAAGTGAAAATTTGAGAAATGAGGATGGTGATGGTGGGACCTCCCCCCAAAACTCCTTCATCCCCATTTTCCCCAAATGGGGGGGGGGGGGGGGGGGGTGGGGGGTGGAACTTGGATGGGGATACTTCCCCCCAAACTTCCTCATTCCCTTTTGCCCAAATGGGTAAATGTGGGGGGGCAGGGGAGGAGGAGGTTGGAGAAGGGGTCAATAAATGAGATGGGGATGAGGAGATCTATATACATCCCTAATACTAGTCCCATTCCACAACATCAATTGTAGGCACTAAACCCGCCATTAATGGAGTGGGTCCTCGTATCAATAGTTAATTTTGGCATTTCTACCCACACGTGCTAATAAAATACATATAGCGAGACTCGAATTCTACTTCTATGCAAATTAAACATAGAACATGTGAAAATATACAAATTATTTTGTTTTGTTTTTTTTTTTTTTTTTTAACTCAAAGGAAAGTTCATATGGTGATTTATTAAAGTAAGGGGATCCAATATATATATATATTGGTTCTCTAGTAAGGACGCCCTGAAATTATAAGGTAAGGACGTCCAACCACAACCATACATTCATATTGGGTGTGGATATTTGTTAATGTAGGGTTGTGGGTCTACTGTGAATATGGGGCTGTGGTTGAACGTACTTACCTTATAATTTCAGGACGGTCCTGATTAGAGAAGTATTCTCTCTCTATATATATATTGTCATAAATATTCAAGTCCGTGCGTATTGATATAATTTCATTAATACGTTGAATGTGTACTATTAAATTTACATATTTTGACTCAAAGTGTATACACTTGTCAAAACTTCTTCATAATCAGTGGTCCACATCCATTGGTACTGATGTAGTTACATCAGTATGTACTGATATGAACGGGACCGTATATATTATATACTCATCGAATTATATATATAATTATATATATATATATGTTGTTTAGATTTTATAACATTAGGTTTTTTAGGCTAATTTGAATGTAATGACATTGACAAGAAAAACCAGAATTCTATTCTATTCTACTAGTTCTGTCACAATAAGACATGCATGCATGCATGCATGCATGGGTACATATTAAATCAATCATATAGTCATTATAACCTTATGATAGCTCCACTTTCTTACTTTTGATCATGTCAGAATAAAAGAAAAGAAAAAGCTTTATTGAAAAAAAGCAGAGAGAGAAAAGCATTGGGCCAGAACCCAAAAAATTAGAAAAAATAAATAAAAAATAAAAAAAACCCTTTTCCTCTCTCTAACTTGATTACAACTTTTCTTGCTTTATTGTTTTTATTTAATTAAATTCAGGCTCATCAATCATAAAGCAATCGATTACAAAATCATTTCCTTGTTGCCTCTCACATCACACCAATCTTTTCTGTTTTCTGCTTGGAAAGTCCTGTTTCCTTCTGCCCCCCTTTGCATTTATTGCTCTCTCTTTTGGAGATATGGGCCATCTAGGGCTAATACACTACACTACACACCACCACCACCCCCACATATATCTCTCCCTCATTCAAATTCTCTCTCATATTCTCTCATGTGTCAACTTCAAAGGGTACAACTTCGTTCGAAGTGTCAATTGGGTGGGTAATTATATTGTTTTTGTGTTGTTGATGATCCATTCAGTCGTGTGAAATCAATTCTATAATACAGAGTTCAATAGTGTGAGGTCAATACTGTAATATAGAATGAATTTTGTAAAATTACAGAATTCATCTTGTAAAAAAAAAAAAAACTAATAAAAATCTCACAATTGATAATTATTAGTACTTTACTGTATTATATTTTTCTTGACCTAAAATCATACTATTTCTTCACCCTTGTGTTTGTTACAAAGTTATATCCCTTCTTTCATTTCACATGTACTCACACACATCTTGGTTAAAATTCCTAGTCTCACAATTTACAGATTTGTTTAATTTGTTGATAGAGTAATTGAGTTGATTCTCATAATATAAGTTGGATATTTGATTCCTACAAATTAGAATATCAAATTACAATGTAAAAGATTTAAAAGTTTTAGTTAGTAATATTTCTTAACACGGATAATTAATTCATACTAAAGTCTTATTATATTTGACGTCTTAAATGAATTCAAATTGATAAATATGTCGAACAGATTCTTCTACGGTTAAATTATTTAAGATTTTAACTGGTAAATATATAATTTAACAAGAGTAATTTCTTCTACTCAACGAATTATATATATGTATATGTAATTTTTCTCTCATAAACATATACCATGAACATATCTTGAGAGAAGATGTGTATATATATATATATATATATATATATATGTGAATAACAAGAATAACATTTTCTTTAATTTTTTTTGGTAAAAGAGTAGTTGGAATTTGTAGTATTAGTGTCGGTATTCAATATATGGTGGTCTTTCTCGCTCAATTGAACCTACTAGTCAAAGTGCTAATAGTACCTCACCCTAGCTAGCTAGCCTAGTTAGTTTCTCTCCACAAATTCCTCAATTCACAAGATTGCTAGACTTTGACATATCTCTCTCTCTATATATAACTTATCAGATTCCGGATTCATACATTTTTCTTGTACAAGATCCGACTCCTTGTACTGTTACCCGCACATTTTCCTCATGCGAGTTCCGACTCTTGTAACGTCAAATTACAAACCCACTCAAAATAGCACTCTGTCAAGTTACAAAATTTGGTCATGCATGAAAAATCGTTCGGGATTCTGCACTTGATAAATCAATCGCTCTTAGTATCTCTCTCTAGAGTTAATTGAAAAAACAAGCAACTACCAACCTCCACTATAGGAAAGACAAAGGACAAATAGTACCTAAAGCCAGGTGATATTTGCATTTTGGGACTGCTTAAACAATATCTTCTTATCGTCAACTCAATTTGTATGTTCTTTCAGTGTTAATAAATTCATGCACATGCTGTTAGATATACTAAGGATCCTAACTTTACGTGAACATATGTCTTAAGTATAACGAGTTATATATTAACTATATGTTAATATGTGCCTCTGGTCTCTAGGAGACATGTACTTTGCAAATATGAATATATATTTTTTTGACAATATCTATTAATTCGGGATCATGTATATTTTTAAAATCTTTCGCTATTAGTAGGATTCGAGCCGTTAACCTGGGAGTCATTTACCTAAACCCTAAGCCCATCCATCTACCAGTTGAGCTACACCCCCTATTGGCTGCAAACATGAATATTGATAAATAGACGTGTATCCTTAATTAAATATAAATTATTATTTACTTTTTAAATCCTTGAATATTTAAGAGACACCCATTTCATAATTTTATGAACTTATAAGGTCCGTCAATATAATATTTAACCAGTTTATAATTAATGTTGAAAGTTTAACCTAAATGGGCATCGAAAATGACAAAATAGATTGATTTATATGGAGTTCTCTGGAAACATATTGGGCTTGAGAGGCAGCCAAATATTACAAGGTCATTCTTGTGGTCCTACAAAGAGCATGTGAATATGTCTACATAAATTTATATATACCGCAGAAATCTGACCATTTCGTTCATGCTTACAACATTAGCTTTATGTGCTGTGCTATATACAGTATTATATGAACATTTTGTAGACACAAATCTACAAAAACAAAGATGTTGGACTCTTGTGATGATATATCTATACATTACTAATAATGTAAACTTTACCTAAAGCCTCTAACAATGAAATATTAGAAACTATTGAATCGTATCTTATTACCATCAACTGTTTCGATAACATTATTGTACCGGTAAATTAGCTAAATCAGAAAGAAAAAAAAACGAAATACACACATTGTTTTTAATGGAAATACTTCCTAGATCTCTTTAATTATTGATTATATAATATTTTCTAGTCTATTCACCCACACCTTTGTTAAAGTTTAGTACACAAAAATTTAAGGCTTATTGGGTATATTGTTGTACCAGCAGTAAAGTAAATGAGTAGATTCCTTGTTGATCAGGACTGTTCTATGGCCTATGTATGCAACATATATTATTGTGTAGTCTTTTTTTTTCCCCTTTTAAACGATAGCTTTTTTACTCCCATAAAAGAAAAAAAAAAAAAGAGTAAAAACATAAAAGCAACTTTGTGGGTTATACATCGTCAATAAATAAACAAAAACTGTTTTGTTTTTGTCATCATTATAACTTTTATATTATATATACTTAATTTATGTTGGCCCAAACACTAGTACTTGAGAAACGGTTCATCCAATAGTAACATGAATCACTATTATGCTCTTAGAGTATGAATTGTAGAGGTAAGGAGTATGTGCTGAGAAAGGCGAATCATGTTGCATATTTTCTTGCAAAACTGGCGTTATCAAGTAGTGAGATATGTACCGGATAGAGGACAGTCCTCCTTGTGTGAGTCGTTTCTTATTGGAAGCTATCAATTTTTCTCTCATGAGTACACAATTGTGAATTGTGAATATATTTTGAATATATTAATACACATCACCATACTTTTGCTATGTCAGTAACATAATATCAATCATGATAATATACATGGTAAATACGTGATGACATGTATTAGTATGCTCAAAGTGTATGCTCATGAGAGAAAAATTGTTTTTTTTCCAATCCGTTTGTAATGTTTGTTTTGTTATTAAATGTCCTTTTGTCAAAAAATAAAAATAAAAATAAATAACATGAATCACTATTTTTAATCCCATATGTACGTGGCTAATTTTCTAATTAACATCTATTTATATAGATTTAGGCTAAATCAACTCAAAAAATTAACTTAAATTTGTGACTGCAATATTTATATATACATTCATTTGCTCTTAATCTAATCATAGAGAAAAAGATCGAGTATATCCATACACTAATATAAAAATTTGGATCAATGGATTATCTAATATAATTTCCCCCTCCTCCCACATTTCTTAAATCATCTCAATTCTTGATTTTTCAAAAACTTCCTTTGTCAAATCAATTCCGTTTATACGTGTCTTTAGGACATTCCTTATTGCAATCCTTTCCGAAATTTAATTCTGAATAACTCTATAATAAGTAATGGTCTAGTCAAGAGTATGCTGGTAATCAAATAATAAAAGTTGCATAAACAAGCTCTATGAAAAATATAGTGAGTTATTTATAAGGATTTTTAATTAAGTACTGGTTAATTACTCAAAATTAGCATTGTTGCAGTAATCGTTTAATTTCAGAAAGTGTTTTTGTCTGTTTTTAACCAGATTATTAAAACAAAAATAAAACTAATACATATGTTTACTTATTTAAAAACGTTTTTCACATATCAAAAACATTTACAAATTTCTCTCTCTCACACACCGAAAACATAAGTAACAGAAATGGTACATATAGAAACAGAGTACTTAAAACAAGTGCCAGAAGAGAACTTAAATGCCCGTGACATGCAGCATATATATATATATATATATATATATATTTATATGAGCAACAAGCAGGCAAACAGGCAAACAGCCATGGATTGCAAACACACGAAAACTCTGAAAATATAATAATAATAATAATAATAATAATAATAATAATAATAATAATAATACTATTTATAAAAGATCAAAAAAGTACTTGAATTGTTTTCTGATGAAAAGCCCTACACAGATGGTTTAATGTTTCACTTGAAAGTAAGTAAAACTACTTTTTCAGATAACAAACTTTTTGAATACATTTGGTATATATATGATAGAGAGACATGTAGCTACATGATTTATTATAAATAATATAGATTCTATTAATATGAGTAACTTTATATAGTTACTGTCTCTCTTTTTGGAGAATTCACCAGTTAATAATATTTTTATTATATTTTTTATTTTTACTTATTTATAAAAGTACTTTCTAGTTCTCTTGAATTTGCGTGATTGGATGGAATCTTATGAACCATAACCTGAGTACTCAGTAAAATATTACTAGATTTGTATCATTGCATGAAAACATGATCAACTTTTTATTTATTTATTTTATTTTATTTTATTTTATTTTTTTAGAAATCATATACGGATCCTTTTAATATGGGCTTTGGGCTTTAGGAGAAATGTTAACATTTATAGTTAAATAGTTTTCTTTAAAATCTTATAGACATTCATTCATTTATTCATAATGTTGATCAAGAATGAATAATGTTAAATTCAAACTGTTTGTATGATTATCACAGAATCATATAATTTGGACCGATCGAGATGGCTGATTTTATAACCTAAACGACTATAATACCACTAGGATAAGTAAATTTGTGATCCAAATATTCAAATTAAAAAATAAAATGGAAACATCGACACCGGAAACTGACGAGGACTAGTCATCATCATAATAACATAATATTAGTAGTACGTGCATGTGTGTGGGCAAAGTCAATAATATACGTTTCTTTTTCTTTTAGATGATCTTTTCTTTTGTTTTTCTTACTTTGTTTCTGAAAAGGAATATGTTGGAGAATGAAAGTCTCCGTTGATTCTGCTTCTGCACATCTTTTTGACTCTCTCTCTAGAGAGAGAGAGATCGAGTATTATATATATAAATTTCAACATTCTTGTGGTGGGTCAGAAGCAGAAGCAATTATGGTCTCATCAACCAGCTGTCTACTTTAATGGTGTATTGAGCTATATTTTGCTTTTAGAGTTGGACCCACTTGTGTGAGAAACTCTTATACAACTTTGGCAATCATATTCCAACTGAGAATGAGAAAGAGAAACAGAAAGAGAGAAGAGAATGAACAAACATATCATCCTCCACCTTTCCTCATTCCCAAAACCCTACACAGCTTTTTCGGAAGCGCTTTATTATTATTTTTTTAATATAATTTTATTGTGGTGTTGACCTTTTTAAATAAAATTGGATTGAGCTAAAGAAAACATCACAAACGATTATAATTCAACCATTGTTACTGTGTAATAATCTTATCTAACAATCTAGGTAACGAAATCAATTAATATATATATATATAGTTTGGATATTAATTATAGTCATCTATTCATTCTCTATTTTATGTGTCATGGCCCGTCCTAATTTTTTTTAAATTTATTTAATTAAAAAACTTATAAATTTGTTACTAAATTATAAAATCTTTTCACTCTAGCCCTCCTGAAAATTTTGTTTTGATATAATGACCTCCAAACTTGAATTTATAGTTCCGCATATGAACGCTTCTAATATTGTACCAACAATATATATATATATCTATATATATATATATATATTATATGTTATTTTTTCGAGGAGTATATTATATGTTATTCGAACATAACCTATAAAATAGCTTTCAGGGGCGTAGCTCAGCTGGTAGATGGACAAGCCTGATGCTTGAACAAATGATTCCCAAGTCAATGGCTCTAATCCAACCAATATAAAAAGCTTTAAAAAAAATACCTGTTCTAAATACGTGGATAGATAGATATTATATGTATAAAAAAGATAAACCATAAAATATAATGGGATCACAAATGCAATTTCAAAATTCATAAGAGACCTCTCATAATATCCATGCATTTGTTAAATTATATATAATAACATGCGGAGTCAACTTTGAGAGAGTACGTGACCAATTAACTTGTAACGTTACAAGTTCCATATATCCGGCAACAAAAAATGTGTGAAAGTACTCTAGTAGGTTCTTTAAGATCGAGATTTATCTAAAATAATAATAATAAAAATATAAGAGTTTCTCCTTACAATCCATAAATTATCTATTCACACTTTAATTTGTTTTTTTTATTAATGACAATTTTAACCTAAATTAAAATTAATAAACAAGACAAAATTATTTAAAGACACTCCAAACTAATTAAAGTATTAAAAAAATTATCTCTACTAAATCATTAGATTAAATATTACCATATTAAACACTCTCTCCTAATAAATCTCTCTCTATTTTTCAAAAAAAAAAAAACAAAAAAAACAAAAAAAAAAAAATCATGTTTCTATACTTTCTCCATCAATATCTAATTAATAGTTAAAGAAAAAAAAAAAACTTATGAATATTTTAGTTTTTTACTAACAGTAATATATATGGTCTCGTTCCTATCAGGGCATCCTTATACAACTTTATCAGGATATTGAATGTGAACTACTTATTTATTGATAAGTGCATACATACTAAGTCAAAGTATGTAAAACGAGTGGCTCACATTCAATGTCCTTATATAATTCTATCAATGCATCCTCATAGGAAAATTTCCGGTAATATATATATATATATATACACATATATATTAAAAAGTCAATTTTTTTTAAGAAAAAAAAATATATATTAAAGCTTTAATTGTTTTAATTAGATTCGATTAAACTCAGAATTTCTACGACTAATGAAAGAATTAAAGTTCTCTTGACAATCACATACCTATAAGAGTAAAAAGAGGATTTTCATATTTCGATTTAAAAGAAAAAAAAAAAAAAAAACAAACAAACAAACAAGGGACTTGTTTTTTAAGTATTTTTTTTTTTAAAAAAATTTCAATATATACATTCATATGGTTCTTAAAAATTAAGCTTATTAGTAAGTTTTTTTTTTTTTTTTTTTTTTCTTAACTGTTATTCTTGCTTGAGAAATAATGGAGATAGAAAATTAGAAAGAAAATTAGAAATATATATTGGAGGAAGAGAGAGTTCAATATGGTAATTAAAAATTTAGGAGAGAGTATTTAATATGTAATAATTAATCTAATGATTTAGGAGAGATAATTTCTTTTTTTAATAATTTAATTCAAAAAAGATAAAAAGGATAATTTTGTAATAAAATGAAGTGTTTTTAGAATTTTTTAAATTTTAAATTTTGAGAATAGAGTGTTTTTAGAAAAGAAGTATACAAAGAAAAAATTAGATTGTCTAAAGAAGCTCTCTGAAAACAGTAGAAGTATTTTATTTTATTTTATTTATTTATTTATTTTTTTAGAGAAAACGCTTCTACATTTCCAAACATCTCTTTCATTTAATTTGGAAACTTATGAAATGAAATGATGGAAGAGCTTTGGTGATTTCCCAAAAACTAAAAATAGCTTTTAGGGAAGCTCCGTATTTCTTTCTTCTTCTTCTTCTTCTTCTTTTGTTTCATTTTCAACAAAAGCAAATATTACTTCTTAGCATATAAAAAGCAAACTTAATTATCTTTCTCTAAAGTGATTCATGTCCCCATCCTTTTCTTTCATTTTTTATTTTTCTTCTCACTTGCATTTCATCAACGAATATTAATTAGTTTAAACTATTCCATTAGATTCGATCGAAATTGAAAAAATAATTAATTTATAGTTAGGTTTTAATTAAAAATTTGAAAGTAACGTAAAAGACTAGTTTTTGGGTAATGTTATAAGGTTTTATCTACTTACCCATTTTCTATGGGTTGTTTTTCCATTCATGGTTAAAAACTCAAGTCAAAATTTTATGTGAAAAAAAATCAGTTTTTTATTTGAAGGAAAAATAAAATAAAAAATCTAAGAATACAATTCAAGATTTTTGGATTAGAGATCACCAACATGTGAGTTACAAGATAAAAGAATGAGAGTAATTTATATATTAAGAAATGTTACAACCCAATAAACTAGGCTTTCGAATACCTTCTAAAATATGACAAGATGAGGTTGCTTATATGGTAAACCTTGTACACCTACATCTAAGAGGTTGGTTATACTCTTTCCCATAATCCCGAAATAATGTAATGGTTAAAAAATAATAATAATAATAACTTCGAAAATATAAAAAGTAAAACAACAATAAAAATTATTAACTTTTGATTTTTTTAAAATTTTTTAAAATCACAAACAAACGCAGCGAAACGAACGTAATTGATTTAACTTCACTTCAATTATTTTTGGGTAATGTGGCCCACATCATATGGATGAAAGTTAACAGAATTGCTTTGTCTATACAATATTTTTATCTTCCACAGAGAAATTTGGAAGGAGTACCTGTTATTAGTGTTGGCTTTTTCTCATGAAAGAGTGAGGGTGAGAAACTGAGAATGATAAGTTCACATCCAGATACGCATTTATATTCTATTTTGATAATGAAAGCGCGCGCGCGCACACACACATATATAAATATATATATATATATATATACGGAAATTTTCCTATGAGGTTGTCCTGATAGAATTGTATAAGGACATTGAATGTGAGCCACTCGTTTTACATACTTTGGATTGGTATGTATGCACTTGTCAAATAACTTTTATATATGAGTGGCTCACATTCAATATCCTGATTAAGTTATATAAGGATACCCAGATAGAACGTGTATATATATATATATATATATATATACAGTTCTTTTCTCCTCGGTGCGTCCTGATATAACTACATCAGTGCGTTGCATGTAGGTCATAGATTATAGAGAATTCTTGACAATTGCATACACTTTGAGTTAAAACATGTAAATCAAATTGGTCCACATCTAACGCACTAATGGAGTTATATCAGGACGCACTGACTTGAAAATTTTCCTATGTATATATATTTTATTTTTTTTTAAAATGAAATTGGACTGGCCTAAGGGGGAAAAACTTCACAAGAGAATATATATATATATATATATATATAATATGTGACATATGTGTATTCACTAAACCAATTGTTTTTTGACATTTGGACAGAAAACATAATTAAATAGTATATAAGATATTTTGAATGTTATCTTACACAATATGTGGAATATTGGCACATACTTGAATGTTATATACTAGTAAAGAACATATTTAATTTGGTGATAGGAATTGGATGGATATATATATATATATATAAACGGAAATTTTCCTATGAGGATGTCCTGATAGAATTATATAAGGATATTGAATATGAGTCACTCGTTTTACATACTTTGACTTAGTATGTAAGCACTTGTCAAATCACTTTTATAAATGAGTAGCTCACATTCAATATCCTGATAAATTTATATAAGGATACCCTGATAGGAACAAGACCGTTTATCTATATATATATATATATATATATATTATGTCTCATCTAACTGGGATGAATGAGATAAATTATAAAATAATACAATAATGGAATTTCTTTGTAAGAATATGTGGTCTCTCATATCATAAAAAATAATTTACTAAAAAGTATGTGATTGAACATGACGTTTTCTTGAAGGGTGTCGATATTACCCACCTATTATAAGAACACACATATTTAAAATTTTGAAAATTAAAGCATTATCATAGAGCACCTATATATATATATATATATATATTTTGTTTTTTTGAAATACAACTACTATCGGGACTCAGTGAGATTAATCTGACTCTACAAGAACAGCCCGGAATACTATCCCACTATCGAGGAGAGGTTACATATGGACTACAACTCTCACAACCTGAGAGAGGTCTGCTCCCACAAATCGAGAGAACACTCTCCATACATGTTTGTAAAATACGTATAGTGGGACTCAAGCCCCTAACCACTAAGTGTGGAAGGGAGGTGTACAACCATCTCTACTAAGAGATGATATGCATAGAGCACATATTTTAATGCTAATAGGATCCTAATTAAAATAAATATATATTTATTTTAACAAATTTTATTTATAAACTCTCTTAAATTATTAATAAGCGAATATAATCCTTACATCACCGTGTTAGTTGAAAAATAACTAAATATCTGTTATACTTCATAAAAAGGGGAATTATTATTTTTATTTTTTTTCAGAAAATAGTTACAACAAACAACATAATTAATTTGCCTCCTTTTTCTTTTTGGTTAATGGAACTGTCTGTGGTTCTCTCAAACCTTCTAGGGGGTTACGGTAAGAGGATCATCTCTCCCCATACCTCTTTTTAATTTGTGTGGAAGGGTTATCGTGTCTGATTCATTCAGCGGAAAGAAGTGGTAGGATGGCTGGTTTCAGGTGTAGCAGAGGGGGGCCTAAGATTAGACATCTATTCTTCGCTAATAATAGCCTACTTTTCTCTAAAGCTTTTGAAAAGGATTATCACGCCATCAGGCAAGTTTTAGACTATTGAACTAAGGCATCAAGCCAAGTGGTTAATTTTTAGAAATCGGCTCTCTATGTTAGTGGCAAGGGGAATTGGGTTAGAGCTCTAAAGTTAGCTCGAATTATTGGTGTTGAGTTGGTTATTTGTCATGAGAGGTATATTGGCCTCCCTAGTTTTGCAGGGAAGAATAAAAAGCAATTATCCGCTAATGTTAGGGACCACGTTTGGGATAGGGTTAAAGGATGGCAAGGAAAGCTTTTCTCGGCTGGTGGTAAGGAGGTGCCCTTAAAAGCCGTTGTTCAAACCATTCCTATGTATGCTATGTCTCCTTTCAGGATTCCAAAAGGTTTGGTGGACGAGTTACATCACCTCAGTGCCCGCGGTAGGGTTCCAATGATGATAAGTAGACCATTCATTGGTGTTCCTAGAAAAGGCTTTGCAGGAGTAAGGATTTGGGTGGTCTAGGATTCTGGGACCTCTCTATCTTCAATAAGGCTCTCTTGGTAGTATTGGAGACTTGTATCCCAACCCAACACTTTGGCTTTCAAGGTGCTCAAAGATTGCTATTTTCCTGAGACATCAATTTAGGATGTAGAGTTTAGAGATTCGTGCTCTTTCCTTTGGAAGAGTTTTCTATAGGGTAGAGAACTTTTGATTGTTGGTTCTCGCTAGAGAATTAGGAATGGGGCGGTGGTTTCTATTTATCATGACCGATGGCTTCCTCTCCCATCAACGTTCAAAGCTTATTCAAGAGGTGTTCTTACCTAGTGACACCGAGCTAATTCTGAGTTTGCCTTGTTTGGTGAATCATGGCCTGGATTCATTATCTTGGCATTATGATAAGTAGGGTTCTTACACGATCAAGAGTGGATATCATCTTGGCTGCTCTCTGACCTCAATTCTAAGCTTGTCGGGGCCTTAGATCTGGTGAATCATGGTGGAAAGCTCTTCGGCGTATAAAGATCCTAAAGAAGGTAATTTGTGTGAAGAGCTTGTAATAACTAGTTGTCGATAAGGGAAAACCTTATGAAAAGAGGTTTGCATGTTGATGTTAGGTTTCCTATGTGTAATGGTGGGAGGGAATCTATCATGCATGCATTATGGTTGTGTCCTAAAATTAGGAGAACTTATGCCTCTTGTAGTTTTATAAATGGCTTTGGTTCCAAGGTTGATGCCATGTTTTTAGATTTTATGATCAGATGTAACAACCTTTTACGCCTTGAGGAGATGGAACTTCTTTGTGTTGTCTTATGGAGGGTGTGGTTCCACCGGAATGGTAAGGTGCATGATTCAGCATTTATTGACGATGGCGAAGTGGTTCCCTAGGCTTCTTCTTACTTGGAGGAGTTGAGGTGAACTAGAGTTAAGAATCCCGGTGTGTGGCAAGTGGTTCCAAAATCGATCGAGTCTGAGGTGGATGCCCCCAGATAGTGGAAATTTTAAGCTAAATGTTGATGCAGCTATTGACAAGGATAGAGGAAGAGTTGGGATTGGTATGATTATTAGGGACTATGATGGTGAGGTCCTGGCTTCTTGTGCACAACATATCGATGCTTTTTATACACCTATGGTTGTTGAAGCAGTGGCAATTTTACGAGGCCTAATGTTAGCAAAAGAGGTGGGTATTTGGCCTCAGGTGGTGGAGTCAGATGCAAAAGCAGTAGTGGACCTTGTTAATTGCAATGGTTTGATTTGTTCTGATATTGGTATAACTGTTATGGATATAAAGGCTTTTCTGGAGATTTCCCCTACCTACTGTATTAGGTTTGTGTCGAGAGATGCCAATAGGGCTGCACATTCTATTGCCAAACCTGGGCTTCATGTGGTTAGTGACTATGTTTGGTTGGAAGAGTGTCCTCCTAGCGTTACACCTATTGTGTTGGGCAAATGCCTTCCTTCGATGTAACCTTTCTTTGGTTTTGTTTAATGAATTGATTTCTTCTTTATTTTTTTTTCTTTTTTTTTTTCTAAAAAAAAAAAAAAAAAAAATTCTATTCTTGAATTATTGAAGAGATTTTTTGAAAAGAAATTAAAAAGTCACAAAAATTTGATCATTGTATCAACTTTATACTAATTAAGCTTTCAAAGAAAAACTTTGTAATAATTAATAAGTTATATCATTGGTAGTAACCGCAATTACATACTTGAGGTTTTTTTTTTTTTTTTTTAAAAAAAAAAAGGCCTTAGGCATCACTTTTTATTTATTAATAAATTTCGTAACTACCAAAAAAAAAAGGTACAAATTAAAATTTAAAGAATTACATACCTTTGTATGATGAAATTCCTTTTAAAGTTCTTTTTCTATTACTTTATTATATGATAATATATATTTTATGGGAAATTTTGATATTTGGAATAGAATTATGGTTTATCATTGTTTATATTATTATTATTTGTTTAAAATAAAGAGTTTAATATATTTGAAGATATGGTGGGTTCAGTCAATGGGTATACACAATATTTGATTTATTTTTAATTTAACTAATTTTTTTTTATATAGTATCTATCTATCCACCTATCTAGACTATGTATTTTTTTTAAAAAAATTTTTACCATCGGTAGGATTCGAATAATTGTTTGCTATTATTTTTCAATTTGTCTGAGTTGTAATTAAAATTGTTAATAAAATATTGATGCGTAGCTCATATTTATGGGTGTCATTATCATCACCTTTTCTTAAAATATGGATTTATTATTATTATTATTATTATTATTATTATTATTATTATTTTAAATTAAATATAGTTGCATCTCATCTCTAATTTTAATTGATTGTTTAATTTGTATCTTCATTAGGCAATTAATTTTAATATTTATGGTTAGTAAATTGATGATTTTATGTTTAGTAATTAGTTTTAATATTTATGGTTAGTAAATCGATGATTTTATCTTTAGTAATTAATTTTAATATTTTTAGTTAGTAAATCGATGATTTTATCTTTAGTAATTAATTTTAATATTTTTGGTTAGTAAATTGATGATTTTATGTTTAGTAATTAATTTTAATATTTTTATACTTAGTATATTTATGATTAAATGTTTAGTTTTTAATGACTAATGAGTTAATATTTGTATTGTAAGAAATGGATCATAATCATCCTCAATTTCTTGATGGTCTTAACATAGAGAACGATTATTTTAACATTTATAGGCCGACGGAAACGGCAACAAGACCTTCTAGTTTCGGTGCCACATCGACATCACGTCCTCCTAATGGACCTAAAGCTAAAAAGTATCAAACTTATGGCAGTGTTTTGACATAGTATAGAAGACTATGTCAGACGATCAGGTCATGGACAGGTAGACATTACAACTCAGACACAATTACAATGACACCCAGATGGGTTTGTTACAACGCCGTGCTTGCTGGAGAGTGCATGACACGTTACATTGCATATACTGATCAACCAATTAATTTCGGTGACAATGTTTTTTATGAAGAATTTATTCAAAATGCATACAACCCGCAATTTCAATTTATTTCTAGAAACACTACTAGGAACGATTTGTTAAAATGTTTTAAAACCCAACGAGATGAGTTGATAGCTAAATTACAGCATCTAACTGTCTCTATAGTATTAACTTCCGATATTTGGAATGCATGTTCCAAACATGACTATTTCTGTGTCATATGACACTATTTAGACTCTGATCGGAGGTTACAAAAAAAAAAAAAAAAAAAAAAATTCTTGGTTTTCATCATATGGATTTTGCACATACTGTATAAAATATTTTTAATGTCATTCTTTTTGTTTTAGAAACTTTTGGAATAACTCATCGCATTCTTTCTATCACATTAAATAATACATATGCAAATACTAGCCATATTGTATTGTTTTTTGAAAGAAATATCCTACAATATAAGGGTTATTTCTTCCATCAATGGTGTGCATGTCATATAATCAATTTAGTTGTACAGTTTGGTATAAAGGTAATAAGCGATCGTATAGATCGCATCAGAGATGTCATTTCTTAGATCGACAGTTCTAATCCAAGATTGAAAGAATTCGGTAGATACTGTAAAACTTACGGTCTACGACCCCGAAGATTCCAAACAAATATGTTGGTATGGTAGAACTCTACTTATTTAATGCTACAAAAGTTTTTGTATTACGATACAGCTATTTTAGGTTTTTATAACATGAAAATGTCCGAAATTAGCCATCTAGTATTGACCCTAGACGATTGGTATGTGGCAAAGATTTTTGTTGAATTTTTAAAGGTTTTTTTACGATTCCACTGTAACTCTTTCCGGGGTCTATTACCCCATATCTTCCCAGGCAATCCATCACATTGTGGAAATGTTTGAACTGTTGAACAATTATGGGAAAGATAATATCCTAGGCACTCCTGTTGTTGCCATGGAGACCAAGTTTAAAAAATACTGGTTTACAATTCCTTTCCTTTATGTTTTAGGTGTTAAAATAGATCCTATAATTAAATTATTTAGTTTAGAAACATTGCTAGAGTATATTGGTAATAATTTGAGTTTAGATTATTCTACACTAGTTACTGACATTCGTACCAAGTTGTTTGAAGTTTTTAATATTTATGAGTGCAGGTATGGCGGTGTTGACACACAACCATCACCAAAACCAGACACACTCCCGAATAAGACAAGTTGGAACATTTGAAAACGCCGAAAAAAAAATTGTCTCATCAAGTTCTTTTTCTTCACTAGCTGGTGCAACTTTCAGTGTTAAACTGAAAAGCTTCCTTGAAGCTCAATTCGATGGTTTTGATCTGTTGTTATGGTGGAAAAGTTATAGCTATAGATATCTAGTCCTGTCACACCTAGCACGTGACGTACAGGTTATCCCCGTGTCCACTGTTTCCCCATAACAGACATTCAGCACGAGTGGACGAATTATTGAAGAAAGAAGAAGTTATTTATCTCCAGAGATAATGGAGGTATTAACATGCATTCGGGATTGGGAGCATGGTCAAAAGAGGATGAAAAATGAATTGGTAAACGAATTTATATGTCGATAAGAGTTCCAGCAGTAACCAGATATATCACTTCTAGGTTATACATGTACATTAACTTGTAATACGATTGCACTCTTTTTCCTTTACCGAGTTTCTATCCCACTGGCCCACTGGGGTTTTTTGGGTAAAATTTTTAATAAGGCAATCATGTAAATATGTAATACAGAGACTCCAAAATAAATAAATAATTCTTCATTTCATATTTTCATAATTTCATCTATTTTTTATTTTCTTTAATCTTTAATCTTTATTTATACTTTGAATTATATTATTAAATAAAATAATAAATCTATATATTTTCTATATTTTTTTATTAGACTAAAATAACAAATAGGATAGACAAATTACAATTAAAAATACATAAGCTAAATTATTAAAACAATATTATAAGATATAAGTTAGTACAATTGAATTAAAATATTTAAAATCTTATAAAAATTTATAGGCTTGCGTGTCGGAACGGCCCGTCCCACTAGCACGGCATATCAAGCCCGTGCCTCCGACATGTGTTGGGCCCCCGTTTTTGTAAATGGGTCGGGCCTGGCCCGGCATGGCAACTTTTTGTTCCGTGCCAGGCCGAGCCCGTTTACAAAAAAGGGTCGTGCCAACACATATTTACACCATTAGTTGCAAACCTCCATTGTTAAAGGTGTTACAAACCTCTAACAAGCCTCTAACAATGTAAATCTATAAAACAATTGTTTTTTTTTTTTTTAAGATTAATTTTATTTTTCAAAATTTTAAAATTTATTAAAGGTATTTTCTTTTTGACAAAAAAGTGGAAAATTTGGCAAGAACAAAAAACCTTTTAGGAATTGATAAATTTAAATTTTCAAATATTTTTATGGGTATTTTTGAAAAGACGCCAAGAAATAAAACACAATTATCTTATAACTTATAAGTATATAAATATGTTTTTGATGAAATTGGACTGACCTAAAGGGGAAAAACATCACAACTGATCATATGCTAAAACCCTTAGGTAGTATCCATAAATAAATAAAAATAAAGGAAAAAAGTAACAAAAGAATCCACAAAACAACACAAAACGGAGGGCAGGCTCAAAAAAACCCAAAAGCACACATACCAAGCAAGAAACAACACAGCTAGGAAAACCTGAAAGATTCTCTACTCATACAGTAATTACTAACTAACATAGAGTAGAACGAAGGAGAGGGGGACTACCACAAATCAGAAGGTATACCCAAAGCGTGCTTAGAGAGAGCATCTGATCATATGCTAAAATTCCCCTAGGTAGTATCCATAAATAAATAAAAATAAAGGAAAAAAGTAACAAAAGAATCCACAAAACAACACAAAACAGAGGGCAGGCCCAAAAAAGCTCAAAAAAGCCCAAAAGCACACATGCCAAGCAAGAAACAACACAGCTAGGAAAACTTGAAAGATTCTCTACTCATACAGTCATTACCAACTAACATAGAATAGAACGAAGGAGAGGATGACTACCACAAATCAGAAGGTATACCCAAAGCGTGCTTAGAGAGAGCATCTAACATAGAATAGAACGAAGGAGATGAGGACTACCACAAATCAGAAGGTATACCCAAAGCGTGCTTAGAGAGAGCATCCGCCACTTGATTTCCTTCCCTGAAAATATGAGAAACCTAGAACTCCATATGCGAGATCTGATAAATGCAACGCTGCCAAGCTTGACGAACATGTCATGTAACCTTATCAGACCTATCAGAAAGAAGCTGAATAATATAAGAAGAGTCACTCTCGAGCCAGATCTCATGCCAACCCAACTTCCACACATAATTGATGGCTAAAGAAGCAGTAAGAAGCTCAGCCTCAAAAGCAAAAACCTGACAAAGGGGGACCGCAAAACAAGCTTTAACAAAAAATCTGCAGGTCCGAAAAACACCCCCATAACCTCCCACACTTGGCGAACCCAAAGCATCACCATCCCTATTAACCTTGTCCACCCTGGAGCCGGGGGCAACCAGATAACACTCCCGATAACCAGAGCCTTATCAAGACGACCACTGAGGCCAAACCGATGAAGGCTCAGCAGATCATCAACACAGTTACGCATATAGTCGATCCTCAAATGGTTCGTATCATAAACACAGAGCCAAACCAGAGATAAAACAGCCTTGAAATCAACAGATTTCCTATCAAAAATCCACTGGTTACGGGAATACCACAAACTCCAAACCAATGCATAAATGGCAGTTTTCTACAAAATTCTTATCTGATCACTGAAAGAAACAGACATAGCCTGACAGAAAAAAGAGCTCCAAGTGTCAGCAGAGACATGCCTCTGAAAAGTAGAAAAAACTGTCTGCCAAAGAGCAGCAGCAAAAGGACACTTTAGAAAATGATTATCCATTGACTCCGAGCTAGTACCACAAACACTAAACCTGGAAGCTAATTAAAAACTGGACTTGCACAAACGATCTTCGGTGGGCAATCTATTAAGAAGAAGATGTCAAGTTAGGATCGACCAGGAAGGAGGGATAAAGCAAGACCAGATGTCCCCTCACTAAGGGACCTGAGGGAAATATGAAACATCCTAGAATAAGCCGCTTTACAAGACACCCTACCGTCCCTAGAATGAGGCCACACCAAATAATCAGACACTAGAGAAATATCAATTTTCTCAATTCGAAAACAATCTTCTAAAATCCATCTACTATCCCGAATGAAGTCAAAAACCTTAGCTTGAAGATGTATGACACTACTATGACCACGAAATGAGAAATACCAAAGAGATCCACAATGGGCACCCCAAGCCAATTATCATGCCAAAAATCTCTTTAAGAGTCTTTCCCGATGAGCCATATACCATTCTTAAGAAGCTCAGCATAGTTAGACTTAAAAGAAGCCCAGATGGAGGAGGTGATGTAGCCTCTCTAAGGTTTCTGCAACTGATTAATATATCTCTCACGTAAAAAAGTGAAATCAAAACTGTTAGAAGTTATAAACTTCCAGGTAAGCTTCCAAAGTAAATAATCATTCAACAACGCCAATTCTTTCAAACTAAGACCCCCAAGAGCATAAGGTCTACAACAACATTTCCAATCAACATGGACAAACTTGGAGTCCTCACCAGAACCAATCCATAAGAAATTTATGATTTTCTTAGTTATCAACTGGATAAGGGAAACCGACCACTTATAAACCATAAAATAGTGAACAATAGAGCCAGTGATCACTGAACGAATCAAAATAGCTCGACCAGCCATACAAAAGGACTTACCTTTCCACCTGGAAAATTTAGACATAATCTTATCAACAATGAGCATTAAAAGAGACTTCTTGGGCTTGCCCTGGAACAAAGGAACCCTCGGGTAAAAAAACGGAAAGTAAGTCTCTCATACGAGATCTCTCATTTTAATTTCAATAAGGACCATTATTAAATCACAACAATTTGAATGAATTTTGATCTTAGTTTTTTTGTGGATGATAAGTTCATCGAAATCTATCTATGAATAAAATTAAAGAATTTTTTGAGCATCAGAATTATTTTTCTTGAATTTCTTATATTTCGCTCATTTTTATGATGCCTTCATATTGAAATAATCGGAATAAATAGTTCTAGTACTTGAAAATTTTTTAAATTTTATTCGTACATAGATTTCACTGAACTTATCATCCACACAAAAATTCAGATCAAAATTCATTCAAATCGATGTGATTTTATGGTGGTCCTTACCAAAATTAAAATAAATGACCCTTTTATGAGAGACCCAATATATATTCATTCATATATATATATATATATATATATATTCATTCATATATATATTTATATATATATATACTATGCGCATTGATAGAAAGAAATCTTAGGACATCCAAATCTAAGACTTGGTTTCATCCAATGTTAGATTTGGTTCTTTAAAAATATATATATATATATATAAACATACATTAAAGAAAAAGATTGCCTTTAAAAATTATTTTTTATATTATCAGCAAATTAAAATCTTCTCTTTCTATATATATATATATAAATAAATAAATAAATAAACTAAAATCTTTACTATATGTATTTTCTTCACTCTTCAATAACAAAACTACTTCTCTCTCCACATTGATTTTCTCCAGCAACAAACAGAAAAAAATAATAATAATAATTACAAAACTTCAATGAACCAATGAATAAATTAATTAAGTAAATGAAGATCATGAACAATCCAAATTTTTTCTACAACAAACTAAAAAACTAAATTGACAAAATTTTGATGAACCAATTTTGTTCAAAGACAAAACATGGTCAATCGATGATAAAAATAAAAAATACACATACATAAAAGAAAACTTTAATATGATATCTTCCAACTATGAAGGAAAATTGTAATTGTTCATTGGTTCCATGTAAAAGGTTCTAGTAAATGAATTTTTTTTTTCTTCTGAAATGCATATATATCATGAGTAAACGGTCCTCAAATTGTTTACCATTTTTATTTTATATATATTATGGGTCTTTTTGAAGACAGACAAAAAAAAAAAAAAAAAAAAAAAAAAAAAGTGATCGGTCATGTTATGTCTTCAGTCTCTAGACATGATTGGTTCATCAAAGTTTTGCCAATATATTTTTCGCTTTTGTTGTGGAACAAAATTGATGAGAAGAGAAGTAATTTTGTTGTTAGAGAGAGAGAGAGAGAGAGAGAGAGAGAGAATTGTACGTTTGAGAATTTTTGTTGTTAGAGAGAGTTGAACGTTTCACTTAA
This sequence comes from Acer negundo, assembly GCA_035582765.1. Taxonomy (NCBI): domain Eukaryota; kingdom Viridiplantae; phylum Streptophyta; class Magnoliopsida; order Sapindales; family Sapindaceae; genus Acer; species Acer negundo. The sequence goes on along the minus strand of CM069241.1, from coordinate 21,386,368 downwards.
AATTGTGACTTAAAATGTTGACTTCAACATCTCAACCACACATTGGCTCTTAATCCAATGGTTGAGATTTGAATGCATTTATAATTCTTGGATTAAGAGCCAATGAGTGGTTGAGATATTGAAGTCATTTTTTTAAGTCACAATTTTAAGTTACTCTAGTCTGACCCATATATATATATATATATACAGATTTTCTATCGTCAGTTCGTCCTGATAATAAATATATCAGGACGAAAAATGTGGAACACTAGATTTACATACTTTGACTCAAAGTGTATACACTTGTCAAAACTTATCCATAATCTATGGTCAACATTCTTCATCTTGATATATTTATTGTCAGGACGAACTAACAATAGAAATACTATATATATATATATATATATATAAATATATATATATATTTTTTTTAAAGAACCAAATCTAACCATTGGATGAAACCAACACTTATATTATGGAAATTGTAGGAAATGTCACTCTTTTTATATTGAATTTTGCTAGAATCACTAGTTTATTAAGTTAAGTTTAAATGACACCAATGGACTAAAATACACTTATCTCCTTCTTTTATTTCGTTTGTGCCATTTTTTTTTTTTCTTTAAAAACCTCTATTCATGGAGGATCAATAGAGTGGAGGATCAATAGAGGTCCTCTATCAATGGAGATTGAAATCGGACTCCAATGGAGGTCTCGATGAAGAAGATGACCACAATTGTTTTTGAAAATTTTTATTTTTACCCAATAAATCTCAGAAACTACCTAATAAGTCTCGAAAAATTAAAAAATAGGTCTCAGAAACACAAAAATAAGTCTCGGAAACACAAATAAGCATAAGAGTTTTTTTTTTTTTTTTTTTTGGAGTGTGTTTTAGGGGCATTTTTATCGGATCCACACTTTATGTGTTATTAAAACTTAAGTTGTTAAATTGGTGATAGTCTTAATTAAAACTCATTCTTTAAATAGTGTTATTAAATTTTTGAACTGAGCTTAGATTTGAATATCCTAAGATTTCTTTCCAGTAGTGCGCATTAAGGACAATTCAATAATAACTCTTTAAGTTAATTCTAATAAAAAGCACATCAACGCTAACAATTTGTTTATTTATTTATTTATTTTTTAGTTTTTTATTTATTTTTTATTTTTTTTAACATTTGAACCCCTATTTTTTATTTTCATACAACCTCTTATTATCGAAGAAACTGTAATGTCATGCATTTTTTTTTATCAAAACAATTTCTTATCAAAAATCAAAAAGTAAGTATTTTTAAGTTAATATATATATATATATATTATTTTCATTGTCATGAAGATTTTTATTTATTTATTTTATTTTATTTTATTTTTTGTGTTTAGAGTTCACACAATATTTTGATTTGGTTGTGTTGAATAAAAACTCAAATTTAGGTTCAAGCATATAAAGTGATGGGGAGAGACTTTTTTTTCTTTCTTTCTGCAGTTGTTTAATTTGATATAATGGAATGAGAAAGAAAAAAATAAATAAATAAAGGAAGGATAGATCAAGAAGAAGAAGACAAGAAGCTATTATGATTTATGAAGGCCGCGCTGGAGCCTGGACAACAGTAAAAGAAAGATATGGAAGAAAAATAATAAAGAAAAGAAAATGCTATATGACGTATGCCGTATGGGGTGCCTAAAGTATTAGATTATTTGAAGGGTGGCAATAACATCCTATGTAAGTTGTGACATAAGTATATTTTATAAACAATCAAATACAAAAATTGGACTCTGATACTTCTATTTAAAATATAATTTATTAATGATTTATTCAGTTATTTTCTTCTTTCTCTGTTTTTATTTTATTTTTTGCAAAACAATTTTTTTATCAATTTTTTTTCTCCAATGTTAACTCAATCTATAATATTAATGTCCATCGGACTCTCTGAAAATAGAAAGTCATCTTTATATTATCTATAATTTTTTTTTTCATCTCAGTTTGACATTATGCTGTCTATTTGATCTAGTTAACATCAATTTTTTTTTTTTTTTTTTTTTACAATATACAGTATTATCAGAGATGCTCTAATAATTTTGCTTTGGTACTCTCTAAAAATAAAATTTGTTTTTGTTAACTGTTCTCATTTTCAGGTGAGGTCGAAAGGACAAAATTAAAGAGAGTTTAGGTCACAAATGGCCAAATATAATATGAAAAAATAATGAAGAAATTGGACTAGACCTTACATAATTACTATAAAGAATATAAAAAAGAATGTCATGAATAATAATATATATACATTTTTGAAAATGAAAAATTAACAATAAAACCCAACTGATTGCTTATGCTTTTTATGGGGAGTCATGACTCATGAGGGCTGCTTTCATAGAGAGAGAGACATCCTCATTTGACAAATAAGTGCCACAATGTACTGGTGGTTTATGATCTGTCACTCTCGTATTAATTCAACTTCTAGTACAAAAACATTTTATCTTCTTTTTTAAGTCTATAAAATACATTTGCTTTTGGTAATATTTTTCTGTCATTAAAAGTACTTCTATTAAATAGGTATTAACTGCTTCAATTAGTCATTTAGTTGTGTGTAACCAAATCATGGATCCAGGACTCTAGCAAGGTTTTAGTTGTGTAACCTAATTATATATATATAGTTCCGTTCCTATTAGGGCATCTTTATATAACTTTATCAGGATATTGAATGTGAACCACTCATTTATAAAAGTTATTTGATAAGTGCATACATACCAAGTCAAAGTATGTAAAATGAATGATTCACATTCAATGTCCTTATATAATTTTATCAGGGCATCCTCATAGGAAAATTTCCGTATATATATATATATATATATAAAGTTAAGTTCGAAACTGAAATAACTAAAATCAGTTCGTTCTAAGGAGAGAAAAACTATATATTAATTTTTCTTTCCTCAAGATTGAACTGAACATTTAAGATTAAGACTTTGATTAAACTGAAGTATGTGAATATAATGGTTGATAGTTGTGGAACAAAAATAAATAAAATCGGTTCGTCCTAGTGAGAGAAAGACTGACACACACATATATATACAAAAATATTCAAGTCAGTGCGCACTTATATAATTTTATCAGTGCGTTAGATGTGGACCATTAGATTTACATACTCTGACCCAAAGTGTATGCATTTGTCAAAACTTCTCCATAATCAGTGGTCCACATGCATTGGTACTGATGTAGTTACATCAATGCGCACTAATCAAAACCGGACCGTAAAGATATAAATATATATAAATATATATATATATATATATACAGTTCTTTTCTCCTCAGTGTGTCCTGATATAACTATATCAGTGTATATATAAATATATATATAGTTCTTTTCTCCTCGGTGCGTCCTGATATAACTATATCAGTACATTGTATGTGAGCCATAAATTATGAAGAAGTTTTGATAAATGCATAGACTTTGAATTAAAACATATAAATCTAATGATCCACATCTAACGCGCTGATTGAAAATTTTCCTATATATATAAATCGAAGGATAAAAGAACAAATCATTAGGTATTATCCATTTAATATGATAAGCAAAAGTTTTTAAATTGGTGCATATAAATGATAAAGCAAAAGTTTTAAAATTGGTGCATATATTATCGTGTCTTAGACCATTCGAATACTTAATATGAGATTCTGAAAAATAACACCTAAAAAAAAAAATTATCCCTTAAAAAATAATAAAGAAATAAAGCATTTGATTTCAACTATCGAATCAGTGGACCCCATTCTGATCAAAATACTACAGATATATCATATATGATCTTATTGATTTAATTTAATAACCTTTATGTTCTATTTTTTTCGTCCTTTTAAAAAAAATACTATTATTTTTCGATGTCGGAAGAATAAAAAAAATAATAATCATGAAAAATAACCTATAAAATTCTGAGTGTACCAAAAAGGGAAATTTCAATAAAGTCCTTACTTTTTTTCTTTTAAAAAAAAAATTGGATTAAAATTGAAATTAATAATATAATTAGTTGAGTTTTTATTTTTACTCAACATTAATGTTTTGATTATTTTTACCAAATTAAAAATACCCTAAATGATTTTTAAAATAATAAAAAAAAAATTATTTTTATAAAAAGGTTTAATTTTTTTTATTGGAGGCCTGCAGACCTCCATTAATGGAGGCCCAACCTCCACCAAGACTGAGAAGTAGAATATATATATTTTATATGTATAAAAAAAAATTCCATACTTATTCAATTATTTTTCAATTAAACGAATCACTGGTTTCCTTCAATTAAAAACATACATGTTTTCTTCGATTAAACACATCATCATTCTTTTTCAATTAAACACACCACCAGTTTTCATCAATTAAACACACCACAAATTTAATTCCTAACATGTTTAATATTTGTGTTTAATTCCTAGCATGATTAATTTATGTGTGTTTAATTCCCAATGTATTTAATTTGGTGCGTTTAATCTTTTTCTTCACAGATTTTTTTTTCCCTTCTTCTCAGTTTTTTTTTCCCTCATTCGCCCAAACCTCCATTGGAAGTCACGACCTCAAATCATTAAAATAAAATATAAAAAATAAATTTTTTTAAAAGAAAATTAGTTTAAAAAATATATAGAAAAGGCGGGGGTAAATTTGTATCTTCAGTTGAAAGTTTGGTAAAAATAATGAAAACACTAATTTCGGGAAAAATAGAAACCCTCTTAATTTTTTTGGTTAAAAAAAAATGCTATTTCCTCCTTTTGTAAGCATTTTTGTAATATTAGCAATTTACTTTTTTTTTTTTTTTTCTTTCTAAAATACATCATTTTAGTCTTTCCGTCAACCAAAGGTTAATCAAACTTAACGAAACTAGTGTTATTTTGGTTTTTCACATAATAGTACTTGGAAACTAGATTAAAATAAAATAAAAAAGAATATCAATCAACGATGAAGATCTAAAGATTGGATCTCCACTGTTGATGAAGATCCAAATTGAATCTCCACAGTTGATAGAAGTCCATCTAATGGTGGAGATTCATAGATTGATCTCCACCAGTGATTGAGATCCTTCGACGAATCTCTATCATCTAGATTTCCATTGCTTGGCGATGGAGATCTATCGACATATCCCGTCGTCGAGTAATGAACATCCCACGGATCTCCATTGTTGAAACGATGGAGATCCATTGACTTTATTTTCTTAAAATATTTTAATTTCTAATTATTTTAACCATTTTTTTTAAGTATTTCAAATGTTTATTATATTCTTTTAATTGATATTTTATATGATTTTCTATTTTTAAAATAATCTTTTGTTTTTAATTTAATTTTTATAAATCATTTAAAATTTTTTTTTTGAAGAGAAATCATTTTAATATTAAAATGTCGAAACCATTTGAGAAAAATTCTGAAAAGTAATGGTGTAATAACAAAAATAGTTTAAAGGCAAAATTGACTTTTCGGTTTGTATTATATATTAGCAAAGACAAAATCGTACTTATATATATATATATATATATATATAAGGTTCCGTTCCTATCAGGGCATCCTTATATAACTTTATCAGGATATTGAATGTGAGTCACTCATTTATAAAAGTGATTTGACAAGTGCATACATACCAAGTCAAAATATGTAAAACGAGTGGCTCACATTCAATGTCTTTATATAATTTTATCAGGGCATCCTCATATAAAAATTTCCGTATATATATATATATATATATAGCTAGTCACATTAGACCAATTTTTTTTTTTTTTTTTTTTTTTGTCAAAAAGACTAAAATGATGTTTGGAAAAACTAGGAATTAAAGATGCCAATATGACAAAAACGTTTAAAAATGTGACATTCGCTAAAAAGTATGAACTTTAGTGAAATTTCCTCTTTAAACAATTATTTAATTTATATATAATTTTAGCTCAGTTGGAATGCATTCTACAAGTATATATGTTGAGTTTTTCCTCTGATATTGTGAGAATAAATATCTCTCAATTGTACAAATAAATATTCGAGTCACATACATAGTGTTTTTCATTTTTGCAATAATGGCGAATGTAAGGAAGGCTCACAAGGGCTATAACTTAGGGATGGACATTAGGAAAATGGGCATGGATATTGGTCCCCTTATCCTCATCCCTATTTTCCAACCCTTTCCCCGACTCTCCACCCCCTCCTCATTTCTCCATTTGGCAAAAATGGGAATGGGGGAGTTTGGAGGGAGGGATTCCCATTTGCCCGTTTCCCCCATTTCCTTTTTTTTCCAACCTGATTTTTTCCCTATTTCTCCCGTGTCCCTTGTTTGACCCTATTTAACTAAAAAACTAAAAATTACATATTTAAAAAAAAAAAAAAAATCCATAGTAAGTTAGATTATGCAATACATATACAAATACAAATAAAATCCATTACAAGTTCAAATAAAATCTAATATACACACACATGGTCATTCTACAATGCAACGTTGAACAATGCAACGGTATGTGATCACATATATTTTAATGGTATCGAATATGAATTACATGTGATCACACAACTAAGTTTAGTGTGATCGCATGTGAGAACATGTGAGTTGATGTGATCGTACAAAAAAGGATATGATCGCAATAGTGACAGTCAAATTTTGTTAAGTTGCACACAAGGACATCCCATAAACATATATATGTTTTAGGGGAAATGGGGAAATGGGGATAGGTCCCCATTTCAATAAAATTTTGGGGGAATGGGGATGGGGGCTCCCCCCCCCCCCAGTTCAATTTAGGGATGAAATATGAAATCCAAAAAAATAAAACTAAAAATGATTTTTGTCTCATAAAAGTTATATATTAAAGCCCCTCTAAATACAAATATTGGCTCCAGGCTTGTTCATCTGTCCCGTCAAACTCTTGACCTATTTGGTGTCAAATTTAAATATATATATATATATATATATATGTTCTTTCTATTGTTTTTCGAACTGATATATATCAGTTCCTTACATGTGAGTCATTGAATTTAAAAAATGTTTTGATAAGTGCATGCAGCCAAGTCAAAACATTTAAATCCAATGACTCACATGCAATGAACTGATATATTTTATATCAGTTTAAATTGACAATAGTAGAAATTGATATATATATATATATATATAATTCTTTTTTCTAAAAATAATAAATTACATATTTAAAAATAACCATATTTTGATATTTTAATACTTTAGATATTATATCATGTTGAGTTTTTGGGAAAAAAAAAATGATACATGCCTTTTTTTTTTGTTGATATAATTGGACTGACCTAAGGGGAAAAACATCACAAATGGTCATATGCTGAAAAACTCATAAGTAGTATCCATCTATATAAATGAGAAAAGAAAACAATAAAGAGGGATAAAGACCAAACAAGCACAAAAACCAAGGGGAAACAGTCCCAACCAAAACAATGACACGCATGCCACGCCAAATAGAAACTAAAAACATCAGGAAAACTGAAAAGACTCCCGACCTGTGCAATCATTGTCAACCAACAAAGAGCAGAAAGATGGGGTGGATAACCACCAATCATCAACCTCCAACCCCAAAGCATGCTTAGAAAGAGCGTCTGTAACCTGATTCCCCTCTCTAAAAATATGGGACACTTGAAACTCCATTTACGAAATCTGATAGATACACCGCTGTTAAGCCTGCCGAACCTGCTAATGAACTTGCTCTAAGCGAGAAGAAAGCAACTGAACCACATAAGATGAGTCACACTTAAGCCAGATCCAACACCACCCATACTTCCAAGCGTAATTAATAGTCATCGACGCCGCAAGAAGCTCAGCCTCAAATGCAAACAGTTTACCAAGAGGGATAGCAAAACAACCATTTACAAAAGCTCTACAATTATGGAAGACGCCCTCACAACCCCCAACGCCTGGAGAACTCAAGGTGGTATCATTAGTATTAACTTTGATCCAACCAAGAGCCAGATGCGACCAAACCCCCTCTTGATAACTGGAGCCATAACTAGGCGACCACGGAGACCAAAGCGCCAAAGAATCAAAAAAGCATCCACGAAATTACGCATACACCCAATCTTCAAATGGTTAGTGTCAGAAACTGCACGCCAAACTAAAGACAGAGCATATCTGAAATCCACTGTCTTGCCCTCAAAGATCCACTTCCTTTAAAATAAAATGTAACATTAAAAAAGATTTTTTTTTTTTATAATTTTTTTATTATTATTTAGATTTTGGAAATAATCTTAAATTACAATTATATATATATATATATATATATATTTGGATAGATGTTATATATATATATATATTAAAAATAACTATATTCAAATCAATGAAATTGTTTATTTATTTTTTGTTTTTTTAATATATTTTATTAACGAAAATGTATAGTTCTTTTTCTATGGCTAGAATGCTAGATTATTAAAATTTATCATTTATGAAAGATAAAAATCTCCTTCCATTTTGTTTTATGGTTTGGCTAGAATGTAGTTAGTTTTTTTAAAGAGATCTCTTTTAATTAAATTTTAATATTGTCCAAATTTTTATAAAAATTTAAGTTGAGCGCTATATTAATTTAAATTTGTGATATGAATATTTCAAAGCTTTTCTAGCGTGGGCGTCAGCAATAAGTATTTTAGGATTTCTAAATTTTATATAAAAGACAAACTGAAAATTTTGCCCTTCAATGATATGTAACGATACATCATACATTAATTTAAAGTTATGAAATTCTTCTTGCGAACTGGACGAACTAGAGAATTTTTGTTTGACATCCCTGATCCATCCATTTCCTTCGGCGGTGGGGCGAGAGGAAAAGAAGAACAGATAAATTAGAGGTAAATGACAACTCTATTTAAAGATAAAATTCAACGTCCATTCTTAGCTGGCTTTTATGTTAGGAGGGTGTATTCAATTAGGATTGTTAAGGACATTTAAAGACATTATAAATACTAATGTATTCAATTCGGATATTTAAAGATTTTAAAAAGTCCATATTAATTCAGTGGTATTCAATTCAGATTTTTATAGACTTTTAAAAAATCCTTCCAAATCCGGATGTATTGAATTGAGATTTTAAAAATGTCTGCAAAAATTAAGGTGTATTCAATTAGGATTATATTTTAAAGGATTTTCTTATGTCATGAATTTTAATGAATTTTGGTGGACTTGATGGTAAGAGATATAAATATCAAATGTCATAACATGTTCAATCTTCTCTCCAGAGATTTTGATGAACTTTACTCTCTCTCTCTCTCAAAACAGAAACATATATACAATTCGCTGTCGTGACTTATTTTACTTTTTTTTTTAAGCTAAAAAAAAAAAAAAGAAATTTAAAATTCAATATTTTAAAAAAAAAAAATCTGACATGAATTGTCTTTTTTTTTTTTTTGGGTGTGTTTTTTTAACGGTTTTTTATTAGTGTTTTGGGACATGCAAAATCAGTTTGTCAACAAGTAATGTAATTATTTATATAATTTATTTTTGACTTGAAGACGGTTTCTGCAACTAATAATATATTTTGTATGCCCCATTAATATGTATTTTTAGGAATAAATTATACACATCAAAGAATATATAATAAAGATATACAAGATATTTCAAAAAAAAAAAAAAAAAAAAAAAGAAGAAATAAGTTATGTATCCGAAGGCAAAAAAAAAATAAAAAATGAACACTATGAAAAAACGAATAGCCAAATTGATATTTATTCTCTTTTCATTTTAGTTTTATTTTGATCATCTGAAAAGTATCTTCAATGGTACATTAGTACATGATGATTGTGTATCATTTGATGGTACACTAGGGTTCTTAAGATTATTCTTCAAGACGATTGCCCCTCCGTAGATGCCGGTGTGATTGACGAAAATCTATATTCATGATATATTTATTAAACCGTGGTAATAAATGTAATAGAGAAAATAGTTGATTAAGGAGGTGAAAAGTAATAGAAGAGAAAATGGAGAAAGCAGAGATTTTTGTTAGTACTGCAAATTGTATTAATGGATCATATTGGTTGAGTGTATAGATTGTGTTATTGGGCCACATAGTGGTATAAATTCTCCATCTATAATAGAAGTCAGAGATAACAAATCCATGAAAGTCTATGGATATCTAAATAAATCTATAAAAATCTGAGATAGATGTCTAAATAAATCTATAAAAGTCTGAGACAGATGTTTAAATAAATTAATGAAAGTCCACATGGATTTATAAAAGTCCATAGAAATCCATAAAAATCTGTCACTTAAAAGATATCTTGAAATATCTACAAGAATCTTAATTGAATACACCCTCCTTAATTATTGAGGTTCGAATCCTACCACGATCATATTACAATTATTACAAGTATGAGTCGGAGTATACTTTCGACTGTGAAACCTACGATTCTGTCAATATTAGATAAATTGTTTTAAAAAAAATCAAATTAAATCGAAATTTTTTGTTGACATGATGTGAATCTTTCTACAATGTGATCGTTTGAAATTTAAACCAAATATTAAAATATACCAATCTTTTCAAAAAAAAAAAAAAAAAAATTAGAAAGTTGAAAGGGTGGGGCCGAAAACAGATAAAAAAAATTGTGGTATGATTGATGGAGAATGAATGAGGATTGATTTGTTTGAGCTGTAGAAGATATTAAGTGGGAAAGGCTACAAGCTCTCACATATTCTCCTCCATACATTCTTGTCAATTCTGACAACCAATTAATGTCACACACGTGGCCATCCTTTTGCTCACATGACCATATATCAAATTCATCATTATGGAATTTTAATACAATTCTTCGGTCAATTCCACAACAAGACCTAGTTTTAAATTCAACTGGACCTAGCGGTTTTAATTTTAACTATTTGTTGGCCTACATTATTATTATTATTAATTATTTATAGGATATACGAATTATTATTAATTAAAGTATAATGAAGATCTATTCCTTGTTTATTATTATTATTTGAAACATTATGTTTATTATTAATGTTTTTTTATAAGTAGACATCTAATGGGCAAGAGGTTTTTAGGGGTCCGTAAAGTTCAAAACACTAATATCGTGGCTTTGATATTTACTTTTACAACATTGAAGAAAAAACTTTCCATCCATTACCGTAAACTAATTTGAAAGTTGAAGTACACAGTACATATCGCTTTAGCTAAGGAGGATGCAAGGGTGGTGTTAACTCATGCCCAGTGGGGATAATTCTTAATTTTTTTGTTTTTAGACTTTAATTTTTTTTTTTTTTTTTGACAATCTAATTTTTTCTTCTTACACTTATTTTTTAAAAATACTCCATTCTCAAAATTTAAATTTTAAAAAATTCTAAAGATACTTCATTTTGTTACAAGATTATCATTTTTATCTTTTTTGAATTAATTATTAAAAAAAGAAATTATCTCTCATAAATCATTAGATTAATTATTACGTATTAAATACTCTCTCATAAATTTTTAATTTCCATATTAAACTCTCTCTCTTCCTATAAATATCTCAAATTTTCTATCCTTATTCTTTCACAAGCAATACTAACAATTAAGAAAAAAAAAAAAAAAAAAAACTAACTAATAAGCTTGATTTTTAGGAACCATATGTACGTATATATTACAAAAAAAACAACTTTTTTTTTTTTTTTAAATCGAAATATTAAAATGTTTCTTGTTACTCTGGTAGATTTGTGATTGCTAAAAGAACTTTAATTCTTTCATTAGTCTAGAAATTTTGAGTTTAATTGAATCTAGTTGAAACAATTCAAGTTTTCAATTTTTTTTTTTTTGAAAATTGATTTTTTAATATATATTACTGTTAGTAAAAAACTAAAATATTTATAAGTTTTGTTTTTTCTTTAACTATTAATCACAGACTGATAGAGAAAGTATGGAAATATGATATTATTTATTTATTTTAAAATGAAGAGAGATTAATCAGGAGAGAGTGTTTAATATGGTAATAACAAATTTATGGAAAAGAGTTTAATACGTAATATTTAATCTAATGATTTAGGAGAGAGATTTTTTTTTTTTAATAATTTAATTAGTTTGGAGTGTCTTTAAGTTTTTTTTTGTCCCGTTTAGTAATTTTACTTTAGGTTAAAATTGTTATTAATAAAAAAATTCAATTTGAAGTGTGAATAGATAATTTGTGAATTGAAAGGAGAAGCTCTTTTTTTTTTTTTCTTTTTTTTTTAATAGGTTTATAATTAAAGTTTAAGATTGTTTAAATAATTCTTGTGATAATTAATTTGGTCTAAATGTATCTAAAAAATAATTACAACTAAAGTCAAAAGGGAAAAAGCTATGACATTTTAATGACAAGTTTTTCAATCAAGTTTCACCATCAATTATTATTATTATTATTTTTTTATTTTACAATATTTTTGTTTTCAGTTTTACTGAATTTCTTTTCAATTTTTTTATAATATGTAACTAATTGTCAATTACTATACATAATACATGTGGTAAACGGTAATTAGTAATTAGTGGCTCTCTAAAACTTTTACTTTAATTTGAACTTAAATATGTTTAGTGAGTTTATATTGATTTTTTTTTTTTTTTGGAAATACCATATGCTGTGACGACGACTCAAACTTGAGATATTGTCAAGTTGAATAAGCGCCCTTACCACCAAACCACACTGGGCGGCGGTGGGTTTATATTGATTGTTATTATTGTATTATTGGTGTTTTAAAGCAAAGTTCACATTTTGAGTTAGATTATAAAATGAATAGTGTGTTTTAAAATTTTAGTATGTTATAACCAAACCCCCATTCAATGAAGTTCCTACCTCCGCCACTAGGAGGATATACCCTTGTTTATTTTCTTTTACATCTGGCATTGGTCAACATATAATACTTAAGGTGGATAGATACCTGGTCTAGATAGGTGGATAGATATTTACTATAAAAAAAAAACATATAATACTTGAGGTATACTTCAATTAATAAGCTATAGTTAACATTACTGTATTGTAACTAAACCCATTTTTATTAATATGAAACTCATATCTCTTATGGAAAGATTTTTAAATTTTAAGTTACATAAAGGATTTTATGTTATAAAAACATGATTTTATTACTCAATGACCATTACTTAAAAACTAATTACAGATTTACAGTGCACCAAAGACGCGAGATTTAACATGAAATACCCCGCTAGAAACATAAACATAATTTAACAAATTTTGGAGTTTGGGTGTTAGGTTTTCTTTTTTATTGTTGGTTTGATTCCGTAACAAAACTCTCTTTTACTTATAATCTTAGTTGTTGAGGTTGTTCATGTAGTTCAAGCTTCAGGGAGAAGATCACAACGTTGTTTGCAAGCAAATTGTTCAAGGGTCTATGCTTTGAAGACCACTTTGATAGTATTTATTTGTCCCTTGAAAGGCATAGGTTGTGTACATGCAGTAATCATACATTTGTGTCACTGCATTATTGTATCCCATCATGTTTTATATCATTATTAGATGCTACCACTGATTATGATTATGTTGCTTCCTATAAGTGTCCAAAACCTGATACTAAACCTATTAAAAGTACTACCAAATTTCCCCTTGAAGGTAAGTCACATCGCTTAAACCCCTCTGATACTTTTCAAATACACATATAAGGTCATCATCCAAGCATTTCAGCAACATAATGCGAGTAATGTTAATTCCTAGCTTGATAAGCCTACATACTCCTCCTATGTCGAGCAAAAATACCATGAAGAGGCTCAGTTATGGTGTTTGTTAGAGTCTCAAGAGCATTTTGCTCTTTGAGGATATATTGAATCTTATAATGTCAAATCTCACATATTACACGATTCAGTTTCTCAATATTGGGCTTGAGACCCAAATGTGTCCAGCAAATGAGAGCTATGGTGGCCCAAATATAAATGGGTAATTTGGTAACTTCAAGGGGAGGGTTTTGTAATAACTCTAAATGCTTAATATAAAAGCAAAGAGAGATTTCTATTAGTAGATAGGTGTGCAGCAACTAAGAAGAGTAAAAGAAGAGAGGTTTCAGCTACTAGGAGAAAGCCAAGTAAAGAAAGAAAAGAAAAAGAGAGAAAATAAGAGAAAAATTGGGTACATTTTATTGGGTCGTTCCACCTCCATTTTCGAATCCGTTAGAAGCAGTGAGTTCTTGAGATTCATGTCTACCTTAATTCACAGCGTTTGAGAGAGATAATTAGGGTGAGATTGTTCTTATTTTCTTCTCTGCATTGTTGTGCCTCAGATTATTGTTTTTGGGAGGAGTTTGTTTCTGTACCCATTATTGGTGATAATAGTGGAGGTATTATTCAGAGTTTAACTCGTGGATGTAGGCTCACACCGAACCACATAAATTTTGTGTTGTTTATTTTCTGCCATATATTGTTTGCATATTTGGTTGTGGTTTTGCTTAAATATTAAGTGTTTTGGTGTTTTCTATAATTCACACAAATAATCGGTAGTGGTTGTTTTGCACAGCTAGTGATATTGAAGAGGCGCAGTAGTGGGATTTTTTGTTAGAAGTGGTATCATCGAACAACAAAAAGGAGCTATCGGTTAAGGGCATGGAGGATGTTTTGGCGGATATTGAGAGGACGACTATCTTGGAGGGGTGGTCTGATCCATTGAGGCAAGACCATTTTCAACTCATTTCGAACTTGTGGAAAGGCCTAAGGCTTGAAGAACAAATGTGGAGGCAAAATGCAAAGGTGAAGTCGGTGAAGTGGTTGAATAAGGGTGACAAAAATTCCAAATTCTTTCACAACATGGCTAGTGGTAGAAAGATGAGTAATTTTGTGGGGGACATTTCTTTTGAAGAGGTTAGAGTGTCGAAGCCTCAACAAGTAAGGAGAGTGGTCGTGAATTTTTTTAAGGAGCATTTTTAGAATGTCTCTTGGAAAAGATCAAAGATTAAAAGGTTAGCTCTTAAGCAATTGTCTATTTAGGAGATGAAGTCGTTGGAGGCAGAGTTTAGTAAAGAAGAAGTTTGGGAAGCGGTTCAAAATTGTGATAACAATAAGGCCTTGGGCCCGGATGGTTTGAATCTTAATTTCATCCAAGCGAATTGGGAGGTGATTTGAGACGATTGCATGAGATTCATGGTGGAGTTTCATAAAGAAAGCTATATAGTCAAAGAGTTGATTATCACTTTCATTACACTTATTCCGAAATGTGGTAAGACGGAAATGATGAAGGACTTTAGACCCATTAGTTTGGTGGGGTGTATGTACAAGGTGATTGCGAAGGTACTAGCCAAGTGTGTAAAGAAGGTGATGAATTTGGTTATTGGAGAAAATCAAACGGTGTTTGTGAATGACCGTCAATTGTGGATAATTTTGTCATAGTGGAAAAGATTATTCACTTGTGAAAAAAGGAAAAAGCGGGTGGTCTTCTTGTCAAATTGAACTCTGAAAACTTACAATAGTATTGACCATGTCTTTTTGGATGATATGATGGAAGGTATGGGTTTTGGTAGGAAATGGTAGAATTGGAAGAGAGATTGCATTTCTTCTTTGTCTTTTTCGGTTTTGATAAATGAAAGCTTAACTTCTCAATTTAATTTGGAGAGGGTCCTTCAGCAATGTGATATTTTATCCCCGTTTCTCTTTAATATGGTCGTTGAAGGTTTAAGTTGTTTGTTTAGGAAAGCTCATAAGTTGGGGATGTTTAGAGGTGTTTCTTTTGGCGACAATAAGATTCATATTTTGCATCTTCAATATGCGGATGATACTATCCTTTTCCTTGTACCTAACATGGAGTTCCTTTTGAATTCGAAAAGGATTTTAAGGTGTTTTGAGTTGGTTTTGGTATTGAGATTAAATTTCCATAAATCATGTGTGGTTAGAATTAGCAAGGAGAATGGGAGAGAAGTCAACTGGGCTCATAGTTTCAAGTGCAAGAAAGCCAATCTCCCTATCAATTATTTAGGATTTTCGTTGAGAGCTAGACCTTGTTAGTTGATTTTTTGGAAAGCTTTGCTTTCTTGTTTTGAAAATCGATTGGCTTCGTCGAAGAAGAAAATTTTAAACAAATAAAGGTGTTTAGTGTTGATAAAGGCTGTATTGTCTAACGATTTACCATATGCCAGTCTTTAAAATGGATGGTGAGGGTGGCCTTCTCTTAAAATTGGACTTCGAGAAGACCTATGATTGTGTAAACCATGATTTTCTTGAGGCCATGATGAAAAATATGGGGTTTAGGGAAAGATGGAGAAAGTGGATGAAAAGTTGTATTTCAACTTCGATGCTCTCTGTGTTAGTGAATGGGAGCCCTACTCCTCAGTTCGGAGTGTTGAGAGGCCTTAGGCAAGGCGATCCTCTCTCCCCTTTTCTTTTAAACATCGTTTCAGAAGGGTTGGTCTATCTTTTCAAAGAGGTTGTGGGTATGGGTTTGTTGGGAGGGGCGAATTTTAGAGATTCTATCAACATATCCCACTTACAATTTATGGATGACACTATCCTTTTCCCCATGACAAAGTTGCAGTTCCTCCTAAATGCTAAAAGAATTCTTATATGTTTCGAATTGGCAGTAGAGTTGAGAATTAAATTTCATAAGTCTTGCTTGGTAAAGATTGGGAGAGGTAACAATGTGGACAACAGCTGGGCAAATGCCTTTAATTGTAGAGAAGCCTCGCTCTTAATAATTTATCTTGGTCTTCTGTTTGGTGCCAAGTCCAATACAAAATTTTTTTAGAATCCACTTGTGAAGTCTATTGAAAATAGATTGGCGCCTTGGAAAAGAAAATTTCTAAACAAAGGAGGGAGGTTGATTCTTATTAAGGCGGTTTTATCTAGCATTCTAGCTTATATGTTATCGGTTTTCAAAGTTCCGGAGGGGGTGGCACTAGCCATTGAAAAGATCAAACGTGCTTTCTTTTGGGGGGATAGAGTGGAAAAAAGAAAGCTACATTCGGTTGATTGGGAGTCCATGTGTAGGAGCAAGAGTTAATGAGGTTTGGACATTGGTATGATGAGTCACAAGAATAGTAGTTTACTTTCTAAATGGGTTTGGAGGTTCGGAACCGAGATCAATGCGCTGTAGAGGAGAGTGTTGAGTTTTAGGTATCGGGTTCCTTCCAATGGTGAGGATTGGGATTAGAATGACCTAAATTATGCTTCAACTTTCGTTAAGGCAGTGGCTGGTCTCTTTAAGGAAGGAAATGCCTTGGGGAGAGTTTTGAAGGAAGGTTTGAAGGTTGTCGTTGGAGATGGTCGAAGAGTTAATTTATGGAATATCAGAGATGGCAACAATGTTCAAATTAAGGAGGCGTGTCCGAGAATTTACACCCTAGCAGAGAAGAAATCTAATGCAGTTAGTGACTTTGGGGGCTGGCAGGATTCGTCTTAGGTATGGAATGTGCCTTTGTGGAGGCCTCTGTTTGATTGAGAACAAGATTAGTGGAAGGCCTTCAGGAGCTTACTAGATTGTTTAATTATTCGCAACTCGATTTTGGACTCTTTAGCGTGGAAGTTTCGCTCGGTTGGTATGTTTACAGTGGGATCTTTTCGCATCCAATTGGAAGATTCCTTGTTGGCTTGTCCATTGGATTCGAGGCGAATTTGGCAAGGTATCAACCGACCTAAAGTTGAAATTTTCTTATGGCAGCTCTTTCATGGTAGAGTTCTTGTTCGTCAAGTCATGGCAATCTTTGGGGTTAATCCCTCTCCTTCGATTTTATGTGTTTTGTGCAATTAGGAGGAAGAATCAATTGACCATCTTTTCTTGAAGTGCTCTTGGTCGTGGAGGCTATGGAACATGTGTATAGACTGGTGAGATTTGGTCAGTTGTGTTCCTTTTTCTTGTTCAGAGTGGTTTATTAGTTGGTTTGATTTGTGTCCCTCGGGTAAGTATGACCGTGCCTGTAATTCCCTTTTTTGTGCCTTATCTTGGACGATTTGGGAAGCTCGTAATATGAAGGTTTTCAAGGATATCATGCTGGATGTTGTCCGGGCTTCAGATACAATAAAACTCCGTGTGGTGTGGTGGTTTAAGCACTATGGGAAAGGTTCGATCCTCCCTGTCTCAATATGTTGTTAAATGTCAAGGTCAGCTACACAGAGCCTGTACATGCGAAGCATTTATCTGTAAAGGCCTGGGTTCCTCCAAGAGGTGATGCCTTAAAATTCAACGTTGATAGGTCGTCGAAAGGCAACCTTAGCAATTTTGGTTTAGGAGAGGTGATGAGAGACAATTCCAGAAGAGTGTTAAGCCTTTTCTCTTTGTTTGCTGGAATTTTGAATGCAATTACTGCAGAATTGTTGGCTATTCATAAAGCGGTGTCCTTATGCTCTCTTTCTCTCTCTCTCTATCTTTTTCTTTGGCTCTCAAGGAGATTGAGATGGTTAGTGATTCTAAGCTAGCTGTTTTCTAGATTAATTATGAAGCTATTGGGAGTTGGGAGCATGCTTATGTAATTTTAGACATTCGAAATTGTCTGCAAAATCATGAAAATATTTGTGTCTCTTTCAATTCAAGATCAAGTAATTCTTTCGCTGACAGGCTTGCGAAGATGGGTTTGGCAAAGAATGGTGATAATATAATCTGAGACTTTGGTTGATGCTTCTTGTTGCTCTGTTCCTATCCTTTTTGCTTTGCTCTCTGTTTCTTCGTTTATGGTTGTTTTGTGTTGGATTTTGGCTTGTTGGGTTTTGTTTTGTTGTGGTTTCGGCTGTGCTTTTGCTGGCCTGGTTCTTCTGGCTGTACCGATAAATAATCTTGGTTGTTCAAAAAAAAAAAAAATGTCAATAGGGGTTGCTAACTAGTGCCATTTTTTTGGGATAGAGCGAGGAAGAGAAATATTCGATTGATTGCTTGAGATACTATTTGTAAAAGTAAGAAGAAGGGTGGTCTTGGTGTTGGAAGAATTCTTAACAAAAATAGGAGTTTATTGACTTAATGGATGTGGTGTTTTGGCAGAGGAGATAATTCATTTTGGAGAAGAGTAATTTGTGCCAAATATAAGATTTCTGAAAAGATATTGTGGTGGGATTAGATGAGCTGTACAACTCATTTTTTTCATCAAAGCCGTTCGAAGTTTGTTTGATGATGGTTCTAGCTTAGTGGGTGTGATGAATATAGGAATGAGAGTGGTCATTGGCAAAGGTGATAAAGCTATTTTTTTATCGGACATTCGGTGTGACGACATTCCCTTACATCAAACATTCCCGAGATTTTTGTGTACGTTGGTTTCTAATAAGGGACGTGTTGTTTAGGAATATAGGCGGTGGGTTGGATCTAATTGGATTTGGGATGTTACTTTGAGACATCTTTTTTTCTATCAGGAGCTATCCTAAGTGTGTGATGATCCATAAATCGATTCCGGATGCTATCGCTTGGTCTTAAAATGCAAATGACCTTTATTTAGTGCGATCTTTTTGTGTGGCAACTCATTAATGGTAGAATTATAGCAAAAAAAGTTATGCGACATTTTGGATGCGGACAGTTATCGAATCATACTTGTGTTATTTGCAATACTGACACCAAATCCGTGGATCACCTTGTTCTCCATTGCTCTTAGACTTGGAAAGTTTGGAATAAGAGAATGAGTTGGTAGGATATTTCTAGTTGCATTCCTAGTTCGTTAAAAAATGGTTGTTTGAGTGGTCAATGTTATATCCCATTGCTAAATATGGTAGATATTGGACTTTGTATTTCTTCGTGGTGGTGTGGACGACATGGGAAAACAGAAATCAAGTGGTTTTTTCTATAGGTAAAGAGCCTAACTTAGAGCAAGCCATAGACATGGTTAAGCTTAGAGTTGCATGGTGGTTTAAGCATGATGGAAAAGGATAGTTCGAGCCTATCACTACAATTCTTCTTAATGTAAATGAGTGTTGTGTCGACGCCAAACCGATTAGGAAGATTTGTGTTGAAGCTTGGTCCTTGCCTTTAATTGATGTGTTGAAATTCAATATCGATAGCTCGGCAAGAGAGTCTCCAAATTTGGCTGGGATTTGGGATGGGGTTGGGTTGAGGGGGGGGGGGGGTGTTGGCGTGTTTTGAGGGACTAAAATGGAAATGTGTTGTGTCTCTTCTCAAATCACTTGGGGATTTAAGACTTGAACATAATCGAAATTAAAGCTATTCATAGGTTGGTTGAGATTTGCATTTCTAATAATCTCATTAGCCAGAATATCTTCATCTCTAATTCCAAAGTTGGGGTCTCTTGAGTAAATAATGATAATTTTGGTAGCCTCAATCACGTAAATTTGATTTATGATATTCGTACCAAACTGAGCCTTTTTGGCAATATAAAGGTAGGGTTCAATTCGAGGTCTTCGAATTCCTATACGGATATGTTGGAAAAGAATGGTTCTAATAAGGATGGAGAAGTCTTCAAGATCGGTGATTTTTGATTCTAGGTTGCTCAGCTTGGTTTTTGCCTGGTTTTAGCTCTGTTTTATTTTTTCTGTTTAGAGCTGCGATGTTTGTCTTTAGATAAGGTGGTTGGGTTTTTTGGTTGAGCTTTAGAGCAGTGTGGTCGTGTTATTTCAATAGTGGGTGGGGGGTTGTTGTTCAGGCTTTTCGTTTTGGTTGGAGGTTCGTTTTTTGCATTGTTGAGGTTTGTTGATTCATGCTTTTAGCTAGTCTGTTATGGGCTCTTTTGGTGCTTTTTTAAATTGTTGTCATGTGTTTTTTCTAGCCGTTTTGGCTGATGAATAAATTTTTTAGCCGTTAAAAAATTAGAAGGTGGTATTAGGGCAATATTTTCATAACAAGTGATATCAGACCTAGTTCGTTGGTTCTCTATTAGTGTTGATTTGCTGTTCGTAGGTTGATTATTTGTGTTTGATTGTAATGGAGGGTATTTCTACAACAATTATTAAACTTAACAATTTGAATTTGGTGATCTGGAAACCCAAGATGGAGGATATTCTAACAATTAAAGAATTGAGTAAGACCATCAAATTGAAGGAGACAAAGCCAAGCCAAAGGATACATCTGATGAAGATTAGAAGAATATAAACAAGAAGGCAATCGCGTATATTAGACAATGGGTAGATGTTACCATGTTTCATCATATATTGCAAGAGACGAGTGCACATGCCCTATGGAAGAAATTAGAGAGCATGTATGAACAAAAGTATGTTGCCAACAAATTATATCTAATTCATAAGCTTGTTAACTTGAAGTTTAGTGATGACCGCAATGTAGTTGAACACTTGAACGAATTCCAGAGTGTGATGAACCAATTTACCGTAATAAATCTAGACTTTGATGATGAGATGTAGGCATTGTTCTTGTTTAATTCATTGTCGGAGACTTGTGATGCCTTTGCTCAAACAGTTAGTAACTCTGTTCCTTAAGGTAAATTGTCTTTGGATATTGTTACTAATAGTTTATTTAATGAGGAAACCAAGAGAAGGACTCTTGGTGTGAGTGCAGACAATGCTCAAGCTTTTGTTTCTGAGAGCAAGGGAATGAGTACATACAGGGGACATAGAGATGGTGAAAGCTCGCATCGATCTAAGTCGAGATTTAGATGGAATTGCTACCACTATGGTAAGGAAGGGAATGATAAGAGTTTATGTCGAAAATGGAAAAGGGAACAAGATGAGGGTATATATTAGAAGGATTTAGTAAATACTGCAGTTATGTTTTCAGATGGAGATGTTTGTGTTCTCTTACCGTTCACATGAAATCTCAGTCAGTTGATGAAAGTGATGAATGGGTAATTGATACAGCTACATCCTAACTTGGAATTGTTTTCCATGTGCAAAGTTGGCAACTTTGGTATAGTGAAGTTAAGCGATGCCAGCGATTCCAAGATCGAGGGAAATGAAGATATTGATATTGAGATTGTTATCGAATGCAAGGTGAAACTGTAAGATGTGAGGTATGTTCCTGATCTACGCCTAAATTTGATTTTTGGAATTGTATTGGATGAGCAAGAATCGGTTTGGCAATGGGAAATTGAGATTGAAAAGGGGCTACATGGTTGTTGCTTGAGAGGAAGCAACTAGTCGGTTATTTAAAACCAAAATGAAGGTGCAGAAAGGCATCTCTTTAGTTTCGTGGCATAACCGGTTAGACCACATGGGTGAACAGGGGTTACAGGTTCTAACAAGGAAGTTAGGATTCCCTTTGGCTAATGAAGGTTTGTAGGTTCTAGCAAATATGTCATCTAATCCCTTTGCTAATGGTAGAGTTGTTCACATAAAGAGACGAGTTGGATTATTTACTAAGGGGGAGCTGGAGGAGATCCTATCACAGATGTTAATGACGGTGGTTATGGTAGAAAATCCGTAGTCACATGTTACACAAATCACAATCACACATGCAGATAATATGAAAGCAATAAAGAAAAGAAGAAGAAGTCGACACGAAAGATTTTTGTGTGGTTCAACAATTTGCCTAAATCCACGGAGCATACTTACACTCTATCCACTATCAGAGTTGATTACAATCTCTTTGCCTCTCACTTTGAATCTCTCTACAAGTTGCTTTCAGCCTCACTTGCTATTTTCTACACACCTATCACAATGGAAACAAGAGTATTTATATTGAAACACTAGGGCAAGTCAAAATCTACTAGGAGTACTTTTCTTCTCGCACAAGATTTTCTAATTCACACAAAATTCATTGTCACTGCGATATGGGCCATGGTCTACATCCTACGCCCTACACCACGGTAAAACCTTCGAAAACCACCCTTTATAAAACCATGGTATGTACATGTTTGCCTTGCCCGCGGTCTACCCCGCACTTAGCTCTCTGGAATCTACAACTGTGTGTGATGCGGTTTGCGCCTCCTATCTACGTTGAGTTTCCTTTCGGACTTGGGTTCTTTGGCTGATTTCAAGCTTTACAAAACCTGACAGTGGATCCCATAAAAGTAAAGTTTTGCACTAAGGCACTCGGCATGAACTCCCAGTAGTGGGGTATTGAAGCACCTCCCTTATTGACTTGAGGGGGAGATTGTTAAGCTTGAGGCTCAAATGTTTCTAGCTAATGAGAGCTATGGTGGCCCAAATATAAATTGGTAATTTGGTAATTTCAAGCGGAGGGTTTTGTAATAACCCTAAATGCTTAATATAAAAGCAAAGAGAGATTGATTTTGGTAGATAGGTGTGGCAGTTAAGAAGAGTAAAAGAAGAGAGGATTCAGCTGCTTGGAGAAAGAGACAAAAAAAAAAAAAAAAAAAATGAAAAGAAAAAGAGAGAAAGAAAAGAGAAAATTTGGGTTTCTTTTTTTGGGTCGTTCCACCTTTGTTTTGGAATTCGTCAGAAGTAGTAAGTTCCTGGGATTCATGTCTACCTCAATTTGCAGCGTTTGAGAGAGATAATTGTGGGTGCAATTGTTCTTATTTTCTTCTTTGTATTGTTGTGCCTAAGATTATTGTTTTTGAGAGGGGTTTGTTTGTGTACCAATTATTGGTGATAATAGTGGATATATTATTCAATGTTTGATCCGTGGATGTAGGCTTACGCCGAACTACATAAATCTTATGTTGTTTATTTTCTGTGATATATTGTTTGGAGACTACATAAATCTTATGTTGTTTATTTTCTGTGATATATTGTTTGGATGTTCGGTTGTGGTTTTGCTTGACTGTTAAGTGTTTTGGTATTTTCCATATTTCACACAAATAATAGGTAGTGGTTGTTTTGCTCAACTGGTGATATTAGGAAGGCGTAGTAGTGAGATTTTTCGCAACAAGTGGTATCAGGGCATTATTTTCATAACACTCACTTTCATTTTAGCCACAATATTTTAGATGTAGAAACTATATCTGATAATAATCTATATAGACATGCAATTTATCTATTCTAACATATGTATTTCCAAAACTACACACATTATTTTTTGCCGCAAATATAAATCGAAAATACGAGCAAATGATTTTAGGAACATCATCGAAAAGTCGTTGTGGCTTCTTTTTGTGCTTTTGGAATCATATTTTGAGAAACATGTTTCCAATTTTAAGAGTGTAGTTATATTTTGACATGCATGAACAACAAATTAGTCGATACTTAATTTGCAATTTAAATACACGTGTTACACGCGTTACCACATATCTTAAATCATGTACCATAAATCAAAATCATGTAATTTTAAAATTATGTAAAAAATTGTTTGAATTTCTAATCCGAATTAGAAATTTTTTTTTTCTTTACAATTGTTTTTGAATTTTTCTCGAAAAGTAACAACTTAATTGGGTAGTTTAGGGCTAGTTCGTTAAAGTTTTATAAATGCATTTTGTAATTTTTTTTAAACGAAAAACAATGAAAATACGTTTGTCATAAAAACATAAAACATGTTTTACACTTTTATTGAACAAACACTAGAAACAATATTCTGATGTTTTCACCGTTTTCTAATTTTTTCTGTTAGGTAGGTGGTATATATAAGTATGTAACCTATTAAATTGATTGTATTTATTTATTTTTTTATTAATAGTAAATATATTTTTCTTAAAACTAATAAAATATATTTTTCATAATTTTTTTTTTAATAAAAAAACTTAAAAAGACATCAATTATTTGAACTTAATTTAAATTGATTTTATTAATTGAAAAATATAAGAATATATATATATATTATTTTTAATTAATAAAATTAATTTAACTATACACTTTACCATCTCTTAATTTTTTTTTTTTTTTTTATATTATAAACTTTACTATTATAATATTTTTTTATAAACAATTACATTGAAGGTATATTATAATGCTTGATAAGATGAGATTGATCTAGTTGTATGCTCCTCACATCTATACTATGAGTTTATGGGTTCGAGTCATTTCCTCACACCAAACCCTAAATTAATTAATGTTTTTTTCAAAAAAAATATATATATAAATATATAGAATACTGTTTTCGGTTCTTGTTACCGAACATTGTAGTTTCAGATTCTGCAAAATATGAAAATCAATTTCTTATTTTCAAATGAAAATTGATAAAACAGAAAATGAAAAATGAAAACATTACTGAATACATACATCCATTTTTTTATTTTTTTATTTTTTTTTTTTTATTTTTTTTTTTTAAATCACATCTTGCATAAGTAGTTAAATAAAGAAATATGAGTATTTTTTTTTCTTTTAGATTAAGCAGTGTGTCAGCAATTAAGCCAGATCTTTGAATTTTTTTTTTTTTTTTGAAAATTAAACTTTATAGAAGAGCACACCAGCGCCCCAAAGATCTTTGAAATTATTTTTATTATTATTGTATATAATTTAAAAATCCCTCGAATTCACTTAGCGAATCCGAATTCGAAATTATAGCCTTTGGCCATTTAAGTAGCAATTAGAGGATTCGAACCTTAGACATTATGGAAGTAAACCACGGATTGGTCCGACCATTATTATGCTATCATGGGTCAAATCTTTGAAATTATCAATCAAATTTACCAAATTCTATACTATTTTCACAGACAAAAGAATGATGAGACTTTTTATTATTGTCATTAATCTGACATCGAAAGGATCGGGGTCTGTAGAGATCTAACGAGACAAATCAGTACATGCGCAACCGAATGTCTACTCCCACAATAAAGGAATACAACTCCTCATATATGTTTATAAAATGCACATGGCGAGATTAGAACCCACACCACTAATGTGGAAAAGGATTTGCACAGCATTTGAGTTGAGAGATGATAAGATTACGATGAGACTTGATTACTAGCAATAGCAAATGAAGAGCATTGATGCTTGAAGCCTGGAGGTTCTGTAATAGAGAAGAAAACACCAAAGCTGATTTTCTTTTTAAAAATGTCTGAAACATGTTTATAGAAAGTGGAAAATCAAAGAGCATTTACTCTAACCATTTTTGCATTTACTATGCCATCCAAACACCACCTATGAATTTGTGCTTGTTGTCTCCTTGTTATTAACATCAGAGAAGGTGGCACAGTGTATGACCTCTACCCAAAAAAAAAAAATAAAGAAATTATAAAGACCAAAAAAAAAAAAAAAAAAAACTCTACTAGTAACAGCATTTAAAGAAATGGGTTAATTAATTAATTAGTTCCCCAGATAAGAATTAATGAAGATCAAATTAATGGATCATATAAAATTAATAAATAATTAATTTACCCTAGCCTAGCCTAGGGTTTTGTTGGAAACCCTAATAAAAAGGGGGATCATGTGGAGGAAGACATAATAAAACCCAGAAAGCCAGACAGACAAGGTTGTTGTTGAAAGATTAGAAGTTGGGAATATTTGGGAGGATGAAAGGGAATTAGAAGATATTGGGGGAGGAAAATTAGGGTTTACGATGTATACACTTTGAATGCAAACAAAAAACCCTTTGTGGGTCTTCTTCTTCTCATCCATCTCCAAAAGGTCAATGCCCTATATCTGTCTACACAATTAAATATGTTTATACACACATATAATAATAATAATAATATTATTATTATGATGTAAGTTTTTGATGTATTTATTTAGCTAATTAGCTTCCTCATGCCCATTTAAGCAAAGAAAGTAATAAGTCATGAGTCATGAGTACTAATAATAAATTGTTTTTTTTAATTAATCTATTGAAAAGCAATAAATAATTAATAATTAAAGTGGGTCAAGAGAGAGAGAAAGAAGAGAAGAAAGTGGGGGAAAAGGAATCAAAGAAGAGAGAGTCATTCTCTCTCTAGCATATTTTATCCCGTTCTCTCCGGGGAATTACAAAATCAAAGTCACCAATTTTTTATTTTTTATTTTTTATTTTATATTTATTTTTGTACATTATTTTTAAGAGTGTGTGTTTTGACTAGAGAGAGAGAGTACTCTCTTGTATGTGTGTGCCTCTTTAATTTCTTCTTTCTCTAGTGTCATTTTCCGAGATATACTCTCGAGAAACAAGCACCCGCAAATCCTCTCTCTCTCTCTTTTTCTTCTCTACACATCTTTCTCTCTCTTTCTTTCTTGGAGCATGTTTGTTTCTTGAAGAAAATTTGAAGTTTTTTTTTTTCCTTCCACTTTAATGCTGAAAAGCTATAAGCTGCTGCATAAACCAAGCTAGCTAGCTAGCTTTGAGTTCTATCTTTCAAAGCCTTTTTTCTTCTAATAACAAGCACCAAATCTCTCTCTCTTTCAAAGCAAGAGAGAACTCAAAAGAAAAAGATTCAAAGTCGACCCACATGACTATACCTGCACTTTTCTCAGTTTTCTGAGTCCTAAATGGATTTCTATATGCTTTAAGAAAAGCCAGAAAAAAGGAAAAAAAAAAATGCCCTTAGAAGGGATTTTCATTGAACAAGCCTCTTCAAATCCAGTTCCTGATCTATCTCTTCACATTAGTCCTCCCAATAGTACTTCTTCATCTCTATGCAACAACCAAGCATCACAAGATTCCCACAAATCCAACCCTAATTACAACTCCATGAGAAGTAGTGATTCTCAAGCTTACACTGAGCTATCTCTAGCTACTACCACCGGTGGTATTCGCCCTTGTGGTCACGGGGTTTCCCAACAACTGATAGATGCATCTGACGGACTGAGGCCAATAAAAGGGATTCCGGTCTATCATCAGAACCGGTCGTTCCCTTTTATGCCGCCTTTAGACCAATATTCATCAGCAAGAGAGAAATTATTAGATCCCAAGATGTGCTTCTACCAAATGACAAGTACATATCCTTCTTCTTCCTCTAACTCTTTATCTTCTTCTTCTTCACCTTATAATAACAATTTTGGAGGAACTTTAGATCCCATGTGCATCTTCAACTCAGCACCCAATAATTCATCCTCAGTAGTTCCTTATAGATTACCAGGAGGCGCTGCTGCAACTAATTCTAGTACAAGAACTTTTAATGGGATTTCAATGGATGCTTTCAAATCCCACCACCAATTACACCACCATCACCATCACCATCATCAGAACAATCATTATGGGGTTGGATTCTCTGAGGCTTCTCATCATTCCATGATGAGATCAAAATTCTTGCCCAAGCTCCCATCAAAAAGAAGCATGAGAGCTCCAAGAATGCGATGGACTAGCACTCTTCATGCCAGATTCGTCCACGCCGTAGAGCTTCTCGGCGGCCATGAACGTATCCATCTATCCATCTAGTAGTGTTAATTCATTTGTTTGCTTAATTTCAATTTTGCTATTATTAATTTCTTTTTAATTTTTGGTGGGTATGTATAAGTTGTTTTTTATTTTTTATTTTTTAATTCTTGAAATTTAATTTGATTCAGGAGCAACTCCAAAGTCAGTACTTGAACTCATGGATGTGAAAGATCTCACATTAGCTCATGTCAAGAGCCATTTACAGGTAATTAAACCTAGCTAGAACCAAATTGATTTTTTATTGTTATCATTATCTCTCTCTATTTTGGTTTGGTCTTTTAACGAGGAAGGTGAGGTGGGTTTTTGGTGTACAATACAAAGAGAGAGAGAGAGAGAGAAAAGGGGAGGGGGGCACAGTAGCCAAAGAAATGCAGAGTTGTATGTGTTGATTGAATGAATTAAAGAAGAGAGAACAGTGAAGTGAGCTAAGAGGAGAAGTCTGTCTGCAGAAGACTTCTGAGACCAGACAGTCATGAACAGGTTCTGATTTAGAGAGAGAGAGATTGAAAAAAGAGACAAAAGTAGTCATCATTTCTCAATAATAAACAGTACACACTCATTCACATCCTCATATATTACATTACATTCACTACTGACTTATCAAACATCAACCTCGTGATTAATGTTGAATCCAAGACACTACAACAACAACAACAAAAAACAATTAGAAGAACAATAACAATAATGTTCATATACACTGCTATTTATTGATTTTTATTTTTTAAATATACATATAGTTTTGTTGATCTTGTTAATTATATCTAGCTATTATAAGTATTTGTTTGTGTTTGCTATATTTTGAAATTGTTGTCAAATGACTTTGCAGATGTATAGAACTGTTAAGACCACTGACAAGCCTGCTCCTTCCTCAGGTAATTCGTATTGCTTAGACTCAGCCTTCTTTTACCAGCTTTTCTTTTTCCCCTTTTTATTTTAACAAAAAATATATATAATCTTACCGTGCATGTTTTACCCCATAGACATACATACATACATCATGCATATACATACATGATACATGTACTGAACATATATAACTCACCATCATATATATATATATATATAAATGATATGCATTGTATGTAATTAACATGCTTGCATGCTTATGTACTGCATTACATTGTTCAATTAGAAAGCCATATTGATCTGATATATAATAAGTTCAAATAATTAAATTTGTGCAATTGTTTTTCTTCTTGAATGAATATTGATTTAAGGCCAATCAGATGGATCTGGAGAAGAGGATATAACACTTGTAAGCAGATTAACAGATCATCATCATCATCAAAGAGGACAATTTTCTGATGTCTCAATATTACATCAAGAAATGGACGGCCCTTCTTCTTCCAATACTCTATGGAGCAATTCTTCAAGGTTTGATATATATTATACCTTCTAATTAATCTCTCTCAATCTCTCTCTCTCTTGAAAACTAATAAAAAGTGATTTTTTTTTTTTTTTTTTTGCGTGTTTGTTTGTTTATTAATTAGCTTAGAAATGTTAAACAAACGTACACCATTTTTTTTTTTTTTTCTTTTGAAGAATATATAAAGGGAGTTGTTGTGTGTGCATGGCAGCTTTTGGCTTTTGCTTTTATTAATTGTTATTGTATAATTAGATCTCCTTTTCTTGTCTTTATTAAACATGTTTCAAGATTTTCAATGCTGCTGAGATAAGATTTGTAACTTTGATGCGATATTAATTAATTTAATAAATATTAATAATAATAAAAAATTATAAGTTAGAGAATTAGCAATCAAACTCTAATTATGATAAAATATTAAAAAAAGAAAAAACAATTCCATATCTACACTTTTCTTCTTTTTCTTTAGAACTAATCCCATAACACACGTATTGTAGTTAATTATTATACTCAAAACTTGTTCATATTCTATCTACTATGACATTGCACATTTACATATCATACACGAGTAACACGACTCTTCTCTTTTTAAGGGTCAAATTATATATAATTAACTAAGGATATATTTATATATACACTTTGTTAATTTGTTGATGACATTAATAACATTGAAATCCATTCTTTTATAGTTGTATGAACATTGAATCGTAAATTGGGGGGGTGGTTGGGGGCTGTGTTAATAATCCTACAAAATTTCGTAAATAGAATGTGTATTACTTCATATTATTCTGAGATTAAATTAGCTGCAATACTCCAAATAAACATTGAATCTTGGCTTGAGAATGGACCAGTATTTCTTCTTCATTCTTTTTCTTGTTTTCTTTCACATATTTTCATCCTTATAGGACGAAAATATAGATAAAAATAAATTTAGATTTGAATAATTAGTTAGGTGTGGTCTCTTGCATATACATTATACTCGAATAATTAATTTTTTGAAATAATTTAGGCAAAATCTTTATATATACCACTCTCTCTCTCTCTCTCTCTCTCTCTCTCTCCACCTGTATATACCTTGATTTAGAACGAAAATATAATTGAATTTTATATATCCAGTTGGATTAGTTATCACTCTGAAAAAGATGTTATAACTTATAATCTAGTAAATGAAATTAGGAATTACCATGAATCGAACATTAAAAAAAATCCGTCTATCGAAATATATACCATATTGAAACAATACCAATACCAAACTTTTAAGTTTATAATTTATATAGGACTAATTAAAAGATATGCATGTATTCTAACAAAACTAGAGAATTTTATAGCTAGAGATGTTCATGCATATGTGTTATCATATTTGATTGGAACCATATCGGTGAATTTATTATCATGTAAATAAATCTTGTTTGTTTGGGATACATGCAATTCTAAATCCTTACATGCACCGCATTATATTCTCTTTATTACTCTTGTGGTTTTCATGTTAAAAATTGCATTTGATAGTACTTATATATGCTACTAGCTAGGCTGATGTTGTAACATTATTTGTTCTTCACTTGCATAGTAAATTTTATACAAACACTTCAATCTAAGGACACTGTCGTTTGTCTTCAGTGACATGTTTGTTATTCATTCAAATGCGCTGTTAGATTAAATGTGTGATGTGATTTTTAAGATAAAATGCAGACATGCATGATGTCAGGAGGAGAAGAATGATTGCAATTGTGACTGTCTTCAACACTTCTCTTAAAAATTAAAAAGAGGATACCTAAGTTAATTTTATAGAAAATTATACTGTATTGGATGATCACAACATCATGGTAGATTATTACAATAGATAAAAAATTGATTTGAGTTTTTTATTTTTTATTTTTTATTTTATTTTAAATATTACAATAATTCGGAGTTTAGGGATGATGAGAGATTTGAACTAATAACCTAGTGGTGTAGGTGTGGGGTACACCACTTAACCAACCCCATCTTGTCTAATTTGGGCTTGTTATTATAGGAAATAATGGAGAGTTAATTAATTTATTGTTTTTCCTTGGTATTTCTACCAAAAAACATGAAGAACTAATTTTCTCTAAACATCCAAGACTTTTAGGGTTTTCCATTTGGACAACACTTGGGTGCTGACCGGTCAATACCCAAGGTACTGACCAACCCAATAGTTAGTTGCCACGTAACCTAAAGTAAGGAGAAAAAAGTAAAAAGTGAAAGAGTTATGACCACATGACAAACACTTCATTGGGTGGTCAGTACACTTGGGTACCGACTAGTCAGTACCCAAGCACTTTCGTTTCCATTATATATTTTCTCATTTGATCTGTTAGTAACGACAAGCATTTCTACTTATTTATAGTTTTCTTTGATTTATCTCATTTGATTTGGTCTGGATAAATTACAAAATGTTTTAGATAAAAAAAAAATTATTTGATCCGAATAAGTTTACACGGTCTCATATTATAACTATATATATTGATTTGGATAGGAAACAAGAATATATATAAAATAAATATTTGTCATTTTATCTGTTACTATTTTTAAATGATTTAAATTTCAGATGTTCTCATATTGTATTTGCAAACTGAACCATATATGTGCACTGTCTGTGCACGATCAAAGAAGATTATAATTAATTGGATGATTATGGATTTTCAGCAGTAGAGAGACTTGGCCACAGACCAACTCCAATATTGACATGGATGGACTCAGATCAACATCTTTACAATCACAACAAAATAGAACACTGCACCAAATTGAGGTATTGAAATATTCATTCTTCAACTTCTCTTTTTTGCGTCTTAAATCATTCCTAGCAATTTGATTTCAAAAATAAAAATAGAAATTTCAGTTAGTTTTTGTTATTAAAGTTAATAGGTGCTAATGTGTGTAAATTCTATGTTTGTACATACATCCAATAAAGTTTTTATATACGTGATATTATCGGTGATAATATGAATTTATTAGATGCATGTACATATATACAACCGATGTATTTAAAAAAGAATCTCTCTTCTTAAATGAGATGGATTATAGTTTGGTTTTCTATTTGTGGATTGAGGTTTGGTTAACTAATTAAAATTTCTCACAAGCAAGAGTCGATAAAAATGATGTAAATATAATTGAATTCGACTGATTTGACTGCATATATATGACGTGAAGGAATGGAAAATTATTTTCAATTTCTTAAAGCGTACTTTAACATACACATTTTATCAAAATTTTCTCTCAAGAATTTTGATATATAATATCATATAACATATCTCCATTTCCATGGTTATTTATAATTAATGTGTAAATGCAGGAATGTGATTCAACTTGTCTGAAGAGCTATCTAGCTTCTAATTTGGATTGCAAGAATCCCAGCTTGGAGTTCACATTAGGCAGACCGGACTGGCACGATAAAACAAATAACTAATATTATGTCGTTTATAATATTATTATCGTCTTTATTTTTATTTTTATTTTTTTGTATTTTTCATGACTCGTTCTTCTTCATGAATGAATGAAAAAAAGAGAGTAGAAACTCATTCTACAAGGAAGGAGCCATTGGGGTGTGTTATGATACCCTTTTATTAGATAGACGAGCAAATTTTTCAATAGAATTCGTTGTGTATGTAATTAGTTGCAAAAGCTGTATGTTTGTGGTTGAAACTTGAAAGACAAGAAACTATCAGAAAGGAAGAGATATATATGAGTCAGAAAACGAATCACATACAATTTGTAAAGAATATTTTGATGTGTTCATGTGGCCAATATTAAGGCACCGGATTCCATCAAAACTTAATCTGAAGTTAGGCGTGTATTCGGGTACATAAAATTGTAATTTGTTTGTGATAGCTAAGTTTTCTAATGATCAACATTAAGTAGTATCATCAATCTGTATTTGAAATAAAATTACCTAACTCAAGTTAGCCTAACTAATAAATTTTCGTTCATTTAGAGTTTGGACTGTTAGGAAATCACATTTCCTATACTAAATTGGGCAACATATTTTTTGTGCATTCAATTATATTAGCTATTTAATTTAATGGGCTGAAATCAAGTGGTCTAATTTTGGTAAGCCCGTAGACTACTCGAATTGATATGGGCTAATTGAGTAGATACCGATTTTGTTCTAATTAGGGGATTATGGGAACCCTAATTAAGCAATATATAAAGACCCCTTCAGTTATGGTCCCCAATACACCAAATCACAACACAATTTCCCTTCACCCCATCTAAAAGAGAGACGACAGTCCCATTAAGGAACTAAGGCGATTTGGTTGAGGAAGATCACAAACCACCCACGCGTTTGTGTTCATACGTTCATGATCGATTGTCGTAGTATTTCCGCAACGGTAGGCGATCGTTCATAATGGATCCAGGCATCTTACCTGAATCTATAAATCCTTAATAATCTAGCATGATGTAGATCCTATGATTCTTGGTATTCTATTTTAGAATGTTTGCATCTAGAATTTGTTTATGGTTTTCGGTATGATTTAATTCTATCAAATGGTATCAGAGCAGTCATCGTTGTTAGATTATGAGGATTTGTGAATATTCTATTCGTATGATGTTTGGATTATTTTTCTTGAATAGAATATTTATGTTTTGTGTGAAATTCTGGAAATTTTTTTGATAAATTTGGACATGATTTTGTGTTTAAGAATTTTAGATCTGTTTTATGCTTAAAAAAAAAAATTGGATTTTGTGGATGTATTTTCAAATTTTCCCCTACATATTGTGTTCATATTTTGGAATTTCAGATCAATTTTCGGCTTCGTTTGTGCCATTCGGAGTCACGCCATTGGCGACTAGGCGCTGGACATAATTTTTTTATTTTATTTTATTTTATAAAGGAAGTAGGCATCTTAGTTTTTAGGAACACTTGGAAGTTTCAAAATTGCCTTAATATTTTTTTATCCTGCATAAACCTTAGTAGCTTGTGTTTGGATTTTATAACATTTTCATTCGTTTCTTGAATTTTGGTTGTTTTTATTTTTATTTTGCTCAATTAGTCTAGTAGTTTCAATTAAATTGATTGAAGCAATATGTTGCCAAAGTAACCTCTGTTGTGAAAATTAATTTGACTGAAAATACATAGATGTTTGTGCGGAGTTATTTATGCGAACTGTGCTCGGTCCAAAGGAAGACACAGTTTGGCCAAATAACAACGTGCTTGCGATGATAAATGCATGACGATTATAAAGACCTCTTTTTTTTTTCTTTTTTTTTTTTTTCATGTGAACAACAGTTGGTCCAAAGAAAGGCTGTTGTTTGATAGAACTGATTATCAGTATTTGATCATTGCACTAAAAGTACCACTTGTAGTTAATTTCTCTGTCCAAAGACTAGGAATTAATGTTGTGCTAGGTATCTTAAGATGGGTCCTCAATTTGGATTATTTGTTCATGTTTTGTTTTATTTTTTATGACATGCTTGTTAATGTGAGTGTGCTTGTTTTTTTTGTTCTCTATCCAGTTTCTGTTGCTATTGCTACGACTGTTTTTGCCCAAGTCAGCAACATCCTAATGCTGAGCGGAACGAACTTCAAAGTCTGGAAAGAAACCGTAGAGATTGCCTTAGTTGCATGGATTTGGATCTTGCACTTCGGTCGGATCAACCCACTGTTACTCTGGAAAACCCCAATTAGGTTTAAATTGAAAAGTGGGATCAATCTAACCGAATGTACTTGATGATCATGAAACGCTCCATTCCGAAAGCCTTTTGGGGCTCTATTACTGAGAGTAAGAGCACCAAGAAGTTCCTAGAAGAAATTCAACAATATTTTAACAAGAACGAAAAGTCGGAGGTGAGTAACCTATTGGCTAAACTTGTCACGATGAAGTATAAGGGCAAAGGGAACATAAGGGAGTATGAAGATGTCTCATCTCGCATAAAAACTCAAGTCGCTTAAGTTGGAGCTGTCTGAGGACTTGCTCGTGCACTTGGTTTTGATTTCTTTTCCTGCACACTTTGGGCAATTCAAAGTGAGTTATAACACTCAGAAGGACAAATGGTCCCTCAATGAGCTTATATCTCACTGTGTGCAAGAAGAAGAGAGGCAGCAACGAGATAGGACTGAGAATGCTCACTTGGCCTTAACCTCTCAGAATGAGAAAAGGAAAAGAGCTAAGGTTGCTGCGGAAGGGTCTTCTTAGTAGAAGAAACAAAAGAAGCAGGATGAGGAGTTTACTTGCTACCGGATGGAATTCTTGAACCTTTAGATTTGACAGACTTTCAAGTCTGTGTTGAGTGTATCAAGGGGTAACGAACAAACGATAGAACATTAGGTGCTGAGAGAGCTATAAATGTCTTAGAACTCATACATACTGATATTTGTGGTCCATTTCCTACGGCTTCATGGAATGGACAACAGTACTTCATTACGTTCATAGACGATTACTTTATGTTTGATTATCTATATTTGATACGTAAGAAGTAGCAATCCCTAAACGTTTTTAAATCTTTCAAAGCTGAAGTTGTACTTTAACTTGGAAAGAAAATTAAGGCTATCAAATCAGACCGTGGTGGTGAGTACTACGAGAGGTATAACAGATCAGGAGAACAACTTCCAGAACCCTTCGTAATTTTCCTCAATGAGTGTGGAATTGTTTTGCAATACACCATGCCAGACAAACCCAACATGAATGGTGTTGCAAAGCGATGAAACCGAACTCTTAAGGATATGGTAAAGAGTATAATTAGTCATTCCTCATTGCTAGAGTCACTTTGGGGAGAAGCTTTAAAGACCGCAGTGTACATCCTTAACAAGGTGCCGAGTAAAGCAGTTGCCAAAACCCTCTATGAGCTTTAGATAGGCAAGAAGCCTAACATCAGGCACTTACACAATTGGGGTTTTCTAGTTGAGGCATGACCTTATAGGCCACATGAAAGAAAACTGGACTCAAGGACGATTAGCTGTTATTTCGTTGGTTACACTGAACGCTCTTGGGGCTACAATTTTTACGATCCCACATTAAGATCTTTATTTGAAACGGGAAATACGAGATTCCTTAAAGATGTTGAGTTTGGGGGTGAAGAAAACATAAGGAATGTTGGCTTTGAAGAAGAATATGTTATTGACGGTGATCAAGTCTCTATACCTATTGTTGTTTAAGAAATAGTTCCAGTACTAGATAATCATGTTCAAACTCTTATTCCCGACATTGTTCCAGACCAAGACAACAATGAGATTCTTCCTCAAGCACCACCTATAAAACAAACTCAACAATATCAAGAAGTGCCATTAAGGCGATCCACTAGGGAGAGGAGAAGTGCGATTCCAGATGAATATATCATCTTTCTCCAAGAACATGAGGATGGCGTTGGTTTAACAGAGGATGACCAGATCAACTTCTGTCAAGCCATGCACAATTCTAACTCTTAGAAATGGACTGATGCCATGAAGGATGAGATAAAGTCTATAAAAGACAATGCCATTTGGGATCTCGTCGAGTTTCTTGAAAGTGTGAAGCCTATTGGTTGTAAATGAATATTTAAAACCAAGACAGATTTTAAGGGTAATGTCGAGAGATATAAGGCTCGTTTAATCGCCAAAGGCTTTACTCGGAAGGAAGGCATAGACAACAAAGAGACTTTCTCTTCAGTATCTTCGAAAGACTCTTTTAGAACTGTAATGGTACTGGTGGCTCATTTTGATTTAGAGCTGCATCAGATGGATATTAAGACTACGTTTCTCAATGGAGACATTGACGAGACGATTTATATGGTACATCCAGAAAACTATGTATCGGAAGATGCAGAGTCCATGGTCTGCAAGTTGAAGAAATCCATATATGGTCTCAAACAGTCTTCCCA
The DNA here is from genome assembly GCA_035582765.1 of Acer negundo. Taxonomy (NCBI): domain Eukaryota; kingdom Viridiplantae; phylum Streptophyta; class Magnoliopsida; order Sapindales; family Sapindaceae; genus Acer; species Acer negundo. The sequence continues at coordinate 21,349,288 of CM069241.1, read as the reverse complement.
TCAATGGTATCACAAGTTCCATTAAGTCATTACCTTATACGGTTTTAAGGCGAATGTCGTTGATGACTGTGTATATCACAAGTTCAGTGGGAGTAAATATGTCTTCATGGTATTATAAGTCGATGACATTCTGCTCGCTAGTAGCGATATAGGCTTGTTGCACGAAACCAAGAAATTTCCGATGAAGAAATTCGAGATGAAAGATCTTGGTGACGCTTCTTTTGTATTAGGTATTCAGATACTGAGAGATCGTTCTCAAGGTATCCTTGGGTTGTCACAAAAGAGCTATATCGATAAGGTTCTGAGTAGATTCGGCATGAAAGATAGTAAACCAGAAGACACACCCGTCGTTAAAGGAGACAAGTTTAGTCTCAAACAGAGCCCCAACAATGATCTTGAAAGGAAAGAGATGCAGAAGATTCCCCATGCGTCAGTAGTAGGGAGTCTAATGTACGCTCAAGTTCGTACTCGTCCCAATATAGGATTTATAGTAGGAGTTTTAATGATCCAGGTATGCAGCATTGGAAGGCAGCCAAACGCGTGATGCGTTATTTGAGGAGAACAAAAGACTACATGCTCACTTATTGGAGATCAGACAATTTAGAGATCATCGGGTTCTGACTCCGATTTTACGAGATGCCAGGATGTAATTAATATAAACGTGGTTAAATTGCTTGTTATAAGGCGTCCAACCACAAGATATGGCTGTGAAACTGTCACTGGGCTGCTTGTGGTAGATGGCATTGATAGGCCATTGAAGATTTACTGGTGACAATAACTCGGCGCTGCTTTACTCCAACAACAACAGGAGCTCGACGAAGTCGAAGTTTATAGACATTAAGTTACTAGCTATTAAGGAAAGAGTTCAAGATAGGCAAATTTTGTACTCTAGTTTATTCGAAGTATCCCAATGGTGTAACGCCGTCGACTTATTGGGAAAAAGGAGGAAAATCACTTTGATCTCTTGTTTCGGAGAAATAAGTGGCTCACGAGGAATGGAAAGAAACATATTCTATTTGATCTCGAAGTCCTCATATAGCACTTCTTCCAATCCTGGATGAGGGTGTAGGAATGACTACTAATCCATGTTCTACACGGCCAAGGAATCTAGGACAAAACAAATTTAATCGTTTCAGGGGTGTTAAAACCCCTGTACGATTATGTATTAGTATTATATTTTCTTTCATTTTGGCAATTTTATGTTTTTTCGAATATGATTTCGATTTCTTTTTTTTTTTTTTAATTTTTATTTTGCTTATTATGTATCTAATTCCTCTAGCTGGAGAGGACTCCTTTGGTATTTCTCCCGGAACCTGAACTTCCTCCGCGACGGCCCTTTTATCGATCTTTTCGTTAACGGATCTCGATTAGTTATGGACTACCCCCTCAACTTAATAATGGGAATATGCGCAGCTGATAAGAGATGATTTTGAAACTGCTTTTAATGTAAATCATTATCGGGGAGCGATCGCCCGTGAACTTCATGAAGTACAAATCATGCTATTAAAAAGCCGTTTGCAAGTTTCTGATCATATGATATCTGAACCCAGCTTAGAATCAATTTTACAGCGGTCTCTTTACAAGAATATTCGAAAGGAAGCTTATGACTTTATCGAAGATCAAGTTCAAAGCATCAGTTCGATGCGCTATCCCTTCCAACGTAATATTTTGGAAGGCTCCCTAAACCAATTTATTCGCGATATCGAACAAAATGGCACCCGAGCTCCTATATATAGGGAGTTTTATTCCTACTTTACTGACGAAGAATTTCATAGTCGATTAGGCCTATAAGACTCACAATTGGGTTGTACCTCTCTTAATTGATTATTGATAGAAAAGAAAGACATTCGGGAGCTGGGAGGTCCTATCGTGAGGAGACTTTCTTTCACGGTAGGCGAAGGCAAAGTGTGATCAGGGTTACCTTCAACTGAATGGAATTGTTACTTTCCAAAAATGCTTGCTGAAAATCAAAGAAAAAAGGTCCATTTTCCCACGTAGTTCGTTGGTCAAGCCAACGATTCTCTTCTCAAAGTAATAGAGAGATCTTTTTCTAGTTAGACTTCTATCAATGCAATGAAAGAACCATCCCTTCCTATTTCTTTGTCCTGTTAGATAGAAAGAAAATTAGACCCCAAAGATCCCTTCTTTACCACTTTAGGGGGTGGGGGTGAAGGGGGGGTTTACATACAACCGAGGCAAAATGGTTTATGATTGAATCTCAGAGGCATTCTTATCATTTGGTAGATCCAAGTCCATGGCCTATTTCAGGTTCACTCGGAGCTTTGGCAACCACCGTAGGAGGTGTGATGTACATGCACTCATTTCAAGGGGGTGCAACACTTCTTAGTTTGGGCCTCGTATTTATCCTTTATACCATGTTCATATGGTGGTGCGATGTTCTACGTGAATCCACATTGGAAGGACATCATACCAAAGTCGTACAATTAGGACTTTGATACGGTTTTATTCTATTCATCGTATCGGAGGTTATGTTCTTTTTTGTTTTTTTTTTTTGGGCTTTTTTTCATTCTTCATTGGCACCTACGGTAGAGATCGGAGGTATTTGGCCCCCAAAAGGGATTTTGGTTTTAGATCCTTGGGAAATCCCTATTCTTAATACCCCTATTCTCCTTTCATCCGGAGCTGCCGTAACTTGGGCTCATCATGCTATACTTGCGGGGAAGGAAAAACGAGCTGTTTATGCTTTAGTAGCTATCGTTTTACTGGCTCTAGTATTCACTGGCTTTCAAGGAATGGAATATTATCAAGCACCCTCCACTATTTCAGATAGTATTTATGGTTCTACCTTTTTCTTAGCAACAGGCTTTCATGGTTTTCATGTGATTATAAGTACTCTTTTCTTGATCATATGTGGTATTCGCCAATATCTTGGTCATCTGACCAAGGAGCATCACGTTGGCTTTGAAGCAGCTGCATGGTACTGGCATTTTGTAGACGTGGTTCGGTTATTCCCATTTGTCTCTATTTATTGGTGGGGAGGTATATGGAGGAAGGAAAGAGTGGATTGAGGAATGAAAGCTCGAAGACATAGAGAATCGGGCTTTTCCAAAGAATTACTGCAGCTTTCCCACTCCCTTTGATTATCATATACAAAAAAGTATCTTCCACTTTCCTACCAAATCTATCTTTATTCTGGCACATCAATGAAGGGATTAAAGAGATTATGGCAGATCATGTTCACCAAGAAATGACCCGAAATTGGATCTTGGTCTATTTGAGATTGTTCCTTTTAATCGTAATCAAGGATGTTTTCTTGTCTCTCGTTTCTTTTCTGAACAAATCGAAGAACCTAATGGATCGAACTCATCATTGGCTGCTACGAAAAATGCCTTGCCTTGACGGGTTGAGCACCGGGTTTTATGGGAAGCTTGTGTTCGACCAGATTTGAGTCTAATCCCGGCATGTCTTCGAACGAAAAGGCGAAACTCTGAACCCTGTCCTTGAGGAAACTGGTGAATGCCTGCTTTTCTGACGTGGATAGAGCTTTGCCTATGCGGACCAGCTTAGGATCATCATCGGACCCAAGATTCAAAGATTCGAAGTCGTCGGAAGTGATGCTGGACTTCTCTTCATGCTTTTCAAAAAGTTGTCAAAGTTCGGAGACTGGGTCTACAGCCTCACAGACATTGCCTTTAAACATCCCCCTGATCAGCGTACGGGTTCATGACCTCGGGTGCGTTTGTCACCGTCTGGCAAAGTGCCGAGATGTATTTCAAGTTTGGAAACTTTTTTTCTATTTTTGGTTGGCAACGGGGCTTGACCCCACACATCAGAATGAATAAGATCAAATGGAGCAGAAAACACAGTAGTACTTTTCTTATTATGAAACGGAAGTGCGGAAAACTTAGCTAGCTTACAACCCTTGCAATCAGATATTTCAGAATATGGAACACTACCCAGTAAACCAGCAGATAACATGTACTTCAAACGAGAACTAGAAACATGCCCTAATCTATAATGCCACAAATACAATAATGTAGATTGCTTATTCAAATGAAATGCAGATAAAGCAGAGGAATGAACTCTAGAAAGTTAGGGAGGAATATCCAGATGCTCCAGCACGTAAAGCCCCCCCTCTTTACGCCCTGTCCTAATCAACTTCTTTGAATGCCGATCATGCACAATACAGCCAGAGGAGGAGAAAATAACATCACATCCTGAATCTTTAATATGACTAAAAGAAAGTTTTTGAGTGATAGACGAGGAACATGAAAAACATTAGGGACCGAAAGATAGCCAGTAGTGATAGATCCGATTTGATTAACTGTCATAGGGGATCCATCTACAGTATGAATGGAAAAAGGAATAGACGAGAGCAATTGATTAAAAGAATCGGATGTCATGTGATGAGATGCACCTGAATCCAAAATCCAAGAAGAGGAGGACTGATGGTGAAGAACAAAACAGACATGTATCAGAAACAGACATGGCAGCGGCACTTGTAGGAAGATGTCCAACAGAAGAACCAAGTCACTACTAGAACTGTTGCGTAATCATAGACTGAACCATCTCGGGGGTGACACTTCCAGAAGTAGCAGGCTTATCAATGTCTGATGTTAAAGATAGGGTGGACAAAGCTACAGTGGATCTCGGAGGTGCACGTGTTTGCTGAGAGGATCCATGACTCATACCATTCAACTGATTTTGCTCATTCATAAGTTTTTTAGGACAATTGGCCTTCCAATGTCCCGTCTGATGGCAGTAAGCGCACTCATCTTTAGCAATCCTTCGATTGGATCTGGTAGTCGAAGGCACAGAAGGAGACTTAAACTGTAGACTAACAGCAAAGACAGACTGCATCTGCAACAGTAGGAAGTGGTGAGCAATGTAATATAGATCCTCTTAATGGCTCAAATTCATCTCGTAAGGCCCTGAGGAACTAAAAAAGTCAAAGAAATTCCTTTCACTATCCAAACTACTCAAATGCACTCGCCCGTCTCTACGGCTCAGCGAGTCAGCCCGGCAAGTCGATACCTTAGAAAGCAAGAAAACATAGCACACACACAACAAGGAAGTAAAGCTCATGTCATTACACTATAAAATAGGATGGCATTACATAGAAAGCAATAAAAAGGGGTCAGGGGAGCAAAGTGAGTAAGAATGGGTCCTGTGTCAACCCACTCGATTAGGCAACTACCTCCCCTGTAAAGAGTACGCTAAGCCTTTGACACTCGGGCAGGAGGAAACATCACCCCAGCTTGTACAATCATACTGGTTATTTACAGAAACGCCACTTAAACACTCAATTTAATTTTGTACCCTTATAAAAAAGATGCAAAAAGACCTAGGTACTAGACACTGGTCACGGGTCTCCAATTCTTGTTGAATCCTCAGAGGGTTGGAAAGGCTTCCACTTCAGTAACTGCCTGCACAGGGAGGGCTCCCCCCTTTATAGTAAATATATAGCTGCTTCCGATACTGATAATAGCGGCGGGAATAGGAGCTGAAAGCCAGATTGAGTTCCGACTGAACTATCAGTAGAGTAGTAGTACTCCCTCCACCTACCTAAATAGAACTTTATTTGGTGGGGCGCAACGCCAATAGAAAACAAACATTTCCGAGCATCCGAATTCTCCATGAAGAGAGATTTTTCGAGTTGCTTGTGTTGTGCCTGCGAGTACTAATCTGAGAATTCTTAAAAGGTTAAAATAGCCCCAGAGCTATGGAACAAAGGATTCTCCCGGATTTGCCCCTTTTTCTAGTTATGGATTAATGGGTTCTCGGTGAACCGGATAAGGGTGATCAACCACCTCAGCCACTTATCCCTCTATCGTCCAGGATTTTTTCCCTATCCACGTGTGATTGATAAATCAATTCAAGGGTGCTGCTTTTGCTCGGGAAACCAGGTTTGGTTGAAATGCTACTGGTGGTTGGTGCTCCCGGCCGCAGTTGGTGCATCATAAACTAGTTATAACCGGAAAAAAGCTTAGAAAGAGGAACATGCTATGGCTCTGCCGTTGGGATGTATACGCGGGTACTGGTTCTCGAACGGACTCTGCAGGATTAGGAATTGGCTGCGGAAGCACTATCTATTATTCATTGAACTTAATAAATGATTAGAGTTGTATAGTGTTGCACTGTAACCACCTGCCCCATGCATAAGGGCTTATCCTAATCGGGGGCCTGGAACGGCAATGACTGAACCACGCCTTATGACGAAAGGGGAGAAGGTCTGAAGGAAAAGGTGAAGGAGCTAGCTGCTCGATCGAAGAACCCTGCTGCTTGGGTTGTTGAAAGTGATGAAACATCGAGTGATTTCGAATTTCGGTAATTCATTAAGAATATGGTCTCTAGCAAGTGAGGCTGAATCGGTTAATGCTAGACTACTAGCAAATTTAGGAGTAGGAGATGATGCTATATTCCGTAGTTGAGATGATTTGTTCTAGGGAAGTTGGTCTGGTCGATTATTCGGTTCGAGCCATTTTCGAACCAGAAAAATAACAGGCTAGGTCTGGTAAACCATTTGAACCCGGCCTAAACTACTAGTTGGTACTCAAAGGGTGGCTTTCTATCGCTTGAGCTAGCAATTGGGTGGGATGGGAATAATAATGGGGTTAGTTCGACCCAGAGAAATGAACCTTTCTTAGTTTTCTATTTATTTCGAAACCCAAGACTTTTTATTTTTAAGAGCTGGGGCTACAGAATACTGGTTAGGGATGTAAGTTTCTTCCTCGCTACAGTTTAAGCATGGCCGTGTTTTTGAACTAGGTTTCTAAGATTTTCCTTTCTTTCCCCACCCCTACGTCAAACTATGGACCTTTCCATCTATATCTCCAAGCTCAGTAGCACATCTTACCACTCTTTTTTCGAATCTATAGGCGTTCTAACGAGTTGGGTAGGGCTAACTAAACTATGCCAAATGTCAGTAGCTATTTATCAACTAGAGAAGTTGCAAGGAATCTCTAAACTATAGGGATACTTATGTTCCAAAAAGCAAAGGGTGGGAGAATAAATCAACTGTCCAGTAACTTGAACGGTCATTCAGAAAAGGTTCTCGCACGGGGTAGTGCAATCTAGGGAGCCGGTATGTTAAGGACAAATTATCCATTTTAATAAGAATAGGTTCGCCTGCTAAGAAAGGATTAGCAATTTCAGAGAATGTGATGCTCTATAAATAGATTTATGCTCCGTCGACAAAGACGCGAAAAGAGGGAATAACAAACAAACGATCTATCCTGCTATGAAAAGGAGAAGCTTCGGCCTCAACCTTTTGTCTACTATACGATGCATAAGGCTTAACTAAGCTTGCCTGCTGACTCAGTATTCTTTATCCCCAATGCCCCTAAGCCTGAGTGAGACGTAGCGATCTGGAATTCACTCCTTTAGGTGCACAATATGAAAAAGAAAAAGAAATTGCCTCAGGGACTGGTGCAATAGGAGAAATACAAACCGACTAGTTGTCGGGAATACTGGAAGCTACACGCTCTAAGAAAATCAATAATTTTAGGACCAAACACTCGCTGCTATTAGTGATAGGTCAAGAAAAACGGTGAGTCAAACAAAGGTTCGAGTCCAAGGCACTGGATCAGTCGAGCACTGAACCCTCGATCGATTAAAAGTTGAAAAAGTTGGGGGGTCCGAGATCTAAGACTTTTTCTCCAATGACCAGATTCTATACATGAAAACCGCTGTTCGACAGGTCCCGTGAATCTCTTTTGACGCTGGTTGCGATGAAGAGGGAATGATTGGTGAATGCTGGACCAATAGTTTAATCTACTCGAATGTGAAGCAATGCCCTACTATCAAAGCGATGATCGTGAACTTGGTGAATGCAAGCTACTATCGCTTGAATTAGGGTCAATATTTACAGAACTTTTCATCCTTCTCGAAAGAAAGAAGATATGGATTATAAGCTAAGCTATTGGCAAATAGAGTATGAGTCGAGCAGACATACAGATATGGAAGAAAAGATAAAAACTGATACAGAAGATGGTTAGAAGAAATAGCTGGGAGGCCGGATGATGTTTACCTGCATCCCCCTACGCTTTGGCCCGGAGAGAGCCTTTTTGCTTTATACAAATGGGGTCGCCCGGTTCATCTTTGAACAGAGAAAGCTGGCTAGGAACAATGCCTTACATAATCGGTATTGATGCGATGACCCAAATAGAGGTTTCTAGTCTCTTTTCCTTAACAAGTAAGCAAGTAAACTACCTTACTCTTCTAACCTGGGAAAGAGAGTAATGCTAAGAGGTAGCTTGTCAAAAGATATCTAGCTCGCAAGGCTTTAAGGAGGGACGGGAATAGACTGATTCAAGAGAGTCAACTGATTCAATAGGTCCGAGAATAGATTTCATTGAGCAGGAAACCGAAGCTAACCACTGCCCCACCGCCTCTTAGATAGAATGACCTTAAGGCACGAGGGAGCTTGCCCTTGATAGCGCCCTTATATTCTATATAAGCAAGTTTACTACCTTCCCGGCTCACGTACTTAAGTGAGATTTGAATCTCGTTCCTAGGCGTTTTTTGCTAACTAGTAGGTTCCCAACTCACAAGGAAGGGATTTATACGCATATTCGAGTTCGTATGTCGATTCTACGGTGAAACACAAAAACCTTAGTTAGACACCTTCGTAAAGGTACATGAAGGGCTTGAAACAACGATTTCTCTGATACAATCCTTTCTTACAATCTTGACTGGTTGGTTGTTGCTTTGATGCCTATATCAAAAGCTCCATCTTAGCGGCTTTGCTTACCCGCCCATAAGTGGAATCATCTGATAACGCCAGAATAGCTATTTTCGACTATATTTCATTCTTCTCCACACGCCTAGGCATCCATCTACGAATAGGCGCTTCCTTCGCCCACTAATCTCGAGAGTACATTCTGAACAGAAGTCTTTCGAGCATCGTGAGTATACATCCATAATCTTAATAAGAAATAGGTCCTGACTTGTAAAGGCAGACCCACCTTATTCGCCTTAAGAAAATGGAAGACCAGGAGTGAAAGAGTCTGGTTTGATAGAACCAGGATGAAAGACCCAGAAAAGAGGCTCCTATCAAATACATTAATTGAGTTCCTCCAAATGCTGAGGTCTGATTGCCGGGTTGGTAATGAACTGATTCAAGCACTTTAGGATGAGTGCGGTATCGAGACACAAGCTTAGCATACTCCCATTCACCGGTCGGAGTTTAGAATTTTTAAAATGTATTCTTATACTATAGGTACCGTCCGGAGAATAAGAATGGTTTCAGGAGAAAAAAGACCACTTCAGGTCCTATATTTCAGTAGTAAAAGGAAGGGTGAGAGTAGGAACGAACCCACATACTCTAATGCCGTTGATTAGAAGGGCTTGTATCTTAAGCTTAATGGTCTCACCTGCCTGCGGTGTGCCATAGGGGTCTCCCACTAGGGTAGGTACACGAAAGATGCTCTATCCGCAACCAGAGGGTATGAAAAAAGCTTGGAGATCTTTGTAACATAATAGATTTCTTAAGCTTTAGACACACAGGCGAGCTCGCTAAACCTGCTAGATAGTGATCGGTTATTCCTCATTGAGCATTAGTCCATGTCTCCTGAAAACAAGCAGCTTATTATTCTAGCTGATCTGAGATCTACGCATTATTACTCTTTGGAAATAACCTAGCTTTTGAGTATATATTACAAGATTATTCATTGCAAGCATTACTATTCATTCCTGGCTCTAGGCCATCCTTGGGCATTACCCGCTGAGTGCTCTTCAAACCTGAGATTTCAACTGAAAAAGCTCCTTAACAGGGTTCGATATCGCCTAAAAAGGAAGCAGCCCTTTCTATATGTGCAGGCTCGCGAGAAAGTCTTTGGTCATTAACGACCTCCTCCCCCGTTGGTCGAATGGCTCTTATCTTCCATGGATCACTAATCCACCACTATCCATCCGAACTTTGACAATAGAAAGATAGCTCTCCCCTCTCGCTCCCTTCAATAGATATCCTAACGCTCTACAAGCATAAACATCAATACCGCTGCGAGCTACTCACTGGATTCTAACTATATTTACGCAACTGGATCTGTCACTGGTTATATTTTGTTTCGTCCAAGTTGCTGCATTAGGGTCTCATTCTTTTGGAACAGATGATCCACCAGAGGTTTTGATTTGTAACGCCACTCTTTCCGAGTCTCGTTTGATGACTTACGATTCTGTTAGTGAGAAGCTCAGTTCCACTTTAAGCCCGACAAGCGGGCAAGAGAACTAGAGTTGGTGTGGCTAGCCCTAAAGCAGGCAACCAAGAGAGGTAGGCGCGGAAGGAAGTGCTTCCAGTCGATTGAAGCTGAAAAGACTCCCCTCACTAGATTCCCCTCAGACCGTTTCTGAGGAAGGGAATAGAGATACAGATTTGGCAGTGGATTCAGATCCTTGATTACGCGGATTCGTATGCCTATTTTGTTGATTACGATGCAGAAGGATCGATCGCACTTCTTCTATTCAAGATTCTTTGTTTAAAATGATTTGTGAACCAGTTCCTTTTATGCGGTTCGGGAGGGCTTGGTTCCCTGGGATTGGCTATTCCTGGAAAAAGTAAAGTCAATTAGAAACCTCAGAGTTGCAAGCAGCATAAGAAGGGGTTGCTGGTTCGGGCGTGATGGCTTTCGTGACATTTCTTTATGGCATTGGTACTTGTATCCAGCACTTATTATCCTTATCCCGCAGCACCTTCTGTTGTGTAACTTTTCTTTATGGTATCATGGATTTTATTTTATAGTAGTGATTGATTGATTGAGCCAATACTACATCTGTTAGTCAATTTCCCGAGAGTGAGGGTGAGGCGCTTCCCTCGAAGACTTGAGTTGAAGCTACATCAAGGCCAGTCACTTTTCCTGGAGAGCTATGGAAGAAAACAACAACTTAGTCTTGGCTTAGTATGGGAGGGAGAAAACACCAGTAGGGGAGGTAGACTTATTTGCAGCGGGGGAGGAATCGAATGGCTAGCTTACTCGGCTCCAATAACTTCACACCACTGACTGAAACCTAAAGTTAGTCCTTCCTATTTGCAGGGGTTTTGATGTTTGAATGTTTCTTGTAGTACTTGATATATCTGACCGGGCCTGCTTCCCTTTTATAAGGATGCTCTTCGGCTGGTCAATAGGGCGCATCGCTTTCGCTTCTGTAATAGAGGCGCTGTAATAGGCGCGCTTGGCTAACGAATAAAAACCTTGGTCCGCTTTCATTGGTCTAGTTCGGTCATTGCTTATCTATTTCTTCTCTATTGGTGAATTGGGGGAAAGAGTGCACCAATTAGGGGAGGTGAAAAAGCAAGAAATAGGGAAGTAGAGTAGTTGGCACACGCTAGTCAATCCAGTACGTACGTCACTTTCGTTCTTTCCATTCAATATCCCATTCTCGATCGCATCTGTTCTATTCAGCCAATCTCTTGCTACTTGCTTCATCCCGCCTTGCCTGGTCATCGGTCGTACCCTATCTTGAATCTGGAATCGAATTTGTGTCGGCATCTGTCCCACGAGGGCTAATCTACTACTTGACTCATGAGTTGCTCAATGAATCTGTTGATTCGGAATCATGGGATCAGTAGATGTCATATAACTTGATTACTTATAAAATGATTATGCTATCGTTCTCGTGGCTTGTGCTAATGCGACTCGGGAATGAGGGCAGGCAACTGTAAGACTACTTGCTCTTTGTCCCGAACTCGGTAGCTAATAACTAATAAGTAGAACTGCTTCCTAGGATAGTTATAGTTATCTAGTCCGGTCTTATTAGAACTGCCCCGGGCCTTTTGCTCTTCTAACGTAAAAGGTAAGGTGGCCGGCCATCCGTCAAGGCCCAGGAATCCGCTGGACATCTCAGCGGCGGGATTGGACACTGTAGGAATTGGGTTCAAGCTTTCCCCAGCCCCTTCTCATCAATGGACTCTTGACGTATATGAAGGAGTGCGGTTCGTTCGAAAAATTCCTACCTCTCTATATATCTCTGAGATGTTTGGATTTTTGAAAACTTCATGGATATGTAGAAGAGAAATGCTATCCCCACTCGGACCAAGACATAACTTTATACTTGTTCAAATAACAATTAAGGTGAAGCACAGGATGGGTAGAAGAAGTTGTGATACTTGACTCGATCCATGACGAAACTACGGGATCGAAAAGAATACACCAATCCTAAGGGCCCATAGGATTAATTGTGGACCCAACACAACAATAGAAAGAGTTGTGTTTAGTCTTCTATTTTGTATTTCAGATCTTATATATCTAGATAAATATGTAGTATCAAAAATCTATACAATAAATTCGTTGGGTTCGGCTAAATCCTTTTAGTAAAAGATTGGGCCGAGTTTAATTGCAATTCAACTAATAAACCAAACGTTAATCACTATATCACATCCTGGATCTGATGAAATAGGATGAATTGAGGCGGTATTTTGTAAATACGTAATTATCTTGAATATATTAACTATTTCTTTATTTTCCGATCGCCTGGAAGGGACAAAAGAAACATCTTGTTCTTTCTTCAACAATTTCTGATCTCTAGTGGACCTCTCAGTAGGATTCGAACCCAGATGAAGTTCTGACCATCTGTCAGAGAAAAAAGAACGAATGGATCTTGTAGGATTCCCAAGAAATTCTTCGATTTCTTCCGGAAGCGGATGCTTATTCATCTGTCTTTCACGTTCTGTGAATAGTTCTGGCCGGAATCTTATTAAAAATGGGAGCATATGGCTTGGTTCAGATCAATATGGAACTATTACCGCACGCTCATTCTCTATTTTCTCCCTGGTTAATCATAGTAGGTACAATGCAAATAATTTATGCAGCTTTAACATCTCCTGGCCAACGCAATTTAAAAAAAAGAATCGCCTATTCCTCTGTATCTCATATGGGTTTCATAATTATAGGAATTGGCTCGATAACTGATACAGGACTCAGCGGAGCCATTTTACAAATAATTTCTCATAGGTTTATTAGCGCGTGGCTTTCTTCGAACATAAATGAAAAAGATCTTATACATGCGTAAACATGATATATGGACAGACGAATTCTAGCAATTAAAAAAAAAAAATAGGCTGGGATCCGAACTCATGTCTGAAATTAAAGTAAATCTATCCATATGTATGTAGCTGTTGATAGGGAATCATATGAAGGGGATGCGAAAACGTGACTGAATTGGTCCTAGTTACTCTTCGGGACGGAGTGGAAGAAGGGAGTAGATTATCGAACGAGGAAAAGGACCCGATGACTTCGAGGCTTCGCCGATTGAGAACAAAGGCTCCCCGTCGCTTGAGGGGGCAAGCGACAAAGCCCCAGTCCCAAGCCAAGCAAGACCAACTTAGTTCGACTGAGCACCTACGTGAATGGCCCAACGATACGAATTTGCACAACTACCGATAGCCTATTTACCAGAAGAAGGATCTCTTTCTCACAGCACCTGCGCAAGAAAGAAAAAAATATTGATTACTTTTGTAATGGCAATTGGAATGATATTAACTCCTATTTATTCATTATCTATGTTACGGCAAATGTTTTATGGGTACAAGCTATTTAATGGCGTAAACTCTTATTTTTTTGATTCTGGACCACGGGAATTATTTGTTTTGATCTCTATTCTTCTACCCGTACTTGGTATTGGTATTTATCCGGATTTCGTTCTGTCAGTATCGGTGGACAAGGTCGAAGCTATTCTATCTAATTTTTTTATAGAGAATTTTCATGAATAAAAAAAAGAAAAAATAAATTTGAATTGTAACCAAACCCCTTTGGCGTTTATGAGAACCTTTTGAATCACTCCACTACTTGATTCAAAAGGTAGTCGGCGGCATCTAGTGCAGTGTCTTGGAATAAAAACCTTGACCATCTTCCGAAGTTCTAAATAATCTACTGATCAAAGGCTGTAGGGGCGGACAGCTCTACATTCAGCCACGCCACTGTGACCCCCGAAGCGATCTTCTTCTAGTTGCGAGGCGAAATCCGGCAGCCAACTGCTTACGGCCTAAAATGATGCTTCTGACTAATAGTATCCAATTTGACGGTGTTTATGTAATTTTATCTATTCTCCTCCCTTCGTAAAATGGACTTGCATCCAATTTGACGGTGTTTATGCAACTTGTGTCCTTTGATCCTACGGAAATCTCTTCAACAAACTACTGAATAAGAATAAAAAAAAATGAATAGAAGAGGCCCTATTGCAGAAAAAAATGGGGCGAATGAAAAAAAGAACTTAATGAGATGCAAGACCTGGCAAGGCAGCACGTTTTGGAACAAGAACAAAGGACGATTACTCGGGTATTGATGAGGACGGCCCTTATACCATGACTGCCGCAAGGAAGTTTTGGAGTGCAGAAAAAGCCCAACACCCGCCTTTCTTTTTCAAGGGATCCATGAAAAGAACCACCCTTTTGAGCTGGAAGACCACGAAACGGAAGCACGCTTGCTTGAGGCCAGATGAATAGGGTATTGCTTTGAGGAAGACCCGCATACCATTCCTTCGGAATGGAGGGCACAGGGGAGGCGCCGCGCCATACCTTATTCTGATGAAAGAGATCCAAGGAGATCGGCCTTTGAGACATGCACAAATGGGAGCGACTTGAATTGGAGCTTGCAGACCGTAGTACCCTTGGAGGAGCAGCTCGCCATATAGTTAATTCTTTATTCCTACTCGATCAACGGGTTCCGAAGAAAGCTGAGCCACTTCTACTTATCTTCATGTTTATGCTGGTAAATCAACTGAAACTGCCTTCCACCTCCGCCCCTGCAACTAGAGGATCTGTAACCGGACAAAGGAAAGCTGAAAACGGCAATGGCTTTCTAACTTATTCTTCACTACGGGTTAGGTAGCTCCTAGCTATGCTTGTTCTACCACCCCTGTCTACGATGCCTATGCCTACTGAGCCTCTATTTTCTCTACTGCTCGGCCAACTCAATCAACCCTTCCAACGGTCACTATTACCGACGGTTCGGTGAGCATCTCCAGCGATACGATAATTAGAAGCATCCATCAGCTTCTCCCTACCGACCGTCGGTTCCGATTCAGTAAAGTAATAGCTAAGGCACCTGGCTCTCATGCTGCCTTGCCATCTCCAACCATCTAAGCTCTCTCGAGGGAAGTTCATCCAGAAAGCTTGCTAGGGACTCGAAGGTCATTCCCAGCAATTCAGTCGGTCGGTGTTAGCAATCTCAAGATCTTATTCACCCTCTAAGGTTCTGCAACTAGCGCAAATGAGAGACTCAAAAGAAATGATTGAAGGGTGAGATGGCTGGTTGTTAAGTTTGAATCCCAACACCACCTTTTTGTTCTGTTTTATATGTCCCAAGACTATAACGTCTCTTTTATACGTATTAACATAACAAGCCGAACTTTTATCCTTTTATCTATCAATCACAACCTTGATAGGTTTCAATGTAGGTTACTAATATATATCACCACCTTTATTGGGCTAATTTACCATGTAGGCTATCTACTCTCCCCAACCAACCCACCCCGCCTTAAGGATAGAGACCGGGGGGAATTAAGGTCAGTTGCTTCGAGTTCAAATAGCAACTTCCTATTTTGATATCTAGAATCTCATTCAATCAAAGTCCTCAAATCGAAAGGAAGTAGTCCATTCGTGAGCTTTCAGTGTGTAAAGGTTAGTTCAAAGCACGAAAGCACACCTCCCTCACTTCGTACTTCGTGGGCAAGGGAGGTAAACTATCTTTACTAACCCTAGGTTCCGTTAGAGTTTAATACTTGCTCATGCGTGGACTGTTCTTTTCCTTAAGGAGGACTGCTTACAGAGTTAGATGAGTAGTAAGGCTTATGCCGAAGTGCACCGACTCCTTTCTTCACTCGAAAAGGGGGAGACCTGTTCTCTAAGTCAGTGGCCGGCTTTGGCTTTATTTACCTTCCCCGGGCTAGGAAGTCTATTCCCAGCTGTTCTGCTAGATTCTAGAACATATAGGAACAAATTCTATGCTAGCGGACCCATCGACCAAGGGTTTACGCCTAAGGTTTTTCATGAGCACACTGCTCACATCGGTGTTATATGTGATAATACCTTGGTTTAGTGGGAGTCATTTTTATGTTATATATGTTTTACTTTAGACATTGACTTGTTTACTTTTTTGCAGAATAAAGTTGATGGTTTATGATTTATTTCTGAGCTTACTTATGTTTTCTATGTGCAATGTTCGCATTGCATTAATTACTTTGGATTGATCTCACTAAAGATTGAAGAAGGACTAGTTGGAAATAAGCATGTGTGAGATCACATTGCATGTAATTTTCATGCTACTCATCCATATTTAATTTATGTCATTAAGTGTATTAGTATGGTGATCATCATGGTTTAGTCACTGCTATATTGTGATAGAAGCCACAGTGATTCCATTGCTAACATATGAGATAGACCAGATTGTTTAAGGAGAAGTCTAAAGATAAATAGCATACAGATGCATGCCTAAGAAATTTTGTGATGTAATTGTTTCAGGAATAATATGTAGCCCAAGTGGGAGATTGTTAGGAAATCACGTTTCCTATACTAAATTGGGCAACATATTTTTTGTTTATTCAATTATATTATTTATTTAATTTAATGGGATGATATCAAGTGGTCTAATTTTGGTAAGCCCGTAGACTACTCAAATTGATATGGTCTAATTGAGTAGATACCGATATTGTTCTAATTAAGGGATTATGGGAACCCTAATTAAGCAATATATAAAGACCGTTTCAGTTAGGGTCCCCAATACACTAAATCACAACACAGTTTCCTTTCTCCCTATCTGGAAGAGAGACAACGGTCCCATTGAGGAACTAAGGTGATTTGGTTGAGGAAGATCACAAACCACCTACTCGTTCGTGTTCATCTGTTCGTGATCGATTGTTGTAGTATTTCTACAATGGTAGGCGATCGTTCATAATGGATCCAGGTATCTCACCCGAATCCATAAATCCTTAATAATCTGGCATGATGTAGATCTAATGATTCTTGGTATTATGTTCTAGAATGTTTGCATCTAGAATTTGTTTATGGCTTTCAGTATGATTTAATTCTATCATGGACAAGAACGACTTTTGTTTTCATTTTATAATGTGTTCAATTTCAGTTTGTCATTCTTGTGAGAAATTTGTATTCACAACCTTTAGACCTCAAACAACAATTAATTAAAAAATATGCAGGCTAAGTGACGGAGTTGGATTTTCTCAAAGTCTAGTTCTTACCTGGATTTTTCTTAATATATTGACACCTAAGTGAAAAAAAAAATCACGGTTAATGTTTGTTACTTTTTTTTTTGTCACATGTGTTTCATTTAAATTCAATTACTCTTAAAAAATGACCCAACAAAAAAACTAGATAAGGGGAGGATCCAAACTCTTAATGTCGACCCTTAATTAAGGATATGGAATTCAGATCAACACTGGATTTGTTCCCCTTAATTTAATCTTTTCATTTATGTTGATATTTCGGAAGCGTCAGCGAGCATACCCCACTGTTTACGCTCAGAGGGTCAACGTACTGAATTCCCAGTTCTATGTAAGTTTTTGTACTGTATGGTTTTTGTTTTTGCATTGATGTGTTTCATATATCTATTACCTAACACTGTGGTTAATATTTTATGTATTGTCATGATTAGATATTCAGTAGGGGCAGGTGTTCGGCAATGGGGTGGCTGCACCCCCTAAGGAGTGGTCTTTATTGAAACACAAATGGCATGATGATGACCTGAAAAAGGTCCGAGGATTGGTCCCGTCAGGAAACCGGCCATGGCACGCGATTGATTGGGTGAGTGTTTAAATTACAAGGTTTCAATGTGTTTAATACTATGTTTAGATTTCAGACACATAACACTATGTTGAAACACTAACATATTATATGATACCTTGCAACCTTGGACACAACTATTGGGTACTGGCCAGCGTCGACCTCACAGAAGGGAAGATCTACCTATTAGACCCGTTCAGATAGGAGGTTACATGGGACTACAGGAATAAGTAGGTCGCGTGCCTACGTTGGTTTATACCCTCGATGTTGTATCAGGTCAGGTTTCACTCCAACAGAATGAAGGATGATGTGACATACAAATTGTCGAAGAAGGCCTTTCGAATGAGCATCATGGACGGATCCCGTGGGGTGCCCCAACAGAATTAGGGGTAACATTTTATTTTATCTCACTTGGTTTTAATTAAATTGCATTCTAATGGTTATTCATATAGTGATTTGCAGCGGTAACTGTGGTGCCCATACTTTGAGATTGGCAGAGTACTTGTTGGCAAACAAGAAGGAGATCGACTGGAAAAAAGAGGATATGGGCACTATCCGAGAGAAGCTGGTTGTGGAGGTTTTTTGCAGCTCGCTTCACAACATTGTTGTATAAATGATGTATGTACAGGTTATTCCCTGAGTTGTATATGATGTACATAACATTTCAATTTATTATTTTCATTAATCAATTAATTTTTTTCAATTCCAACCCACAAGTGAACAATTTGGTGAATTCCAACACGATTTAAATATTACAATGAAAATGAATAACTAACGCTGAACGATTTAAACAACACAACTGTATCGAGCATGGTTCCTAAATTCTGAACGATGTTGGAAGACATCAACTTAGAGACATGTTCCTCAAGGTACTTCTGGTGGCAATTCGTCTTCCTTTTGTACTGTCTTGTTATGTTTGATTGCCCTCCTCAACTGGTCCATTCATTCAGCGGTAGAGTCCTTATCAGGGCACATTTGTTTGTTGTGTCCAATTGAATGATAGATGTTGCACTTGCGACAGTATTCCTTGGGGACAATTCTACTGGGACCTTTATTAACCATAGGCGGGTTGGAACACATCTTGCTATTATGTCCTGGTTATCCACCTTTTCTACAAGACTGTTTGGTTGTTCCCTCCGAAGACGAGGCATGTCGACCCTCTATCGGGCGACCCGATTGTCTCTTTGTCTTTAGATATAAAACCACCCGCGCTGCGATGTTGGATGGCACTACCCATGAAGAAGGATGGCCAACAGGCATAACAGGAACCGAGTATGCATCAATAAGTGTCTCCCTCTTGTAGTAGTCCGCACACAAATATATGAAATCCAAGTTCCGCTCCCTGCAACAATGAAAACAGTAAGATTCATGTTTGGGTAATATGATGTGTTAACTGTAACTTGTCAAGTACCTTGCCGATGCGAGTGCATGTGAACATGGAAAAAAGTCCATTTGGAATTTGTTGCATGTGCAAGTCTTCCGGGCTAAGTCAACCGTCCACTGTTTTTCCTTGTGTCTGACGGAGAATATGCTCCAGTCAACTGGATTTATGGTCATATAACTGCTCTTCACGACACCTTTCAGGATCACAAGATGTGCTGCATCAGTCAATCGATGACGCATGGACCGTGCAGCTGCATGACGATCGTGAAACCACTTTTGTGTTAGGATTATGCTCAATAACAAGAGTGTAATGTTGTAATTGACAATCTTTTTCATATTAATAAAGTGATTTCTGGTTTAACAAATCGTATAGCATTTATAGTTTAATATTATAATTGTCAAAGTAAATAATCATAAGGTCTAAAGACTATGGGAAACGAAGAATTGTTCGTACATCTGGATATGTATGTGGTAGACACAATTCTTTAGTTAGTCTTGAATATTGTTCACAACTTAAGTTAAAGGTTGGGCACCTTTATCTTGTTAAAGTTGTAGAATTCTTTTGCTAGCATTTGAGTGGGATCAAATGAGATATGATGAGTCTAAAATCATCGGAGTGTCTTCGAGCAAAAGGATCTAGTGCACTGGGTGCATTGAACTGGACAATCGGACAATCGGAGAGTCTATCTTATTCCTGAGATAAATGATGGACTTATGGTTGCAAGTGATATCATTTGAGTTATCAATGAGTACGATTATATCGCATAGTCTATCCTCGATAGTTTGGTGATATTCATTTGTTAATCGATAGAGGACTTCATTTATAGATATGGACATCGTGGCTCCATTTAATTAAATGAGAGTATAATATCATCATATGGATGTTTTGAGGTAATTGGATATTAAATCTCAACGTTGAGTTTTCGATAGTGTCTATTGAAAACATGGCTTCTGGACAAGTCAAAATATCCAAGTTCAAAACGTGGTCATATGAGTAAATATGGTAACTTGGAGAGTTATAGGCGGTCTATGAACTCTTGGCGATTACTGATATTAATCACGAGGATACACTATCTCCAATATGATTGTCTAGGGTATGAATGAGGAGCATCTTCCTTTTCTATCTTTATTTAAGAGTTCAGTTTTAGCTCTTTAGTGGAATGAGTTAAAATTAATGGATCGGACCTAAGTGAATCATTTGTCGATTGTGATTAGGTTATGTCTATTGTAGCTTAAATTTAGATGGCCCGCCAAGATCCCCAATCCACACGGACTTGCCTGGATCACTTGATATATTCTACCGGACCAATTTAAGGGTCCATCTAGAATTGCATTTAATATATTAAGAATATAATTTGCACATTATTTTAGTAATGGGCTGCTCAATTATATTAATATATTAATGAAAGACATGTGGGCTTGTTTCTTTTAGTAAGAATGGGTCTGGTTCACATGTGGGCTTTTTATTTAAAGTCCAATGGATTAAATGAAATAAGAAAATAATATGTTGGCCCATTTACTCTAAATGGGGCGGCAAGGGTTAGTTTAACCTAATATATTATTTTGTTTCATTGTTTTAATTAAATAAGAATTAATTAATTTATTAATTAATTGTTTAATTAAAGAAACAAATCTTTTCTAATCAAGAAATATATTTCCTAAAAGTAAAATTAAAAGACTTGTTTGATAAGGAAATAAATAATTAGTTTTATTTATTTAATCAAATAAGAAGTCTTTTTTATTTAGTCAAAATAAAAGAATAAAAGATCTATGAGTTGGATTAGGGTTTGATGTCTTAAAAACTAGATGGAAATTAGGGTGCAACATAAGCCTATGGTGGGCATTTGATTTCGGCAACCCTAGTTATTTCTAGGTTAGGATTTCGGCAACCCTAATAATAATAGAAAAGAAGAAGCAAACTTAGGCCACCTATATATTGACAAGTATAGAATTCAGCCATAAAAAAAGGATATGGGTTCAAGATACAAATTTCTTCTTCTTCTCAATTCATAGAAAGCTTTTTATTCTACTAAAACAAAAAGGAGTGTTAGATTATTCTTTGATAGTATACTATTTGCTTATTCATCAATAAGCTTGTGTATACGATATCGATCTAGGTTCACGCGAGTTTCGATCATTAGATTGAGAACTCAAAAATGACCGGAATAATCTTAGTCATTCTTTTGATTGTTTTTGTGACTAACAAAGAAAAGAAAAGTTTGTTTTGTCCATTCACAGGTTTGCAATTCAAAGAAAAGGGAGACCACGCTCCTAGGTGATCCACGTTCGTGCTAGAATTGAAGATCTTGCGGATTACCATCGACGTAAGTCAATCGGATCACGCGACAAAAGGTATTCTACTTTTTGTTATTGTATATGTATGTTTAATTAATTAAAGGGTTTAAGGTTCATAAAGGAAAATTTTTTAAAAGTCACTAAATCTAATTTTTAGTATCGCTTCCGCTGCGTGTACTTCTTTGGTATTTTTCCCAACATTTTGTAGCATATTCCTAATGAACTCTGCCAGTGTCATCAGTGGCAGTTGCCGTGCGAATTTTAGGCATTAGTTTATGCACTCTGCAACATTTGTGGTCATCACCATGTACCTTCTTTGGGGACAGTGTACGCGACACCATTTGTGAGGACCGGCAACAATGGCATAATCGAATGTAGCCTTGTGTAACTTACGTAACTCCTCTATGTGGCGATTATACTTTAATTCACTTTACAATCCAGTTGCATCATCCATAATGTCGGCAACATCTTTTTTGTGGAATCGGTTCATCATATTTTCACCAAAATGCCAACAACATATGGTATGGGTTGCATAAGGGAACACTTTAGAAATTCCTGCTTCAATGCTTGCATGGCCAAGGGCACCCCTCAAGCATTCCAAAAACCACTCCCATGAAAGGTTTTTTTCTGAGTCACCGTACCCAAAAGCAATTGGATACACCTGTTCGTTTCCATCTTGTGCAGTTGCCACAAATATTGTACCCCCGAATCTTCCCTTCAAATGGGTACCATCAACTGCAATCACAGGACGTATACACCTCCGAAAACTTCTAATTGAAGACCCTAACGACATGAAAAAGTAGAGGAATTTACCATCGTCTTTGCACTGTAAGTCGGAGATTGTGCCAGGATTTTGCTGTTCCAGAACGTATGCAAAATATGGCAGGAGTTAGGAAGCTTCTTCATGCGTTCCATAAGTTAATGACAATGCATATTGCAGGGCATCGTGTACCTTACTGTACATGATTTGTATGCCATACATTGTTTTTATATCGGGGATGATGTTATTGGGATGCATGAGACGACCATCATGTTGTTGAAGTCTAGGTGCAACGACTTCTCCGATTATGATTGCACTAGCTTGTCGGTGGCGACGGTGAATCTCCTCCAAGGGACAACTATGTTCGTTGACAAAACTTCTGACTTGAAAGTATGTCTCTTCATCTCTCCTCACCACTCTTAATTTCCAGGTACAGTTGTCAATGATGCAAACCAAATGTAAAGTTGTCTTATTGGACCTTTTCACCTTCCATTCAAAGTTCTGATGCATTGCAAAATGGCCAACTAGCCTCTTCAAATCCTTTTACTAAAAAAAAATTGGCATTTATAAATCATGGTTCTAGGTTCTTGCGCTGCCAAGGTGTTGCTTCTACCAATACCAAATGAGTATGAATCTGCTCCGAGAATAACCCACGTTATCACATTATCAGAATCAGATGCTGTTACATTATATCGGATCTCGGAAGTCCCAGGCATATCAAGTGGAGTGTAACTAACTCCTTATACACGTCTACCTCGTGTTTGAATTTGTGTAGGCTCTTCATCCACATTTTTTAGATCATCAACCTGATCATTAACCTGTTCATTATTTGCCTCATTATCCACCTCATGGTTCGGGTAATTGTTCTGCTCATTGTACTACTCAATTGGACAACCAAACACATCGCCAAATTGAGGTTCAACTAAATCTTCATGGTCGACCGCTACCGGTGGGACACCACACATGTTTCCCCCACCTTCGGTGGCACCTCTTTGGGTGAACACTTGGTTGCTACCGCTAAAGGATCTTCATTGTTAGGTATTTTCAGGAGAAAGAATATCATTCCCGATAACATCTCTAACTGTCCTCTCAGTTACACTGACACATACTTGAGGGATAACTCGATCTTCCCCTAGCATAAACTGCACATCGTCGTCATTTCTTTTAAATGTACAACATGTACTACTATGAACGATTGATATTGATGATAGATAATAATTTGTTTACATCATAATTCACAATGGTATGCACGATCGCCACCAATTCTTCGTAAGTCATATCCTTTGACACATACATTCACTGGTTATCGGATCCAACAAACCTCTGACTTCGTCGGGTAACTGCTCTCATCTACTGTTGTAAGATATTACTATTCTAACCCGATTCATGATGTTGTCAAATTAATCTTCCCAAACCATTAATAAAAATCCAGGACTACAAAATTTTTTCAAATATTACATTTACAAAGGCTCGGGTGAGGATATTGAAAAGTCTCGGAGAAGACATGAAAAGGCTTGGGTAAATCACATCAAAAGGCTCGGACAAGTCTTCAAAATACTCGATTAAATCACATGAAAAGGCTCGAAATATTCTCCAAAATGCTCGAGTAAATCGCATGAAAAGGCTCGGGAAAGACATGAAAAGGCACGGGTAACACATGAAAAGGCACGGGTAACACATGAAAAAGCTCGGATAACACATGAAAAGGCACGGGAAAAACATGAAAAGGCACGGGAAACACATGAAAAGGCTCGGAGATCCAAAAATTCTAACAATGCACGAGTAACACATGAAAAGGCTCGGATAGTAAAAACATTGACAAAGAGAATAACATAACTGATTTTCTAAGGACAATTTTGGTAGTTCATCATAATAGGTGTCTTTTAAACTTAACTTATTGAAACATTGACAATATCACCAAATGAGTTTCAAAATGTTATATTTCACACCATTTCCACTATGAAATTATATTTTTTACATTATGTAACTTTACATAGCTAGTTAAAGGAAATACGTTGACATTACCTTTCTGTAATTTGATACTAAAATATTAGATAAATAATTTTCAAAATGATTATTAGATAGTCCAACTCATTTGAAGCTATATTTAACTTCTTTCTTTTTTTAACTATGACAATCAATTTGAAATCTAAGGACAAGAATACGATTCAAATTCGCAGTAGGTATAAATATAAAGAAGAGCATATCTTGTCGGTGATATTGAGTTGTACTATCTTTTTTTAATTTTTTCAAATCTTATTGAATTGTACTATTGATGATAATCACTTTTCAAATTAAGTACCAAACATTTTTTAAAGTACAAGATTAATAAAGAAGTGCTTATTTTATAATCAAAAGCTGCCCCAAACCCATCTTAACCAAGATGAAATTATCAGGAAAAAAAACCAAAAACATATTTTCAAAGTTCAAGACTAGTAGCTGGTGCAGAGCAGCACAAATAAAGTTTGAGAAACAAAGAGTTTTACAAGTGCTTTTACTGAAAAATGTTACAGGGAAACAAACAAAGCCTAAATATTTTACTTTTATTGGAAGTACTTTCCAATGTTTCCAGATAACCTGGAAATACACAGCAACAAAAAAAAAATGTGAATCTTGCATGTTTATTAGATATTACTGAAAATTCAACACTCACTTCTTGAGTAGTGATGCACTGCATTGGGCCATGATCTTTGATGCTCTGGTGATGGCATCAGTCATGTAGAAGTTCTCCACTGCACTCTTGAATGGAGCCGGATTCAATTTCTGAGCGACCTCAGGCTTCAATGAATGCCCAAAAGTAGCCGGCTCTCTCTCGTCCACTTGCAAGAGATTTGGCGCTACAGTCCTCATCCGGGATCGGATACCTCCAAGTGTATCATATGGCAATCGCACCCCTGCTACCTCAGACAGAGCCCTGATTGTCTTCCAGTCATCCCTGGCATCACCAACAGTTGGAACTGCAGGCAGTGTTTGTTGAGCGCAACCTTCTGTATTTTCATATGTCCCTTCCTTCTCACTGAAAGCTGATGCTGGAAGAATGACATTGGCACGATAAACACCACGGTCACCATGGTGTCCCTGATAAACAATAAAGGCATCATCTGGAAGCTTGTCCAAGTTCACATCATCAGCGCCCATGAGATAAACAAATTTTGCAGACTCGATGCTGTTGCTGGACTCTGGCACAAGTCCAAGGTCAAGCGCCGCAGCTTGAGCAGCATTGAGAAGCAAAACATTGAGCCCGTTCCAGTCGGGTCTGACAACATTCCCTTTTTTAGCAATGGTTTCAACAACAGAGAAAATGGCATCCTTGTCTTCCCTCTCAAAAACCCCAGCTCCAACAATTATGACCGGGTTTTTGGCATTTGAGATGGCAGAGAAAAAAGGATGGCGACCCTCAGCAATTTCCATAAGTGTGTTTGGGCCGGTGCCAAGATGTTGGCAATCATAGTTGAAATCCGTCACTGGGCCAATGTAACCAACCTTAGCATTATTTGCTCGGACTGTCTTGTTGATTCTGGCATTTACCATAGCAGCTTCCACCCGTGGCTAGCAAAACATTATAGAAATATAAGATCTATAGATTCTAAACATTGAATACCAATCTAGGAACACATATTTAACTAGTATATCACATTAAAACCCACTTCAAATTCTCATACGAGACACCTTTCATAACAATTTGAATTTTATAGTAATCAACAAAGGGATAAAGAAGAAAATTTGATTC
Organism: Acer negundo; assembly: GCA_035582765.1. NCBI lineage: Eukaryota > Viridiplantae > Streptophyta > Magnoliopsida > Sapindales > Sapindaceae > Acer > Acer negundo. Next base: position 21,323,431 of record CM069241.1, on the reverse strand, counting down.
TCAGCATAACAAGCATATTTTGGACTCTATACCATACTATAGAGAAAAAAGATGATTGAGAAATTACCTGAGTACCAACCAAAAGGAAGACATCTGCTTTCTCAAGACCACTGATGCTAGTATTCATAATATATCCTGATCTTAGATCAGCATTAGGTTGCGTACCAGTTCCTTCACACCATACATTATTTGAACCCATTCTGTTCAAGAAATCTTTGAGTGCCATCATGGATTCTGCATCGGACAGCTTACCAGCAATCCCAACGATTACTTCTGGTTTAACTTGATGGGCAACCTCGGCAACAATAGCCAAGGCATCTCGCCAGCTAACAACCTTGAAGCGCCCATCAGCACCACGAATCATTGGGTCATTTAGCCTTTGCCTCTTCAAACCATCATAACAGAAACGAGTCTTGTCTGAAATCCATTCTTCATTTATGTCCTGAAACAAGTCATTGCAGTCAAATAAATAGGCAACTATGCACTAAGAAAGATGCTTTAAGAGAAATAAACAAAAACAAAAGCTCTCAACATATTAATCTTCAACTCTTTTGCTCTATGGAAATCATATCCTCATAGCACATGATTACTGGATTGCTTTCAAAACTTTCGGTCAAAGAATAAATAATAATTCAAGACCTTTCTGTTACATAAAATATGCACGCCATAATATAAAAATAAAAATAAAAAGTTAAAATTGTAATCAATTTTCATTACATCCACAAGTTCACTAGAGCTATGAAAATAAAAAGGAAATTCCACAATGCTATGAACTAAAAGCGAGTATCTGATCATGATCATTTATTCATTTAGATCATGGATTCAATGACTATGCCCCAAGGCAGTTGTGGGACAAACATATTCAAGCAGCCCTCATCTCTAGACTTGGGTTGGTTGATTCAATAACATTCTTAGGCTAGCTAAACTTGGTTGGTCAAACTATGTGGCAGTATTGTTTCCTACTATATAATTTACTTCTAAAACCACTTCAATTAAACAAATCTAACTTTGCCGGAGTGCCTATGCGCCAAATGGCCAATAAGAAATAGGAATGATTCCACAAATAAATTAATTTACACAAAAATTTGCAACTGCAAAGTAATTAAGATCTGCCAAAAAAGATGCTTATAAAAGCAAGCTTACTGAAGACACTGAGATTTTAATACTAACATGTTAAAGTATTCAAGTAACTTGTTCAAAAGTGTTTACATGCTATAGAACAATCAAACTCTATCTCTCTCATACATCAGAAAAGAATAAATACAAAACATTTACATGAAAGAAACCTCTAGCTTCAAATTTAATTCAACTAAGTACAACATTAAACATATGCACCCATTTAATTCATATCAAAGATTGGTGCATTGTAGAAGGGAATAAATTATGACTGTTCAAGTATGATAAACACAAGAATATCATTGTATTTAAAACAATTACGTTCCTAGAACTACGGCACCCAATATGATTTAGACGGGGGAGGGAGAGGAGCCTCATTTTATTGGCTTGACAACCTTTAGCTTAATCTGTTCCTTTCTACACCAAATCACCTTAGCCTAACCCTAAAATTTTCTCACCCTTCTCAAATCTCAACTCCTCAAAACTTAGCAAATGGCACTGCTCCCATCATTCTCTCTCAATTCTCTTCATTCAGCTGTTGGTCCTCTCATCATTCTCTCATTTCACCCCAATTCTATACCATACCTTAGGCTCATCTCAGCTTTATCTGAAATTCTCTCTTCAAACTGAGAGATTACACGCAATGACTTTGATTCTGGCCTCACCTTCCCATGTAATAGAATTTCTGTCTGACTTTGTATCCACTTATTATTTTTAGATTTTGGTGGAAAACTTTCAAGACCATTGTAAATAGTTAGTCTTGGCATAGTACCAGTTGGGGACCTTAGTGCTTTCTAGTCTTTCTTCCATGATCTAGAACTTGATGCCCTCGTCAAACTTTCCTATTGTTGTGTTGAAATAAACTCATGGAACTATAAAGAGATTACCCACAGAAGTGACAATGGCTGGAATGTATAAACTAAGGTGAGTTAAGAAGGAGATGGAAAGAATGGAAGGTCCAAGGTTCCAAGAAGGCAAGGGTAAGCTGGGGCTCCAAAAATAAAAGAGCAGTAGGATAAAATTTATGTTTCAGACAAAAATTATTAGTTGGCCTTAAGCCCAATCTGATAGGCCTACCAGAAGCTTTATTAGATTCTCAGTTGGTCAACGGGCGCTGATTTGAGTGAGTTTGGATCAAGCTTTAGTACAACCTAATGTGCTCAGGTCGAGTTGGTACAGTATCCAATCCATACCAAACCAACCCGTGACAGCCCCTAATTCAGACTAGAATGAAAATTCTGTAATTTATGACATGGTACCCCAATTTTTTTCATATAAAAGAAGCATTTTAGAAAAAAGGAACTTTCACTTGCACAATGAATCACACGACAAATAATCTTACTTTACATAATAAATTAAGAGTCTAACTTATGGTATCTATCAAATTTGTTTGCTCTCTCATATTGACAATTATATCACAAGATTTAAATTATAAAAAGAATTGACATTTCATCAAACAAAAATAATTTAGTTCACATTTTCTATAATGACAAATGTGATGGAATTTTCCAAGCATTTAAAACTAATGTCTATGCTGGAAAATGTTTCTTTGAACTCTTTAAGTCAAGATCCAACTTCCAAGATTCCAAAATCTTGAGAAATCTTTGATTTTCACTTGCAAATCCTATTTTACATGGCTAATAGAAGATCCTTCTTTGTCTTGGTTTGATGGACCTTCCAAGATGATGAGGAGGTTTAAAGTCCCTTCCAATGTTCCATTTCTTGTCTGGTCAGCGACTCTCAACAATCTTATTAGTTATTACTAATGATAACCTGATTAACATCCTAAGGAGACCTTATATGCATTCATCTCCTCAGTGGTGTGTGACTGTGTGTAACTGTGTTTTACAAAAGGGGATAGGAAACCATAAATCAGCTCTTTCTTCATTGCCAAGTAGCGTCAAAATTGTGGAGTAATTTGAAATTGGGTCCCTACTTTATCATGAAAAGATCTTTTGGTTGAGGATTTAAGAGGTTTTAGAGGGAGTATGCCTTGGTGCTTTGTGGCTAAGCTTCCATGTTTTGAGTTAATGTCGATTTATTATTCATTTTCAACAGGAAGCTGTTGTGGTTTAGATGGGAGTCTAACACTTGGGTATTCCTCCTTGCGGCAGATTTGGCTTTAATTATATGTATCAACTGTATCTTTTCTGAAGTTTAGGTTCTTCTGGGCAGTATAATTTTTTTACTTTCGCTGATGTTATTGGCTTTTGGGAGACTTTTGTTCGTTCCGCTTCTTTTGCATTTGTGAATCTCTGCTTCACCGCAACATACTTTTTGTTATTTTCTTTTGATCTAATATTCTCTTTTCTCATTTCCTAGCAGAAAAAACTCTACCCATCACATGCAACTGTAACTAGAGCATTTAAAAGCCAAGAACACGATGCCTCGGTGAAGAGAGCCAAAGAATGATATGAGAAAACAAACTAACCATATGATTAGGCTAAAAGCAAATCTACCTCGTTTAACCGTGGGAGTATGCGCATGACCTCGGGACCCCTGCTATCAATTCGAATGTTTGACCCAACTGCATCAGTAACATCAATGGTCTCAGTTCCCTTTAACTCCCAATTTCGGGCTTTGAAAGCAAAAGGTTTTGAAGTAAGGGCTCCCACAGGACAGATATCTATAACATTTCCAGAGAGTTCACTTGTCATAAGTTTCTCCACATAAGTCCCAATTTCCTCTCCACTGCCACGACCTAATATGCCAAGATCTTGAACTCCAGCAACTTCTGATGCAAACCTGACACACCTGTTGGTCCAGAAACTTTGTTAACTCAGGAGTGGAGACATTGTTCGATACAAAAGTTGAAATACAATTCATTCAATGTGCTCCTAAATGTCAAACCTCATCACTCTACCAAATAGCTAATAATTACTAAATTCATAACACAGCAAAGAAAGCAATCAACTCTTACCCCTAATGAACTGAAAAATCAAATGCCAATGCCAAATAATTTTACACCTCATAGTATATTCTCTTACATAATAAGTGTGTGTATGCACACGTTTGCATGCAATATGTGCACATAAAATCAGTCCTTGAATTCAAGAGAAATTATAGGAAGACAGAACTAATTAAATGCAGAAAAGCTCAGAGGACTGCAAAGAGTTGGCAAAAGAATAACAAGTTACTTTCCAACAAATAAAAAACAGACCTACATTTGCACCTCTAATTAATTTATCTATATTTTATAAGCACTTAGCAATATTATCACATGAGAACTGGCACAAATTTCCTCAAAACAAAAGAAACCTATTACGAAACCTCAAGAGATTTAACAAAAAAAAATTAAAAGAATATGCATATCAAAGGTGGGCACAAAACCAATAAACCAAACCGATCCAATCAGCTTTGGTTTGGTTCTATGCGGTGTCTTCTATCAGTTCAGCATTTTTTTTAAGACAACAATTTTTTGTTCGGCTCTCAGCTTGATTTCGAGAACTAAACTAAAAGTGCAATATATATAAATCCTAACACTTTTCTTAATAAAAGGTTATCTTTCGTGAATCCTAAAGATTATCGATTGTTGGCACCTAAACATGTTTACGCCTATAAAACAATTTTGTTCAAGTCCATAATTCAATCCAAATAGGTTAAACATGTAAAAAATATGGTTTAAAATAGTATGATAGTTCAATTCCATTAATTCAGTCCTGTAGGCCCAAACCGAATGGACTGACCGTAATTTTAATATGAACCGAACCAAACGATGGTCTATTTGGATTGGGCCAGATTAATGGGATTGAACCATAGACTATTTTAAACCATATTTTTACTTGTATTAACCTATTTAGGGTCAGATTATGGGTTGGGCCAATTTGTTTTATGGGCTTAGACATGTGTGGATGTCAACAATCAATAATCTTTAAGAATTTTCAGCTTCATGAAATATATGCACTAAGCAATATTATTTTTTATGAGAAGAGTGTTAGGATTTACATACACACATATATATATTGAACTTTCTGTTTAGTTCTGGGTTCGAAATCGAACCGAGAACCGAACCGAAACTGATTGGATCTGTCTGGTTCGTCAGTTTGATTTGGTTTATTAGTGTTATACCCAACCCTTCTTGTGGTATCTATAAATAACAGAAACATGGCCGCAAGAATATATAATTCTTAAAACAAATATATATATATATATATATATATATCACATACACTGATACACATATACACATAAACATGATACATAGGGGTGTTTATGTGTTAATAGAAGCAGGCTTAGTTTAACACCAAAAAGACAAATTACATCTTAAGAATCATGCCAACACATATGCAAGCCCTAGGTGAAGACTCAGTTAGTCAGAATAATTTGGTTGCTCTAAAAAAATTTAGTTCAGATTTATATCACAATCTAATGATGACAACTTCCTTTTACTACTACAGAAGAAGTTACCATAGAAGACAATGAAACTGAAATTTTGCAGTTTAAAATATTCAGGTTTATAAAAAACATTTGAGAGACGGATGACATCACTGGATTCTCACCTAGTACATTGGATGCACCGAGTCATGACGGTCTTCACCAAAGGACCAAGATTCTTATCAACTACAGATCTTTTCATTTCAGTGAACCGGCCCCGATCAGATCCAAATGCCATGGACTGATCCTGGAGATCACATTCTCCACCTTGATCACAAATTGGACAATCCAAAGGATGGTTCATCAACAAAAACTCCATCACTCCTTCTCGAGCCTTCTTAGCCACTGGCGTGTCAGTCTTAATTTTCATCCCTAAAACACTCAGATATCAAAAGAAATCAAACAACAGTATACAAATCCAACACGAACATATGTATAAAATGATAAACCACATTAGAACTTTTTTTCTTTTAAGAAAAAAACAGAATCAAACCCAAATAAATTTTTCCATAGAAAACAAACACCCATGATTTAATACATTTAGAAGACAACACTTCATAATAATAAAAACAACTAAAAAAAAAAAAAAAAAAAAAAAAAAAAAAAAAAACGCAGAGAGACACGCAATGGAACTCTACAGTATACATTATAAACGAAACAGGAACTGATAAGTTTTGATGACTAAAGAAGCATACCCAGATTAAGTTTCTACGGCCTACACAATGAATCCAAATTGCAATCTACCATTAAAGTAAAGCTGCAGTTGAAAAAAAAAAAAAAGAGAGAGACAACAAATACAAACAATAAAGCATAAACAAAAAACAGACCTTTTCGAATCCGAAAAACTGAAACTCTATCAAACTATAAATAACAAAACCGCGAATCGAAACTGATATGAAAAACGCGAGGGAGAAGACCTGGAAGAGCAGGCATGGCGCAGGAAGCGACAGGCTTGGGTGACTTCTCGACCTCAACGAGACACATGCGGCAATTCCCAGCAATAGAGAGCCTGCTGTGGTAGCAAAACCTAGGGATGTCGACGCCGGCGACCTCGCACGCCTGCAGCACCGTCATGCCCTTAGGGATTTTGACCGGGTACCCGTCCACGAACACCTCGATTGCGTCTTCCGGGTTGGTGAAGTGGACCCGGGCCCCGCCCACAGGTGTCCGCGGCGGGAGATCCGGCTCGGGACTGGCATCCGCCGCCGCTGCCGAGGATTCCGGTGACTGGAGCTCTGGCTTGGAGACTATGGTCCGGAGGAGGAATCTGGAGCCTGAAGAAGAATTGAAAGGCCTGATCGCCCTCGAAGCTAATAAACCTAACCCCATTTTCTTTCAATCTCTCTCTCTCTGAGCTGAGACTGAGACTGAGAAACTAAAATGTGTGTGGGGTTGAAATGGAACCGGAGACTCACTTGTGTGTGTCGGGTTTAACCAACCCGTATATTGTGGGTCGGTTAAAAATGGGAGCCAGTTGTCTGTGGGCTTTTATCTAATCGAAGCTAGTGGGCCTGTTTTGTCGAAGGGAAGAGACTCAATACTCGTGATACAACCCCTTATGTGGCAGTTGTTGACACGACACAACATTTACATGTACATGTTTAGATTAAGGTGTATTTACTAATAAAAATAGTAAGGGAATTGAAGGGAATTAGAATTAAGTTATAAATTTCATTACTGTGTTTATTAATTTTTTTAGAATTAAAAATAAAATCAAATTTATACAAAGTTGATTGTAAAAACACCTTTATATGCACAAAATAACTGTACATATACATATGGGAGATATATGAGTATAGCTAATAAATAAATAAATAAGTTTTTTTTTTTTCACAATTTGTTTTTGTCGCAATATAGTTTTTTTTATTTATCAATTTTTTTTTATAATTCACAACCCATATATATATATATATATACAATTTTTCTATTGTTAGTTCGTCATGATATAAAATATATCAAAACGAAAAATGTGAATTATTAGATTTATATACTTTGACTCAAAGTATATGTACTTATCAAAACTTCTCCATAATCTATGGTCTACATTTTTCGTCATGATATATTTTATATCAAGACGAATTAACAGTAGAAAGACTATATATATATATATATACGATCTCGTTCCTATCATGGCATCTTTATATAACTTTATTAGGATATTAAATGTGAGCCACTTATTTATAAAAGTGATTTGACAAGTGCATACATATCAAGTCAAACTATGTAAAACGAGTGGCTCATATTCAATATCCTTATATAATTCTATCAGAACATCCTCATAGAAAAATTTATATATATATAAAAGTATGAAAAAAAAAAAAAAAAAAAGTGATATGCGAAGTGTAAAAAAATGAACTGTGAAAAGTATACATATATATATAGGGACAATCTATAGAACAAAGGTACTTCTATACACTTTTTAAAAAAAATCCAACTCATCAAATCTTGACCCTTGATTTATCCAACTTTAACATTTAATGGTTATGTTTTAAAGTTGTTGTGATTTCCTATGCATCCTAATATTACCTTTTTAGCAGGTCACAAAACCTAATGACCGTTTTTTCTTCACAAAGGTCAATAGTTACCGTTTTTAATTTTCCTCTTTCCCAACGCAATTTTCTTCTCCTTTACAAATCCAACTCTTTTTATTTAAACGTACAGAAACACTTCTTCTCCTTTCCAATTCCGACTCCTCCTTCCTAACGCTACCTTCTTAAATTTTCTGGTTTACAAGCTAAAAAACTCTTGTGAACTTTTCTTTGTTACCAGCTCAAACACTTCAGTCAATTTTTTTTTTCCAAACATCCACTTCAATTGATTATTTATCTTGCTCATTAGTGTTTCGGTATGGTGTTCTGACTTGTCTATTTGCGTTCGTATTGAAATCTCGTCTCCAACTTATTCTTTTTGGCTTTATCAAGTTTGATCTCACAGGTAAACATCCACTTCAGTTGATCATTCGTATTGCTCATCGGTGTTTCGGTATGGTGTTCTAACTCGTCTATTTGCATTCGTATTGAAATTTCGTCTCCAACCTATTCTTTTTTGCTTCATCAAGTTTGATCTCGCATGTATGTCTCATCCATGGCTTTTTTCAGTTATCAAACTTCTATTATAAATGGATGAATTATATAGTATATGGCATAATCAGTAAGCCGAAGAGAAGCTCCATTTCTAAGCTCAATTTTCACAAAGATCTCAGTTTTTATGATAAACCCAAAAAAAAATAATATATGAATACATAAAACTTTATGTATGAATAAACGTTGCACAAAAAAAAAAATTAACGACAATAATTTCCACTCAATTACTAAAATCAATCACAAACGAAAGAAAGAGACATAGTTTATAACAATTTTGAGAGCAAAATTAAAAGGAAAATACTCAACATTCATAACTCATCTTCACTGATTCTCATTGTTATTCAATTAATCATATAAACAAACAATAATCAACTAATCAAATAATCAAGCAAAGCTATACATAAAATATTGAAAAGAAAAATAAAACATAACTCTAACCCAAACCTTGTCACAAGAGAGTGAGTGACCACCTTTTGATCCACGATTTTTAATTTATTCTCTACAGCTCCAAATCTTACGAAATTTGACATGGACAATCTAAACATATAGCACATGCTACAGTAAAATTATCAATTTAATTCATGATCATATGTATTTGAAAATATTCATTCTTTTCTTTATTTTCCCGAATCTGTCCAATAAAAATCAATATTGACTTTTATCCACTCCAAAATTTATAACAATTTTTATATTAATTTATAAATCACGAAATTTTACAGAATAACAGTAGACATAACATTCTATCTACATATAATTTTTCATAATTTTCTAGATAGAAGAACCCACCCAAATAAATTTATGAATTCTGGTCATTTGTCAAAATAAAAGGGTTCCAACATGCATTTGTATATTTTGAAAACACAAAAAAATTAGCATCATGGTCTTTACTTTCATCAATTGAATCGGCTATATAAAAAAATCATCATCTTGGTCTCTACTTTCATCAAGTTAAATATATCAAGAATCATAACCTAGCATATTCTAGAAGTTCAATCATGAAAAAGATAAACAAAGGAAAATAGAAGCAACGAACCCTAGCAACAAGAAAAACTCAAAATCCTAAGGGAGAAGGCTAAAGTTGTTATGACTTTTGATATTTATATCTCTCGCCGTCAAATCTACCAAAATCCATAACCTAAGAAAATCTTTTAAAATCTAGTCTCAATTGAATATACCTTGATTTTTACAGACATTTTTAAAATCCCATCTCAATATACCCGAATTTGGAACAACTCTTTAAAAGTCAATAGAAATCTGAATTGAATACCACTGGATTAATATACTCTTTTAAAGTCTTTAAATGTTCGAATTAAATACACCCAGATTTATAAAGTCTTTATAAAGTCTTTAAATATCCTCGAGAATCCTAATTCAATACACCCCCTTAGTTCGTACACATTTCTAATATTTGTAAAACAACAAAGGTCTTACAACACTAATTTCCTATAAAATCCAAACACATAATTGATACAGCATTTCCCTGTGATTAAAAAAATGAAAAGCGCAATACAACCCTTTTTTTTTTTTTTTTTATGCTACCTCATTCCTCAAAAACTGTATTGAGGTATCAAAATTTATCGGTTTATATACCCGTCAATCACGCTTCAAGGCCTTTGTGATGAAGGTTCTAGTTAGTAGTATGGCAAGATAAGCCAAGATCGTGACAGCGATACCTCCGAGTAAAACAAAGCAGTCGTAAGTAGCATCCTGAATGATGTAAACTCGAAGTCCAATCGTATTCCAATTGCTCTCTGCCCAAACAGGATCCACCAACTCCATGGGATCCGAGGAATTTGCGGGCAGCACCTTCCAGAATCCAGTATCGAACTTCAAACGGGTTGAATATGCTGGAACATACCTGCAATGTTAACTATGTCATTAACTTAGGAAGAATAAATATATTTGTGGGGACTCATAAATGATAGTCTACGTGTGGGAAAACCTTTTCCTGGCATCTCAATTATATAATTACGAGTAATGGACATAATTTGGCAGTCAACAAACTAACTTCATCACATTGAGCCAATAACAAATTACAGGTCTTCAATCACATGCATCCTGATCAAATGTACTTATCATGAAAGCAGTAATACATATTTATGCAATATGTACATGGCAAATATGAACTACCGCGTTGAAGGGATCTTGATTTTGTCAAATCGAATTAAACATCAAACTGAGTTAATCAAATACAACTCATTTCTGCAAACATACAAAATCCACCTATGATGTCCAAAATCATAATTACTTCTCTAGGTATTAATAATCTCATCATGAGATGGTAATGATGCAGTGTAAATTACGTAATGCATGACCCTGCATGCTAGACCACCCAGCAGTGCTTATCTAAAACAAGACAGTAGACATCTAATGACTGTTAAAAGATGACTGAAATGCAAACATAAGTATTCAACCTAGGTTAGGTACCAAGCCTGATCCCTGGTTTCATCAGAATTATATTCTAGTTTCCTGTTTCCCTACAAGCATCAAGGAGATCTTGTAACATTCCATGACTCCATAGCAATGAGGTCATTAGAAACCAATGGTAATAGAGATACTGAGTCAGAAATTTCAAATATAATCCAAACACAACACAACGTAAAACACAAGTAGGGATAGGATAAACTCTGTTCAGCCCAATACCCCACAGTTCCTGTCTTTAACTCAAATTAATCAAGCTCTCTACTTGAGGACTGTATTGACCTTTCTAATTTACTATCTTCCAGCTGGCAGCTTACCTGGTTGTAGAGACAACGCAAACTCCTTTTCCATCTGTTTCTGCTCTGATGCACACTTCACTTTTGTTGCTGCAATCTTGTGAGCAACTAGAGCTAGCATTCTTCTTTGGAATGGCTGTTCTATCAGCCAGAAAATTCCAAACAAACCTGGATATATCATCTACATATTCAGGGTTAGGTTTGGGGGTAGGGTCCCCAAGTAGAACACCAACATAATGGCTTGGACATGCGTTGGTTGGAGAAATATAGTTCTTCACCAGCTCGCAAGACAGACCTGGGTCACAGTCCAACAGACAACCCATAAGTTCCTCAACAAGAGAGACGTTTACTTTTATGGCACCTAGAATAGAGCTGTCTGAATCTTTGTTGTTGCTTGCAAGAATGAAAAGGGAGCGAGCAACAAGAGAAGCGGCTGCCACTATGGAGGAAGAATTTACATTTGCTGCATCAAAAAATATATGAAAGAAATTTTGTGATTCTTACGGCTGTTAAAAATAAAGCATGGAAGAAATAAGAAAAGCACAAAAGAATATAAATCAACTCACACAAATCATCAAGGTGACTATGGTAGAATTTGTTGGTGAAGGCTGTATCAAAATCCTCTAGTACAACCCCAGAAGTCAGTGGGTTCTGTAAAGAATTGAAGAAAGAAAGAAAGTAAAAACAGCTAAGATGTTATGGTTCTTTTACCGGAATCTAGTATTGATGGAAGCAACGACCAAATTTCAATGCTTTAACATCTTATCCTGCTCACAGCTGCTTCACAACTATGGGTATAAGAGACAGTCCTTAACATAGAAGTGCACATTTTAAATTTGGAACATAGAAAACACACAAATCGTTAATCCAAATTCAATGATCCATGTTAAATCAACTACTGGGTAAAAAGTTCTTGGAATTGAATTTATAAGAGTTCCATGAGAAATGACATCAAACATCTTCGTTTACCAAATGAGGAACTCCCCAAGGACATGGAGGGTATTTGAAAAGGATAAATGGACAATTATTAAATTAAAATAAGATGACCAATTTCTCAGCCACTTCAAAACGAGTACACTCTCTCTCACAATCAGATCAGATGAGGCCAATCATTAACATCAGATGAGCCAAATTCATAATAAATGCTCTGGCAATTCTAATGGAGGTAGATGAAGCTTGACTACATCCATGTAAGCAATGCAGTTGACAGTTTCTTTCTCAAAAGGTCAGAGACAATATTCTGGTAAGCATTAATAAATTTTTATTATAGGATTACCAATTTACCATCACCTTCATCATCAAAGCCCTGTCAAGCCAATTTTAGCACAGGCTTTGAAAACTTGGTCCTCACAGGAAGGAATACACTATTACAACAATGGTTTTATCTTCTGAATATGAATGCAACAATTTTATTAATAAACTATAAAAAAAAACTACTAGTCATAACCCAAAACTCAATATTGCTATTCCTGTTTCTGTGATAAAAATCGTTATCTCTGTAGACAAACTATGGCAGAATAACATGTGATTCCCCAAACAAAACTTCAATGCAGTAGACTCGGAGAACAGTCTAAGAAAGATATAAAACTCAGCTTAGTATTAAGGACACAAGAATTGACACAGTATTGAATTTGTTCATGTTGTTTAGCCAATAAATCAAAGGCCATAACATCCAAAAAAGATATGATGCCAAAGTTGAACATCTCCAATGGCCAACAAATCCAACTTAGTTTGTCTAATACATCAAGAGTAAACTATTTTTGTAAGGTTGCTTAAAATTAAAAAGAAAGAAAAGGAGAAACAAAATAGTGAGTCTTTTGTATTAATTTATGTCCTTGTCTGTGCCGATGGTTGAAGCAAATATAAGGAATCAGGAAAACAAATGAAACGAAGAAGGAAATGAAAAAACAGATAACAACTTCTAAGTTCTGTTCAAACCTTTCTCAGAAATGCCATCAAAGACGATGGAGGTATTCCAGGATTTGAAGGATTAGCTGACAAGATCGAAACATTTTCAGATTTCAGGGAATCTTGAGCACGTTTTAAAGCAGCCAATGTGTCATTTGTAGCAGATGAAACCTACATTAAGAACAAATAGGAGTAAGGATATACAAGCCTCGTCATTCAAAAAAGAAACCAAGAAAAAGGGGGAGTGGGGTACCAAGGCTAATCAACAAATTTAGTATTCATGTAAACAATAAAAATAACACAGAAAAAACAGAAATTTGCATCTGTAGAAATTCAAAAAAAAGATTTGGATCATCCCCCATAAAAATCCTAAGAAAACAAGCACAAGAAGAAACAATTATTGATCCTTGAAAAGATATTTTCTCTAGAGCTTTGTCTATTGTATTTGGACCTAATTTGTTTAAGATGTGTGTAAGATCTTAGCAGATGATATTTGCTTTTAAGTTACATGTAACTTAACACCTAGATTGTATCACTGCCCTGATAACTTTATGGATGTCAAATTTTTAAAGAGCTGGCTGCTTAGACACCTTGCCCCATTTCACTTCTCATTTTATCATGGCCACCGACTGCAGATACTTCCCCTAAATGCAGTAATATTAAAACTATCAAGTTTTTTGTTCAAAAAAATATATATATCAAGTTTCCTATTCTTTTCACATTTTCAATCTATTAGCTATGTAGTTGGTAGAAAAACATTGGTCTGAAAAAAATAATTTAAAGGACAGAAATTACAATCTACTGATGCTACCAACTATCATCAGTGTAACTTTATCACCATCTAATAAAATTGCTCTACAATCACCAACAAACTCTGCCACCAGTCCACCACAAAGAAAAGTACTAAAGAAAAGTGCATGGCTGTATAACCACTGCAACACTGCTAAATTTGTCCACATAAGGCACCATAATGTTGTATTGCTTATGCAAACATACAATGTACCCAATTCATCGGCAACGATACAGGTAAGAACAATAAACCAGAAGAATTATCATAACCAAATGCCACATGTTGAAGCAGACTTTGAAGAAAATGCACATAACTGAGCACTATACATCAGCAAATAAATGAGTTCTCACCCCAGCTGCGTGGGTAAAAAAGGTTTTGACTTCTTGATTTAAGCCCTTTCCAACAGATCCAATCTCTATGACCTTTCCAAATAAGCAACAAATAAATGATTAGATCCAAGATATTTTGAATAGCATTGATGAAACTTGACAGTAGGAATATGAATTCACAAATAATACTTGTATTGTTTCTCGTGATCTAACATAAATAATGATTGTATTAAATAAGAGAGAGCGGTATATTTACACTAATTCCCACCGGTGGGAATTAGTGATCCCGCACTAGAAAGTTACTCTCTCTATGGTGGGAATTAGTGATCCCGCACTAGAAAGTTACTCTCTCTCTATATATATAGAGAGAGAGAACAAAGCGATCCAAACAAAAAGTTACAGTCATTCCAAATAGTAATGGTTTTTTTTTTTAATTGGAAAACAAAAAATATCTTTCACTTCTATATCCCGTCTTCATGTAAGAATGAAACGATCTAGAAGTCACAGTTTTATATTCCAAAACAATCAGAACTAAACAAGTCATAATGATCATAAAAAATATATATTAAAAAAAAAAAAAAGGCGTAAGGATCCAAAAGGGAAGAATCACCCTTCAAAAATTCAGAAGCGTATCCAAAATTTAAATTTAAGAAAGAGAAGGGAAATAGCCAATAATTGAATTTTATGACAATTTCAAACGTGTAGTATTATAAGATGGACATTGAAGACCCTATAAATACATTAAATCATGTGGAGAAGGCTAAGAGTGTCTGATTGTGTGTGTGTGTGTGTGAGAGAGAGAGAGAGAGAGAGAGAGAGAGAGAGAGAGCACGGGCATGTCTGCATAACCTAATTAATTTATTAACACGACAGCATTGCAGCCTTGCAAATTATACTGGGAGACTTTCAATTTTATTTAGAAAAGAAGAGTACCGTCTCAATTAACGAGCTATTTAGGCCAGTAACAGCATCTGACAGCAGATCAAGTTCAAGTAAAAATCGCCTGCTTCCAAGGTAACCCCATGCTTCTCCAGTGGGAACTAAAAAAACTAGCTGCAATAAATTTATGGAGTTATCTGGATAAGATATTCTGAAGACCAGCAGCAGAACAAGTCACAAATAGAGTGATGATAAAAAAAAATGAAAACATAGATTCTTCTCACAAACAGCATAACATAAAATAAGAATTTGGTCATAGCATGGTAAGAACCAAACAAATGTGAGGTACAACGTATAAAACATCGAATACTAGTCTCCAACAGACCTGTTTACTAAGGTTAGTCAAACCATCTACACGAGAAAGAGCATCAACCGCTGCCAGCAATGAAATCAGTCCCTAGACATAAAAAGCATAAATCTAATGCATCAAATGCATCAACTTCTGGTAGTATTAGAATTATAAAGAAAGTAGACATTACTATGAAGAGTTAAATGACAAACTTACAGATATTGGGGAATCTGCACCAAGGCTTTTGTCACGGAAAAAAGAAGCAGAATCCATAGATGCCACAGATAGTATAATGGGCTTGGACTGGAATGACGATGAAATATTAATTGGTGGGAGCGATGACCAAACACTGCCCTTCATAATCATGGTACAAAAAATTAAAAATTTATGAGTTGAAACTCTAATCCCTCTTCATGCTAGTCACTTTCAACTTTTACCATATTAAGTACAAGACACCAGAAGAAGTTAGCTAAGTCAAAAAATGCGTTCTGAGTTCTGACCAACTGAAGCTTTATACTTCTTCTGGGATATATATAAATAAATTTCTGTATGTGTGTCTGTGTATAATTAGCAAGACAAGATGATCATAACTGAAGTTAATAACAAAGCATTATGGAAATGAGAACTCCAACTCTCCAAGGAAACCTCACCTGTAACCACCTAATGGAAGGCAGGCCCCTTCTTTTAAACAAGATTCTGAATGAGGACTTCCAGCTTTTGTAGTCTAATCCAAGCAAAAATTCAAAAACTAGTGAATAAATAAATTAACCTCATACTAATTAACATATGGAAGGTTATAGATATATTAATGCAGCAGATTAGATACCTGCATCACCAGTTCAAATTCAGCCACATTAGTGGTATAACCATTCTTTGTTTTCTCATTCTTCATGGCAGCCTGGATGGTAAGTGAGAGTATAAGATCTTTAAACTATATGCAGACTATAATCTAACCCAACTAATAAGTACAAAAAAGAAACAGAAAATCAAACTGATCCATCAAAGATCAATTAATTCAATCGACATGTTAAAAAAAAATAGTAAGAATAGCAAACTCATATGCAAGGATAAAAAAAAATTCAATCGACATGTTTAAAATTACATGACACCCTCAATTTAAAGTCTTACCAAGACAATTATAGCATTTTTTTAAAGTAAACAAAAAAATATATATATTAAGGACAACTCAAGCAATTTTATACGTAAAGTAAACAATGCTTCACATCCAGTAAGAATGTAGACAACATAACTTTTCATTAGTAGAAAACATACTCTTGTTTCTGAAAACATACCATATCTCTGGTAATTTTTCATAACTCAGTAAAAACCCAAACCAAAGCCTGTTTTCTGTGAAAAAGATTTGTTGACTACAAAACCATCATAATAAGTTAAGAACAAGAGTAATTGATGTATTTAAATGATACCAATATAGTACAGTAGTACACTAAATAATTTACCAAATTTATATTAATTTCTACTAGAAATGCACTACCCTGACTCCCTGAGAACCATATTCTCACTTTTATCATAAACAGAATACTCAATACATAGGACTAACAATTGTAATGAATCATAAAGTACTAAAACGAATACTCAATACATAGGACTAACGATTGCAATGCATCATAAAGTAATTTATAAAAGAGAAACCTAAGAAAGTCAAGGGCACACAAACTTTAAACTGAATGAATTAGTTACCTCCTGCAAGGTCAATCTGCTACTCTCAGAAAGTAAGAATACAGGAAAATCATATGCTTTCAACATGATACCAGATCCCTGCAGATGGAATGCTTCAGCTTGTCAAACAGAAAGCGGAAAACAATCTTTTTGTCCAGAATTAAGTTAACTAACAAGTTTCGGTAGAATAATGGAGGATTCAATTTTATCCATCAAAAGCAACATCAATTCTGACCATCACCTAAGTTTATAATTCTATGAATGTAATCTGAATATAAGTCGACAGGAATCATAATCATCTAACCAAAAGTCCACTTAAAAAAAACCATCTATTTTCTCATCAATATTGAACTATAGATTAATTTTTAATAGCATACAATTTGGTTCCATTGATAACTGATGTTACTGTAAGGCGCAAATTCAGCTTGTGGGAACTTTTGAGCTGGAGAGAATCCTACAAGAAAGAAACAGCCACCATTAGCAGCATTTCACTATAATTTCCTTCACCAAACTTGGCTTTGTACAAGAGAAACAAATGGTGAATGAATAAGAAAATTTACCTTTTAACTTATTTCGGGTTCCAGCCCCTGCTTCGACTAAAACACCACCAATGTTATTAGCAAACCTTGAATCATTTGATATTCTGAAACCAGAACAAATGCCTGGTGTGAAAAAAAATTTAAGAGAATATCTTCAAGTCTTCATTGAATAATATTAAAACATACCACATCTTGATAATCGCTAGTATCATCAGCATATAGACAACCAACCATGGAGTAAGTTCTTTTGGGTACATAATGTACTCAACATAGGTGGATACACAAGCTACTACCTATTGATCGAATCCCCTCAAAGACAGATCATTCGATAAGAATGAAATCCGATCATTAATGTTGAGAAATTCCGATCATTTAAAACAAAAGCCAAGCTTAATTATAGCTATACTCACCTTAAAGATGCGCATGGAAAAAGGCTTACTGGGTAATCTAAGAAATCTGCTAAGGCACTTAATAGTTTTTTGCCAATAAAATTATATATTTACTTCAGAATAATTATTCAAATCATTTTAATTTTTGAAAAAACTTGGTCTAAAATTGAAAAATCAGTTTCCTTTCTGTGTTTTTATTCCCTAAGTTGTCATTTTGGTCTAAACTTTGTAAACCAGTTTCATTTTTTCTGAAACTAATAACTGAAACCAGGTTTGACTAAGCCATTGCATATCCAACATATGAAGTGGGAAGAACTTTTTTGATAGGATACAAAAATTGTATTAATAAAGTATGAATTGAAAAGGTCAACTACTCAAACAAGATAAGTAGATAACCAAGCTTGGGAGCATAAACAAATTAGTCTCAAATAAATTTTAAGTTCAGGCAAAGCTCAAATATTGTTCTGGCACAGCAAAGCACAGCCTGACAAACCTATAACTCAGCTCCTCTTCAAGTTTTGCCCATATATAAATTTATTTTTTTAACAAGAAAAGAAATCCAATAAATTGAAAACTGTGAAATCTAGTTTCTTTTCAAACATACATCCTTGGTTCACCGTAAATTGTTACAAACCTCTAATTGAATTAGTGAGTTAATCCTATACCTTATCTTAAAATACATAAATGTATATATTTATGAAAGTATTATTATATACCTGACATAAACCCATATAAGAACCATTAAAAATAAATTTTGGTGTTAACCTGTATTTACTATATAATTCATACGATTCCATACTTTAATTTTCTAAATTGCCAGCAATATTTAGTGATAAAAATCATTTCAATAGCAAAACCGAGAGGTACACCAGCCATTTTGGTATTCTAATTTTGAACTTCCAAGCCAGTCACCTTTATACCCTTTTGAACAAAAACTAAGAATTTCCTTTCATACCTTAAAACTAGATAAATGAGCTTTGGTGCTTCTATTTCCTATAATATGAAAGAGTCTTCTACTAAAAGCAGTGCTCTAAAATTCGCCCTAGGCAAGGGGTAATCAGCGAGCCTAGGTGGCAAGGCCCACTGACGCAACGGGGGATGGCGAAAATAAGAATGATCACTTCATCGAACCCTGAGGCACATTCAGACGAACCTTGACGTAGCTACTGGTAGCTACCCAAGCATGGACCGCCATGTAGGGGCCATCATTCCCTAATCTTCGTTAGAAAATGGTGCTCTCAAATCCTCAAAGAGCATGTCGAATCCACGACAGATAAATGTTCCAAAGGAATGATTTTATTCAATAATTGGAAATAACAAGACTATTTATAATAAACTAATCCTAAAACGACTCGAATACGACAGTCCTAAAAGACTAAAACAGGAAAAGATCAAAACTAATCAGAATCTTCTAAGATTCACGACTCCTAACTTAACGGTAAAACAAAGATCAAATCTTACCCAAAAGGTAAGTTTGACTTATTTCCAAAACCTAAATTTAACTCCTAATCAAACTAAAATAAATAAACTTGCTAAACAAGAAACAAAGACCCAAATTAATAAAATAAGAAAACACCCAAAACTGTCTAAATCTAAAGTTGGGCGCAGTTTGAGCCGCAGGACACTAGCGGCGGTTTGGGCCGCGGTTGACTCCAGTAACTCTTTGGAATTGGACGCGGCTTGTGTCGCTAGACACGCCGAACACATCGACAACGGTTTGGACTGCAGTTCCTCTGCCAGCTCTCTTCCTTGTCCTACATCACCCACCTAGGCGCCCTAGGCGACAATTACCGCTTAGGTTTTTAAAAAAAATAAAATAAAATAAAATTTAACGTCAAAACGATGTCGTTTTGGGATTCATTTTAAAAACCCCAAAACTCTTCTTCTTCTCTGTTGTTCTCTTGACGGCTCAGAAGTCCACTCCACCAGCCAGGCACCAGCAGCTCATCATCGTCATCCGTCAAGGAATTACCTAGGTGCAGGCCTGCTCAGCGCCTAGCACTTTTTAGAACTCTGACTAAAAGCCTCTTTGCATTGAAGATAACAATTCTGGGCAGTAAAGTGGTTGAATTTGGTGTAGATCCATTAAGAGTGAAATCTAATCATTAATGTTGAGATTCAAATTCAATACTATATCCAACTGACTTTAGATATTTCTAACCTAAATAATGTTGTTCCTCGATCAAAATATGTGAATCATAAAATACATCTAATTGCAAAGGGCTTACAAATTTTCTTTCATTGACATATACAGACATCCTCTATATACCAAAGTTTATTTTTATACTGAAATCCTTTCAGAGTTTCAGGGTTTAGGGACTGTTTATAAATTCATTAGATGTTGTAATTCATACTTTACCTACCAAGTCATTTATCAAGGAATGCATAATGAATGCAAATATTGTATTTACCAATGACAAAAATAATAATCATAAGTCACTAACAAAAACTATTCCATGATAAAATAACAGAAAGCATGTATAATATAAACAAGGCAAGATAAGAAAATAAGAATATACAAGTTCAAAAATGAAGAAATGCATGCCTAGTGAAGAAATCTTGAACTTCATCTATTGACACCAAAACAGCAGATTTTTGAACCAGCTCTTTAGCACTCTTGAATCTTATAATCGGAGCCACAACCTTCTCTCGTCCAGGATCTGAAAACATATTTTAAAAGAGAACCATAATGCACCACATATTCGACATAACTTGAATATTAAGGTTCGTAAAAAAATGAGAATTTGGGAGAAGAAGAGAAGCAGTTATTGAACCCTTAATTCTCGGTTGGAAAGATAAGTGATAAATCAAATAAACAGAAAGTTCAATATTTTCTTTACTTCGACTAAAATTCAGTCACCTGGATATAAACTCATTTGAATCCTTTATATTTTCTTTACTTTTGAACCTTGAACATGTAAAAAGAACCCTCAGAAAAAATTCCCTAAAACAAGCTTAAAAGAACCTCAACAACTTGGTCCGACTTCAAAAAAAATACTCTCCAAACCAATCTTCAACATATATCAAAAGACGAAAATGTGAAATAAAGTTTTGATTAATAAATATATTTTTAATCACTTCTTTATCTTCTTAAATCTCCAAATAGTATTTCCAGACATTGCCATTTTGTTACAAGAATAAACAATCAAAACGACAGCATCTTACTAACCTACCAATCTTCAACGTGTATATAATATATATATATATATATATATATAAAAACTAAATGTGAAACAAAGTTTTGATAAAAAAAATACTTTTTTTCTGCTTACTATTTCCGCATTTGCATCAACACACTAAAAAACATTGCCATTTCATTACAATAATATGTAATGAAGAAGACAGTATCTTACTCAAACAACCAACAAATCTTCAACGTATATCAAATGCATAAATGTGAAACAAAGTTTCAAAAATAAATACTTCTTTTCGCGTCTATATCTTCTTAAATCTCAAAACAGCGTTTGCACTTGCATTCTAAAATATCACAATCTTCATTTCGTTACAAGAACAAATAATGAAGACAGTATAAATTCTTACTCGAACAACCAATCTTTCCGGAGAGATTGAGGAGCCGTACGCAAGGATAGCCGTCGATGACCATGTACATTGAATCTCGAAGATCGGGAATCGACTCCATCGACCTCAACTCATCTGAAAGGTTGTTTCCAAACAATCGCATAAAATCAAACCACGAAACTCGTTAAAACATAGCACAAACAACAACAAAGCAGAAGCAAGCACAGAAATCAAATCAAAGAATCGTTTAAAGTGAAAAGACAACTGACCGGAGGAAGAGTAGCAAGGGTGAAAAGTGAAGAGCAGAAGAAGATAGAAGAGAATCTTCGTGGCCATGGTTGCGAGTCTTCGATATCAGTCGCGATTATCTGTTGAAGCTCGAAACCCTAAGTCATGGTCGATGAATTGCGCGCGGTTTTGTTTTTTCAGAGGTTTTGCTCTTTAGCAATCTGTGTTGTGACTTGTGAGACTGAGAATTTTACCCAACTGATTCATTTTTTTTTTTCATGTTGATTGAAGACATGGAAAATGACCCGACCCGATTATTGCTATCTTATTTCCAAAATCAATTTTAAATTTCAATTGAAATGATCCACAATATTAAAAGACTATAGAGAAAAATCATTCGGGTTCGTCGGAGTTTAATGGATTTATTTTAAATGATAGGATTTTTGTTGAGTCTAAAAATTTCTTAAATTTTGTAAGAATTCTGTATAGAATTTGTTGCTTTTACATAGTGTTATATGGAATTGAATTGATTTTTAATGATTTGTTTTGAAAAAATTAATATTTGATTATTTATTATATAATCAGTTTAATGAAATTTTGATATTAAAAAATAAATAATTAACCTATTAAATTCTAATTATCAAGATCAATTGTTTGATAAAAAAAAATTTAATTTTAATACATTTCAATCCTTCATATTGAAAGATAAAATTCTCAAATTTCAAACTCCAAAATATAACTACTTTGAAATGATGTGGCATTATAAAAGTAAGAAAGCAATTATTTAATTTGTCATTACTCATTCTCCTTCATTGTTATTGTTGACGTTCTGCATAGAATCTCCAGTGTACCCGGTCGGCACATATACCCAGCCTTATCCGAGCCAGAAATCCTAGGTACCCAATCGGAACTCAGTTTTTTAATTTTTTTTTTTTAATAAAACAGTCAAATAAAATAAATAAATAACCCTAAACCCTAAAAAACTTTTCAAAATACCATTTCCCCATCCTCTCTCTTTGCCAAATCTCCCACATTAAACCCCTCTTCCACTGAGTACTGACGACCCTAATTTTTTTTTTTTTTTTTTTTTACATTTTTTTTACTTATTTCAGAAAAAGAAAAAGAAGAAACAAATAAAATATAAAACCTTTCTTTACCATTATTCCAAAAAAAATTACTCACAAAATTCTCAAATCTCTACCAAGACGTTAACACTATTTGAACTAGGGGTGTCCAGGATCCGATCCAATCCAATCCAATACGATCCATTGGATCGGATCCAATCCATTAAGTTGGATCGGATCTAGAGAGGTGATTGAATCGGATTGGATCCTAAATTATAAAATCCATTGGGTCGGATCGGATTTCTGTTTGGAAATCCTCCAATCCGCCTGAAATATTAGGCATTATTTTTATATTGGATAATTTATTTTATGTACTACTTTTTAATGTGAAGGCCCAACAAAAATACAATTTCTAATATTACTATTTTGGTTTTTCTTTTTCAATTTCTCTATAGCCAACAATTCACCATCTTCTTTTCTTATATTCTTCTTCATCAACATCACAGCTTATTAACTTTACATTTGGAGCTCATGTATAATGTTTATAAACTTTTTGAATTATATAAAGTTTACAAGTTATGTCATGTATTTTTTTAATATTAATTTTATTTGAATTAATTAGTAATGTTTGAATAATTTATTTGATTTTATTTATTTCAGATTATAACTTTTATATATTACGAATGACTTTATATTAATTCGATTAATCAGATCATATTGGATCGGATCGGATCTTGATCCCGCTATAAACTTGGATCGGATCGGATTGCAATTTCTTCGATCCAAACGAATCAGATCGGATCTTGGATTATGGCAAATCCATTAGATCCGATCCGCCGCACACCCCTAATTTGAACTAAAATATTTGTGAATCATTATGTTTTCTTTCATCATTGTTTTTCTTCAATCACATTCTCACCATATGATATAAATAGTAGTGGAGTTAAAAATGTTTGGATATTATCATGTGTTTTTGATTAAAAAAAAAATAAAAGAAAAGAAAATGAGAATTTGAAAGAAAATAAATAAAAAGAAAGCTGTGAGAGAAGACTTTTATGGAGATTCAAATAGCAGTGGAGTTTTTCTTTTTTTTTTTTTTTTTTTTTTTTGTAGTATTTTTAAAAATATTTATTTCTTACCATTTATAAATAAATTAACAGTGAATTTCATATATTTAAAAAAAAAAATTCTATTGAATTGAATGTAATAATTAATGTTTTTAATTTGTTACCATTAATATTTTATTGAAACTATTATTTTTTTTTTTTTGGCATGTTATCAATAATATACTATTATTTATATGTTTTTAAAATTTACCATTAATTCCTTTAAAAACACCAATTTTTCTCTCATGAGCATATATATACACTAATACACATCACCATATTTTTACCATGTGTATTATTATGATTGAAGTTATGTTGCTGACATGGCAAAAGTGTAGTAATGTGTATTATGTTAGCGAACAAGTCACTACGCAGAAGAGTTGCCGGATAGAACACAAACAACCACAATAATAAAGAAAGATAAGTAATCAAATCCAATCATACACTACATAAGAATTTTAGGTGGAAACTCAAATCAGAGAAAAAACCACGGCCATCAAGACGACAAGAAAAAGTTCAAATATGTAGTAAATTGTTATAACCACACACTCATGATTCTTTCTCTAAATAATACCCTAAACCCGATTACACCCAATGCTCACTTTGAGGTCTCTCTAATATTTGCTATTTTGCTCAACACATAATAACCCAACTATTATGGTCTATTTATATGAATTACATGGAGTTTAAGATAAAAGGAAATCCTATTTCTATATGTATAAGAATTACTTGTTTCACATAAATATTATATCTTTTTATGACAAGTCTTTTTGTAAGGAAAAATCATTTTCCTTCAAGCACAAGACTTTCCTGTTCTCCATGAAGACAAACTCTTTTTTTCCTTTTCCAATAAGCAGAAAAACTTCCAAAAAAAAAAACATTTCCTATGTTCACACAACATTCCTGATCTGGGTAAATCCGCTATTATAAAGAGAAAAGGCGAAAGGGCGGAGATTTAAATCCAGACTTTTTCAATGTCCTGTGTAAAATCACAAAGAGAAAATAGAAGTGAGAAACGAAAAATAACAGAGCAATGCTGCATCAGACTACTTGTCTTATTGTAGTTGGATCTCCAAGTTTTTGGAATGCTCCAAATTCCACTTAAGCATCCAAATCTGGGTCAATACCAGCAAAAACATTTCTGAATTCAAAGTAGCACGATCTAATTCAAAATTTTCACCCAATTGGGCATGTCTAGCATATTTTTTCATAGTTGCAGGATCACTATAACTCACTATGTTTAGTTCGTGGTTTGCAACCCGCGTCATACACTACAGAAGATCTCTAGAGTCCACCACTCAGAATACCGCAGTTGGTGCCTTTTGCCTATGACGTGGTCTACACTGTGTGATCTCAATGGAATGTGAAGCGGTTCGTACCGCTCTCTGTGCACTTTTGTCCATACCACAATTCCTTTCGGAATTCGATTCTTTCCGAAATTCAATTCTTTAGTTCTTCTTCGGTCTTCAAGCCTCCCTCAAACACTATCTCCTACTTCCAAACGATTCTCACGTCTCTAAAAAGTTTCTACATTGGTTGAATCCCGTTTGGTAATCGTTGGGAATACGAGCCATATGCAATAATCCTCCCTTATAGTGAGAATTCTCAAAACTTGTCCATAACTACGACTCTCATCACCGAGAATCAACATACCCACCATTTAGGAACACCTATACTAAGACTTCACTGGCACATGTCGAAATTACCTTATTGAAATTGTGGTGCAACTCCTCATATTAGGTTCCTAGAGAGTTCGTTCAGCCATCGACATATTTGTCCAACACATACCTTGCATCACCTTCTAACCAATGCTCATGTACAATTGTGGACCCGCTTTCAGCAATACATCCTTAGTTATGGCAACTAGTGGTGATGCCATGAAGATGTTTTATGCCATTTTAGAGGGCATCGTTCTAGTCGTCATACTTAAGAGAGGCGATTGCCAGATCATTCTCTTTAAAGCCCTTAGCTGCACTTGTCTTCTTATTTTGACAATCCTTCTTTACATGTTCAGACTGTCTACATCCCTAACAAGTGACTTTCCATTTAGAGTTCCCATTTCATTCCTTATAGATTAGTTTTTTAGCTACATCTCCAAAACATAAGGTTGAACTCTAATGCATCAAGATTGGCTTCATGTGCGCATAGGACGATAGAAGGGACCAGATGAGTTTTGTACCTTTTTCTTCCTTATTGATTTTAACTCCAATCAACTCTAATTTGGAAACTATTCCATTGAGCACTCCTAGATGATCGAAAATTTTCGTACCTTCAAACATCTACAGCGTGTGAAACTGTTTATTCAGGTTAAACCGGTTGTAGACACTATTCACTCGATACAATTCTTTAAGCCACTCCCAAATTTTTTTCATTGAATATGTTCTATAAATATTTGCAAGAACGTTCTTGGCTAGGCACAATCGTATTGTGCTCGCAGCCCTTTCATCCAAGTCCTCACAAGCATCATGGCTCATCATAGGTTTTCCAGAACTAGTACCAGCCGTTTCTTTATCAGAGTCTCTAGAGCCATCAGAGTTTGTAGGGGTTGACTTGCTCTTCAACGCCTTGTGTAAACCGTATTAGATTAATAGATCTTTGACTTGAACTTGCCACAAGCCAAAGTTAATCTTTCCGTTGAATTTCTCAATCTCGAATCTTATCATCTTTGACATAATAGTTTGTTAATACCACTATCAAGCAACCGTGGCTCTAATACCAATTGTTAGCGAACAAGTTACTATGCACGCGGAAGCGTTGCTGGATAAAACACAAACAAACACAATAATAAAGAAAGATAAGATGAAGAAAAGTAATCAAATCCAATCACACATAACATAATAATTTTACGTGGAAACTCAAATCAGAGAAAAAACCACGGTCGTCAGGCGAAAAGGTGGAGATTTAAATCCAGACTTTTTCAATATCCTATGTAAAATCACAAAGAGAAAATATAAGTGATAAGTGAAAAATAACAGAGCAATGCTGCATCAGACTACTTGTTTTCTTGTAGTTGGATCTCCAAGTTTTGGAATGCTCCAAATTCCACTTTAGCATCCAAATCTGGGTCAATGCCAGCAAAAACATCTCTGAATAAGGTTCTAGCACCATGCACATTTAGTTCTAGCACCATGCCAAATATGCCCGAAGAAGAAGAGTGGAGAAAATGAAGCATATCCAAAAGTAAACCAACCTCTTAGACTGCCACGAAAAACACCATCATATTTCAAAAGTAGCACGATCTAATTTAAAATTTTCACCCAATTGGGCATGTCTAGCACATTTTTTCACAGATCACTATAACTCACTCCGTTTAGTTCACGGTTTGCAACTCGCGCCCTATACCATGGAAGATCTCTAGAGTCCACCGCTCAGAATACCGCAGTTAGTGCCTTTTGCCTATGCCGCGGTCTAAACCTCATCATCTCACTGGAATGTGTTGTGATTCGTACCGCTGTCTGTGCACTTTTGTCCGTACCACAGTCAACGCTGCGATTCCTTTAGAAATTCGATTCTTCAGTTCTTCTTCGGTCTTCAAGCCTCCCTCAAACACGATCTCCTACTTCCAAATGATTCTTACGTCTTTAGGAAGTTTCCACACTAGTTTAATCCCGTTTGGTAATCATTGGGAATACGAGCCATATGCAACATATTAGTATGCTCAAGATATGTTCACTGTTGTGTGTTCACTAGAGAAAAATTGTAAAAACACATATTACCACTAATTTGATATTTTAATTTATTTCTAAAAATATTTATTATCATCTATAAATTGAAAAACATTTATTTTCGAAAATAATTATAGTGTATTGAATGCCTATTTATTACTTCTAAAAAAACCTTAAAACAAAACGAAACAAAAACGTCAAACATAATCATAGAAAGAAATAAAATTCTTGAGAAATATTATTGACAATCCATTAATTATTTGTTTACGCTACATTTTAATTTTTTTTATTAATGACAATTTTAACTTGAATTACAATTACTAAATAAGATAAAAAAAATAAAAAAAATAAAAAGTTCTAGAAACACTTCAAACAATTTTTGTAGAAAACACGTTTGTTTTCCATCTTTAGTGTTTTTTTTTTCCTGTTTTTCAAACCTTAAAATATCTTCTTATTCTTTTCAAAATAATTTTTTATCACAGACCATCAAACCCTCAATCATTATCATCACCGGTATATATATATATATAAGTTTTCCTATTATCGGGTTCAAACAAATTTGAAATCAGTTATTTTTTCTTCCCAAATACCACCCACGTTCAATCATCACCATCACTAGCAAATATATATATATATATATATATCTTTTTTTCCAGAAAAATATATTTAAAATTATTTTTTTTACTTAATAGAATTTTTTTTACTAATTAAAATCCAAAAGAGAAAAACAAATATTGGTTTTCAATTTTCACAGACTGATTTTCAAAACAGTTTTCTTATTGTTTTGATCTCCTCACTTTTGTTCAGTTATATTCTCTATTTTATTTTTATTTGATTACTTCACATCTCTTTTCCATTTCCCGTTTCAAAATTTTTCAAGAGAAGTATTTAAAACGGGTAATATTAAAATAAAATGGAGTGTTTTTATAAATTAAAATATATATATTTTAATGGAGTGTTTTAGAATAAGAGTGTCAAAAGATAAAAAAGATAATTTTGGAAAAAAAATGAAGCGTCTTTAGAATTTTTTTTTAATATTTAAATTTTTAGAATTAAGTGTCTTAGAAATGAAGTGTAAAAAGAAAAACATTGGACTGTAAAGAGAAACTCTCAAAATTCTTT
The DNA here is from genome assembly GCA_035582765.1 of Acer negundo. Classification (NCBI taxonomy): domain Eukaryota; kingdom Viridiplantae; phylum Streptophyta; class Magnoliopsida; order Sapindales; family Sapindaceae; genus Acer; species Acer negundo. The sequence continues at coordinate 21,294,577 of CM069241.1, read as the reverse complement.
AAAGCAAATCTGGGTATATTCCCTAAAAAAAGACCAATCATAGAGAAGTTAAGGGGATAAGCGGTTTTAAAATTTTGATATAAAATTGTAAAAATAAAAAATAATAATAAAAAGAACCTAGGTAAAATGCAGGTATGGATACCCGAATACCCGGTCGGGTACCCGAATTGTAAAATTCAGGTTTTTCCCCAGATGGATACCCAAACTGTCAAAACCCGAGTACCCAGTCGGGTTTGGGTATACCAAGGTACCTATACCCGAACCCGGACCGGGTTTTTGTCATCCCTAATCTCCACTTATATTTGTAGCTATACTAGCTCTCCATTAGTTAGCACACTATCGTTGTCGCTCTTGTATTTTGAAAAATTGGTTCCAAATCCTCTTCATTAAATCGTGGTGATGAAGATTCATTATCTGGTTCAACAGGAAATACATTATACCGACATTCCTTACAAAGAAAATTGTGTAGTCCTGCACAAGCTAACATGTACTAATTTTGTTTGTGTCCTATATGAGAAGTGAGGACTTGAAAATTGTGAATCTTAATTTAAATATACCAAATATAATTTCAATAACATTCATTAATGTGAATTGTTAGATAAATTTTTTTATGTTAATTTCAATACATTTCAATCAACATAGCGAAAGATAAAATGTCCAAAAACTTTTTAAAAGTCAAATCCATCAAAATTTATGGGGCAGGGCAATTTTGTTATGGGACTTTATACTTATAAATCTCATTTTAAAATCAATCAAAATTCATCGCTTAAACAAAATTTGCAAAGTTAATGACTTACAAAAATTCAACCAAATTAATTAAGAGTGACGATATTTGCACCATTGAATAATTGGATGTGCATATGTGTATGTATGTGTGCCCTATTAAAAATTTTAAAAAATATTATAACTTATAAACACACCCCAATTATATCCCAAATATATCCTTTAAAGCTTAAAACAACAATAATATTACTTTGTCTAAATTTGGTGTCCAAATCGGGTGCTCAAATGATGTGACAACACTACAGTCCATTCATTTAAAGTGGATTAGATTTGTATGATTTAAATGAATGGGTTGTAGTGTTGCCACATCATTTAGGCACCATTTGGACACCAAATTTGGACAAAGTAGCATTACTCTTAAATCAATATTATAACTTAATCGGTTATAAAATAATTAAATTGAAAAATTAAATTAAAAAAAAAAAAACAAGATGGAAGAGTAACGCCTCCTTTGTCTCCTCCCGATCCCAGTTTTTCTTTTTTCTTTTTTTCTTTCAGGTATTATTAGTCTTAGCTTCTTAGAGCATCTACAATGGGCTCCCTAAACCCCCCTCATTAGCTAAAATAGCTAGTGATGATAGTTTTAGAGCACTCCAAGGGGCTCCTTATTTTAAAGAACCACCAAGAGGCTATTTGATCAAGCCAAAATTGATATGATTTTGGCCCTCATTCCCGTCTCTTTATACTTGATTCTCGGGCGTTTCCCCGTATTTAATGTTGTTAAATCAAGTGTTTCAGATTTACTTAGGCCTCAAGGGTATTTGTGAAGAAGGTGTGGACTTTGGTGCAAAAAGGATCACAACTTAACAAAACAGGGCATTATCTCCACTTTGGCCAGATGTTGTCGCCACTGGCGACATAAAGGGACAAATGGCGACAGAGACCTGTTTTCAACATAAATCAATCAGGTTTTGTCGCCACTTCATGTCGCCATGGCGACACTAAGAGCAAAGTGGCAACAATGAATTTTCTTTCATTGTCGCCACTTCCATATTGGCGAAAAGGATGAAAAAAGTGGCGACATGTGAATCTCAGAATGTGTAACCGTTTGTCGCCAATATGTCGCCATAGTCACACAAGTAGTGACATCTTTCCACATCGGATTTTCAAGCAGTTATCAGTACAATTCCGAGTGTGACTATATATATTCTTCTTTTCAAACTTGAAGAAGGATCCAAGCATTTAGAAAGCACGAATTTACAGAGCATTAGACTTAGTTTCTCCTCCATACATCACTCTCTCAACTTCCCCCATTCTCTAAACTTATACTACATTTTCCATCAAAAACCTCAACATTAATGTCTTGATTACTTCACCCAACCATTCCGATCTTTCTATTCTCTACATTTCAATATCTTTGTCACTCACCATTAGACACCCGTATATCTAGACACATCCTCTTCTACCATTCTTGACACTAGGGGCAACAAGGGAAAGGAAGGAGCAAGCACTAAAGAAGGATGCCAAATGGTGATTTCCTTAACTATTACTTCATATTCATTTGATTGTAACTATGTGTAACTAAACCTCTAATCTAGGGGATAAATGTGAGAAACATTTGTTGTGGGTTTCTGCTTAAGCTATGTGTAATTAAATCTTTATTTGCTTTCTATTAACTTAATATTGAGATTCTATACATTATGTGATTTACATTGTATATCACTAGTAGATCATATTATTGTGTGGGATAATTTGTTATGAAACCAATCTTGGATTGACACTCTTGATTGGGTAAGGAACTTAGTGAATATGATAGATTAGTGGTGGGTATATCAACCCCACTAATCTAAACACTTGATTTGTACTAAATTAATCCCACCTTGACCCCCTTTCCTTAATCTGTTAGGCATTGAGGTGGGAAGATGTTTAAAGTTCATAAAAATGACCTAAACACACTATAGGAAACAAATGGTTAGCATCTAAGAGATTTGGTCATTAATGAAGATTTGAAGAGCATTACCTATATCACTTGTAACTCCATCAATTCCCTGGCATCTACTTTATTTGTTTACATCATCTCTCTTATCAAGATTGTTGAGTTTTCTATTTTCCTTATCATTTTTGTATGTTTATCTTAATTGCATGTTTGGTGGTTTATCAAACCACACAATTATCCATTCATTATGATTTATTTTATTGCTATATAAATTAGTTAATCAATCTAACATATTACTCAATTTCCTTATGGAACGAATCTTGCTTACCACTTGCTAAAAATTAACATCTTAAAGGATTTTGAAGTGGCTAAAACATGGTTTTCAAAAGAACATAAAAGGGTATTTTGCTGAGCACACAAACGACCTCATCACTCTCCAAATGTATGGAGCCATTTCAAGTTCCCTATCTTCTCTCTCTTATTTTCTTTAATATTTTTAAGTTGATTGATCTTCTCTCTCTTATTTTTAGAATTTAAAACAAAATAAATTTATTTATATTTTAAATTAAAAAAATATTAAAATTTTAATGACTAACTATAATAGAGAGGATGGTTTGAGTGAATTGCTAGATAAAATATCTAAAATTTAGCTAAAATATAGAGAACATGATTGAAGATGCTCTTATGTATTATCTTTTATATAATGAGTACTTAGAAATATAAACCCTTTATATTCCACAGACTCCTCCCTCCACCTTTTCTTTTTTCTCTTTTTTACTTTTTATTTTAGTTTTAAAAAAATAAAAATCAATATTTAAGTTTTGGTTAATAAATTATTTATGTTTTAATAAAAGATACTATCATTTTATTTTTAACTAATTATAATATTCGTTAAAATATTCAAAATATTAAATATTGCATCAATTTGATTTACAAGGTATATTTATATAAGACAAGATGAAGTTAGTGTTAGGATTATGCTCAATAGCAAGAGTGTAATGTTGTAACTAACAATCTTTTTCATATTAATAAAGTGATTTCTGGTTTAACAAATCGTATAGCATTTATAGTTTGTATTATAATTGTCAAAGTAAATAATCATAAGGTCTAAAGACTATGGGAAAAGAAGAATTGTTCGTACATCTGGATATGTATGTGGTAGACACAATTCTTTAGTTAGTCTTGAATATTGTTCACAACTTAAGTTAAAGGTTGGGCACCTTTATCTTGTTAAAGTTGTAGAATTCTTTTGCTAGCATTTGAGTGGGATCAAATGAGATATGATGAGTCTAAAATCATCGGAGTGTCTTCGAGCAAAAGGATCTAGTGCACTGGGTGCATTGAACTGGATCACAATGAAAAGCTTTATCTAGAACCGTCAATAGATAATAGTCTTTTCATTATCAGGACAATCGGAGAGTCTATCTTAATCCTGAGATAAATGATGGACTTATGGTTGCAAGTGATATCATTTGAGTTATCAATGAGTACGATTATATCGCATAGTCTATCCTCGATAGTTTGGTGATATTCATTTGTTAATCGATAGAGGACTTCATTTATAGATATGGACATCGTGGCTCCATTTAATTAAATGAGAGTATAATATCATCATATGGATGTTTTGAGGTAATTGGATATTAAATCTCAACGTTGAGTTTTCAATAGTGTCTATTGAAAACATGGCTTCTGGACAAGTCAAAATATCCAAGTTCAAAACGTGGTCATATGAGTAAATATGGTAACTTGGAGAGTTATAGGCGGTCTATGAACTCTTGGCGATTACTGATATTAATCACGAGGATACACTATCTCCAATATGATTGTCTAGGGTATGAATGAGGAGCATCTTCCTTTTCTATCTTTATTTAAGAGTTCAGTTTTAGCTCTTTAGTGGAATGAGTTAAAATTAATGGATCGGACCTAAGTGAATCATTTGTTGATTGTGATTAGGTTATGTCTATTGAAGCTTAAATTTAGATGGCCCGCCAAGATCCCCAATCCACACGGACTTGCATGGATCACTTGATATATTCTACCGGACCAATTTAAGGGTCCATCTAGAATTGCATTTAATATATTAAGAATATAATTTGCACATTATTTAAGTAATGGGCTGCTCAATTATATTAATATATTAATGAAAGACATGTGGGCTTGTTTCTTTTAGTAAGAATGGGTCTGGTTCACATGTGGGCTTTTTTATTTAAAGTCCAATGGATTAAATGAAATAGGAAAATAATATTAGGCCCATCTTATATATAAGTGGGGCGGCTAGGTTAAGGTTTTGACCTAAAAATATTATTTTGTTTCATTTGTTTTAATTAAATAAGAATTAATTGATTTATTGATTAATTGTTTAATTAAAGAAACAAATCTTTCCTAAAAGTAAAAGACTTGTTTGATAAGTAAATAAATAAATTAGTATTATTTATTTAATCAAATAAGGAGTCTTTTTTTTTAGTCAAATAAAAGAATAAAAATAAAAGAGTTGGATTAGGGTTTGAAGTCTATAAAGTTAAAAAGAATTAGGGTTGAATTTCAGTCACCCTATATAAGTGACATGATGAAATTCGGCCAACCCTAATTAGATACTACATAGAATTCGGCAACCCTAAAGGAAAAAGAAGAAAAATTCGGCCAACCTATATATATGTTCTTATAGGGTTCGGCCACATCAATTAATTGGTGCTTGAGTTTTTATTTTCTTTCTTCTTCTTCTTAATTCTAAGAGAGTTTTTATTCTAGAGAGACAAAAAGGAGTGAAAAATTATTCTTTGATAGTATACAATTGCTTAAACATCAATAAGCTTGTGTATACGATATCGATCTAGGTTCACGCGAGTTTCGATCATAAGATTGTGAACTCAAAAGTGACCGGAATAATTTTGACATTCTTTTGATTGTTTTGTGACTAACAAAGAAAAGAAAGTATTTGTTTGGTCCATTCACAGGTTTGCAATTCAAAGGAAAGGGAGACCACGCTCCTAGGTGATCCACGTTCGTGCTCGGATTGAAGGTCTTGCGGATTACCATCGACGTAAGTCAATCGGATCACGCGACAAGAGGTAATTTACTTTTGTTGATATATATGCATGTTTATTGATTAAAAGGGTTTAAGGTTCATAAAGGAAAAATTTTAAAAGTCACTAAATTGTCTTTAGTATCGCTTCCGCTGCGTGTAACACTTTTATTGTTTATTTTTCCCTACAATTGGTATCAGAGCCTAGGTTAAACCCTTTTAATTAATTAACGTATATATACGTGGATCTACTTCTTTTTATTGTGATTATGCATGTTTAGAAAGAGATGGCACTCTAGGTATTCAAATATATAATTACATGTGATGTATGGATTTATATATATTTTATGTGGTTTGTTATTGCTCGATTTTGGCCCTAGATTTTCAATGTAATTTTTGTTTCGGAGTTGTAACAAGAAGGGTGGTCTATTATCGCCATAATTCCTTCTTGGTAGATTGCTAGGTTTTATTTTTTTTTATATATATGTGCAGTATTTTTTTTAGGGTTACTGCAGTTTTTTTTTTATTTATTTTTAATATGTGCAGTTTTTGGTTTGTAAAAATACTGCAGTAAATAAAAAAAAAAAAAAAATTAATACTGCAGTATTTATTATATATATACTGCCGTAATATATTTAGGTCTTGGAGATTCGAAGACACGAAGCAAAATGAAGCAACCGGAACCAAGTACGAGCACCGTGCGCACCCTAGGAGTGGATTGGGCTGCGCATGACAAGCCCAAACTTTGGTGGGCTGCGCATGGCAGCCTTGTGTGGCCTTATGGGCTGCGCAAGGCAGCCCCTTTGTGGGGTTGTGGGCTGCGCACGCCCATGGGAGAAGGCCGAAGGATGAGCGTATGGTTGATGGGCCACCTGAAGATCTTGTATTCCTGACAAATTGTAATTTACTTGTTTTTCTAGGATGGGCCAAAATTGTTGCTATTTAATTTAAGCTTAAATATTACAATATTTGTTATTGTATGATAACATGACATATAGAATAGGAGTGCCACTCATATATCTCTTTTGGTATGAACATGCATTGAATGATTTAGGTATCTAAATTGGCATCTAGATAACTCGGTAAATCATTCTATGGGATTTAATCACACGCCTTAAATAATTGAGTGGGAGAAGGTGTTTTGGTAACACCTATGGCCTCCAAGGTTAGTTGAGCTTTATTATTTATTGGTAATCCCCCCAAGGGGCGTCCATGAATGGAATTTAGCAACATACTTCCTTACAAGGATAGACTAGACAATGGACTCAAACGAGATCTACTCCCCAAGGAGGGATTTTCGTGAGAGAAAATTGAGGGTCGATATCTTGGTAACACACTCAATGTAATTTTATTGATATCCTCCCAAGAGTTCTTGTCAGTAAAATTGCAAGGCTAAAATTGAAAACGCTGGTTGTTATGTTAACAATTAGGTGGGACCTAGTCTAACTAGTAAATGGTGCGAACTCCCAAAGGAGGCGTAACATTTATGGGTGTTAGATCACCGTTGAATTTTATGATTGAGTTATTTATTTAATTCAAGATAAATATTTAAAAGTGCTTTATCATGATTATTTACTTATATATGTTTTGTTTTATTCAGAAATCATGACCCCATCACTTATGAACATCCTGAAAGATAACACTTTAACTGGAGATAATTATGTCACATGGAAAAGGAAAATTGGGTTGTTACTGCAAAGTGAAAAACATAAGTTTGTTCTAACTACTCCTAAACCACCTGCTCCTAATAATGAATCTAGCATAATGTGTAGAGATGAGTATGAGCAGTGGAAGACTTCAGATGATATGGCAAAATGTTACATTATGGCCACTATCTCCGACGTGTTGCAACAGCAGCATGAAGGAATGGAGTCCGCTGCTGATATAATGATGTCTCTAGAGGAGATGTTTGCTATGAAGTCTAGGACGACTAAGAGAGAGGCAGTGACTGCTTTTATGAATCTTAGGATGAAACCTGGACAGGCTGTGAAAGATCACATGATGAAAGTCATAGCACATCTCAACATTGCTGAACTGCATGGCGCTGAGATAGATGGTGAGACAAAGATTGATATGGTTGTCAATTCATTGTCAGATTCCTTTGATCAGTTCAAATTGGACTACACTTTGAACAAAAAGGAATACACCTTACAAGGCCTGATGCAAGATGTTCAAAGTGCTGAAAAGATCCTTGTGAAAGGCAAAGGTCAAGAGATTCATATGGTTGGTAAAGTTGCTACTGTTAAGGCCCGTCAAAAGGTCAAGAAACAACAGAAGAAAAAGCAACTTGGGCCTATCAAGAAGGAGACCAAGAAAGTAACCAAGATCAAAGGGAAATGCTTCCTTTGTGGTGAAAAGGGACATTGGAAGAGAAATTGCCCAAAGTCCCAGAACAAGAAGGAAGAAGGTAATTTGAATTATCTAGAAACATGTTTTTTGGCTGATTCTACAGATTCTTGGATCATAGACTCAGGAGCCACTAATCATGTTTGTTATTCCTTGCAGGGGTTTCAAGAAAGGAGAAAGCTGAGTAAGAATGAAATCAATTTGCGCTTGGGCAACGGAACGTTAGTGTCTGCAAGTGCAGTGGGAGATATTAGAGTTTATTTGGATTCTAGAAGGCATTTAGATTTAATAGACGTTTATTATGTACCTCAATTCAAGAGGAATTTAATTTCAGTTTCTTGTTTGAATAAATTTGGATATTCGGTTACTTTTAATAAAGTTTTTATTATTAGTAAGAATGACAAAATTATTTGCCAAGGTACATTGGAAAACGGTCTATACTTTTTGCATAGAAATATCTCTCACTCGTTAGACACAGAAATAACGGAACCTAATCATAAAAGAGTAAAATTATCAACAGATGAAACCTACCTTTGGCATTTACGCTTATGTCATATTAACCTTAATAGGATTAAAAGATTGGTAAGTGACGGACCTTTAAGTGACATAAAGGTTGATGATCTACCAACTTGTGAATCTTGTTTGGAAGGTAAAATGACCAAAAGGACGTTCTCTGCCAAAGGTGCAAGAGCCACTAAATGTTTATGATTGATACACACTGATGTATGTGGACCTATGAGCATTCAAGCTAGAGGTGGATATGAGTACTTCATCACCTTCACGGATGATTACTCGAGATTTGGTTATGTGTATCTCATGAGACATAAGTCGGATGCTTTTGACATGTTCAAAGCATTCAAAGCTGAAGTGGAAAATCAGCTTGAGAAACACATAAAAATCTTGAGATCTGATCGTGGTGGAGAATATCTATCTGGTGAGTTTCAGCAATATCTTATTGATAATGGGATAGTTTCTCAGTTTTCTGCACCAGGTACACCTCAACAGAATGGGGTAGCAGAAAGGAGAAATAGAACTCTTTTGGATATGGTTAGGTCTATGTTGAGTTATTCAACGCTTCCTATTTCTTTTTGGGGATATGCTTTACAAACTGCTATATACATTCTAAACGATGTACCATCTAAGTCTGTTCCTAAAACACCGCATGAGTTGTGGACTGGGCGCAAGCCTAGTTTACAACACTTAAGGATATTTGGTTGTCCTGCGCATGTGTTAAAAGGAAAGACAGAAAAGATGGAGTCCCGTTCAGAAACATGTATATTTGTAGGGTATCCAAAAGAAACTAAAGGATATTATTTCTATAGTCCTTCAAATCTTAAAGTATTTGTTTCGACAAATGCTAAATTTCTGGAAAAGGACTATATGAATGATTTTGTGCCTAGAAGTAGAATTGTCCTGAATGAGATGTCAGGAGATACAATTCCACGAGAGGTTGCACAACCTAACCCAATTGTAAGTTCCGATCCAACACAAGATCAACAACCTACCATTCCTCGTCGTAGTGGGAGGGTTAGAACACAACCCGAAAGATACATCGGTCTGGGAGAATCAGTGGAGAATCTCCCGGACGACGATGATCCCTATACGTACAAGGAAGCTATGGAGGATGTTGATAGTCGCCATTGGCAAAAGGCAATGCAATCCGAGATTGAATCTATGTTCGATAACAAAGTCTGGTCCCTTGTAGACTTGCCTAAAGGGATAAAACCCATTGGGTGCAAGTGGGTATACAAGAGGAAAAGAGGTATGGATGGAAAGGTGGAAACCTTTAAAGCTAGATTGGTAGCTAAAGGGTATACACAGAAAGAAGGTATCGATTACGAGGAAACCTTCTCTCCTGTGGCCATGCTTAAATCCATTAGGATACTCTTATCCATTGCAGCATCTTTAGATTTAGAGATTTGGCAAATGGACGTCAAGACAGCTTTCCTAAATGGAAGTCTTGACGAAAGCATCTACATGATGCAACCAGAGGGATTCATTGAAAAGGGCCAAGTGGATAAGGTATGCAAGTTGCAGAAATCCATATATGGATTAAAGCAAGCATCCAGATCCTGGAACATAAGGTTTGATCAAGCTGTCAAAGGTTTTGGATTTATTCAGAATCCTGACGAACCTTGTGTATACAAAAGGATTAAAGGCGACAAGTTGGTTTTCCTGATTCTTTATGTTGATGATATACTACTCATTGGAAACGATGTAGGTGTATTAACATCAGTAAAAGAATGGTTAGCAAAACAATTTGATATGAAGGACTTAGGAGAAGCAAGTTTTATTCTAGGTATCCAAGTAATAAGGGATAGAAAGAATAGAACGATTGCATTATCCCAAGCTTCATACATAGACAAAATCTTGTCTAGGTTTTCCATGCAGGATTCCAAGAAAGGTATGTTACCTTTCAGACATGGAATCAAGCTTTCTAAGGAACAAGTTCCTAAGAATGAGCATGAAGAGCAATTCATGAGTAGAGTTCCATATGCCTCGGCAGTTGGAAGTCTCATGTATGCAATGCTCTGTACTAGACCAGATATTTGTTTTGCTGTTGGCATAGTTAGCAAGTTCCAATCGAAACTTGGACCTGATCACTGGACGGCAGTCAAGCATATTTTCAAGTATCTTAAGAGAACGAGAGATAATATGCTTGTATACTCTGGAGGGGATTTGGTTCCCGTTGGGTATACAGATTCTGATTTCCAATCAGATTCTGACTCCAGAAAATCCACATCAGGGGCTGTGTTTACTATTGGAGGAGGAGCAGTTATATGGAGGAGTATCAAGCAATCTTGTATTGCTGATTCCACCATGGAAGCTGAGTATGTTGCTGCATGCGAAGCTGCCAAAGAGGCTGTTTGGCTCCGCCAATTCTTGATTGACTTAGAAGTGGTTCCTAGTGCGAATAAGCAGATCACTATCTACTGTGACAACAGTGGAGCAGTGGCTAATTCGAAAGAACCAAGAAGTCACAAGAGAGGTAAACACATTGAAAGAAAGTATCATCTTTTAAGGGAGATTGTTCAAAGAGGTGACATGACGATTACCAAAATCGCGTCAGCAGAAAATCTAGCGGATCCCTTCACAAAGGCTCTACCTCAGAAGAGTTTCGATGGGCATCTAGAGAATATGGGCTTGAGAGATATGACACATTTGCTATAGCGCAAGTGGGAGATTGTTAGGATTATGCTCAATAGCAAGAGTGTAATGTTGTAATTAACAATCTTTTTCATATTAATAAAGTGATTTCTGGTTTAACAAATCGTATAGCATTTATAGTTTGTATTATAATTGTCAAAGTAAATAATCATAAGGTCTAAAGACTATGGGAAAAGAAGAATTGTTCGTACATCTGGATATGTATGTGGTAGACACAATTCTTTAGTTAGTCTTGAATATTGTTCACAACTTAAGTTAAAGGTTGGGCACCTTTATCTTGTTAAAGTTGTAGAATTCTTTTGCTAGCATTTGAGTGGGATCAAATGAGATATGATGAGTCTAAAATCATCGGAGTGTCTTCGAGCAAAAGGATCTAGTGCACTGGGTGCATTGAACTGGATCACAATGAAAAGCTTTATCTAGAACCGTCAATAGATAATAGTCTTTTCATTATCAGGACAATCGGAGAGTCTATCTTAATCCTGAGATAAATGATGGACTTATGGTTGCAAGTGATATCATTTGAGTTATCAATGAGTACGATTATATCGCATAGTCTATCCTCGATAGTTTGATAGTTTGGTGATATTCATTTGTTAATCGATAGAGGACTTCATTTATAGATATGGACATCGTGGCTCCATTTAATTAAATGAGAGTATAATATCATCATATGGATGTTTTGAGGTAATTGGATATTAAATCTCAACGTTGAGTTTTCAATAGTGTCTATTGAAAACATGGCTTCTGGACAAGTCAAAATATCCAAGTTCAAAACGTGGTCATATGAGTAAATATGGTAACTTGGAGAGTTATAGGCGGTCTATGAACTCTTGGCGATTACCGATATTAATCACGAGGATACACTATCTCCAATATGATTGTCTAGGGTATGAATGAGGAGCATCTTCCTTTTCTATCTTTATTTAAGAGTTCAGTTTTAGCTCTTTAGTGGAATGAGTTAAAATTAATGGATCGGACCTAAGTGAATCATTTGTTGATTGTGATTAGGTTATGTCTATTGAAGCTTAAATTTAGATGGCCCGCCAAGATCCCCAATCCACACGGACTTGCATGGATCACTTGATATATTCTACCGGACCAATTTAAGGGTCCATCTAGAATTGCATTTAATATATTAAGAATATAATTTGCACATTATTTAAGTAATGGGCTGCTCAATTATATTAATATATTAATGAAAGACATGTGGGCTTGTTTCTTTTAGTAAGAATGGGTCTGGTTCACATGTGGGCTTTTTTTTATATTTAAAGTCCAATGGATTAAATGAAATAGGAAAATAATATTAGGCCCATCTTATATATAAGTGGGGTGGCTAGGTTAAGGTTTTGACCTAAAAATATTATTTTGTTTCATTTGTTTTAATTAAATAAGAATTAATTGATTTATTGATTAATTATTTAATTAAAGAAACAAATCTTTCCTAAAAGTAAAAGATTTGTTTGATAAGTAAATAAATAAATTAGTATTATTTATTTAATCAAATAAGGAGTCTTTTTTTTTTTTTTAGTCAAATAAAAGAATAAAAATAAAAGAGTTGGATTAGGGTTTGAAGTCTATAAAGTTAAAAAGAATTAGGGTTGAATTTCAGTCACCCTATATAAGTGACATGATGAAATTCGGCCAACCCTAATTAGATACTACATAGAATTCGGCAACCCTAAAGGAAAAAGAAGAAAAATTCGGCCAACCTATATATATGTTCTTATAGGGTTCGGCCACATCAATTAATTGGTGCTTGAGTTTTTATTTTCTTTCTTCTTCTTCTTAATTCTAAGAGAGTTTTTATTCTAGAGAGACAAAAAGGAGTGAAAAATTATTCTTTGATAGTATACAATTGCTTAAACATCAATAAGCTTGTGTATACGATATCGATCTAGGTTCACGCGAGTTTCGATCATAAGATTGTGAACTCAAAAGTGACCGGAATAATTTTGACATTCTTTTGATTGTTTTGTGACTAACAAAGAAAAGAAAGTATTTGTTTGGTCCATTCACAGGTTTGCAATTCAAAGGAAAGGGAGACCACGCTCCTAGGTGATCCACGTTCGTGCTCGGATTGAAGGTCTTGCGGATTACCATCGACGTAAGTCAATCGGATCACGCGACAAGAGGTAATTTACTTTTGTTGATATATATGCATGTTTATTGATTAAAAGGGTTTAAGGTTCATAAAAGAAAAATTTTAAAAATCATTAAATTGTCTTTAGTATCGTTTCCGCTGCGTGTAACACTTTTATTGTTTATTTTTCCCTACAGTTAGCTCCTACACCACGGTTGTGAGTTCAAGTCTCTTCCCCTCCTTAAAATCCCGAATTATTGTAATATATTTTTTAAAAGGTATATTTATATTAATTATTTTTAATAATTTTAGATAAAAATAATGCTGGGACTTTAAAATTGAAGTAATTGCTTGGAACCTACCTGAGGTTTGTCAATTGATACTCAAAATGAACTTTGTCAACACTTGACACTCACCTCCCCTACCGTTAGTGTTGACCGTTGACTTCTTAAAAAAAAAAGAAGCTAAAATGATGATATTACCCTTGACACCTCTAATTAAAAAAAAAAAAAAAATACTAATTTAAGAAAAATATAAATAAATAAATAAATTTTAAAAAATGAGGTGGTTATCCAAATTAGATCTCCACCATCCATCTCATTGATGGACGGTGGAGATTCAATTTGGAAATCCACCTCGTTTTTTTGTGAGGTTTTTGAGTTGTGTTGGCATAAATTCCATATCAAAACAATGTTTCACTTGTATTGATTGTTGTCTTAGATTGATGATGATTCAAGCTTCAAGGAAGATTTGACAACTTATCATGCAAGATGGTGTCTTCAAAGAGGAATATATTTCATTGCCCAACAAAGGTATATTTAGACCTCATTCCTCTTACAAGGCTTAGGCACACACACATTGCATACATATGTGTCCATGCATCATTGTGCTCAATTGGTATAACATATTCACACACTTGATATTGTATGCTCATGCATTAGAACTAAATTGATAAATTTTGTGAATTGCATGTTCTAGGACTATATCTAGCAAATGTCATACATGTGTGTTCTTATGTTTTTTGTTTGTGTTTTTGAGTTTTTGTGTTATCGGACTTGAATTTGATCTTATATTCTTCCTTATTAAGTTCCAGTTGTTTCGGTTACTCATTCATTAGTTTTCAAGTTCCAAGTAGGAAGTTACGAAACTTTCTGTCCTCTTACAATGCATTGTTTTCGTCTTCGTGTATCGAGTCGAATTCATAACCTTTGGTCAAAGTTTCATAGTCTTCATTATACATGAGGGACTCACGATTTGTAATCCAAAGACAGATTCGAATTCAGGGTTTGGAGGTCGAAATACGGTCGAAGAAAGCGAGAGGAGCGTGAAAAAGGCGAACATTGGCCAAGGGCCAATTGTACCCATTCCCGTGAGAGGTGCATGAGCCTCACGTGAAGGGAGGCCCTTTACCCCCGTGAGGCTCATGCACCTCTCACGAGAGGTTGCCTAGAAAAAAGCAACCGCCTAATGTGCTCTTCCTATCATCGTAATTTTCTGCCCAATCTGTATCACTAAAGCCAACTAAACTAGCATTAGTGTCAAAAGAGTACCAAATCCCATAGTAGGATGTCCTATTCACATAGAGAATAATTCTTTTAACGGAAAAGAGATGGGACTCCTTGGATCCACTTGGTACCTAGCACACACACCCACACTAAAAGAGATATTAGGCCTACTTACGGTCAAATAAAGCAAGCTACCAAACATGCCCCGATATAGAGTTTGCTTAACACTTTTTCCACTAGAATCCTTGCTCAGCTTCAAAGTGGTACTCATGGGTGTATCAATATGTTTGGCATTTTCAAGACCAAACTTCTTCATTAAGTTTTTATCATATTTAGCTTGGGTTATAAAAATCCCATCATTTAATTGCTTAATTTGTAAACCTAGGAAGTAACTTAGTTCACCAACAAGACTCATTTCAAATTCATGAGACATAACTTTAACAAATTGTTGGACTTTGGCGTTGTTGGTGGAGCCAAATATAATGACATCAACATAGATTTGAGCTAAGAATAACTCATATTTGTTTCTCTTGATGAACAAGGTCTTGTCAACACTACATCTTGTGTAGTCATTGTCAACAAGAAATTGAGTGAGGCACTTATACCAAGCTCTCAGTGCTTGTTTCAACCCAGATAGAGCCTTCTTGAGGCGATAGACATGGTTGGGGTGGTGAGCATCCACAAACCCCTTGGAATGTTCAACAAACATTTCCTCTTGCAAGAAACCATTGAGGAAGGCACTTTTGACGTCCATTTGGTGTAATTTGAACTTGTGCACATAAGAAATGGACAAGAGAAGCCTAATAGACTCTAAACGGGCAACGGGAGCAAAGGTTTCCTCAAAGTCGATACCCTCAATTTGAGAGTACCCTCGTGCAACAAGTCTAGCCTTGTTACGCACTATGTTTCCATCCTTATCAGATTTGTTCCTATATATCCATTTGGTGCCTATGACATTAGTGATCTTGGTCTTAGGCTTAGGAATTAGAGTCCAAACCTCATTCTTTTTGAATTGGTTTAGCTCTTCTTGCATGAAAAAAACCCAAAATTCATCATTTAAGGCCTCTTAAACCTTTTTGGGTTCTATTTGAGAGGTGTAGCATGTGTAGCTAATAAGATTAGCTATTTGACGCCTAATCCTAAGAGCATCTCTAATGCTATTATGCATTTGGAGAAAATGGAGTGCCACATAGGATAGATATTAAAAAAGTTAGAAAAACTTTTTCCAATGCTATTATCTAAGTTGAATATGAAGATGATGTGGCAAAAATAAAAGTTAGAGAATATGGAGTTGGGTTTCTAATTCTAGAAACTCTCATAGAAATGCTGACTAGGATTTCTAACTCTTTTCATTAATAAGATTAAAGCTTTTAACTCTTTCCACCAATAAGACTAAATCTCATTTACTTGTAAAATAAAGGAGGAGAGAGAGTGTAATAATTGTTTTATTATGATTGGATATAAAATGAATGTATATTTGGCTTTAGATAATTGCATTGGAGATGTGAATATGCATTTCTCTAATTTTGTTTTTCAAAAGTGGGCCCATAATAAATAGAAATGCTGACGTGGCACTATTTAGAAACTCAAAATTGCATATTTGCATTAAATATGCTCTAACACCTCTATTCATCTCTCCAATGATGTCTTTTTTATCATGGAGTTTCCTAACCAATGGAGCGGGTTCTTTAGAGTTCAAGAGAGAAACTCTATCAATAGGTTATGTATCCTCTACATTAGGAGTCTCCACAACATTCTCCAAGGGAGAGTCATCAACTATAGCAACCTCCTCCTTATGGTCATTAAACTTGAGCCTTTCATCATCAATGACAACATTGGATGATTACATGATGCTTTGAATCTTCAAATTGAAAACTCTATAGGCTCTACTATTTAAGGCGTAGCCAATAAAGATACCTGTATCACTCTTAGCATCAAACTTGCCAAGGTGATCACGGTCATTTAAAATGTAGCATGTGCTTCCAAAGGTGTGGAAGTATCTTACATTTGGCTTTCTACCTCTCCACAACTCATAGGAGGTTTGCCTAGTACCGGGCCTTAGGAAAACTATATTCCCTATATAACAAGCCGTATTGATGGCTTCGACCCATAGGTTCCTAGGAACATTATTGTTAAGCAACATGACACGAGCCATCTCTTGAAGGACCATATTCTTCCTCTCAACAACTCTATTTTGTTGAGGTGTCCTAGGAGCAGAAAACTCATGGGAGATTTCTACACTATCACTATAAGTTCAAAAGGAAACATTCTCAAATTTCCTCTCATGGTCACTTCTAATCAGTTTTATACTTTTAATGTCAGAGTTAATTTCATTTTGAATTTTACTACAAAGCATTTTAAACTTATCAAAAGTTTCAGATTTTTCTCTAAGAAAATATGTCCATGTGAACCTAGAGAAATCATCTACACAAATAAATATGTATCTCTTTCCACTTAAACTCTCGGTTTGCATATGACCCATTAGATCCATGTGGAGAAGCTCTATGGGCTCCTTGGTGGAGAGATACTTGCCCTTTTTATGCATGCTTTTGGTTTGTTTCCCTTGTTAGCAAGGTCCACAAACACTATTGGCTTTCTTCCCAAGCTTGGGAAGGCCACGCTTAACATTGAACTTGTCAAGGATTCATAAATCCCGAAAGTTCATATGGCCAAGTCTTTCATGCCACAACTCAACTTGCTCTTCCTTGGACATATTGTTTGAGACTATTCTAGCTTCAACACAATAGTAATTGTTGTTAGATCTCATACCTTTCAACAATGTTTGTCCATTAGGCAATAGGATAGAGCAATCATTTTTGCTGAATAAGACGGAAAGTCTTTCATCACTTAGATGAGAAATGCTAATCAAATTGGCTTTTAAGCCATCAACAAATAAAGCATTGGACAAGGAAGGTAATTCAGGAATGGAAATGGTTTCTTTCCCTACAACTCTCTTTTTGGATCCATCACCAATGGTGACACATCCTTCTTCCTCCATGACAAGAGTTTCAAAGAAACTCTTGTTTCCCATCATGTATCTAGAGCACCCACTATCTAGATACCAAAAATTAGAAGAATTTGCCTTCAAAGCAATTTGTGCAACATGGCAAACATTTTCATTCTTTTTATTCCACCTAGGTAAAACATTTTCTTTCCTAGTGGTATTTGGTGCATAGGTTCTAGAAGTCATAGGATTATACATATTAATTATATCATTCCTAGGTACATGCATCATGGCTCTTTTCTTTTTCTTCTCAATCATGCTTCTAGTTTTACACATTTTAATGTATTGAAAGCACATTGGTCTAATATGACCATCAAAACCACAAAATGACATGTAGGGATAAAGTTAGGGATCATACCATAACCTTGTGCTTGCATTGGAGTCTTCCCATGTCGTTGCGGTTGAATTGGTTCAAAGTATCTTTGTTGTTGAACCAGTCTAGCTTGCTTCGTTACTTGAGGTTACATGATTGAGCTCTTTCCTTTGTTGAGAGCCATTTGTTGAGGAAAGCTAACTTAAGGAGCTTTTGAGGGTTGAGCTTGTGGTTGTCTTTTTTGAGCCACCATCACTTGTGCACAATGTGAACATTGTCCTAGATCAATCTTCTTTCTAGGAGTTTGCATGGGTGAGGCTTCTTTATAGCTCAAGCTTTTGACAAATACGGTCTTGTTTGGAGTAGAGATCCCTTTACCATCTACAAACCCAAGACCTTTCTTATCACAAAGACTCTTGCCAACACTAAGCATGTGGTCAAGCTTCTTGGTGCTAGAGGCCATCCTAGTCATTAACCCTTTAGCTTCTTCAAGCTCCCTTTTCAAACTTTCTTCATTCCTCATAGACATAGCTAGCTCATCTCTTAGCTTGTCTTTATTCTTCTTAGATCTTATCACTTGTTCACTTAAATGATCAACTTCTGTTGAGAGCTCTAGGTTTTCTTCCTTCAATCTTCTAATTTCTCTCTTGTTCTTTAACCTTGAGCTTTCAAACTTAACTATGTAGTCTTGGAGATCTATCATATCCACATTTCCATTTGTGGATTGTGATAAAAAGTCATCATCACTTGAGTCAATTTCCTCTTGACTCTCATCCTCTTCTTCACTAGCACCTTTGCTTTTATAAGAAGAGGTAAAGTCTATGAAGTTAGCCATGAGTTCTTCATCATCCGAAGACTCATCTCTCTCATTGGAGTCATCACTTCTACTCTAATTGGCGGCCATCACTCTCCCTTTCTTGTTCTTCAAATTTCCACAATCGAGAGCAATGTGTCCCATGCCACCACATTCATAGCATTGGATCCCTTTCCTTTCACTCTTCTCTTGTCTAGGCTCAAACCTCTTGAAATGAGTATTTTTCTTCATGTCTTGACCCTTGGATCAAAAACCCTTCTTCTCGGTCTTGACAAATTTCTTAAACCTTCTCATCAACAAGGCCATGTCTTCATCCGAGTTATCCTTCTCCTCCTTCTCACTTTTGGAGGCTTTCAAAGCAATTCCCTTTTGCTTTTTAAGAGGTGTGGAGATATGACTCTTCCTAGATTCATAAGCTAGAAGTCTCTCAATCATCTCACTTGGCTTCATATCCTTGTAATCACTATTCTCCTCTAAAGCCGTTACCTTGGATTCAAACCTTTCGGGAAGCGATCTCATTATCTTTTGCTTGATCTTTCTATCCGAGTAAGGCTCACCGAGTTGATGACTTTGGTTGACAATGTCCATCAACTTGATCTCAAAGTCGTTAAAGCACTCATCCTCCTCCATTCTTAGCACCTCGAATTGAGTTTGGAGGACTTAAAGCTTAGAGTCCTTCACCACTTCGGTTCCCTCATGTGCAAACTCTAGGATGTCCTATGCTTCTTTTGCGATCCAAGTGTTTTGAATCAATTTATATTGATTCTCGTCCATTGCACATAGGACGACATGCATTGTCTTCCTATTCCATTTTGATGCCTTAAACTCTTGCGCGTTCCATTGCGCCTTAGGCTTGAGTACATCCTCTCCTCCACCCGTAAGAGTCGTCATCGGTGATGTGTAGCCATCTTTAAACGCCATCCAAGCCCGATCATAGATTTGGCATATGTACGACTCCATCTTACCTTTCTAAGAGGTATAATTTAATTCGGTGAAAAATGGAGGTCTTGTGCTAGAAGCACCTTCGTTGCCACCACCGTTTCCACCACTGTTTCCACTTATAGTGTTTATGAATGAATGAAATGAATGCAAATGTATGAATGATTAAAAATCACACAAAATGCAAAACATACCAAAATGAGCAACGATCACCTAAGTATATCTAGGAACCCGCTCCAATACCAATTGAAACAAATTATGGTGTGTTCAATATTGATCTAGGGGGTGAATAGATTTTAACTACTTTTATCCAATTTTCGTGTATGGTCAAGATTACGAAAATACCCCTAACTAGTCAATATAATATAGCAAGTGTAATATGGTGCGGTATTTAAATAGCAATTGATATTTACATGGAAACCTTCAACAAGGAAAAACCACGGGCTGTTATGTGTGCCACACATAAACCTCGAATCCACAAATTGTAATGACGTTTACAACTTAAGTTGACCTCAACCTCTCACGGTCTATAACTTGCCCGCAGGTCTAACAACCTAGTCCAATTTGCTTACACCATTCACCGGTAGTCACAAGACTTACTTCTCAATGAAGAGAATAAACAACCTAATGTGGATAATATGAAATTCAAAGAGTAAGTAATGCAAGGTTACACTAAATGCTTATCTAGGATGAAAGATGACAATAATCACAATCCTAGATATCAATATTTGCTATTTAACATGTCATAAAACATATCTATCAAAGATTAAACAATCATAATAATAACTATCAAAATACAACTCTCAAACAATTAACACAATTATCTCAATCTTGACAATAGAATATGTTCTATGAGCATGCAAGTGATAAATGAGATTGCTTGTTAAGAAAGACACACAATATATAAGATATTTATGACCAAATTACCAAGCTAAGTGTGTTGAATAAAAACCAAGTATATATGACACCTAGATGATCATGGATGATTGCTAGATGATGTTTGATGCACTTGGATATGTGTTTGAGTAATCAAATGAGAGTTCTTTAGTGATTTTTTCTCTTTGGAAAAATGCTAAGTCAAAAATATGATTTGGACTCTCTTAAAAATGACCTAAAGTCAAAGTAACATATATATATATATAGGGTGATGAAATGATGCTACGACGTATTGATAAGTTTTTCAAAAATAAGCATTAACCGCCTTACACCCGCTCTAAGTAGGGCGGTTGTAAGGCGGTTCACCTAGGAAATGAAGAACATGTTCTTCATGACAGCCCTACGTGTAGGGCGGAAATCAAGCGAACTAGGGGCGGTTGCTCTCGGGATTTTGAGAGCCGCCTTACACCCGTTCTACATAGGGCGGTTGTAGGGCGGTTTACAGGCGATAAAAAATTCAACCAGTGGCATTGCTCTACGGAGGGCAATCGTAGAGCGGTCAATAGCAAATTTGCTTTAATTTTAATCGCCTTACAGGCGCTGTACGTAGGGCGTTTGAAGGGCGGTTGTATAGCACCCCCTACAAACATGATGCATCCTAAGCCTAATCATGACATGGTATTTAACACATAAGATGCAATCAAATTAAATATACAAGAAAAGAGATTAATGAACATTAATGCGCACATAATAAAGATACACAACATACAAGAATAAGAATTATACATGTGTTGTGATTATGTGCAACTACATCTCTTTAAAGCAAGTAAACATTTATAAATTTACCTTTGAAGTGCTTGTTCTCTTAAGGTCTTGAGAGGGCTTTGGTTGTGCAAAGCAACAACCATCAATTGCCTAAGCTACCCTTACAACAAACCCCACTTGTGGTTTGTCACGGAAATAAACCAATCAAACTTGAGGAACTTACACACAGTAAAAGTTGTATCGAGTCTACTTGCGGTCAAGTAAAGCAAGTTACCAATCATGTTACAATATAGACTTTGATCAACACTTTTTCCACTAGCATCATTGCTTAGCTTCAGAGTAGTTCTTATAGGGGGTGTTACAATGTTTGACATTTTCAATGCTAAACTTTTTCACTTGGTTCTTTGCATACTTAGCTTGGGATATGAAAATCTCATCATGCAATTGCTCAATTTGCAAACCTAAGAAGTAATTAAGCTCACCAACCAAACTCATCTCAAATTCATGAGACATGACATCAATAAATTGTTGGACTTTGGATTTGTTGGTAGAGCCAAAAACAATATCATCAACATAGATTTGAGCTAATAGTTCATCATTGTTTCTTTTGATGAATAAAGTCTTGTCAACACTACCCTTAGAGTAATAATTGTCAACAAGAAATTGAGTGAGGCATTTATACCAAGCCCTCAGTGCTTGTTTCAACCCATATAGAGCCTTCTTGAGGCGATAGACATGATTAGGGTGGTAAGGATCCAAAAATCTCTTGAGTTGCTTAACAAACACTTCCTCATACAAGAGTCAATTTAGGAAAGCATTCTTAATTTCCATTTGGTGGAACTTAAACTTGCACACACAAGATATGAACACGAGAAGCCTTATGGACTCAAGACGAGCAACTGAAGCAAAAGTCTTCTCAAAATCAATACTCTCAATTTGAGAGTACCCTTGTGCTACCAGTCTAGCCTTGTTACGCATAATGTTGCAATCCTCATCGGATTTGTTTCTAAACACTCATTTGGTGCCTATAACATTTGTGTTCTTAGGTCTAGGAACAAGAGTCAAAACCTCATTTCTCTCAAATTGGTTTAGCTCTTCCTGCATGGTAAAAGTCCAAGACACATCATTCAAGGCCTTAATTTGAGATACATAACAAGTATAACTAATTTTATTAGCTATTTGAGGTCTAGTTCTAACACCCATATCGATATCCCCAATAATGTCATTCTTGTCATAGAGATGTTTAACTCAAGGAGCAAGTTCTAAAAAGTCTAAAGATGGATCTCTATCAAAAGGTTATATGACCTCTACATCTTGGCTTGACTTTATCTCACTTGAAGTCTCACCACTCTTTTCCAAAGGAGAATCATGAACAACATCAACATCTCCATCATGGTCAATAGTCTTGAGCCTATAGTTATCTATGACAACATTAAATGATTTCATGACACTATGAGTCTTCAAATTTAATACTCTATAAGCCTTACTATTTAGGGCATAGCCAATAAATATTTTCTCATCACTCTTAGCATTAAACTTGTCAAGTTAATCACAGTCATTAAGAATGTAGCATTTGCTTCCAAATGAGTGGAAGTAGCTAACATTTGGCTTTCTATCCTTCCATAATTCATAGGAGGTTTGCCTAGTACCAAACCTTAGGAAAAATTTATTTCTTATATAGCAAGCCGTATTAACGGCTTCGGCCCAAAAGTTCCTAAGGACATTGCTAAGCAACATCACATGGGCCATCTTTTGAAGAACCTTATTCTTCCTTTCAACAATCCCATTTTGTTGAGGTGTTCTAGGAGCCGAGAACTCATAGGAAATGCCTACACTATTACAATATTTTTCAAAACAAGCATTTTCAAACTCTCTCATGATCACTCTTAATTCTTTTAATGCTTTTAATATGAGAATCTTTCTCATTTTGACTTTTAATGCAAAGCATTTTAAATTTTTCAAAAACTTCCGATTTTTCTCTAAAGATATAAGTCCAAGTAAATCTAGAGAAATCATCGACACAAACAAAAATGTATCGTTTGCCATCAAGACTTTCGGTTTGCATTAGACCAATTAGGTCCATGAGAAAAAGCTTTAAAGGCTCATTGGTGGTGAGATACTTGTCCTTTTTGTCCATGCTGTTGGTTTACTTTCCTTGTTAACAATGACCATAAACTCCATCAACTTTCTTCTCAATTTCGGGAAGACTACTCACAACCTTGAACTTACCCAAGATTCTCAAATCCAGATAGTTCATATGGCCTAGCCTTTGATGCCACAACTCAACTTGCTCACACTTGGACACATTACAAGAGATGACACTAGCTTCAAGACAATAACAATTGTCACAATATCTCTTTCCTTTATTAAGGTTTGTCCATTAGGCCTTAGAATAGAGCAATCATTCTTACCAAACAAGAAGGATAGTCCCTCATCACTAAGATGAAAAATGCTTATAAGATTGGCTTGTAAGCCATTAACATACAAAGCATTTGGCAATGAGGGTAATCTGACAATGAAAATGTTTATTTTCCCTATGATTTCTTTTTAGATCCATCATTAGAGGTGGCAAATCTACCTTCCTCCATAACAAGAGATTCAAAGAAACTTTTGTTCCCCGTCATATGCCTAGAGCACCCACTATCCAAATACCAAGAATTAGACGCATTTGCCTTCAAAGTAATTTGAGCGACATGGCAAATATATTCATCTCTTCTAATCCACATAGGAGATACATTCTTTTTTCTTGTGGCCTTTGGTACACTGGCTTTAGATTTCCTAGGAACATGCATATTGGCTCTAGCTCTATTTCTTTCAATCATGCTATCAATTCTACATTTCTTAATGTATTTAAAGCAATTTGGTCTAATGTGACCATCAACACCACACAAATGACATATAGGAATAAAGTAAGGAGTCATACCATATCCTTATGAATGCATTGGAGTTTTCCTATGTCAATACAAATGCATGTAAGTGAGTGTGTGCAACTAGATCTCTATAAAAAATCAAGAACAAGTGATATACCTTGAAGAGCTCTTGAGCTTGAGATTTTGGGGAAGCCATTGAAGCTTGATCACGAAAAATGAAGAGCTTAAGCTACCCATTACAAAATCATCCTTAATGTGATTTGTCAACGAAATAAACCAATCAAAATATGAGAAACTTACATTTTTGCTTAGTATATTATTAGTATATTTATGATTTTATGTTTAGTTATTTATTGACTAATGAGTTAATATTTATATTGTAGGAAATGGATCTTAATTATCCTTTTTTTCTCGACGGTTTTAACATGGACAATGATGATTTTGACCTTTCCGAACCGACCCAACCGATAGTGAGACATTCTACCTCCATACCAACATCACGTCCCAAAACCAGAAAGTTGACATCTGTTGTATGACAGTGTTTTGACAAAGAAGAATTACCAAACCCAAACGGTACGGTCACAACAAAATCTCACCGTAAGTTTTGTAAAGCCTTATATACCACTTTTAAGTCGGGAACCTGTCATTTGAAAAAGGCATATGAACTACAACGGAATAGGTAGAGCCTATAACTTAGACACAACTACAATGGAACCCAGACGAGTCTATTACTATGTGGAGTTATGACTCCACGTATGCTAAAGATTGCATGACACTTTACATTTCACAAACTGATCAACCAATTAATTTCGATGACAATGTTTATAAACAATTTATCCAAAAAGCATACACCCCTAATTTAAAGCTGTTTCTAGAAATACTAATAGGAGCGATTTGTTAAAATGTTTTAAGACCCAATAAGATAGCTTGATCGTTGAATTACATCTAAATGTTTTTATTGCACTAACTTCCGATATTTGGAACGCACTTACTAAACAGGACTATTTATGTGTCACGGGGTACTATTTAGACTCTGATTGGAAGTTACAAAAAAAAAATTCTTGGTTTTCGTTCTATGGCTTTTCAATATACCGTAAAAAATATTTATCATGTCATTGTTTGTCTTACAAACTTATGGAATAACTCAACACATCCTTTCTATCACATTAGATAATACATTGGCAAATACTAGCTCTATTTCCTTGTTTTTTAATAACAATATCCCGCGAGAT
The DNA here is from genome assembly GCA_035582765.1 of Acer negundo. NCBI lineage: Eukaryota > Viridiplantae > Streptophyta > Magnoliopsida > Sapindales > Sapindaceae > Acer > Acer negundo. The sequence goes on along the minus strand of CM069241.1, from coordinate 21,268,981 downwards.
ATGGGTTATTTCTTCCACCAATGGTATATATTTCATATCATAAACTTAGTTGTAAAATCTTGTATGAAGGTTGTAAGCGATCGTATAAATCACATCGGAGATGCCATTTTTTTAGATAAGCAGCTCTAATCTAAGATTGTGAGATTTCAACAGATACTGTCAAGCTAGCTTTCTACAACCCTGACGATTCCAAACAGATATGTCGGTAATGTGGAACCCTGCTTACTTAATGCTGCAAAATTGTTTGGATTATACTGGAACTATTATAGGTTTTTATAACATGAAAATGACTGAAATTGGCCATCCACTACTAACTCCAGACGGTTGGTATGTGGCAAAGATTTTTATTCAATATTTATTGGTTTTTTTTATGATTCCTCTTTAACTCTTTCTGGAGTCTATTACCCCACATTTTCTCAAGCAATCCATCGGATTATGGAAATGTCAAAAATGTTAAACATGTATAGAGAAGATGACATAGTAGGCACTACAATTGTTGCCATCGAAAACAAGTTTAAAAAATACTGGTCTAACATTCCTTTTATTTATGCCTTAGATGTTACACTAGATCCTAGGGTTGAATTATCTGGTTTAGAAACTTTTCTTGATTTTATTGGTTCTAAATTGGACTTAGATTTTTCCGAATAGGTTACTAACATTTGAACCAATTTGTTTGAAGTTTTAGTATTTATAAGTGCAGATTTGGCGGTGTTAACATGCAACCATCGGAAGAACGGGACACACTTTCGTTCAAGAGAAGTTGGAGCATTCTCATTCGCCGAAAAAGCAATGGCTCATCAAGTTCTTCTTCTTCATCCTAAGCTCCATGACCTATTGCAATTGGAGGTGCCAAACTCAACAAGTTCATTAAAACTCAGTCTGATTCACCCGGAAACATGGAGGAATTTGATATGCTATTATGGTGGCTGAACTATAGCAACAGATATCCAATCATATCACAACTAGCACGTGACGTACTCATTATCCCCATGTCCACTGTTTCTTCATAACATGCATTCAGCATGAGTGGACATATAATTGAACCAAGAAGAACTTCTTTATCTCCTAAGATGGTGGAGGTATTAACATGGCTTCGGGATTGGGAGCATGCTCGAATGAGGATGCAATATCAAATGGAAGACCAAGAAGCTATTCAAAAATTTGCCAATTTATACGTCTATGAGGGTTCCGACGGTAACCAGGTCCAAGACCAGGACTAGGAGTGAAGATTAAAGACTGTAGAGTTATTGATTGCACTTTTTTTTTTTTAGATTTTTAATTATACATGTATATTTACTTGACTACTTGTAATTCGATTGCACTCTTTTTCCCTTACCAAGTTTTTACCCAATTGGATTTTTCTTTGTAAGGTTTTTAATGAGGCAATTATGTAATATTGAATTCTACATAAGTAAATAAAATTCATTTATTTACCTATATTTGTTTTATCCTACTTACTTATACACTTTTTATTAAATAAATAAATAATTCATCATTTCATATTTTCATCTATTTTTTATTTTCTTACATCTTTAATCTTTATTTATTCTTTGAACTATTTTATTAAATAAATCTATCTATTTTCAACATTTTATTTTATTAGACTAAAATAATAAATAAGATAAACAAATTACAATTAAAAATACATAAGTTAAATTGTTAAAATAATATATAAATTTAATACTTTAAAATTTAAATCTTAAATAAAAAACCACTTAAAACTTACAAAAAATAAAAATAAAAAAATGAATTAGAGCAAATGGATTGTGCCGTGCCTCCATTCCCCTTAACGGATTGTCTGGCACGGCATGGCCCGTTTAGGCAGTCGGGCCTTAAAAGGTCATGCCTTAGAGGGCCATGCCTACACGTTTTGACAACTTTACTGTCAACCATCAACCTCCGGTAAGGGGAGGCCTGCCACTCCTCGCCACCAACAAAAATGTTTCGCGATCGGTCCAAGGATGGAGATGGAGATTGATCAATCCAATCTTCGCAACCACTTCAAACCGTTTCGCAATACCATGAGAGGGGAGATAGAGATCGGTTCATGAAACTGTTACATCAACAGGGAATGTGGAGATCGATGGATCTCCATGAACAAATGGTGGAGATCCAATCCGTCTCTTTTTTTCATTTTTCGGTTTTAAATTGTTTTTTTATTTTATTTTTATTTTATTGTAATACAATAATACTAACATCTCACCTAAAATCTCACATTTTTCATCCCACTACATGTGGAATGTGAGGTGTCAAATTGATATATCCATTCACAAATTAACACCTCACATTCCACATGTAATGGGAAGAAAAATATGAGATTTTAAGTGGACTGTGTAGTATTACTGATTGTAATATATCTCAACCATCCATCCATCTTTTTGATATGGATTGTAGAGATCTATTTTTGTTTTCTTTTCACATTAGTTTTATTTTTAAAATTATTATTATTATTTAGAGGTATTTTCGTTTTTTAACTGATTTTAGACGGTCAACCACCTTATGAAACGGAAAACTTTAACAGGAGTAGTCTGACTAGTCTCTATATAGATTTATATATCGTCCTCAAGAAACCAGACTGATTACTTGTACAATCCCTTTGAACCCCGACTGCTTGATTCTTGCTGCACATAGACCAGGTGACAAGTCTAGTTCAATTTTTTCTTTTTAGAAAAAAAGTTTGTAATAATCAAGATACAAGTCATAGAAAAACAAATTTCCTATTCATCTGGATCAACTTCAAGATGCAATCTAATCAAACAAAATTTCAGTATCCCTTTTAATTAATGTTCACTCAAAATAAAATACACAAAATTCATTAAATACCATTCAAATTTACGTGATTAATATTGATTATCGAAATAATGTATTGTTTATACAAGGGTTTAGCCTATGAACATGCTCCGTTCACCTTGTGAGGAAGCTACATTTAAAAGAAAAAAAAAGAACTAAATTTGCATAATCAGTTGCAAAAAAAAATGTCATTTAAGTTAACATTGTCAAACAGACACTGCCCAGCCTAAAATTACAAGCATGTATGATACCTTTTGTAAAAACATTGAAAGTTCCTATAGATTTCGAAATACAACCCCTAGTTCAAAAAAAATTCCATGATGTTAGAGATGTTGCTAGTTATCAGATGGTCAAAAAAGGCACAATCATCATCGGCAACATTATACTCCCTAGAGAAACATCATGGCATTAGACCAACCTAACCCTCTTATACCAAAATTGAATGCAAAGAGTCTGCAAACCACGATAATCATGAGCAAAATTCAAATCAAAATCCAGGTAGACTCGCTTCAGCACAAAAGTACTTTTGCTTCTTTTCATTGTTATCGTTAAGTTCCTAAATTTGGTTCAGCTCCCTAAAAAGAATAAACACACATCGTATTAGTTTGCAATTTCAAGTTTACATGAAACAAATAGATCTAGTTAAAGATACTGAGGATATGTTTTACATAAAATAGTCGATATTAGCTCAACAACGAAAACAAAGACAATAAGCTATATTTTAGATACATGATAAGATAAATTGATTTAGTCAAAAGAGTGAGAGGCAAACCTCTTCATCGAAAATTTGAACATGAACTGCACCCAGTTACAAGACAAAGTCCATTTCAGCTCGCTTCAGCACAGATGTCACCCTCTTAAAAAACTCGGGCTCCTTCTCCTTGATATCATCAAGTGTCCTCGACTCATGTTCCTCGCCCTACAAAGAAGAACAAAGAAATAATGCTATATTTGCTTGTTCTTCATATTTTGACTATAATTTTCGATGGACTACCAGTCTATGCTCTGTACTTGGTTTGATATGAGTATATGACAGATTATAATTGTTTCTCACAAAAAATAAAAAAATATACAAGAAAAAACGACAAAACAATATTAGACACAATAAGCAACACATTGCTGTCTTCAATACCTCTTTGAATTTCAAAAGAACCAAGTTTGATACAGATGCCGGCTTTGTTCGGTCCCACCTGGAAAAAAAAAAAAATTAAAGCACAAGAATAGAACACTTAGATCCCCACAAATATGTTGGAATATTATAATTCTTTGGTGAACATATAAAAATTTAACGACCAAATGCTTCCCATCAAACCATGTTTACTCTTTCAATAAAGAAACTTTAACTACATCTGCTAGGTTATTCTTGTGTCAAGGTGAGCCATTTAATAAAACTTATTCACATGCTTAAATTAAGTTTACTGTTCCTAGTATAAAGATATAAGATTGACAGCATTTTAAAAAACTATAAGATACCTTATCAGTAATTCAGTATTATATATAAGTTGACAAATCTTAATTAAATCAAGACAAAATTTCTGTTTCTGTTGATAGGATTTAACTTCCACTAGGAAAAAAGAAACCTTATCATATGTTTTTCAGTTTTTGCTATGTTACAAGTTTGACTTTTGGTTTTTGCTTCCTGATGAAGTTATTGACAGCAGAAGGAATGGGTTTTGGAATTCAAGAAAGATGTATTCTCATGATTTATTATCTCAGCTAATAACAATTGACATCAAACAAAAGGAACCGAGGTTTGACATCAATTTTCTTAATTTTTGAACGATGAGGATATTAAACAAAATGTGTAGGGGTAGCATGTTAGCTTATGTGCATGCTGGCCAACTAGCCTGCATACTGTACAACTAATTCCACGTTCGACTTTGAAACCACCACCTACCACTTGCCTATCCCAAACCAACAGAATAAGGAAAAAAGAAAAAAAGAAATGTGTCGTTCGACTAGTACCGACGATGTTATTTTCCTTCAAAAAGTGAACAAGAAGAGTTGGGACCTATTAATGTACTCATGCCTAATAGTGTACTCGCACATTATTGATTATTATTCATCCCCCAAACTTCTAATCATTCAATTCAATCACTCTTTCAATCAGTAAGTTATCAAAATAGCTGTGTTTAATATAATAAAAGATTATAGAGTTGAACTTTGCAACTTATATCAAACCACATTACCGAAACATCTGCAATAAATTATTGTCATATATGAGTTTTGGCCATAAAAATAGCACATTCTAAATATAGCATGACGCACACCATACCTCACAAGCATTAACTCATTAACTGATCTCCACATTCCACGCCCTACGTCTTTTGCAGATTGATCCCTTGCACTTCTCCCATGCCACAGCTCTTTTGCAATATACATCACTTCCTCAACATCAACCTTAAAAGATAGACACATAATTCAAGATAGCACGGATCATCAATGATCCAGAGCTAAAAGTTCATATCAACAAGTAGCACATATGAATTTAGTATATCAGAATACCAATAATCCTTCTTTTATTTTACAAATCAATATGAGTCAGATATCATGCATTAGAAAGCATGAAGAGCTATAGTAACAAAATTGTTTTATGTATAAACTTCAAAAGATAATAAATTTATACTATCCCCAAAAAATCTAGCAATATGAAAATGCGCCCTAAAACACCTGTGCATTGCTCTAGTGATTATCAAGTGAGCAAAAGATGTAAATGCACACTACATGGAATCACAGCACATAAATCAGCAATAATAATTTGGTATCACAACATTTTCTGGAGTAGCTTTCAGTCAGATAATAACGTAAAAAAAACTAATCTGGTAAACAATTTTTTCCACATAAGAATGCAATAAAAACATCTATTGCTCTATTACCATACTAGAATACATCAACCAGTTCCAAATCACTAAATATTAATTATAAGCAATAATTGGCAATGGATATGATCATGAAAACTAAAGTATGAGAGACAGAATTAGTGTTTCGGATGAATAAAGAAAAAGAAAGATGATCTAAAGTCTAAATTCCGTTGAACATCTCAAACCACTAACTAGGTTCTTCTAGAAAGATAACAATAAGGCTCCTAGTAAACAAAAGCATCTGTATCTTATGCATCTATATCTTATGCATCTACTTTGAAAAAACCTTTTTCTACAAACACGACACATAAGAATTTGTTGAAACAATAGATAGACCATAATTATACATTAGCTACAAATTCTCAAAATCTTACACTCATAAGGATGAATCATTTCCAGAAAACTGTAACCTAGCACATGGGAGCAAACGAGGAGAAAAGTAACCATTGTCACACACATACTGACATACTTAAAAGGCAAATTTTCATACCTGGACTTCCATGGCTGTGCCATATAATGACTCTTCATGCTCAATAAGGCGTTGGTGAAGCACCCGATAGTGATCAATATCCAAATTTATTATAGGCTCTGTTTCAACTTGCAACCCTGCAAGTTGCGTCACAACATAGGAGGACATGACCAGCCCAAAAATTGCAGGGATGCTACCCATAACAGGTATGATGCGAACTCTGAACCCAGGTACCATCTAATGATAACATGATACGAAGTTTAAATATCAAAGTGCAGAGATTTGATGTTGAAACCTAGTGATTTGAAAATAAATTATGACAACTTGACTTTGATGAAAAGAAAGAAAGAAAAAATGTATTTATTGATTTTCATTAAATAATGTGAATCAGATCATTAGAACTCTTGATTAATCAACTTATTATCAACAAAAAGCAACAAATAATTCAAACTAATAGCTAAACATTCTTACTTGATAATCTGAAGGGTTTTCCACTTTTCCACTTGGCCCCTTAAACGGAAGCAGCTTTGCCTTAGGTTTCTCTAAAGAAAAAACAACCGGAATACCACCTTCAATGCCATAATTTTTCCTCAAACGATGTCTTACCTGGAATTTAGCAACTTTCTTAGGACCAAAAAATTCAACACATGAAGTCGGAACTACTAAAGCATGTTTACTTTGTTCAATAAACCAAGGGGAAATTAAGTTTTGCTTGTTAGTACACCACTATGAAAACCCGAAACCAACTTAAGATAGTAATTTTTAGGATAAAATCAAAAACTAGAATTTTTTTTTTTTCCTGATTCATAAGAAAATAAATTGAAGTCAAAAAACACATTTTAGGCAAACAATGCCATAAAAATGTAGTTTTTGAACAGGAGCAACTACGGTAACAGATATAGGCTCAACATTCAGAAATCACTCAACTTAATCTTAACATGACCTCTTCAATTCAGTTTCAGGGAGATCAACAAGTAAATGAGATACTCGAAGAACCAAAATCTGGCAGAAATATATTATTTGTAAGCTGAAGTTGAAAATGAGAGATTGAATTAGATGTTTTCAAGATACAAGAATGCACTTGGTAACACATTTCAAAGATAGCTTTGCAAGAATAAAAAAGAAGAAAATGCATCTGAAGAAGTAGAACGAGTTTCACGTGTCCTAAATGATTCATTTTCAAAATTATATATAGCCATATAAGCAGTTTCTGAATTTTGTACTTATTCTGAAGAATTGATTTTGTGTTTTTCAATCCTATTTCTTAAATACAACATTGAATGAATTTTCTTGCTTTTAGGTTTGTAACAATAGAAATATGATTTCAAAATCAATATCAAACACCACCTGACTATTTTTTCTCAAAAATATCAAAGGCTACCTAACTATTTGGATTGACATTCTCGGAACTATATAAAACAAGTTAAGTATTCCTTCTTCATCTTTCCCATTTTCAAATTCTTAAATATATATACCACTTAACATAAACAAGAAGTGAACTAATTTGAAAGAAAAAACATGATGAAACCAGTAACTGACATTCAAGTTCCAGTTGTTCTGATGTCCTACATCATTATACTTCAAAGATGCCATCTGGCTTTATTTAAATTTCTGTATTATAATGAAACAACATATCTGTAGATCAAGAGAATCTCCAATGAAATATTAAAATTTTTTGTTATAACAGCAACATGCTATGGAATTAATATCTGAAAGGCAGAACATGAACATTCTTTTTTTGATAGGAGAACATGACCAAAAGCATAGGAAATAAGCACCCACAATTAGCAAAAAATAAATTTCCTATCTAAAACAAACATACATAACACAATAAAAAGAGAATCATTCAATTATTGTCAAGCAGTTAAAAAGATTGTAAATACAAGCAAGCTGGAAGCCTTACAGATCGTGATAATGGATCATTTGTTGACTCCCTTATATCTGCCACACGAATTCTAGTTGGGTCTGCTCTAGCACCAGCTCCTGTCGCAGACAGAACCTTTAAACCTCTACGTACACATGCTGCAAGAAGCGCCACCTATTATATATGAAAATTAAGCATTTTAATATTTCATAATTGAATACCCATAAAATAGGAAAATTCATAGGTGCATATAATAACATATTTATACTGATTAAGAGGTGTGGAGAAACCGTACTTTCAGTTTCAGTCATGTTAAATAACCATTAGTTTCAAAATTCTAACATCATAGGAAAGAGCCAACATTTTTTTTTTTTTTGAACTTTTAACATACCCTCAACGGTATTATTGCATGGATACAAACAGGCCCATCTTACTATGAACTACTATTTAACACAAAGAATAGGAGATTTCCAGGATCCAAACAAACAACTTCTGATTCAAACGAGTTCTAATACAGTGTTGAGTAACCAATAATAATCCCTAAAACCAAAGCTTATAGGAAATACTGCAGCAATATTATGTACACTCTGACAACTCAATTATCCATTAAGGGAACTTTAGATGATTACAAGGCCGTATATTAAAATTTTGCAGTGTTGAAGAAATAATTCCGACTCTGTTTAAGATCAGCTCTTTGAAAATGAACCATACTTATAAGGAAGAAGAGGTACCTTGGTATCAATGTTATCAATGCAGTCTAGAACAAAATCAGGGTGGTCTGAAAGAATTTCTTCTTCAGATGACGCATCATATAATAGCACTTTTGCATCTATGTGACACTCTGGGAAGATCGATGAGAAATGTTTCTTGAGGCACATGGATTTTGGAGTACCAACATCTGCTCGTGTTGCAACAGCGTGCCGATTTAATGATGAAACTGATACCTTCTCATGTAATCAAAAGAATTATATTTATCTTATCTAGATAAAAATAAATTTCTGATGCAGATAACTATGTAAGCAAAAAGTCAAAACTTCTTTTGTATTTGTCCCTTTCTTTCTCATTTCTAACTCCTATTTTTCCAATTATGCCAAAAGAAGAAAAGAAAAGAAAAGCATAACTAATATCCTATTTTTGCTACCAATGCCTTTCATAATTCCATATAAAGTTATCAGTAAGAAAGAGAAACTAGTATGCATAGAGGCTTTAATTAATTGAAAAATCACGTAGTAAAGATGTCTGCTGTTAATAGGCAGAAAAACACATACAAATCAAACCAATGGCCAGATTTCATCATATAGTTATTAGGACAAATATTTGAGATGTTAAACAATCTAGATATTTCAGAAACTCTAAAAGGAAACATATGAATTTAAAGAACAATAAAATGAATATCATTTTTTAAAGAATCATGCATTGCATAATCCAAGACTTTAAAGTTGTATCTTTATTTTGACTTCAGATTCTCTCAGGGATTTTTCAAATAAAAAAACAATAACCAGTTAATACCCTGAGAACATGTCCGGGATACATTCATTTCACACTCCTTAGCTATTGATATTTCCATTGTGATGGTAACAGAGAAATAAGAAGCATTTTTTAAGATCAGGTCTATAAAAAAAGGGGGTAAAAGGACATTACGCAAAACACACTTAACATTATAATGCTTGATGTCCAGAAATTATGAATGAAGGGCCTATTGAGTGAGAAAACCAAAAAGTGAGTTAAAAAACTAAAAGTTGACTCTTCGGAAAAAATTGAATATTATGATCTAAAGGGACCACAGATTGAACAATCCCCTACGATGCCAATGAGATTAAACTTCATGATAGTAAAGTATGGTAATAAAAGCTGATGTTAAGGAGTAACTATAAACTACAAAGTGGACCGTTAAAACAAAAGGGATAGGGGGAAAGAGAATTGAGTTGTATATCATTATTCAGTCACGGTACATGAATTTATAGTGCTAGGGCTAGAAGAGAAAAGCAAGTAAAATCAATTAGACAATTACAATAATTACTCAATCAATCACCTAGTCAATTACATCAATCTATGGCTGATTGACAACTAGATTAATAGTTTACTTTAACAAAAACATCAAAATGTGAAAAGAGTCTGACAAAGAAAAAGTCATATAGAGAATTACCTGATCAAAATCTACAAGGAGGAGCTTGCCAACTCCTGATCTCAAGAGCATTGCCGCAGCATGACTTCCAACCCCTCCAAGACCAATGACTACAACATAGGATCCAGTCACTTTGCGTTGAGATTCAAGACCAAAGAATTGAATATTCCTAACAGGGGTTAAAAACTTACCATCAAGCTTAAACACATTTTCCTAGTGAACTTACCCAAAAACACATTTTTCTGCATAAAACATTCATAAAAGCACAAACTGCAATGTAATAGAAGATGACTCGAGGATTGCTAACAATGGTTTTCATGCTGGTCAAATAACACAAGTTACTCAAAGAGCATTCAAGAAAATGATTGTTTAAGGCCTGTGTTTCGATTTCACATAAGAAAGCACACAACTTTTCATACAAGGATTGCACACCACTTTTTGGAAACACGAAGATTCTATTATTTTGTTGATTTTGGTTACAATATGAAAACATATTTGTCTTGCTCAACACCTTTGCCATGTTTCTCACAACAGCATATTGAAAAAGATTGCTTTTTTTTTTTTTAATACAAATAAAAAGATCTTTTGAGTAAAGGTAATTCTTTTTTTGTTTTTTTTTCTTAACAGTAATGGTGCTGATAGTTAAATGGAAACAGATTTCTTTTGTTGGAAGAAACTATGAGTTGCTAAGCAAATAGTTTCAAAGGAAAAAGGAAACAACTCTGCGAGCAAAGGTAAGAAAACGGTAAAGGAACTTCCTTTTTGTAAACAAAAGTAGAGTTTGTTTGCTGAAAAATAATAATAAGTTTTGCTTTCTTGAAACAAAGAAAAGGAACACTAGACTGCTGCAAATGCAACTGAGAAGGACAAGAAGAGCTGAGAACTCAAAATCTGATGTTCAGTTTGGAGGGGTTTAAATAAGCTTTGTTACAAAAGAAAGTTCCTTCACTATTTCTGTACATTTACTCATTTTCTTTTTCTTTGAAATTGTTTTCTTAGTAACTTATTATATTTGTTTGCATAACATAACCAAAATCACCAAATTCCAAAAAGTTGCGCTTTCCTTGTGTGAAAAAGTTGTGTGCTTTATTATGAAAAATCAAAATCACAAAGCCTTAAACAGCCATTTCCTTGTATGTTTTTGAGTAACAAGAAGAAGAGTATTCTAGAGTTATTATTGCAGTTAGTTTACTATTTAGACAAATGTAATATATAATCTATAGTGATTTCCACTACAATGATCTCTCCTAATCAGTTTGACAAGAACAAAAATTGAATATAAAAAGAGAAGAAAAGAAAAGAAAAAGGTACCTAGTGAGTTGTTCAGAAACTATTTCATCAGTTAGAAGATCAAAACCATGCTTCTCACCACCTTCCATCAACTGATTCATATCATTTTCAGCTGCGTGTGCTTCCCCTGTAAACACTCCTCAAGTAGAACCAAAGAAAAACCATTGCTGACCACCGAATCAGAAACATAACAGCAAAAGAAGACAATTGAAGCTTTCAAAAGGGAATTTACCGTTCAATATAATGGCCTTTTTACATCGCGATTCCTCTAAATTTCTGCAAAAATGCACCAACCAAATACGCTAATAGAAGATATCTACAAATTTTTATTGGATTAAACAAACAAAAAAGGGGAAATTAGTTTGAACCTGAAAAGAAGCTTATAGAGAAAGACGGTGGAAACAGAACCCAGAAGAGCTCCAGCTCCCACCAACGCCAAGCACTTGAGTCTCTCCTCCATTTTCTGTCTTCTAACCTCCAAACACACTGGATTCAAAATTCAGAAATCGGCGAGTTCACACTCTTTTTAAAGGGATTTTGAATTTGGGTTTTTGATGGGTAAAAACCCAATCACCATGATTAATATCCGCACCCCACTTAATATTATTAGGGTTATTAGCAAAAATGCCCAATTCTAGGGATGTATCGGCAAAGAATAATGCTAAAATCCCACCTCAAATGCCACATTTTTCATGTTGATGTGAAGTACAAACGTAGTAAAATGAAAAAGATAGGATCTACCCTAAAATCAAATTCAATGGCAAAACTACTCTGAAATGACCTTGTTACCCTTAACTTAAGAAAACCCAATTGCCATAAATCCCAAAGCCTCTTGCCACCACATCCCATTATCTCCCTATCCCCGTTCCGGCTACCGTCGCCGACATCGTCGTTGAGTTGCCATCCCGTCAGCCTTCGCCTTTGTCGAACATCACGCCCTCTTCGTCACAATTTCTTCGCTGGCTTCGTCGACGAGTTGCAACGTCAACATCTCACCGTCTTCGTCTTCGTCTTCGTCGCAACGTCAACAGCACGTCGGCGTCGTCTCTGGCCATCATTTCATTCCGACGCCAATTTGGCTTCCATTTCAGGTATTTTGAGTTTCGAACCCTAACATTTAGGATTTTATGGTTATAAACCCATCAGGAACTAATGTTTATTAGTTTATACCACTTATCAAAATAACAGAGAAATTGATTTTTTAATTGCAGATCTTGTATTTGATTCATGGTAGTTCATGTTCACAGCATGAGTTTCTGTTCTGTATAAAATGATCATAGTAATAACTAATAACAGAAGATCAATATATATGTGTTGATCATACTAGAGCTAATAATTGCCATAAAAATCAATTCAAAAACCAAAAGGCATAAAGGAAAGAGCAAGTAGATTAATAACAGCGTCAGAAAATACAGAAAATTACCAACATAAGAACAAAGAGTACAGCTAGAAAACTGATTAATTGATAATATTCTCAAGCATTCAAAGATTAATGGAGGAGGTTATGTTAAAGGATGAGTGATTACTTAGATACTTGGACTTTGCTATTTTTTGGATTTGGTACTTAGATGCAATTTTCTTGAATGCCAAAGAGAAAAGAAAGTGTGTTTCAATTGGTCGTACTTAGATGCTGATTACTTTATCTTTTTGTATATGCATACAAGTCTGATTTTGCTGTTGGGGATGTTTTGCTACAGCTGGGTTTTCAGAAGCTTGGACACAAGAGCTTCCACACAAAATCATTGCAGACTACTGAAATCATGTCTCTCATTTGGCAAATTAAACAATATGATAGTTTAAAGGAATCAATCTTCCTGGAACAAGTATAATAATTCTATGTACATATATAATTTAAGACTGGTTTTAAATCAGATATCGTTCTTGTCCTAAATGGTGCTTATGGTTAAGTAACAAACTGCTAGGATTATGTTCAAGTGCCATTTTATTTTATTTCTTTAATTCCATCTTAAGTTGATTTGAATATCCATAATTTATTCATTATATTGAAGAACATAAATGGAAAAAACAAATGTATCCACAACATAAAATAATTTTGGAGCCATGAGAAATTCCATCGGGTTAGTGTGACCCAATATTTTTTTTCCTTGGGTCGGGGTGACTTGATATATGTTTTTTTAATTTTATTTAATTTTATGGTTTTTTAACTAAGCAAAAATCCATCAAGTCGCCCTAACCAGATGGCTTTTTGCATGGTTTCTGAACTAAGCAAAAATCTATCGGTTAGGGTGATGATGGCTATGCTTGCTATATTTAAGAGATGGCGATACTTACACTCCACTTCCCCATTTTGTTGGGGCGTGTAAATATAAGATCTTTGAAAATTTGTACCATTATCATTGAAAAAGGCTTGTAAGGAAAGAAACTCTCCCCATTGTCAGACCTAAATGTTTTAATCTTACGATTGTATTGCGTTCTAACCCAAACGAAAAAGTTCTTAATGATTGATTGAATTACGGATTTGTAAAGCATAAGATAAATCTAAGTGTATCGAGAATAATCATATATAATAGTTAAAAATATCAAGCCCTAAAATTATAATAGATTTTATATGGTCCCTAAATATTACAATGTATTAAATCAAATGGTTCATGACTTGAAATACTATTATGGAAAATGGTAAACAATATTGTTTTACGAGAGGACAAATATCACGAAACATATGTAATACCCGAAATTGCCTTTGGAAAAACAAAGAAAAAAAAAAGAAAAAGAAATAAGAGTCTATGAAAATATTAAAGGCAATTAAAAATAAATATAAGGAGTTGACTTGTAATAAAGGGTTTTATTAGTTTCCTGTTTAATGGTTTTAGAGTTAGAAACTTATTAGAGTCTCTCTCTCTATTTATATATATAATATACGTTATATTTACAAAGAGAAAAAAAAAATAATACAAAGAGTAAAGGAAGAGATGGCCGTTTGCCCTAGACACAATGGAGGATTGATTTGTAAACTTCGATAATGAGGTTAGTGAATTATGATTTACCTGTATGATGTTAGATTTTATTCTTAATGTTATTAGGGATTCTATTAGGTCATATATTTGTATGAATATTTTGGTATGGCAGTAGAAACAATTCAAAGATATTATTGTTCATCAATGATTTTCGTGTTTTAACTTTTGATTATGAAAATAGATATCTTTTCAAGTGTTCCAAAATTCGTTTCACTCCAAAATGTCAAAAAGATAATTTTAGGTGGATTTTCAAAGTAATGTTTGCAGTGCTGAAATTTCTGTATCTTAATTATATAAACTGATTTCGAAAATTATTTAACTTTTCTAATATGCGAATAGAATAATTGTTTTCTACTTTGGCTAATTGATTGTAGTATTGGAATTATATAGGCCGGGTCACCGGGCTACGGGTGACACTACTGGAATTATTTGGGCCGGGTCACCGGGCTATGGGTGATACTATTGGACTTATTTGGGCCGGGTCATCGGGCCACGGGTGACACTATTGGACTTATTTGGACCGGGTCACCGGGCTACGAGTGACATTATGAAATATGAGTTTTATGTATTATGCCTTTTAAATTAATTAACGTACACCGTTTATATTGTAAAACTATATGTTCTTATTATTTAATTCTATAAAAATTACAGCGATTTAAATCATGGCTATTAAATGATCTTTTACTTTCATATTATTTATACTGTTTTATGAAACGTTTATGATTTAAGATTATGAACGAATGTGATTTTAAGTGTTTCTATAATCGTTTTATTCATATTAAATATGTAAATTGTATTAAATGTTGTTTCAAGTATTGCGAAGAGAATAATTGTTTTTTACTTTGGCTAATTGATTGTAGTATTGGAATTATTTAGGCCGGGTCACTGAGCTATGGGTGACACTACTGGAATTATTTAGGCCGGGTCACCGGGCTACGGGTGACACAATTGGACTTATTTGGGCCGGGTCACCGGGCCACGGGTGACACTATTGGAATTATTTGGGCCGGGTCACTGGTCTACAGGTGACACTATGAAATATGAGTTTTATGTTTTATGCCTTATGTCTTTTAATTGATTAACGTACACTGTTTATATTGTAAAACTATATGTTATTATTTAATTCCATGAAAATTACAGTGATTTAAATTATGGCTATTAAATAATCTTTTGCTTTCATATTATTTATATTGTTTTATGAAACGTTTGTGATTTAAGAATATGAACGAATATGATTTTAAGTGTTGCTACAACCATTTTATTCATATTAAATATGTAAATTGTATTAAATGTTGTTTCAAGTATTATTAAATATTACATTGTTTTGAAATTCTTTGTAAAGTTTATGAGCAAAGTTTTGAACATAAAGGTTTTCCAAAGACTTCCTTATTTTACATGTTATGCATGAATTTACTTACCGAGTTGACGGCTTACCTTTTGTCACTACCATTTTACAGATTGAATTCTTGGATTTATAATGGATGAGGTTTACATTAGCACATGGGAGATACGTTTTGCCAGAAGATTTAATTTCATATGTGTACGTGTTGTAAGGAATCAATTTGTTTAATGTTGTAATTACGGTCAGAATTTGGAGGTTTAGTTGAATTGATGGCATCAACGTTTAATGTTGTATTTTATGGATAGATTATTGATGATATCAATTGTGGCTATTGTAAACTAAGGTTTTTGTAAGGTTTGAACTCTGTAACATCCTAGTTCGTTGGGTCCTGGATTTGAGGTGTTATAATATATGGGAATCAAAAAGAAATATTTTGAATAGCTTTAGATAATAACTGAAGTGGAGTGGTGGAAGGATGCTCAAGACGTCTATGCCAAAGGTTGGCTGTGTAGTGGATGGTGTTGGATGATGGTGGACTTCGGTTCGCCGTGAGATAGTATAGACCATTACTCTGCCGCCTCAGTTCAATCGTTCTCCTCGTAGTTAAATCCTACATCAAATAAAATTAGGGTAAAACGTTACATTGCAACCTAAGGCTCATGTAAGTTTGCTAATAGAAAGCAAATTAACTTTGAAGTTCTGGACATATAACACGTTGTCAACAATCATATCATTGTATAATTTCATGGATCCAATGAATTTAATTTCAGCATGTCCTCAGTTTGGCAATTGTACAGAGATATATTTAGAGGCAAATTTATTTGTAATGGGTGGATTTTTAGAAACATGATCATTGGTGTCATTGTCTATTATTCACGCCTTATTTGCATAGATAGATGAGAAATTAGTACCTTAGGTATTGATAAGGGATTCAGTGTTACCGGTCTCCTAGTGAAGAAAGGTCATGATTTGGTCATACTCTTTTGCGGAGAATTGTTTGGTCTTTGGTATCTCTTCATTCGAAGTGGCTAGAAAATTTGTGGATTTCTTCCCTCTTGGTTTGACATCTTTGTCGTGTAACTTGTGTCTAGGGGAAAATCCATGAAGGAAATAGCAGTGGTCGATTGTGTGGCCATTCATGTCGTAATGGGAGTAGTGTAGGTCTTTTCGACTTCCTCTGGTCAACCGATTAAGGTTACTTTCAGTAGACCAATTTTACATTTTTGGCTCGGACCAATGAGCGGCATGGTGTCTATCTAGTGATATCTCGTTTGGTGGCTACTTCAAATTGTCTCTTGTGATGCAGGACGAGGGCATGGGCTTTTAGGGTGTCGGAAAGAGAATTCAGTATGTGTATGGATCCACAAACCGTGGAAAAGGAATCATTCAACCCTATAAGGAATTGTATAACCATTTCCTTCTCTTCTCTTTCAGTAAGGCCCTTGAAAGCTCCATAGCTACAGGTGATTGGGTCATGGTAGGAGGTCAATTCGTCCCAAAGTGCCTTCATCTTTGTGTAGTAAATTGAGACAGATTAGTGTTTATGCTGGTGCTCTACGATCTCTTGCTGGATTTGATAGATCCATGAGTCATTCCTTTGTGAGAATCTATCATGTAAATCATTTCAGATTTCAATCGCAGATTCTGCATAGATAACACTACTAGCAATATCATAATGAAAAGAATTAAGGATCTAGGAAAGTACCGTATGATTACAACGTTCCCACATAGGAAACTTGGCATCGGTTTTCGTTGGTGCCTTGATTGTTCCGTTGATAAAGCCAAGTTTGTTCTTGGCGCTTAGAGCTATTCGCATTTCACGACTCCATTGGCCATAATTGTTTCCTTCGAGTAGTTTTGAGACAAGAACTAAACCGGGATGATCGGAGTGATGCAAAGCGAGTGAGCTCTGATACCATGTAAAATTTGGTATTTGGGAGAAAAGAGAAGAAGAAAACTTGTGAATTTTCTGTATATATCTTGAATAGAGAATTACAAATATTTATACAACTAATACAAATGAGAAAATGGAAACTAACTTAATCACAATTAATTACAATTGATTCTAGTCAACTATACTAATTAACATTGATTGATTCTAGTCAGCTATTCTAATTAATATCGATTGATTCTAGTCAAATATCCTAATTAATAATGATTGATTCTACATAATAAACATCAATGAATGCCCATGATAGTTGCCAATAATCAACGAGATTCTTTCCTTTAATACTCTCCCTCAAGTTGGAGCATGCATGTCAAGAACGTTCAACTTATAAAGAAGTGTGTGAAATGATGCTTGACCCAATGCCTTAGTAAATATATCTGCAATTTGATTCTCACTAGACACGTATGCCGTTTTGATTTCTCCTCGATCAATGTACTCCCGGATAATATGACAGTTAATCTCAATGTGCTTTGTTCTTTCACGAAAAACTGAGTTAGCAGCAATGTGCATGGATGCTTGGTTGTCACAGTATAGTGTCACAGGTTATGAATGGTCTATGTGTAAATCTCATAATAAATATCTCAGCCAAGTTAATTTACAAGTGATAGATGTTATAGACTTGTACTTTGCTTTAGCTGAAGATTTGGACATTGTAGTCAGTTTCTTGCTTTTCTAGGAAATTAGAGCTTTTCCAAGAAAAAAACAATAATCTATTACTGATCAATGTGTTGTAATGTCTCATGCCCAATCTGTGTCACAAAACCCAACTAAATTCAAATCGTCATTAGATGGAAAAAATAACCCTTGACATGGTTAACCCTTCAAATACCAAAGTAAGCGATGAACTGCATTAAGATGAGGTCGTCTAGCTAAGTGTGTTAACCAAAAAATAGATTTTTGGCCATGTGAAAGTTAAGTATATCAACTTCCCAACCAATCGTCGATAATATGTCGGATCTTTAAGTAACTCATTGTAGGTAAAAGTGAACTTCAAAGATTGTTCCATAGGGAATTTAGCAGGCTTCGAACCAAGCAATCCTGCCTCTTGAAAAATATCGAGAGTATACTTATATTGATTGATAGAAATACCCAGTTGAGATCGAGCTATTTCAATCCTAAGAAAATATTTCAACACCCTAAATCCTTTAACTTGAAGCAAGATCCAAGAAAAGTCTTCACATCATTGATAGCCTTAGGATCATTCCCTGTTATAATCATATCATCAACGTATAAGAGGATGGTTATAAAAGAGTCTCCACACACCTTTGTAAAGAGAGAATAATCAGTCCGAGATTGTTGGAAGCCAAACTTGTTGATGGCGGTAAGAAACTTGTGGAACCATGACCGTGAGGCTTATTTCAACCCATATAAGTATTTGTAGAGTCGACAAATAAGTGGCTCCCCCTATCAATGAAAACCTAGAGGAGGATGCATGTATACTTCTTCAGTAAAATCCTCATGTAATAAGGCATTTTGAACATCCATCTGATGGAGGCCCCAACCACGAACAGAGGCAATGGCAAGAAGACACCATGAAACTGTTATGGCGTGTCTGATATCATCTAGAGAGAGGTGAATAGATTTTAATCCGGTTATTACCAAATTTTCGCAATTAGTCAATTTTACGAAAATAACCTCAATCTAGTCAATGCAATAAATCAAATGTAAATTGCGGAATTTAAATGACACTTGAGTTTTACGTGGAAATCTTCAACAAGGAAAAACCACCGGCTGTTATGTGCACCACATACGATCCTCGAATCCAATAATTGTAATGGTGTCCATAACCTAGGTTGGCCACGTTAAATCTTACATGGTCACTAACCTACCACTACTACCTGTAGGCCTTTAAAAGTGAACCTAGATCAATTTGCTTGCGACCTAAGCAACCTTAGCCACAAGACTTACTTCTTAATGAAGAGATTAAACAACCTATATGAATATGCTAAGATATCCAAATATGCAATTAATGCTAGGTTACACTAACTACTTATCTAGGATTATAAGATGTCAATAAAATCAATCCTAGATATTAATTGCTATATGTCATGGCATAAAGCTCAATCCCTCTATAAGTAGAAGAACCCCCCCCCCCCCCCGGAAGACCAATAGAGGGAGATCATTTCTAGAGTCATCCGCCAGCCGAAAGTTTTTTTTTGCACATCCCCGGTCGAAACTAGCAATCTAGTCAAGTTGAAATAAGGGCCACTTTTTGATTGCAGCCAATGGCTTGTTTCCCCGCAGGCAATGAGACTAAGACTCTTCACATGTGGTGCTACTAAAGGGGAAATCCTCTTGCAAAGGTCCGGATCAAATCCACCATTTTTATTCTCCGGACGGTACCTATAGTATAAGAATACATTTTAAAGATTCTAAACTCCGACCGGTGAATGGGAGTATGCTAAGCTTGTGTCTCGATACCGCACTCATCATAAAGGCCCATACAGCCAGCGGGGAGGATGGCACTACTGGCAAAGACCGTCTGGCTAAAACGCCGTAGGCGCGAAGCGTGGTAGGCCTGCGCTGGGGGAGCATAACATAGGGAGGAAAGGGAGTCCAAGTGAACCACTCATTCCACTATCCGAGGTCTCTATTTGGAAGCTTCCTCGTCCGTGCAGTGCCATCTCTGTGGACTATTTCTGTTTATGTCTGTACTTCCCTTTATCTTGAAGAGTGAGCGTCTTTAACTAGTAAGCAAGTAAACAACCTTATATATATATAAAGAAGAAGAACTACGTCTGAAGAAGTTGTCGGTGATACTAGATCTAATCTGGTCACTGGAAGAGAACCATTCTTCTTTCCGGAAGCGTCAGGAAGCTCAAATAAGATATTAGCTGTGCCCGACTCATAAGGAGGCTAACTCGCTGCAAGTGAATAAGCTTGAATCGAATAGAATGGCAGATTCATCTTGCTTGAAAACATCATCGGACGCAGTCTAAGAATCCTTTGTAATAATAGCAAAGCCCCTAGGGCAAACGGCTAGTCACGAAAAGTCTGGGCGTTTAGTCATCAGAGGCGAGCTAGTTGAGGCCCAAACTGAGAAGTGTTGCACCCCCTTGAAATGAGTGCGTGTACATCACACCTCCTACGGTGGTTGCCAAAGCTCCGAACAGCATCTAAGGCTCTTCGAACTATGCGACCAGCAAGTCTCTCCTGCACCATCTGCTAGCTCGTTTTCGAGAGGAAGAGTTTGCTTTTCGGTTCATGCTATGGTATCGGAATGCCTCCCATTAGGAGAAGTCTGATCTTGGGAAAAGAAGTAGAGACATGCTTCCTACAAGGGGCGAAAGCGATCGATAGAAAGAACTCTTCATTAGAGCTTCCTATGCCTCAACAGGATCTGGGGTTCCCCTTAGGTTAAGAATAAGAATCCTATTTCCTTGAAAGACTTTTTTGAACGATTTTCAAGCAAAGAGTATTCTAGAAAAATTCACCTTTTCTTTCCCCCGCTGGCATGAAGAAAGGGTCCCTCCAGGAAATTAGATTCCGACCAAGAACAAAAGCCCGAGTTAGAGCGTCGGTCGCAGCCTGCCTTTATTTTACGGTACACAACTTGGTTTTGGAAGATATGGCATTAAAAGTTATAAAGCAGGTCGTCTTTCATATCGAGCCATTGAAGCAGCGCGTAGAAGGAAGGAGTGCTGCTTAAATGCTTTTTGAGTTGATGGATCCGTTTAAGAAAGAGATCCTCAGAAAGAGGGTCAATCTCTCTGGAAGGCTAAGCTAATGGCTAGCAGCTTCCAAGCTTTTCTAAAGTTCTAGTAGATGTTGTTCGGAGAATCGGTTGAAGCTATGGAAATCCCTTTTCTCTTTGAGCTTTGTAGCATTTCTTTTTTCTGAGTCGTCCGTCGGAATTAAGCGTTGGTATTCTATATGACCGACATAAATGTTGTTGTTTTAGGACTGAAGTCCTTAGTCTGTCTGTCTTGCTTGCCTTCAACCATAAAGCGCTTTATTTAGTAATTCGACCTATTGCTCCGCATCCCCCCATCAGTTTACTATGAAGAGAAGAAGAAGAAGAATCAAAAGGATTGAGCTACCTACTTGCCTCCCTCTCTCCTCCCTCCTTGGAGCACAATTTGGGTCCGCTTGGGTCTAAATCCCAAGCCCTCGAGTAAACAACTTTTTCTCGTCGATCCGGATAGGTTTTTGTGCCACCTTCGAGAATAGTCCCAGCTAGCTAAAGAGGAACTTCTAGTAACTACTGAATCCGAGCCCAACTCACGTACCACTTGAATCGGCGAACCGAATTGGTACAGAAGTTGTAACATGGGAAAACCACAGAAAACACAACTTATTTGAATAACCCGGTGATCTCATTCATCGTCGACTTCTCGCTTTTGGACGGCAAAGATGAGGGCCAAAAAGATGCAGTCTGGTTCCACCGCGGATGAGGCTGCTGACTCGAAATATGTAAAATTGTCCCTCCTAAAAAGATTATTCCAGAATAAATGGGCAATAGCAGAAACAGCCGCTTCAAGGAAAGCAGTCTACTTTTGGAGACAAAGGAGATGAGTGCCCGGGCCTTCGTAGGTGGGTAGAGTTTAGCCCCACTAGCCCAACCTCAGGACCTGCTAAAGCGGTTGAGGAGAAGTCAATGGATTAGTGGAGCGGGGCCGGCTCGGAAATTCTGCCAGCGAATGCACTTGCTTATTATCGCTTAGCGCTTGTGCTAAGGAGTTGAATGGAAGACAAACTGTCACACCATTCTGAGGAAGTTTACTGGTTCGACTGTGAAAAGAGAGAAGCTGATGTAGATCAGCGGATGAGTTGTGGTTAGGGGTGAAATGCCACTCGAACCCAGAGCTAGCTGGTTCTCCCCGAAATGAATTCCTTCCAGGATTGCTGCTCATAAAGGGGTACCCTGAATGGCCGATTCCTGTTTAGAAGCTTCGGACGGCTGGAAGTCCTCCCCCTACAGCTAAGATTAGAGGGAATAAAGAAGTCAAATCCAGACCCACGTGAGAAAACACGTAGATCCGCATAGCTAATATAGATTAAGCAATCCTAGTTATAGCTATCACGAGACAATACTCAATCAAAACAACACAATAATCTCTATCTTGTATAATAGAATATGATCTAAGAACATACAAGTAATTAAAGAGATTTCTTGCTAAGTAAAACACTAAGATTAGATGAAAATAGTGAAAAACTTACCAAGGCATGTGTGTTGAGTAAAACTCATGCAAGAAAGCATCATAGATAAGCTAGATGAAGTTTTATGCATATGAAAATGGTTTAAAGTGTTTAAAAGTGAGTTCTTGATTGATTTTCTCTCAAGTATCTCTCTTTTTCTCTTTAGGATTCTTGGAATCATGGAACTAGGTTCAAAAGAATGATATAAGGATATGTATATAGACATCAAGAACGAGCTGGGTGAAAAGACAAGTTTGCCCTTAAAACGCACCATTGGCAGTTTCAAAACTGCCATTCCAACCGCCGAATTGAATCCCGAGAAAACAGGGGAATAACGACGGTTTCATGGCCACCATTCCAACCGCCGTTTTGAGATCGAGATATTTAAATCGATCAGGTCTAAACGGCAATTTTAATCGGAGGTCAGGGTCACCGATTGCGTACCATAGATATTGGTCGAGAACCTTCTGGAACCAAACAGCGGTTTAATTCGACGGTCATGGCTGCTGATCAAATCACCGTTTCACTAATTGTGGTGAAACCAAGAAGAAGCCAAGGGCATTCTCCGACAGTGATCCTTACCCTAAACCAAGCACACCAATGTGCATGCGTGTATGTTTCCGAACAATCTTTGGGAAACGAATTACACGACACACAAATGACACAACAGAAACCATCAAAGATGTGCAAGTGTGAAGTGTGAAGTGAATGCATCCTAATGCCTAGAATGACATGGAAATTATCAATCAAGATGCAATCAATAAAACATGCAAGAAGAGAGTTCAATAATCATGAATGCACATACATAAAACACACAACATACAAGATAGTATAGATAAGCATGAGTTGTGTGTGTGTGCCACTAAGATCTCTTTAAAGCAAGTAAACACAAATATTTTACCTTTGGAGTGCTTATTATCTTGAGGCCTTGAGAGGGCCTTCTGTTATGCTTGATCACCAACAATGATACGCAAAAGCTACCCTTACAAAACAAGCCCCAAATGTGGTTTGTCCACAAAATAAGCCAATCAAAACTTGAGGATCTTATACACTGGAGAGTAGTGAGCTTAGCAATGAAAGCAAATCTTTTTGTGTAGTCAATGCCCCTCCTTTGAGTAAACATCTTGGCAACTAGACGAGCCTTGTATCTTTCAATGGTGTCATTTGAGTTATATTTGATCTTGAATACTCATTTGCACCCAATGGAACGGTGACCTGATGAGAGGGGAACTAGAGACCAAGTCTTGTTTGTCTCAAGTGCCATGATTTCAGCCTTAATTGACTCAATCCATTTTGAATCCGTACAAACCTGCTCATATGTTTCTGGTTCGACCAAGTGAGAAACATTAAAAGAAAAAGTTTAATGAGCTTGAGAAAGGTAAGAAAATGACATGTACCTTGACAAAGAGTGATGCGTGCTTGATTTAACTCGAGGAGACGAGTCTAAAACAGGTAGAGTATGATTGATTTGATAATCTTGGAGGTGTGCTGGTGTGCGGCTTGGCCGGGTGGATCATCAGATAACTATTTCTGCCTCTATTGTGGGTCCAGTTGATCGATGAGGATTTTCTAGTCGACTAATGGGTTCTATTTTGAAAGGAATCACCGTCTCGGATGGTCCAGTAGGTTCGGGACTAGCTGTTTAAGACTTATTTTGTGGTGTTTGTAGGTTGTTTTGTGGTGAACTTGGTTCATTTGGTGTATGGTAAGATATAGGCGTGTCATTGGTGATGTTTATGGGTATTTGAATTGTGGGAAGGTCATTTGGATCGAAATGTAGTATGGTGGTATATGAGGAAGTGTTTTCATGGAAGATTACGTCTCGGAAGGTGATGAGTTTTCTATCATCTAAATCATAGACAAGATACCCATTTTGCTCCGGTGGATACCCAAGGAAGACACAACGATGTGCACGACTATCAAACTTATGAGTGGGTTATAGGTTTGCGGCAAAACATAAGCAACCGTAAACTCGTAGGTGAGAGTATGAGGGTGACTTTTTGTGTAATCTCTCAAATGGTGTTTTGTTAAGTAAGAGTGGTGTGGGTAAGCGATTGATGAGTTAGTAAGCTGTTCGGACATGTACGCCCCAAAATTTTAAGGGTAAGCTGGCTTGAAAACATAATACTCATGCTATATTTAAGAGATGGCGATGCTTGTGCTCCACAACCCCATTATGTTAGGGCATGTAAGTGCAAGATCTTTGGAAATTTGTACTATTGTCATTGAAAAAGATTTGTAAGGATAGAAACTCCCCCCCAATTATTAGACCTAAATGTTTTAATCTTACAATTTTATAACCATCCACAATAGTTAAAAAATATCGAGCCCAGAATAAGAATAGATTTTATGTGGTCCCTAAATATCGCAATGTATTAAATAAAAACGTTCATGACTTGAAATACTACTATTGGAAAATGGTAAACGAGATTGTTTTGCAAGAGGACAAATATCACAAAATGCATTAGAATCAAAAGAAATATCTAGGATAGTTTTAGATGATAACTGAAAGGGATACACTATCAGAGGCACCAACAAGCTTGTTAGAGGTCAACGTCTCCTTCGAACTAGCTTTAATTTTTACTCGTGCATATCTTTCATCTGCATACACTTGTGCCTGAAAATGTTTTTTTTTTCTTGTTTTGGGTGGTCAAGATGTGATATTTAGGTTGTTCTAGGTATTTTTTGCATGTCCATTTTTATGGTCCAAAATGTTGTCTTGATTGGTTAAAGATGACATGTGCTTGCTTTTCAGTTGGGGATTATGTTATATGTATATGCGCGTTTTACATGTGTATTATAAGTTGAAAAATGTTTGCTTTTGATGGTTAAACAGTGAATTTGTTAAGTTTTTGCTGTTGGGTTTGTGTTATATAGATTTATTCAAATATATGTGTATGTACATGGTGAGAAAAACCGTTATAGTGGTTAAAGATTGATTTTTTGGTAGGTTTTTACAGATGGGGATTGCGTATTGATGTGACCCTCAGACACTGGTAAACCTCCATATGTGCACGGATTGAGAAGATTGAATCCGATACTCGAAACAATGTCAAAGTTTGTGTCCGTTGGTATTATCACCTCGAGGAATCACTTGGAGGAAGGAGAGAAATTCATGGAGTAAAGGAGCTATTTTTATCAGACCACTACGACGTACAAAGTGTTCACATTATTGAAGGGAAATGTATAGTTCACTCTTTCAAGAACTTCACTAAACTTGAGAATATTGGTTCTAAGGATTACTATTGTAGATTTGAGTGCAATGCTGCTATATGAGAGGTTTACATGGGTTGTAGTGTGAGTTTCATGGTTTTCAAATTATTTTTTAATTGGGATGTGGTATTTTGGTTATAGCCATTGAGTTGTTTTTTTTGTTTTTTGTTTTTTTGTTTTTTTTTTTTTGAAGGTATTGCAAATGTGAGGTGTTGTATAATCCAGATGATTTCATGGTACATTGTGACGGGTGCAAGGACTGGTAATGCTGTTGTGTTTGTTTTTTTTTAATGCTAAATTTACTTTTAGCATCGATTTCTGGCATTTTAGTTTTCTATTGGATGAGCACATTGCACCCCAAATGTGTGTGCCGTCCCAATCCAAGATTTTCTTGTGTTCATTTGGTCATACTTCTGATTTTTGTTTGTCTCGATTGTGGATATATAAAGTTGTTCGTTCATATACTGTGGTCATCATTTATGTAGGAGTTTGGAATTTTGTTTTATAAGGACCTTATAACAAAATTGATCAAGTTTTGTAATCTATTGATGCGCAATTTGTGGTGATCTTGAATCTTGATATATAGTTTGTCTTATTTGTAATATGCATCTCATTCTTATTGTAGGTATCATCCTGCTTGTGTGGCCATGACAATTGAAGAAGTGAAAATTTTAGAGCACTTTGTTTGTTCTGAATGTTCTTCTATCAAAAGGTCCCAAAATGGTTTTCCTTCATCACTAGTAGTTGTTGCCAAGGTGAGACTAATTGTTGACAGTTTATCATAATTGAAGACACATAACTACATAAGGTGTCTTTGTTTACCCTTATGAGTCTTATTCCTTTTCATAATACTTCATGTGGGCATGGACGATAATTGTCCTCAGACTACATGCAATCCAAATGGCATGGATGACCCGCACCCAAAGGGGGTGATGGATAAAAATCTGTGTGAGATGATTACAAAGCTGTTGCATTTGGTGCTACCTCCGGTGTTACATGAGGTGCTACCTCCGGTGCTGTAGCAGTTTCTTCCTTCGACACTGCATGAGGCTCTTCCTCTGGTGCTGCATGAGGTTTTTCCTTTGGTGCTGCATAAGGTTCTTCCTCTGATGCTGCATGAGGTTCTTCCTCCGACGATTTGTGAGGCGCTTCCTCCAATGCTGTATATCCTTAGGTGATGGCTGAGGTTCTTCTGAAGGTGATGTTAGAAGTGCTAGAACTGTTGATGCATGATCTAGTGTACAAAACGATGAGGACAGCCTCCAAGATAGACATTTGCAACCACCAAGACCAACCTCTGATAGAACATAATAAAGGAGTCAGAGACAGCAACTCTAGCTTCTCAAGTATCACAGAAAGAGATATTAATGTGTGATTATTCAAATGGTTAAAGGATATTTCCGTGAGGTGCTACCTCCGTGCAGTGTTTGACACGCACGGCTCTTCCTCTGGTGCTGCATAAGGTTCTTCCTCTGATGCTGCATGAGGTTCTTCCTCCGACGATTTGTGAGGCGCTTCCTCCAATGCTGTATATCCTTAGGTGATGGATGAGGTTCTTCTGAAGGTGATGTTAGAAGTGCTAGAACTGTTGATGCATGATCTAGTGTACAAAACGATGAGGACAGCCTCCAAGATAGACATTTGCAACCACCAAGATCAACCTCTGATAGAACATAATAAAGGAGTCAGAGACAGCAACTCTAGCTTCTCAAGTATCACAGAAAGAGATATTAATGTGTGATTATTCAAATGGTTAGAAGGATATTTCCGTGAGGTGCTACCTCCGGTGCTGTAGCAGTTTCTTCCTTCGACACTGCATGAGGCTCTTCCTCTGGTGTTGCATGAGGTTCTTCCTCTGATGCTGCATGAGGTTCTTCCTCCGACGATTTGTGAGGCGCTTCCTCCAATGCTGTATATCCTTAGGTGATGGCTGAGGTTCTTCTGAAGGTGATGTTAGAAGTGCTAGAACTATTGATGCATGATCTAGTGTACAAAACGATGAGGACAGCCTCCAAGATAGACATTTGCAACCACCAAGACCAACCTCTGATAGAACATAATAAAGGAGTCAGAGACAGCAACTCTAGCTTCTCAAGTATCACAGAAAGAGATATTAATGTGTGATTATTCAAATGGTTAGAAGGATATTTCCGTGAAAGAGGACGCACAAAAATAGCCGTCTGTATCGG
This sequence comes from Acer negundo, assembly GCA_035582765.1. Classification (NCBI taxonomy): domain Eukaryota; kingdom Viridiplantae; phylum Streptophyta; class Magnoliopsida; order Sapindales; family Sapindaceae; genus Acer; species Acer negundo. Next base: position 21,240,776 of record CM069241.1, on the reverse strand, counting down.
ATACTATGCACGCTGACGTTATCCCAATGTTAGATACTCTACACGAGGTAATTTTTTGATGTCCACCCTTCATACCATTCCTAATACTTCAAGAAACCTTCATAGTATCCTTATAATATATCATTTATGTGTCATCTGATACAGAAAACCCAAAAAACATGTGCGTGTTGTAAAAGCTCCTGATTTGACTGTACAATATGCTACAGTAGTACACATGTTTTATCCAAGTTTACTCAATCTGCATTATCTTGTTTACATACACATCTTTGTTATTTCTCTTAATTGTTAACTACATACACGTGTTGTGTCCCTAGGAAAATGTACCAATCTATAGTGATATCGTGCTCAACGAAGAAAAGAAAATAGAAACAACTCAACAGGTAAGAGGTATACATTTTGCTTTATACACTCATCGAACTTCAATGATCAACGTAATGGTTTTAATTACTTGTGACACAACCTTATATAAGAGGAACATCACCGGTGAAGAGTATCATAGATCTCGAACTTTACCCAACTCCGATTGGTATCTTGAAGGTCCCTTAACAGCAAGATAGTGTAATTCTATTGCAAAATCTACCCAAAAAGTATCCCAATAAGGCTACCGAATCAGTAATGAAGAGGAAGAGATCCAAGTCCTCAGCATGCCTTGGAATGATCGTGGAATCGACCCTGATTATGAGGCTTTTATTAATGAGGTGGGGGAATTAGGGCTGCTAAAGAGGATCAGAGAGATTAAGGACCGATTAATAGTGGAAAGAGATCTAAAGAGGAAGAGAGTGGCGTAGGATGAGCCACATCCCGTTTATCACCAATGTAACCACCTTTCTTTAGTTTAGTTTAATTTAGTTGAACCTTAATTTATATTTTTAATTTCTAGTTGTGGTAACTCTCTTGGTACTTTTTCAGTTAACTCTTGGTTTATTTTAGACTTATTTTTGACTTATATACTAGTAGTTTATTTGTTTTTAGATATATTTGTGCTTTCTCATTTTTGACTAGATTTAGGGTGTGTGATGTATTATGCTTAGTGGATTACAAAGGTTTTTGTGCTGCATGCTTGTGGTGATGTATTTGGTTATGTGCGAATTATGCTTTTTTTGTCAATCGATCTTTGTGTTAATTATTATGTTTTAGATATTTATTTTCAGGATATTAATTATCTTTTTGTAGATTCGTGTTGATTGTCATGATTTTTGTGTGTTGTTTTCTTAGGAGTGAATGTGCCTCTTTGTCAGATTCTTATTGTCAACATTGGAGACAATGTTGAATTTAGGTTTGGGGGTGTGGTTTAGCACGCGTCGTTTTGTGTGAATTTTTGTTTTGGTTGTTGTGTGTTTTTAGGTGATAGGAATCGTTTTTTGTTGTGTTTTTGCGAAAAAGCCAGGTTAAACATATTTTGTTTGATGAGATGCTTTTATGGCGTGTGCTTTTAAGGAGTGTGTCACTACAACAAATATTGGATTTTATAGCACATGTTGAATGCTATCAAAGACCTCTCATAGCATTCAAAAGAACGTCATGACAGCCTATGTGATTAAAAGTTTTTATCATATGATAGCAATTTTGGATTGCTATGACATATCCTATTATAGCATATTTGAAATGTGTTAGGTTTAGATTTGTGTTGGTTTGATTCCATAACAAAACGCTCTTTATTTGTATTGTTGAGTTGCTTAGGTGATTCGTGATTAGATCAAGTTTCAAATAAAGAAAGCAACTTTGCATGCAAAGTTCATCTTCAAGAGGAAATGTGTTTACTTAGATGCTAAAGGTATCAAGATTATTTTTCCTCTTGCAAGGCGTAGGTGCACACACACAAAATTCATACATGTGTGTCCCTACATCGTTGAGCAGAGAGCACATACACACATTACATTCATATATGTCCATGTATCGTTGTGCACAATTGGTATAACATATTCACACACTTGTTAAAGTATGCACAAGCATTAGTCTCAATTTGATAAGCATTGTAGAATTGCATGTTCTAGGACTATCTCTATGAAATTGCATACTTGTGTGACTTTGTGTTTATTTGTTTGTGTTTTGAAACCAAGTGAAAGCCTTCAAGAGAGTTATATTTGCATGATAAACAGAAATACATGCTTGCTAGGATAAAGGAGAAAAACAAAAAAGTTGATATGTTTTTGATGATGTGTGTGATGTATTGCTTTATAAAGACCTCAAAATTTTTAATTGATAATGTGTCTTGCAATGTAGAAAAGATGATATATTTTTTATGTGATTAGTACACTCTGCACACAAATGCTTGGATATATATCTTCTTGTCATAACAACGGACTTTAATTGGTTTGACTTCATTTGGAAAACATGTTGATTGTTGTTTTGATTGATTCTTATGCATGAGCTTAATAGTGCTTGTATTACATGCTAAGCAACTTTTTCATACATTCACACTTTTCTGTGAATAAAATCTCCTTGAATATCTTTCAATTACTTTAGTTGCATAAAGTTCGTTTATATGATTATGCAAATGCCTTTTATGCTAATAGCTCTCTTTGCTAAAGCAACCCGATAGGGGGAGCTCCTTTGCGTATCTCATGACAAAAAAGGGGAGAAGTCTTGAGAGATATAAGGGGAGCATTGTGTATGCTTTAGGGAGAAGCCTTGAGAGAGAGAGAGAGAGAGAGAGAGAGAGTAACCTTTTAGGGGGAGCATTGCACATGCATTTATTTGATATGCTTTTTATGTTTGTTCACCTCACATGCACTTGTTTTTGGAAAGTGTTATCTTGCTATTGTGTGTAGCTACAATGAGGTACGAAAACATTGAAGACCTTGAAAACTTAGATTCTTAGGGCTCTCTCATTGTAACGACAAATTTACATTTGTTGACCAATAGCTTTCTTTTGTTTTGTGAGTGGTATTTTGTTATGAAATAACCAAATAGGGAGATTGTAAGAACCTCTATTTTGTGATTGACTTATTTCATGACATACCACACTGGGGATGATTGTGTAATAGGTAGCTTAGGTCATCCAGTTAATTATCAAGGCAAACTTCCAAGCATCTCCATGACTTCAAGATCAAGAGCTTCAAAAGGTATAACACTTGCCCTTGAATCTTAAAGAGATTAAGGTGCACACACACTTCATGCATTTGTAATTGACATGCATTTGTAGCTCATTGTTTATGTGTGCATTCCTTTCATGACCATACTTGCACTTCATGTTAGTCTTAAGTGTGGTGTAATTCGTTTCCGTTTGTGTGATCGAAAACGTCCATGCTTGCACGATGGTGCGCATGTCTTAGTGTAATGATTAACCACTTAAAAAGGTCTCATTCTTCTCTTGGATAAGTGTTAGATTTGGTTTGGTTATCTGGAGTAAATGTCTAGTTTCAAAAGATTGGATTTCAATGATTTCAATGATTTTCAAAACCGCCCTTTGTATGGTCTTATGACCATAACTTTTCATATGAAGCTTCAAAATGAGTTTTGAAAATTTCTGTGCAAACTAGACATTTGTACCTTTCCAACGGTATATTATTCGTAATATTTTATGACTGTTTGGATTAGTTTTATTATCTCCAAAGTGATCACTAAAACAAGGCATCTCTGCTGTTTTCCAAATCTGACATTTGGTCACTCAAATGACCACAACGTTTTCTATAGACATCGAAATGTCATTTCATAAAAAGGAGTAGAAATTAGACATCCATACCTTTCCAACGGTATATTATACGAAAGGTTTCGATATCGTTTGGTCATGTTTTAGGGCGCTCGAATATTAAGATGGTACATTGTCGAGGCTTTACCGCTCCCTGTACCGCCCCTGGTTCACGTGCATGTGAACTGATCCAGCTTGTGCTAGTTTCCAGCCCCTTTTCCACTCCATGTGCAGCTCCCTGAGCACTTGCCTAGGTAGCAGTCCGACGTGTTTTTGCAACCTATTTGGCAAAACAATGTCATTTCATCTAAGGCAGTATATATATTGATCTCTTACCTCTCTTGGCCATTTACGAGCTTCAAAGATCATATTTTAGAGAGAGGAAGAGATCCCTTAGTGAGAGAAAGCAAAGCTTGTCTCTTTAACTCTCCAAACCCAAAACTCATGTGCATCTAACATGTTTCATGCATCAATATTCCATGGGTCTTCATCATTCTTGACTTGGTAAGTAAGAAAAAACATTTCATCTTTGTTTATTATTCTTAAAGTCCAAGAGTTCATTTTTATTGCATATCTTGACTTGGTAAGTAAGAAGAAACATTTCATCTTTGTTTATTATTCTTAAAGTCCAAGAGTTCATTTTTATTGCATACGATTTGTATAAATCTTTTATTGAATGCATTTATTGATGAATGATGACATGATTGGGTTTATGTTGTGATAGCTTAATTGATTATAGTATTTTGCCTAAATAGCTAAGCCTTGAATATTCTTGTGGAATTAATTGTTGATTAGGTTGATAAACAAGTGTTTATTTATCTAGTCAAACTCTATTGAATGTTCATGTGCATTTAATTGACAATTAGGTTGTTAGAAATCTCTACAATTAATTGAGACGTCATGTATGTACATGTAGGCTTGTTTGATAATTAGGTTGTTAGATTTGCATCTTAACATCTAATTAAGCATATAATGTTTAGTCTAGCACTCTTTGCATTTGTGTATCATTATTACCGTATTCACTTAAACTTTTAATTATCTTCATATAGTCAAAGTCTTGTAGCTTCTAGATGAAGTTGCACAAGCATTGTACTAGCTCCTCTGTAAAAGGCTCGCGGGTAGATTAGGAGGTGCTCACGCCAAGAGTAGTGGATAGTGGAGATCACTTAAGGGTGTAACATTCTCTTCATATAGAGATTGTCTAGGGTTGGTCTAGGTTCGCTATTAAAGGCATGCGGGTAGCAGTGGTGGGTTAGTGACCGAGAATGGTTGAGATTAACCTAGGTTATAAACATCATTACAAGTAGTGGATTCAAAGATCGAGTGTAGCTAGCTGAATATCTCATGGTTTTTCCTTATTTGAAGGCTTCCACATAAAAATTAAGTATTCTTTAATTTCCGCACTTTTCACTTGATTTATATTGTTATGTGTTTGGATTTTTATATGTTAACATTGACTAATCGAACAATCGGTAATAATCGATTAACAACTCATTCATTCCCCCTCATTCTAGGTTGTATTAAACACACGCGCATATAATATATATATTTTCGCAGGTTAAGGTCAACCTAGGTCACCGAAATGTTTGCCCGTCGAATCGTTGTCGAAAGCACCTACTTCTTCTTCACTGGCGTCGCACGATCCAGTCCCTTCTTCCTCCCTTTTTCTTCTTCTTCGTCGGCGTCTAGTTAGTTCAATTAGCCGATTCTTCTTCGTCGGTGTCTGATCGACGTCACCCTTATCTCGTCGTTGTCGCGCGGTTTCCCACCTCATCTCTGATCACCTCTGCCTCTCTCACTATAGTTGAAAATGATGGTTTTTTTTTTGTTTTTTTATTTTTTTATTTTTTATTTTTTTTATTGATAATGATATTAAAAAAATTTAGGTTTATGTTTGTAAACAAAAAAAAAAATTATATTTACTTTTACAAACAAAATTGATTATTTTTTTCTTAAAAAAATGGACATTTTAGACTTTACAGCTTATACCTGGTTAAAAACAATAACTTGAATTTTTTTGATTAAAAATAATAATCAATTTCTTAATTTGACTGCTTTTACAAATGTCCCTTTTTTTAACCTGGATTTTATAGCTTTTTTGAACATATAGTTTATAGCTTTTTTATTGTGCTACAACGTGTGGTTAATTGATGTTTATAAACTTGATGATTGATGGTAGCAGTCACAATATGCTATAGAAATACTAAAAGAATGCTATTTGAAATAATATGCTATTAAACGAGTAATTGATGTAACATTTAACTATGAAAAGCTATAATAGATACCTATTTCATTGCACACACAAAAAAAATGCTATTATCTTGTGCTGTAAAATCCAATATTTGTTGTAGTGTGTGTATTTGTTATTTGCTGAGTCTACTTTAGAATGCGTTGCGCAAAGTGCGGTTAGTCCTTTTCTCTTAGTGCCTTAGTGGATGAGGCACCTTGCTTGAATGTAAGACACTAATAGTGAAAATTACCTGAGTGAGTTTTTAAGCCTTTAGCGTTTTATTCTGATGGTACTTTTATTTCCACTCTTTAAACACACTTAAGCTCACATTACAGTACATATCATCGTTTGCCATAGAACATTCATTAATGATGGACTGCTTGCTGAGACTGATGTTCCCTTGATAGATGGACCCATAGAAATGATTGTAGGCCCAGTATGCTTAAACCATGTAATATGGCCTAAACACATTTTCCACCCCATATGTGTGTGCTCCATTACCAAATTCGAAGCCAAACACATTTAAACCTTTCATTTCATCACCCATATCAAATATCATAACTTAAACACTAAACCAACCCATTAACTAATTGATGATGTTAAGGCTTATGATTAAATGTATTTATTGAGCTCTGATCTATGTAAGGCATGTACTGAGGCAGGTGTGCAAATATGTAAGTAAGTTGTGCAAAGAAAGGCTTGTTAAACCATATTAAAAAAATGACGAAAAATTAATAAGCATAACAAAATAAATGCTTCAAATCGTTGATCCGAATTATAATTAGCTACTCAAATCAACAAGAGTAGAAAATGTTTGCACAAGAGAGCAAAATGTCAGCCTGGATGCAAAGTTTTATGTTTTAATGTTGTAATAGAGCCAATCCTCAAAATTAGAGTGTGATGCCTTAGCGCAGTCAATTAGTTTTCAATTTCCCCCATATTCTCATTCATTCATTAGCCAATCACCCAAGGCCCCGTTATAACCAAAGGAAAGACCAGCCTGATCTTAGGGAAAGTCTAGATAGGGAATTTCGGTTGAAACATGTTCTTTTCACGTTCATGCTTGCATTCATTTCCATTCATAAGAACTGTGAATATTTTATATGATTAAATTTTATTTTCTACTGGAGCTCAAGTGTATTATTGAAACCGAATACAAAGGCTGTTGTCAAATTAGCTCTTAAAATTTTTGAGAAAAGAAAGCGAGAGAGAGAGAGTGGTGTATAGGAGATGAGGATGGAACGAATCTTTGGTTCCTGGAGATGAGAAAAGGGTTTTATTATTTTGGTAAATTTCATGAAAGGCAAATGATAAAATAGGAAGTTTGGTAAAAATTCATTAATGTTTCAACTCAATTGCATTTTCATTATTACTTCCCTAGGAAGCTGTTTTCCAAATTTATAGCTTCTCAAAAACTGAGTTGGCAGAAGTTAAAAGTAGCTAAAAGCACTTCCCTGAAATTTTACCAAACACCCTATGACTAGTCTAGAATTACTTTTGGCTCTAAAAATAGCTTGGAAAGCATTCCCAAACTGGGCCTAAAGCTAGTAGAATTGGATTTCCTATTTTAGATGTGCTTTGATTTGGACTTCTTGTTGGAGGCTAATTAAGGCACTTAAAGAGGACTTTTTAGTTTTTACCTGTCTATTTGACTATGTGTGATTGATTTGATGCTCCATCACCCTATAAGTTAAAGTTAATTTGATGCAAGTACGGATGCCATACTTCACTTCCTTGTTTAGACAGTTATCCAGTGAGATATGTAATTTTTGTAAATATAATTTGAAAGACTCAAATCAATATAGGAGAGCAATAAAAAGCCATTTTTTTTTTTTTAATTTTAAAACAGTTTTTATTGTGTTGTATGTTAGTGTTTAAAACTGTTTTTTTTTTTTTTAAATTTTTTTTTTAATCACCGATTAATTAATTAAACACCCACTCAATTGCAGGTTCTGAATCACATTAATTTTGCTAAATATAATCAAGAGGCAGTTTAAGTACATGATTAGCAGGATATGTACAAATAGAATACTGTACATACATATATTTATTCGTAAGCCGGATATTTACATCGGTTTATAAATGCAGAGATGCAAAAAAGAAAGCTTAAGATGCAAGCAAGACACTAGATAGCTGCAATTTCTCATCTGGCAGCTCGTGCCTATTAATGTGTTTCACTGATTAAGTAGAGCTTCTGACCATCATTGATCGTGTCCACATCAAGAATTTTACCTCCATCTTCTGATAATACAAAAGACTCACCAGGGAGATCCAGCTGCTCTGTTGCACTTCTGATAAGCTCTTCAATGTTGTGTGGAACCCATAACACTACTCCATGTTTTCGCTGCTCTATAGAATCCCATGGATGGAAAGGGAACACGGTGCATTTCCTCGTGTGCATTTTATCTGTAATTGCCAACAGAGAGATTCAGTTATTTATCGCCACCTTGAGTCGCCATCAAAGCTCTCTTAGTGCGTAGATTTTGCATACAATACCTATCATGCTTTGAGAGCGATAAGAGAATTCCGGCATCTGAGTAGATTTTGCATCTTCTAGTAGCTTGATCAAATTCTTGTTTCCACATATCCGGCCTTCATCAAGAGGGGTGTTTCCCCATCTGAACAATATTACAGAAACAGTGAAGCTTGAGTAGTGTATCCATTTCAAATAAGCAAGATGATGAGTATTTCTAAAGTACGTACCTGTCCTTTGAAAAAACACTAGCTCCAGCATCTAACAGCAACTTTGCCATCAAATATAATCCCTCTGATGCAGCTACATGAAGTGGAGTTCGGTGATCGTAATCCTTGGAATTCGGATCAATACCATTGGATAAAACTCTTTTAAGAAAATCTGAGTCTCCCTTAATAACAGCCGTACATAGAAAACTGCCAGCTTCATCTATATCCAAGGAGACCCCTTCTTTAACAAGCAAGGAAGCAACTCGATCATGTCCATTTTTTAAGGCTTCAAGTAATGGCGTATTCCCAAATTTATCTATGCAAAAACAAATATCATTAACATATGCCAACAGACAGACAAATCAAGTATGGCAATACAATTACCTTTGATGTTAATGTCTACTCCTCCTTGGATAAGGAAATGCGTGATATCTTCATATCCTCTTGATGCAGCAAGATGCTATTGCAACCCAAAACAAAAAAAAAAAAAAAAAAAGGCTCATTTGCTTATACTGAAAGCTAATTAATGTGACAGTAAGCTATAAGGGAGAGAGGATACCAAAGGTGATCTTCCATCATAATCTGTCTTGTTGGGATCAGCTCCAGCTCGGATCAAACCTTTTAGCTGATACAGATCTCCATGATAAGCTGTGCTATTCACTCTCAATGCAAGTTCTGCTTCATGCTTGCCAATGTGAAAGTTGACGTCCGACTCCAATTGCTTCACTCGAATGGATTCTTTTCCCTATCAATTGACATAAATCAATAGTATTTTACATATGCTTTTCTACTCATTATAGGCACAGACCAAAGAGTGAACGAACATTGTTAATTACCTCTAAAAGGTTAGTCAAAATTCTCCTCCCGTCGTGGAAATATATCTCTAGGATGTTTGTAAAAGACTGTTTATCAATCCGGAGAAGCCTACACAGATCACAAACTCGAACTGTATATGGCTGAGGAATGTTGCAAAGAATAGAAATCTCTCCAAATGAGCTGTTAGGTTCTAACTTTGAAACATTGTCTTCTGATCCATCTTCCCCTATGCCAACCTCCTCCTGCACAAAGATAGATTTTGCTAATGTTATAAATCATACACTGAAATACTGAAAACAATATCTTTAAAAGATCTGCAAGTGATGAAAGTAAGATCGATCATACCAGCGAACCATGACAGACAAAGTAGAGTTGATCCACCACATTCCCCTGTTCTAATATCACTTCTCCTGGAAGAAAAAATTCCTCATGGAGTCTAATTACCTGCAATACAGAAATAATGAGTTAGGAATATCCATGGAGGAGGTAAGTCCTATTTGGCATGACTGCAATGCTGCACCATTGTATATGCCATGATAAAAGAAGTGACTTACAATCTGATTGATAAATTCTGAAGAGCATCCCTTAAAAAGAGGAACCATTTCAATGTATGGCATATACAACGTTTGGGAAATCTGTAAAGAAGAAAAAAAAGACGAGACAGAGAGAGAGAGTGAGAGTGAACCCGCTATGATAAGCCATATAATGTGGTATGCAATACAAGTTATGACTAGAAACTTGATTTGGAACCGGAAATTCTTATTATCTTCTGAAACTAAAAGCATCATTCCTACCTTAGCACGAATGGAGATTGGGATATCCTGAAGGACAGCAGCCTCAGTGTAGCTACTCTCATACTGTAACCTCAAGTGGCCTTTGATCTGATTACGAATATCCCTTCCAAGTCCATTTCTATTCATATATTTAATCACATCTCTCATTTTGTCCCTGAACTTTTCTGTCTTTGATCCTTTAACAATTAATGCCGTCATGTTACCAATCAAATAAGCTCCGAGAATCATGTCAAATGAAACATAAATCATTATGAATATCATTTCCCTCAGATTAACTGCGTGGATATCTCCATAACCTGTCGCAGAAAGAATGCACTTTACATAGATGTTGGGATAAAATTATGAAATCATGATAGGTAGAAAGGTAACTTTACCAACGGTGGCCATAGTGACAATGGCAAAATACATAGATGTTGTGTATCGCTTCCAGATATCGATCTCTCTGAAACTTGAATAGCTATAGTCACCCAACTTCAAACTTCCAATCCATGTGTAGCCTTCTTTTTCAGGAGGCAGAGTGGTAGCCAAATAGTAAAAGATGCATGCTGCTGTGTGTGTACAATAGACTTCAACAGCAATAAGTTTCACAATCCTTGTAAATAGGTAATTGATTCGTATATCCTTCTCCATCTTCTGGAAAAAATCAAACACTTTTCGCACCCGATATAACCTAATCCATAATAGATACCTAACTACTTCTTTCCTTCCACTAGCCTGTTAAAAGAGCAACAATTGTACTTTTATAAGATATGTACATATAGATATAATTAAGCAAAAAGAAATAAAGGAAAAAAGTAGGTACCTTGTAGATAATATCCCAAGGCATACAACCAAGTAAATCAATGATAAAACTGGATTTCAAATACCTGCAGATCAGCAATAACAAGTGCAACATCTAAGAGACCAAAATGAATTGTAGACAGCTCCATTGAAAGTAATACAATAACATGCTGACATGAAGATTAGAACTGAGACTTCAATTAGCTCATTAAATCATTCCTTTTTGGGATACTCCAATCAAATGCAATATAACTAGAAAAACCAATCTTCAAGTGAGGAAGGTAGAAAAAACAAACCGGAGAGCAATAGGTGAGCGTCTGTAAACCAAACGGTAGGTGCGGTTGTCTCTGTAGGCAAGAAAGAAGTTGAAGAGAATATCAAGAAGGAAAGCAACCTGTCCTACAATGTCCAATATGAAGAGATTCTCTGGCAGGCCCCGGAAGAAGCCGAACTCCAAGGGCGTGAAGCAGGACGAGTACAATGCCCATAACAGTATGAACTTTGTCCATGCTCGATACCACCTGCTGTATTGTGGAAATTACAAAAACGAGTTTGCATTGCTTTAATTCAATTTCATCAACGTGATAATGTAATAATCACTTGTATTTGCAACTTCTATAACAATGTCAACTCAATGAGCATACAAGTGAAAGATGCAAATATGAAAATTAGTATTATTATTAATGATGTTGTATCATGTATGAAGTTCTCGGCAGTGAAGCCAGAAAATAGTGTTTGAGGTAGTTGTTTTTAGCTTACTTATTGTTGGGTTCAACTACTACTGTACGGGTACTGTATATTTACTGAATTAGTTTTTAGTAATTAATCTCAATCTAAGGCTTTACAAAAATCAAAAATTATAAAATTATAAGAATTTAAAATTAAAAGAAAATAACTTTCAAATAATTGTCCGGCAACTATACAGATCATTTATAGCATCTATAACCATGTTTATAGTAGAAAGAGAGAGAGAGTGAGAGGTGAAGAAGAATAAAACTCCCAGAAAAAATATGGACGGTGAAGATTAAAGGAAGAATTTGTTTTGACTTTTGAGATATAAGAGCATCTCCAATGTAAATATGTATTTGGAGAAAATTGACTGCAACATAGGATATATAGTTAAAAAGTTAGAAAAATTATCTTCAATGCAATTATCTAACTTCAATATAGAGATAGTGTAGCAAAAAAAAAGTTAGAGAATATGGAGTTGGATTTCTAATTATAGAACTCTCCTAGAAATGCTGACTAAGACTTCTAACTCTTTCCATCAATAATATTAAAGCTCATTTAATTGTAAAATAAAAGTGGAAAGATAGTGGAATAATTGCTTTATTATGATTGGTCATAAAATGGATGCTTATTGGACTTTTGATAATTGCATTGGAGTTGTAAATATGCATTCCTCTAAATTTTTTTTTTTGTTTCCAAAAGTAGGCCCATAGTGAATAGAAATGTTGATGTGTCACCGTTTAGAAACTCAAAAATACATATTTGCATTGAAGATGATATAACTTCATTCATATCAAGTTTCTAGAGAACACTCATTACCCACCCCCCCCCCCCCCCCATCACTTGACATGTGTCAAAGGAGGGGTATTTTTGTCTAAAAATTGTCATGTGTTTAGACAAAAATACCCTCTCCTTGAACACATGTCATGTATTGGGGAGGGAGGTAATGCTTACCCCCCTTGAAGGGGGGTGAGCAAAAATGGGCTCAAGTTTCGAGAACACTTTTGCTCTTTTGCTCACCCCTTCAAGGGGGTGAGCATTACCCCCTCCCCCCATGTGTCAAGGGAGAGGTATTTTTGTCAAAAAATTGTCATGTGTTTAGACAAAAATACCCCCTCCCTGAACGCATGTCATGTATTGAGGAGGGAGATAATGCTTACCCCCCTTGAAGGGGGGTGAGCAAAAATGGACTCAAGTTTCGAGAACACTTTTGCTCACCCCCCTTTGAAGGGCGGTGAGCATTACCCCCTCCCTATCACTTGACATGTGTCAAGGGAGAGGTATTTTTGTCAAAAAATTGTCATGTGTTTAGACAAAAATGGACTCAAGTTTCGAGAACACTTTTGCTCACCCCCCTTCAAGGGGGGTGAGCATTACCCCCTCCCCATCACTTGTCATGTGTCAAGGGAGGGGTATTTTTATCCAAAAATTATCATGTGTCACATAGGATAGTTATGCATTTAAGAAGTTGGATGACTAAATACATCTCCAATGCTATTATGCATTTAAAGAAAATTGAGTGTCACATAGGATAGTTATATAATAAGGTAGAAAAAATTTCTCCAATGCAATTATCTAACTTGATAATGGAGGTGATGTGGCAATTTTTTTTTTTTTTTTTTTTTTTTTTTGTAGAGAATATGTTGTTGGGTTTCTAACTTTAAAAACTCTCATCATAAAAATACTGACTATGATTTCTAACTTTTTCCCACCAATAATATTATACATCATTTAATTGTAAAATAAAATATAAGAGAGAATGAGATAAATGTTGTAAGATGATGGTAAAAATGGATACATATTTGATTTAAAATTAAAAAAAAAAAAGGTGAAAGAGTGAAATAAATGTTTTAAGATGATTGGTCAAAAATGGATACATATTTGATTTTAGATAATTGTATTGGAGATAAGAATATACATTTCTTAAAAAAAATTGACAAGGTAGATCCATATTCAATATATATACTAATGCGTCACCAGTTAAAAATCCAAAAATACATATTTACATTGGAGATGCTCTAATTATGAATAATATGATTTTTTATACTCAAAGTTGAATTGCAAAAATAGAATAAGAAATGTAATGAAAATTGAGAAAAAAAATACTTAAAAGGAAGAACTTGAGGAATATGTTTGTTAAATGGACATACAAGTAATTTTGATGATGGGCTCAAAAATTAAATGTCACTATTTGGACCGAATTTTGTAAGAAAGTCACCACATTAGTAATTTATGTTTAAAAGACACCAATTTAGATGACCAAACAAAAATACCCTTATAGTACTTCCACGTCAGCTTTCTTTCATTCAGTTTACAATGATAGAGTTGTGAAGTAGAGAGAGAAAGTCACGTTGAAACCCAGACGATCACTCGAACGGCGACGGAGTAGCGTTACACTGACGCACTCGGGGGCTTGGGCAGTTTATTAAAAAGCTCAGACACTATATGGAAAGTCTCGGAGATACAAAATTAACAAAAAAAATTATTGTTAAAAAATACTCGAACAGTGTTTCAAAAGGCTCGAACATAGTGTTAAAAGGCTCAGAAATTCTAATTTTATAAACCTATTTATAAAAGAGCTCGGATTACAAGTTAAAAGGCTCTGACACAGTGTTAAAAGGCTCGGAGATTATAACGTAACAAACATATTAATATTCATAAAAAAAAAAAAGCTCGGATTAAGTGTTAAAAGGCTAAGAAAGTGTTTCAAAAGGCTCGGACACAGTGTTAAAATGCTCAGAGATTTTAATTTGACAAACCTATTAATATTCATAAAAAAGCTCGGATTACAATTGAAAAGGCTCGGAAAGTGTTTTAAAAGGCTCGAACACAGTGTTAAAAGACTTGGAGATTCTAATTTGACAAACCTATTAATTCATAAAAAAACTTGGATTACAAAAGGCTCGGACACAGTGTTAAAAGGCTCGGAGATTCAAATTTGATAAATCTATTAATATTCATAAAAAAGCTCGGATTACAATTGAAAAGGTTCGGACAATATTTCAAAAGGCTCAAACACAGTGTTAAAAGGCTTGGAGATTCAAATTTGACAAACCTATTAATATTCCTACAAAAAGCTTGGACAATTCATGAAAAAGCTCGGAAACTGATTAAAAAGGCTCAGAAACTATTTACAAATGCCTAAAGTTTCGTTGATGGCCTATGATTTCGTTGGTTTCCTATCTTTGTTTCCATTTTGCCTTTCATTGTATGAATTTTGATATTCATAACCTGATAAGATGAATGATCTTATGTAATTATATGAATATCGAACTCGTTGGAGAATAAAATGAACTTTAATTTCAGTTTACAGAGCTTTCAAATTTAAGACAGTTAGAGAGAGAAGTAGATCTCAGACAATATCAAAGTATCTTTCAAAAGTTAAAATAAAAAAAATAACTAAAAAAATGTGTAAAGTAAGGGTATTTGTGAAAGTCACTTGCTTTTGTACCTTTTAAACTTAAGTTTTTAAAGTGGTGATAGTCCTAAAACACTAACTCAAAAAAGTAATGAAACCTACCGTTCCCACTTTTGATGATTGACGTATTGGCAATTAAAAAGATATTTAAATAAAGGGTGCTTAACTCATTTTATTGGGTGGCAATAGATAAACTTCAGAAATTACCTAAAAAGAAGACGAAGAAGATAAACATCGAAATTAAGATGGGTGTGTTTTGTACAGGTTTCTAATGACATATTCGCAGGGGAATAGGTGCATTTAAAAGTTTATGGGAGTGTATTTATAAATATTATCTAAATAAATCCATGCAAGGTCGTTATCAGAAAGGTAACATCATTATTTACAGCTTTTGAAAAACAAAACAAAACAAACAGGAATCAGAAGAAATCATCAACCAGAAACTAATAAAGGAAATTCTCAGTGGTAGGGTTGTTTACCGGTAACGGATGTCCAAAATTAGATTTATCGTGACACCTAAACTATTTGAAATTTTATCCCCTCCAAAAACTATCAAAATTTACAATTTTTTTTTAATATAAGATATTTTTAAATTGAATAAGCATTATTTACTATTAACTCACGTTAGACGGTAATAGTTTACAAATTTTTGAAAATTTATACTCAAATTTTCTTATTTTATAATAAATAAATAAATAAAAACATATTTTTCGTATCTTAAAGATAAAATTTTGAATATAACTATAATGCGGTCGTTTTTTTCTTCCGGTAAAATAACTGGTCTAATAACATGAGACCTAATGTGGATTCTGAATCATATCTTCGCATGCAACTCTTAAATTATATTTATAATATTTTGTAAAAAAATATGATTATTATATGAGTGCATATTGACATATTCAATCTGAGTTCAAATTGTGTCATCCCACTGAGTGTGGGAGGTTGGACTCCCATCATGCCTAATTACAGGCGTGTGGATTTATTAAATTAAATATCTCCGTGTAATAATAAGGGTAGATAACCTGGACCGTATGATTGATCCCGAGCAACCATTTTAATCTAGAACCTTCCATGCTAGATTTTTTTTAATAAACTTAATTTCTTAATTTCAATATATAAACCCCTCTGACACATAATATATATAAGAGGGAATATTTTTTAAATAGATAAAATCAGGTCAAAGCATGGTGTCAAAATCTCATCCGTAAACTCTCCTCAATCCGGTATTCAAAATTTCAAAGCAATAACAACATCTACGATACTATTATATATTTATAGGAAATAGAGTGCCACATAAGATAAATATTAAAAAAGTTAAAAAAACTCTCTCCTATACTATTATTTAAATTGAATATAGAGATGATATGATCCAAAAAAAGTTAAAGAATATTGAGTTAGGTTTCTAATTCTAGAAACTCTCATAGAAATGCCGACTAGGATTTCTAATTCTTTCTACCAATAAAATTAAAGTTTTAACTTTTTTCACCAATAAGATTAAACCTCGTATAATTGTAAAATAAAAGAAGAGAGAGATTATAATAATTTTTTATTATAATTGGACATAAAATGAATGTATATTTGACTTTAGATAATTACATTCGAGATGTGAAAATGCATTTCTTAAAAAAATTTTTTAAAATGGACCTATAATAAATAGAAATACTGATATGACACTATTTAGAAACTCATAAATACATATGCATATTTACATCGGAGAAACTCTAATATAAACATGCTACGTCAATGATTGTGGCGGGAACAAAAACAGCTCATCTCAAAAACAAAACTAATCCCAGAAACAAAGAAAATAAAAATTTTGAAAAAAACATAACATATTTTTTAAAAATAAAAATAAACTAAATTAAAAACCAGGGAGAGAGAGAGAATAGAGTCAATAGACCTTTCTTCGGGATTGATAAAGCTTGTGCTGAGACCTTTAATACCGTCGATGACGGACTGGCGGCTG
Source organism: Acer negundo (assembly GCA_035582765.1). Lineage (NCBI taxonomy): Eukaryota > Viridiplantae > Streptophyta > Magnoliopsida > Sapindales > Sapindaceae > Acer > Acer negundo. The sequence goes on along the minus strand of CM069241.1, from coordinate 21,223,730 downwards.
AAGTTGCGGTGGTTTCCGCCGCCGAACTGGTTGGAGATCAAATTGAAGCGGCTGGCGCGCGACGATTTGAGCCGATCTCTCAAACTCTCTAACTCGAACTCGTGGAGATCGTCAGCGTCTTCCCTCCCAATATCTCCCATAACAGTCAGCCGCCTCCGATCCAGTTTCCGATTCCACGACTCACAACAACTCAGGTCCGCTTCGTCTTCTTCTTCTTCACAAATATTTCCTATTTATAAATATTTAAATAAATAAATAAAAGAGCGAGAGAGAGAGAGAGAGGGAAGTTAAGAGGTCTAACCGTGAAAAGAACTCTTTAGAGATTGAAAGAGATAAAGTCACGAGAAAATTGGGTGGAGTCTGGATATATGAAAATGACAAGGACGGAGAAGACGAAAAATGCGACGTTGTTTTTCAAAACTGTTTTTTTTTTTTTTTTTTTCTCCGACTTGATTTCTTGTTTCTGTGTAGTTGTTATTTGTTATTTCTACTTGGCGAGTTTTGTGGGCATTGAAGTGAAAGTAACAAGGAGGGAAAGGTTTGTTTGCTCAATTTATACACCTTACTAACCACTTTTATATTTTATAATGTCGTAAATATATATTTTTTTTTCTTTTTTTATCAATTTAGTAATACCCCAGGTATTATCAGGATCTCGTTGGCTTTAAATCTTGTATTTGTATTAAACGTTTGAGTCCATTTTTATTCATCCCCTTCAAGAGGGTAAGCATTACTCCCTTCCTAATACATGACATGTGTCTAAGAAAGGGGTATTTTTATCTAAACACATGACATGTATCCAATATATGGGTATTTTTATCTAAACACATAACTGTGTTTAGACAAAAATACCCCATCTGGAGAGGGGAGGTAATGCTCACCCCCTTCGAGGAGGGGTGAGCAAAAGTAATCTCTTAACATTTGGACGAAAATAAAATACAAATGTATGTATTATACAAGATTGCACTAGAAAATTAAAGGAGTAATATTTATTTTATTTGAATTAATTTTTTGTAATAGGAAGGGAGGTGGTATTTGAATAATTAATTTCATGCCACGTACATATAAGCGTATTTTTAAGGTCAAATGTTTCTTCTAATAATTAATGGATGGATTGGATTGTTAAATTAAATTTAGGAGCAGTGATGATGACGTGTTAAGCAACTAAGCAAGATAGCGGCTAGATTATTGTTATCACTTATCTTATCAAGAAAGTTCATTAACAAATTCATATTATTGACAACTGCTTGTATTTCTTTTTTGGGCTAATTGCCCAAATATCCTCCGAGTTTATGTGTAATTCCAGCTATATTAAACTTTTGACCGAAATTATACAAACATTCCCTGCCATTAGTGGTCAACAATTTAGCCGTTATTTTTCTAAAATACCCCTAGTTATTTTCATTTATTTTAATTTTAGTTTATCAAATATTTGATCTAAACAAATTCAATAAAATAATAACTATTATTTTATTTATTTTTTAAATAAAACCATAGGATTCCCTAGATTTTCACAACAAAATCTGGGAATGGTTTATCTCCGTTATAAAAAAAAAATTAAAAAAAAAAAACAATGGGAGAGAGAGAGAGAGAGAGAGAGAGAGAGAGAGAGAGAGAGAGATGGCAATCGTCAGATAAGACATTGATCTGCATCACCTCCACCACCAGTCGGAGACATCGGTCTTCTTTACCTATAGGAGATCTGTAAATTCTTCATATTTTGATTGGCTTATTTTGTTGACAAACCACATTTAGAGTTTTAATTTGTAAAGGTAGACTAGGTCTTGTTGTGCATGATCAAGCTTTAAAGGCTTTTTCAAGATCTCAAGCTCAATAGCACTTCAGAGGTATATCATTTATGCTTAACCCTTTGAAGAGATTTAGATGCATACATAGACACACAACTCATGCATTTCCATATCTCTTATATGTTTTGGTGTGTTTCAACTTTCAAGTAGATGCTCTTTCATGTTATAACTCTCTTTATACATGTTCATTGCTCTTGCATTTTGGTTGATCATTGCCATGTCATTTTAGGCCTTAGGCTGCATGTTTGCTTTCAGCTGCTGTTCACCCGTTGGTAAGGCATTATTCGTACAACGGGCATCTGATTGGATTTTTTATCCACTAGTGTATTGATGTTCACTCGCCATACGTACAATGTCTGAACAACGAGTTTGGTCTAAACAATCACCGATGTTGGATCGCTCTTGAGTCGCCCTTTATACAACGACTTTCTAGGTTTTTTGGCCTTGGTTTCCCAAGTAAACCGTTGTACAGTCGCCCTATGTACAACGTTTGTACAGCGGTCACACCTATTTTGCCAAAACGACACAGTTTCATTTTGACCTCATATATATGCATTTTCTTCTCTCTACTTCGTTTCTAAGAGTCTAAAATCCATATTTTGAGAGACCAAGTTTTCTTCAAGAGAGAGAGAGACTCCTAAGAACTCACCTTTACTCAACCAAACTCATTCCCATGTGCATCTAGCATCATTCAAGCATCAAATCTTCATGGGTCTTCTTTGGTTTTATAACTAGGTAACTTGAACATGCCCTAGAACTCTTTGCTTCATTTATATGTTCATACTTTCCTAGGATTAGCATTTATTTTGTTGATTAAATGCATGACTCCTTGCTTAACATTGTTTCCTATATGTTTGAGTCTTTATGTGTTGGTTGAGATGAGTTGTTATTTGATAGCTTGCACTAAAGACATTATTGCCCTTTAGCTAAATCTTCATGTCTTGCATTTAGATGTTGATATCTATGATTGTTTTAATTGTCATCATGAATCTCTAGATAATCATTTAGTGTAGCATAGCAGTAATTGCATATTAGAATATTGTTACATATTCACATAGGTTGTTTATCTCTTCATTGAGTGTTAAGTCTTGTGACTAAGTAGATTAGTCCATAGATAATTAGTCTAGAATCACTATAAAAGGTCTGTGGGTAGTAGTGGTGTGTTATGTTCCAAGAATGATGTGACTAGAGGTCAACCTAGGTTGTAAACATTATTACATATAGTAGATTTGAGGACTGTGTGTGACTAAATGGATAGCTCGTAAGTTTTGCCATGTTATTTATTGTTTTTTCGCATTGTGTTTATTGTTTGATTGCCGGTCATCATGGGGTAAAGTTGTTATTATTGATTAAGTCGAAAAGTTGGTAATTAATCAATTAAAACCTATTCACCCCTAGGTTAGTTTAGACACGTATTATTTATTTTCAAGATCGACGTGGAGCCCCTCTGTTCGAAAGAGATACGATGCAAAGGAGTCGGATCTGTTCTAATCGAAAGAGATCAACATCAATCTCCTCTACCACTAGACAATAGTTGATCTCCTCTGATTGTCGATCTCCTTTAATTGGAGGAGACCTTTCTACTCTTGTCTCCACAGTCGATGGAGTTTGAGGTTATATATATATATATATATATATATTAGAAAAGCTTATTGAAATTGCTATCTGGAGTTCATCATTTTGGAATGTTGTAATTTTTTTTCTAGGTTTGCTTTGTAATGTTTGTAAACGTGTACATTTTTTTTTTCTTGGTTTAGTTTGGTTTGGTTTTGTTTTCTGATTTTTTTTTTCTAGGTTTGATTTGATTTTTCGATTTTTTTTAGTTCATATTTGTAATGAGGTACTTTGGACCAATGATTCAATTTCTTGTGATTTTGTTTTGTTTACTTGGTGAGAAAATACAAAAGAAAGTGGAAGCAAAAGTTGGAAGTGATATGGTGTTTTTTTAATAAAAATTAATTTTCATCAATGGAGCAAAAGATGGATAGAGAAGATCAATCCATCCTTTTATTTTATTTTATTTTATTTATTTTTTTTACAATAACTATCTATCCATATGGACAAGCTATTTTTTTGAAGCTTTATACATTGGTGGGATTCGAGCTGTTGACTTAAGAGTCATTTGTCAAAACCCCTAGCTCGTCCATATACCAACTAAGCTATGTCACTGAGGGCAGATCAATCCATCTTATTAGTAAGTCAAAAGACTTTTTTGTCGCACAACTGTTAAGTTCTAATGGCAGCTCACTAACAGCAAGGGATGATTATATAATTTAGAGCAAACGTTGCATATAGTTGTAATTAGACCTAAATTGGAGGATGGTTATGCAATTTTTCCTTTTATTTGTCAAATAAAAAGGAGAATTATCAAATAAGTCTCAATTTTTTCTTAAAATCCAAGATGTTTGTGATTTTTATAAAAGTGATAAAATTGGTCCCACTTTTTAAGTTGTGTCAAATTGATCCCTTTAACTAACAGATGTCAATCAAACTGAACACACATATCATCCAATAAATTGACACATGACATTTTTGCACACATATAAACAAAAAAAGTAGTAATAAAGGCCATCTTAAACGGTGGCCTCCGTTGGACAACCTCAGATCGTGGAGGTGATGCTCTTCTGCGATTTGGTTTTATAGGCTCTACTCCTCCATGATATGGGTTTGAAGATTGCAAAGGATAAATAGCTCATTCATGAATTGGTTTTCAAGTAGCAGAGTTGCTGATTCTCAGCAAGGCTTTATCTTCTTTTGGCGGCTTTTCCACTCTTAAGCTTCTCTATGAGGGCTAGATCATAGAGTGATGTCTTCTTTATCGACTTTCATCTTTCCTAATAGCTTTTCCATTATCGAGATTCTCAGGCTTATTTGTAGGGACTAGATTGTAAATGTGATGTTCCTCGGCGATCTGCTGTTCAACTAGAGGTTATAATCATTGTGGCATCTAGTTGTTTTTACTTAATTTTATTTAATTTTTTAAATTAATTATGATTTTACCAATTAGTTTAAATTAAATTTAATTAATTAATTTTTTAAGTAAAATTATTAATGTAAAAAAAAAAAATATTTACATTATCTATATTTTTTTACCTAAAAATATTAATGTAAATTAATTTTTATAAATCATTTTAATATTAAAAATTGGAAAGTTTTTTTTTTTATTTGGCTGAAAAAAAATAGTGCAATGGATTTTTTTTCTTTTATTTAATATTTTAATTATAAATGTTAAAATTAACATTGCATATTAAACACTCTCTCCTAATTAATCTCTCTCCATTTTCAAAAAAAAAAAAAAAAATTATATTTCCGTACTTTCTCGATCAATCTCTGATTAATAGTTTAAAAAAAATAATTATGAATATTTTAGTTTTTTACTAACAGTAATATATATATATATATATATATATATAAAAATTCAATTTTCAAAATATATATATATATATATATATGTATGAAAGCTTGAATTGTTTCAACTAGATTCGATTGAACTTATAATTTCTAAGACTAATGAAAGAATTAAAGTTCTCTAGACAATCATATACAAGAGTAACAAAAAACATTTTCATATTTTGATTTTTTTTATTAAAAAAAATAAGGTACTTGTTTTTTGAGTTTTTTTTTTTTTTTTTTTTTTAGTATATACATACATATGGTTCTTAAAAATCAAGCTTTTTAGTAATTTTTTTTTTCTAAACTGTTAGTTTTGCTTGAGAAAGGATGAAGATAGAAAATTAGAGATATGTATTGGAGGAGAGAGAATTTAATATGATAATTAAAATTTTAAGAGAGAGTATTTAATATGTAATAATTAATCTAATGATTCAGGAGAGATAATTTCTTTTTTTAATAATTTAATTCAAAAAAGATAAAAAGGATAATCTTGTAATAAAATGAAGTGTCTTTAGAATTTTTTAAAATTTAAATATTAAGAATGAAGTGTTTTTAGAAAAGAAGTGTTAAAAGAAAAAATTGGATTGTCAAAAGAAAGAGTAATGTGTTGCATAAGACAAATTAGGGGCATTAACGTACTTTCAAATTTTCAATTAAAGTCAAAAGTTTTAATTGAAGGTCAAAGGTACTAATTTGGTCACTTTTAAAAAGTCCAAGATTAATTTGATACTTTTGAAAAGTTTAGGGTAGGCAAAAATAGAAAAGTTGCAAACTATTTGGAATTATGAAAAAGTTCAGGACTTATTTAATAATTGCCTCAACATAGATTAGTTTATTGTACTTTGCGTTTTTACAAATTAATGAAAAATGTATTTTGTTTTCTAGAATTCTAAGCATTCTTTCATTTTCTCCTCACTTTCTTTTTATTTATATATAGCAGATGAATTCGTATTTTTTTATGAATTTTGATGGTCCACCATAAGAAACATGATTGTCCTAACTCCTAACACAAAATAAGACAGCGGCGGCCGCATTATCTAATGCAAGGGTGGACGCGGATTTATCATGTATTATCAGCTTGGACTTCGGCCCAATTCGTCCTCTCTCACACCCTTTTTTTTTTTTTTTTTTTTTTTTTTAGATTTCAGCAAATGAATATTATTTAAGGCTATGTCAATTTAAATTTCTGACTCAATTTTTATCAGAAATTTAAATTGATATAATCTAACCCTTATTTAAATCTATAATCTCAATGATTTATTATTATTATTATTATTATAACTTGTTTAAATTTAAGTTGATGTACCCTAACATCATCTTATTTTACTTGTTTATTATTATTATTATTATTAACAACATTATAATTTTGATGAACTATTATAATTATATTTTGGTATTCGATGAGGGAGACATGATTCGAACTCATAACTTAATAAATGTAAGTGCAAGAGACTTACCAACTAAACCAGCCTCATCTTATCATTAACATTAGAAAATTGAAATTCTAAAGTAGATTTACTTTTAGGCTAATTGACATCGATAACTCTTGAACTGTGCCCAAATTAGCACTTACCCCATATAACTTTTTTTTTTTTTTTCTTTTTCGTCATTAAATCCCCTGGACTTTCATAAATTGGCAATATGTGACGAAATTATAACGCCGTCAATTTTTTTGTCATGGCAAATTGTACTAAGTTTCCCTTATTATATACATAATTGTATCAAGCCGGAAAATTATAAAATATAATAACATGACCTAAATACCCCTTTGACCAAATTTTAAAAATAAAAATTTAAAATTTAAAATTGAAATAATGGTTAAATAATAATAAAATTTTGAACTTTTTGATAAAGAAAATTAAATAAATAGAGAAATAAAAAAATTTATTTAACAATGATTTAAATTAACTTTTTTATTTAAATATCCATAAATATGAAACCCAGTTGAATATTTAAATTATTTAAGGGGAATTATCATTTAAATTACCTTTTTTATTTAAATATCCCTAAACATCACTTGTTCATTTACAATAACAAGGATATTAATAATGTCAAAAAAAATAAAAATAAAAATAAAATAAATAATAATAATAATAATAATAATAATAATAATAATAATAATAATAATAATAATAATAATAATAATAATAATAATAATAATAATAACAATAACAACAACAACAACAAAAATAATAAAATGATGATAATAATAATAATCAAATAATAAAATAATAAAACAATAATAATTATAATAATTATAATAATATAAAAAATAATAATATAAATATAAATAATAATAAAAAATTATTTATAAAAAAAAACCATTAGGTATATATTTAGATCGATCTCCACCATCCATCTCAAATATTCATTGTGGTGATCAAATTACAAAATAATAATAATAATAATAATAATAATAATAATGATAATAAGAAAAAAATTACGAGAAAATATTAAAAAAAAAAAAAAAAAAACAATTGATGGGTGTGGAACATCTAGGATCTCCACCGTTTATCTCAAACGACGGTAAAGTGGCGGATTTTGATTCACCATCCAATTTGAATCTAAACTTGGGATGGCAAAAATCTCCGACCCACCCCAAACTAGTGGGTTGAGGATTTGTGAATCAAAAATATTATTATTATTATTATTTTATTATTATTATTATTATTATTTAATTTTTTATTTTTGTTTACATTATTAATACCATTGTTATTGTAAATGAACAAGTGATATTTAGGGATATTTAAATAAAAAAAGATAATTTAATTGATAATTCCCCTTAAATAATTTAAATATTTATCTGGGTTTTACATTTAGGGACTTTAAACAAAAAAGATAATTTAAATAATTCTTAAATAAATTTAATTTTTTTCGTTTCTCCATTTATTTAATTTTATTATTATTTAACCATTATTTCAATTTAAACAATTTTTTATATATTTAATTTCAATATTAATATTTTCAAAATTTAAATATTTAAATTATTAATTTATAATCATCTTTATTTTTATTTATTAAGTATAATAAAATAGCCTAATATATTAATGCAATATCACCAAACACATAATTGAATAAGCATAATACAATATAATATAATTCAGTGTGCCAAATTAGAGAAATTTTATATACGTAAAAAATATATAATGCTTTTGCCACATCAATATAAACCAAATACTCTAAAACCAGGAAAATTTCAATGCATCTGACCAGTAAACTCATGTCATGTGGCATGAAAATACATTTGATTGATTATTCATATCAAATGGCATGATATCATTGGATAGGGTGGATGCACCTCGAATATTTTCTCCTAAAAACCTTAACATGAGTGAGATACTAGAGAAAATCATCAATGAGACAGTCTCATTACCACTTGGTCAGACCGTCAGATTACACAATTTATCTCGAAAATATAAATATATATTATTAAACTATAATTTGGTGCAATTTCATTAGACGGTCTCACCAAGTGGCAATGAGATCGTCCCATTGAAGATTTTCTTGAGATATTAAGATTTAACTTAAACTTTTTGCACATTAATGAAGTTTTAATTTTAAAATAAGAATGTCAATATGGGCGTATTTCAGCTAGTACATGAACGGGCTAGTATTATTATTTTGTGAAATAAGAATCAAACTTGGCTAGTATTATTATGTTAAAACTTACAAGGTCTAATATCAAAAGCAAATTAAAAAAAAAAAAAAAATTAAAGAGGAGAGAGAGAGAGAGATGATTGTGATAAGTATTTGTTCATGGAAGAGAGAGAGAGAGAGTAAAAGATGATTATGATAAGTATTTGTCCATGAAACTTGTGGAAAGCGTTGATTCAGTTGCCAGTTGCCCAGTTGGCATGCATATTGATTGTTGTTGTGGATGTGCTTGGAAGTTGGGTTGTTGTGGACCATATTTTGTCATTGGTTCATAATGTCATATTTTTAAGGTTAATCTTCTATCACCATCCTGTATGTATAGGTTAGAAATTAAGTGGTGGTTTATATATTTACAAGGAAGAGTATACAAGACTTTAATTTAAAAAAAAATAAAGTTCAAACCCGTAACATTGTGAGACTAAATAAATACATTTATCATTAAACCACATTGGACGGTGATAGTTGAACTTCCTTTCTCATTGTTGATTATAATGAAAAAGGAATAATATAATTAGATAGTGTTTCTTTAAAAAGACAATATATAATCCAATTACTTCACCAATGAAAACATTGTGGAGTTGCATTGGGCAAACCACTAGAAACTCATGTGTTTGTGCACTAACATTGAGAAAATTAATTAACTTAATCTTTAATGAGGAATCTACAGTGTCACACTGTCACGTACCACAAACTATTTTTTTTTAAAGCTTTGAAAAAGCACAAACTTAATAATTTGTTGCTGAATGGTCCACTTGTTAAAACCTAATTAATTTTTTGTAAGAGTTTGAAGTTAGTGGTCATTCAACATGGCTAAACCTATTCCGCTATTGCTTACAAAGAAAAAAAAAAAAAAAAAAAAACTAAGTTGTGTTTTCTGTTGGAGGACACAATAAAAACCCATTTTAATTTATTTGATTATCAAGGAATAATTATCAATATCCTTTCCCTCATGTGGTTTGTTATTTTAAGAATGAAAAATTGAAAAAGAGAATACACAATTAGGTTGGCAATTTTTGTTTTGTTTTTTTATTTTTATTTTTATTTTATTTTTATTTTTTTTTATTTTATTTTTTTCAATTAATACGAATGTTAGCGGCGATGGACTCACAAATTTATATGGTAGGGGATACTTAAAAAAAAAACAGTAATAATAAGAATTTTTTATTTTTTAAATTTTATGTTCCGAAGAAATTTATGTAAATAAAACCAATTTATAAATTATAATAGGTTGAGCTAACTATCATTCGTCCACTAATTTCTAAACTATTTCTATTTGTCCACAACATAAAACCAGTTACATATAAAGTTAAGACATGCCCCACACACATGTATGTACTTTGATAAATTAGTTCTAGAAATTGTATAACTTAATAGTGCATAATAACTTAACATGATATTAATTAATATTTACGATCATTTGAGTTTTGATGCAGTAAATTTAGATTATAGATAGACAATTTTGATTAAAATAAAAGAAAATTGAATTTAGGATTTTAGGATTCATTAATTAGGTTTTATATAATAAAATTTTTAATAAAAATAATAATATTTTAATAATAATAATAAAAAAAGTTAACATGTTTATAATATCTCATGTTCGATTGTCGTCACTTTAGATGGTATATAAAAAAAGAATAATGCTAAACATTCCACCTAAAATCTCACTATTTTTATCCCAACACATGTGGCATATGAGATGTTAAATTGTGAGTGGATACAATGTTTTATCTCACTTACCATATGTATCCACTCACCATTTGAAATATCAAGTGCAACATGTGTTGAAATAAAAAAAGTGGGATTTTAGGTGGAATGTATAGCATTACTATTGAAAAAATATATAAAAAAAAAATCTGAGAATAGTTGAGAAAGAATAAATAAAATAGAAAATTATGTTTATTTATATAATAAAATATATAATATTATTTAATAAATATTATTATTATTTTTTTAAAAAAAAAAACCTAAAAAGTTTTCAAAAAATTTCGGATGGGGGCATGGGACATTCACATGCACCATCTGTGCGTCCAGTGCCGAAAGTGATCTATCTGAATTTGGCTCGTTTAATAAGTTATTTTTATTTTTATTTTTTATTATTTATTTATTTATTTATTTTTTATTTTTAATATATAACTCGTTTAATAAATTAATCATAACAAAACGTATGACTTTAATTTGCTAAATTCATGACTTTGTGTTCATATCTTATTTCTAGATCCCTACTTAATACAAGGTGTCATGTTATGTGAATTCGAACTGAACTTGTTTAACTGCTACATCTAAACAACATATAAATACAGTTTATGAAAAGACTCTGGCCAAATAATAATCACTTATATATATTGAGTTAAATCAATATCAAATGTTGCAACACCACCTAGCTCCCTCTCTGTATCTGTAATTTGACAAAGGTATTGCATTCAAAATATTTAATTAGAGTTACGAAACATGCATGTATGCCAGTTTATTCTTGTACATAATGTGCCTCCAACGAACACACATTATATATATATATATACACGGTTTCGTTCCTATCAGGGCATCCTTATATAACTTTATCAGGATATTGAATGTGAGTCACTCATTTATAAAAATGATTTGACAAGTGTATATATACCAAGTCAAAGTATATAAAACGAGTAGCTCACATTTAATGTCCTTATATAGTTTTATCAGGACATCCTCATAGGAAAATTTTCGTATATATATATATTCAAAAAGTGAAAACAAATTTAAAAGTTCATTTTATTATAATATTAAGATCCTAAACCTGAAATCTCACTGTTAATGATAGAAAATAAGTATGAAATTATATTTCCCAGAATAACAAAGGATGAATCGTATTACTCAGAATAATTAATATGTATCATTGGAAACAAATTTGATCACATTTGGAAGATGTGATCGGTGGACAATCATATCCAAAAAACATTATCAAAGGATTATACAGATGTCATGAACATGCCACACATGTCACATGCATAAATATCCATGTCATATGCATGACATGCAAGATACACATGTCACATAGTGGCACCACCGGCAAAAAGAGTGAAACACTTGGTTCACATGCGTGATCCCACTTGACTCATATAGCAGAAAGAAATATATAATTATGGGCATTCATTTTTTCTGGATTCACTGAAATGCAAGCCGAGGAGAAATGTTACTGAAAAAGATATTGCTATGAGAGGGAGATTCCACCAAATTCAGACAAAACACATTCAGAAGTGCCTATTTTTTTTTCCCAACATGTACAAAATCAAATAAGGTACTGTAAGTACCTCTTTTTTATGATTGGCTTATTTCATGACATATCATATTGGGGATGATTGTGTAATGGGTAGCTTAGGTTTTTTTGATGATTATCAAGGCAAGCTTCCAAGCATCCCAGTGACTTTAAGATCAAGAGCTCCAAAAGGTATATCACCTGAACTTGATTCTTGAAGAGATCAGGTGCACACACACACACACACTTGCATGCATCTTTATCTATCGTGCATTTGTTGCCATGCATGTGTGTTTCATTGTTTCGTGCATCTATGTCATTTAGCACACATACACTTTCATTGCATTTGTGTTTCTCTTAATTGTGTGCTTATATGCTTTATCATCAAACTTATGCATTTTCTTATATTGCATATCTTTTGTGTGTCACATGCTTGGTGATTATTCATGAAGTCTCTTCATGCATATTAAAATGATTGCATCTTGTTCATTGAAATGCCATAACATGTTTAGGCATTATGATGCAAAGCCATGAATTCTATTCATGCATGTTTTAATTGAGTGCATCTTGTTCAATGACAATGCCATGACATGTTAGGCATTAGGATGCATTCAATTCCCACACTTGCACTTCATGTTTGTTAGTTTTAAGTGTGGTGTAATTCGTTTCCGTTTGTGTGATCGGAAACGTCCGTGCTTGCACGATTACATGCATGTCTTAGCACGATGGTTGACCACTTGAGAATGTCTCATTCTTCTCTTAGATAAGTGGTAGGTTTTGGTTTGGTTGATTGGAGTAAGGTGTCTAGTTTCAAAAGATTGGATTTCAATGTTTTAAGTATTTTCAAAACTGACCTTTGTATGGTCTTGTGACCATAACTTTTTATACAACACTTTAAAATGAGTTTTGAAAATTTATGTACAAACTAGACACCCATACCCTTCCAACGGTATATTATTCATAATATTTCATGACCGTTTGGATTATTTTTGAAATCTCCAAAGTGACCACCAAAACAGGGCAACTTTGTTGTTGTCCGTTTCTGACCTTTGGTCACTTAATTGACCATAACGTTTTCTAAAAATATCGAAATGTCATTCTACAAAAACGAGTAGAAATTAGACATCCATACCTTTCCAACGGTATATCATACGAAAGGTTTCGACGTCGTTTGGTCATGGTTTAGGGTGCTTGAATCTGGACCAAGAAGCTGAGAGCTGGTCTAGCGCTAGTCGTCATGCGCAGATCACTAGCACAACTTGGACAGTAGGACTGCACAGCACTGGTCGACCAGCGCCAGACCAGCGCAATCGACGAGATTTGGGCTATTCTTTTCCAAAACGACGTGGTTTCGTCTTGCCCTAGTATATATGCATTCTTTTTTTCTTTTGGTCAACCAAGGAGCTCAAAATACACATATTAGAGAGAGAAACCAAACCCTAGAAAGAGAAAGCTCCGAATAACTCACCTTTACTCAACCAAACTCCTTCCTATGAGCATCTAGCATTTTCCTAGCATCATTCAAGCATGGGTTGTGTTGATTTCTTTGACTAGGTAATCTCTACATGTTCTAAATCTTTTGTTTCATATTTATAACATGTTTGCCTAGGATGAGCATTTAGTTGTTGATTAAATGCATGACTCTTTACTTAATGTTATTTATAACATGATTGAGTCTTTGATGTTTGGTTAAGATGAGTTGTTTGTTGATAGCTAGCATTTAGGACCATTTTGCCCTCTAGCTAAGTCTATATGATTTTAATTTAGACATTGATGTGTATGATTCATTGATTGCATTTATTAATTGCATTTAGTGTCCTTGCCATGTTCATTGACAACTTGTGTTGATTGGCCTTTTGATTGAAAAATTCTTGATTGCATTAGTTAATTACATGTTTTAAGGCCTTGCCATGATTAATTGACATCTTGTGTTGAAATGACTTTGTTTGTTGACAATTAGGTTGTTAGAAATTTCTACAACTAATTGACACCTCATGTATGTGCATGTAGGTTTTGTTGATAGCTAGGATGTTGATTTGCATTATAACATCCAGTTAAGCATATAGTGTTTAGTTTAGCACTTATTGCATTTGAGCATTATTGTGATATACACTTAGTCTTGTAATTCTCTTCATAGAGTCAAAGTCTTATGGCTTCTAGGTGAAGTTGCAAAAGCATTGTACTAGCTCCTCTGTAAAAGGCTTGCGGGTAGATTAGGAGGTGCTCACTTGAGAGTGTAATCTTCTCTTCATATAGAGGTTGTCTAGGGTTGGTCTAGGTTTACTATAAAAGGCCTGTGGGTAGTAGTGGTGGGTTAGTAACCAAGAATGGTTGAGGTCAACCTAGGTTGTAAACATCATTACATATAATGGATTCAAGGATCGAGTGTGGCTACCTCAATAGCTCGTGGTTTTTCCTTGTTGAAGGTTTCCACGTAAAAATCAAGTGTTCTTTAATTTTCGCATTCTACACTTGATTTATTTTATTGTGTGTTTGGGTTTTTATATGCTAATATTGACTAATCGAAAAATTGATAATAATCGATTAATAACCCATTCACCCCCTCTAGGTTGTTTTAGACGCACGTAATTATATTTTCAATTGGTATCAGAGCAGGTTCCTAGACTTACTTTGGTGATCCTTGCTCTTGCTTGTGTGTCTTGCTTTTGTGTGTTTTGATTGCTTCATTCATTTGCATTCATTTGCATACATTCACCCAAACACTATAAGTGAATTTGGGACTAGCAAAGAGGCAGCATCGAACGTGAGGCCACTATTGCTTAAGGGTGATAATTACTCTTTATGGAAGGGGAAGATGGAGTCATATCTATCGGCGATAGATGATATGGTGTTGATGGTGATTGAGGATGGATACACACCTCCCACCGTGACCGCCAGAGATGGAAGCATTATACCTAAACCCAAGGCATAATGGAGTACCGAAGAGTTTGGAGCTTCTAAGTGGAATAACAATGCTATGTATGCCTTGCTTTGTGCAATGGATGAGAATCAATATAAACTCATCCAAACCACCAAAAATGCATATGAAGCTTGGAAAATCTTAGAGACGGCACATGAGGGAACCGAAGTGGTGAAAGAATCCAAGCTCCAAATGCTCCAAACTCTATTTGAGACTATTATGATGGAAGAGCACGAGTGCTTCAATGATTTCCAAGTGAAGTTGATGTACATCGTCAATCAAAGCCATCAACTATGTGACCCATACTCGGATAGGAGGATCAAACAAAAGATCATAAGGTCACTACCTTATAGATTTGAATCCAAGGTGACAGCACTAGAAGAGAATAATGACTTCAAGAATTTAAAGCCGAGTTAAGTGATTGGAAGGCTCCAAGTCTATGAGTCTAGGAAGGCTTATACAACATCTCCTCCTGAGAAGCAAAAGGAAATAGCCTTGAGGACTTCCAAAGTTGAAAAGGAGGATGATGACTCGGATGAAGACGTGGCTCAAATGGTGAAGAAATTCAAGAAGTTCTTGAGACTACAAAAGGATGTCTCCAAGAACGTTGAGCCAAGTCAAGAGAAGTCTTCAAGAGAAGGCATTCATTGCTTTGAATATGGAGGATATGGGCATATCTCCAAGGTTTGTGATAACTTGAAGAACAAGAGAAATGGAAAGGAGATGTCCACCTCTTTAACTGATAGTAAGAGTGTTGAAGACTCTTCGAGTGATGAAGAGCTTGCAAATTACTACACGGCATTTGGAGCCTCTCATGTAGATGTTGGAGAAGAAGGAAAAAATGCCACTATTTATGACCTTGAAGAAGGAGTAGATGAAAAGGTAGCTAGAAGCGTGTTTGATATAGCTACACAAAGGGAAGTTGACTCAATAAGTGAGAGGCAATGTGATGAGAGTTGCTCTTACTCATGTGAAGATGATAACTCCGACTTGGAGAGTTTTGACAACAATGAAAGAATGAGTTATGAGGACTTTATGACATTCTTTCATGACTCTTTGAAGAAGAAAAAGAAGGAGATTTTTGGGTTGAAGGAAGATAACCTCCAACTAAGAGAAAAGGTGATTCTCTTAGATGAGGAAGTTAAACTTGTCAAAGAAAATGAGAACAAGTTAAAGAAAGAGCTTGAAGAAGCAAGGATGTCACTTGCTAAATTCACTTCAGGGTACGGAGAAGCTCAACATTATGCTAGGTTGTGGGAAGATGCTTAGTGACAATCTTTGTAAAGGAAATTATTCCAAAGTTGCCTCCTCAATCTTCTTACCACAAGAAGACTTTTGAAGTGGATGAATCTTCTAAGAGTGCCACCTTGAAGATTCTCAAGGACAAAGAGATGAGGCATTTAGAAGATTTGAAGAAGGCTAAGATCAAGCAACCCCAAGCTCAAGGCAAAATCTTAGCTTCACCTCCTCAACACCCAAGGAGGAAGATTGATCTTGGAGAGTCATCCAAGAATGGCCAAATGAAGATGCCAACAAAGGGTAAAGCTCAATCTCAACATTCAAAAGCTAAACACCCAAGCTTTGCACAACCAAGGAGGCACATTCAACCGGCTCAACCACCTCAACAAGCTAGACCACAAAGGTGCCACAAATCGGCTCAAGCTCCAAAGAGAAGCAAACCGATGCACCATTAAAGACAACCTCATCAACATGGAAATGCCTCGATGAGATCTCAATGCAATGGTATAAATTCTTACTTTGTACCTTCTTGTCATTTTTGTGGTATGATTGGTCACTTAAGACCAAATTGCTTTGATTACATCAAGAGGTGTAGGTTAGAGAGCATGAAAGAAAAATGGTTGAAAAGGAGGGCAAGTTTGCATGAACCTATTGTTAGGATTATGCTCAATAGCAAGAGTGTAATGTTGTAATTAACAATCTTTTTCATATTAATAAAGTGATTTCTGGTTTAACAAATCGTATAGCATTTATAGTTTGTATTATAATTGTCAAAGTAAATAATCATAAGGTCTAAAGACTATGGGAAAAGAAGAATTGTTCGTACATCTGGATATGTATGTGGTAGACACAATTCTTTAGTTAGTCTTGAATATTGTTCACAACTTAAGTTAAAGGTTGGGCACCTTTATCTTGTTAAAGTTGTAGAATTCTTTTGCTAGCATTTGAGTGGGATCAAATGAGATATGATGAGTCTAAAATCATCGGAGTGTCTTCGAGCAAAAGGATCTAGTGCACTGGGTGCATTGAACTGGATCACAATGAAAAGCTTTATCTAGAACCGTCAATAGATAATAGTCTTTTCATTATCAGGACAATCGGAGGGTCTATCTTAATCCTGAGATAAATGATGGACTTATGGTTGCAAGTGATATCATTTGAGT
The DNA here is from genome assembly GCA_035582765.1 of Acer negundo. Lineage (NCBI taxonomy): Eukaryota > Viridiplantae > Streptophyta > Magnoliopsida > Sapindales > Sapindaceae > Acer > Acer negundo. Next base: position 21,206,324 of record CM069241.1, on the reverse strand, counting down.
TATCAATGAGTACGATTATATCGCATAGTCTATCCTCGATAGTTTGGTGATATTCATTTGTTAATCGATAGAGGACTTCATTTATAGATATGGACATCGTGGCTCCATTTAATTAAATGAGAGTATAATATCATCATATGGATGTTTTGAGGTAATTGGATATTAAATCTCAACGTTGAGTTTTCAATAGTATCTATTGAAAACATGGCTTCTGGACAAGTCAAAATATCCAAGTTCAAAAAGTGGTCATATGAGTAAATATGGTAACTTGGAGAGTTATAGGCGGTCTATGAACTCTTGGCGATTACTGATATTAATCACGAGGATACACTATCTCCAATATGATTGTCTAGGGTATGAATGAGGAGCATCTTCCTTTTCTATCTTTATTTAAGAGTTCAGTTTTAGCTCTTTAGTGGAATGAGTTAAAATTAATGGATCGGACCTAAGTGAATCATTTGTTGATTGTGATTAGGTTATGTCTATTGAAGCTTAAATTTAGATGGCCCGCCAAGATCCCCAATCCACACGGACTTGCATGGATCACTTGATATATTCTACCGGACCAATTTAAGGGTCCATCTAGAATTGCATTTAATATATTAAGAATATAATTTGCACATTATTTAAGTAATGGGCTGCTCAATTATATTAATATATTAATGAAAGACATGTGGGCTTGTTTCTTTTAGTAAGAATGGGACTGGTTCACATGTGGGCTTTTTTATTTAAAGTCCAATGGATTAAATGAAATAGGAAAATAATATTAGGCCCATCTTATATATAAGTGGGGCGGCTAGGTTAAAGTTTTGACCTAAAAATATTATTTTGTTTCATTTGTTTTAATTAAATAAAAATTAATTGATTTATTGATTAATTGTTTAATTAAAGAAACAAATCTTTCCTAATAGTAAAAGACTTGTTTGATAAGTAAGTAAATAAATTAGTATTATTTATTTAATCAAATAAGGAGTCTTTTTTATTTAGTCAAATAAAAGAATAAAAATAAAAGAGTTGGATTAGGGTTTGAAGTCTATAAAGTTAAAAAGAATTAGGGTTGAATTTCAGTCACCCTATATAAGTGACATGATGAAATTCGGCCAACCCTAATTAGATACTACATAGAATTCGGCAACCCTAAAGGAAAAAGAAGAAAAATTCGGCCAACCTATATATATGTTCTTATAGGGTTCGGCCACATCAATTAATTGGTGCTTGAGTTTTTATTTTTTTTCTTCTTCTTCTTAATTCTAAGAGAGTTTTTATTCTAGAGAGACAAAAAAAGGAGTGAAAAATTATTCTTTGATAGTATACAATTGCTTAAACATCAATAAGCTTGTGTATACGATATCGATCTAGGTTCACGCGAGTTTCGATCATAAGATTGTGAACTCAAAAGTGACCGGAATAATTTTGACATTCTTTTGATTGTTTTGTGATTAACAAAGAAAAGAAAGTATTTGTTTGGTCCATTCACAGGTTTGCAATTCAAAGGAAAGGGAGACCACGCTCCTAGGTGATCCACGTTCGTGCTCGGATTGAAGGTCTTGCGGATTACCATCGACGTAAGTCAATCGGATCACGCGACAAGAGGTAATTTACTTTTGTTGATATATATGCATGTTTATTGATTAAAAGGGTTTAAGGTTCATAAAGGAAAAATTTTAAAAGTCACTAAATCGTCTTTAGTATCGCTTCCGCTGCGTGTAACACTTTTATTTGTTTATTTTTCCCTACAATTGGTATCAGAGCCTAGGTTGAACCCTTTTAATTAATTAACGTATATATACGTGGATCTATTTCTTTTTATTGTGATTATGCATGTTTAGAAAGAGATGGCACTCTAGGTATTCAAATATATAATTACATGTGATGTATGGATTTATATATATTTTATGTGGTTTGTTATTGCTCGATTTTGGCCCTAGATTTTCAATGTAATTTTTGTTTCGGAGTTGTAACAAGAAGGGTGGTCTATTATCGCCATAATTCCTTCTTGGTAGATTGCTAGGTTTTATTTTTTTTATATATATGTGCAGTATTTTTTTAGGGTTACTGCAGTTTTTTTTATTTATTTTTAGTATGTGCAGTTTTTGGTTTGTAAAAATACTGCAGTGAATAAAAAAAAAAAAAAAATTAATACTGCAGTATTTATTATATATATACTGCCGTAATATATTTAGGTCTTGGAGATTCGAAGACACGAAGCAAAACGAAGCAACCGGAACCAAGTACGAGCACCGTGCGCACCCTAGGAGTGGATTGGGCTGCGCATGACAAGCCCAAACTTTGGTGGGCTGCGCATGACAGCCTTGTGTGGCCTTATGGGCTGCGCAAGGCAGCCCCTTTGTGGGGTTGTGGGCTGCGCACGCCCATGGGAGAAGGCCGAAGAATGAGCGTACGGTTGATGGGCCACCTGAAGATCTTGTATTCCTGACAAATTGTAATTTACTTGTTTTTCTAGGATGGGCCAAAATTGTTGCTATTTAATTTATGCTTAAATATTACAATATTTGTTATTGTATGATAACATGACATATAGAATAGGAGTGCCACGCATATATCTCTTTTGGTATGAACATGCATTGAATGATTTAGGTATCTAAATTGACATCTAGATAACTCGGTAAATCATTCTATGGGATTTAATCACACGCCTTAAATAATTGAGTGGGAGAAAGTGTTTTGGTAACACCTATGGCCTCCAAGGTTAGTTGAGCTTTATTATTTATTGGTAATCCCCCCAAGGGGCGTCCATGAATGGAATTTAGCAACATACTTCCTTACAAGGATAGACTAGATAATGGACTCAAACGAGATCTACTCCCCAAGGAGGGATTTTCGTGAGAGAAAATTGAGGGTCGATATCTTGGTAACACACTCAATGTAATTTTATTGATATCCTCCCAAGAGTTCTTGTCAGTAAAATTGCAAGGCTAAAATTGAAAACGCTGGTTGTTATGTTAACAATTAGGTGGGACCTAGTCTAACTAGTAAATGGTGCGAACTCCCAAAGGAGGCGTAACATTTATGGGTGTTAGATCACCGTTGAATTTTATGATTGAGTTATTTATTTAATTCAAGATAAATATTTAAAAGTGCTTTATCATGATTATTTACTTATATATGTTTTGTTTTATTCAGAAATCACTTATGAACATCTTGAAAGATAACACTTTAACTGGAGATAATTATGTCATATGGAAAAGGAAAATTGGGTTGTTACTGCAAAGTGAAAAACATAAGTTTGTTCTAACTACTCCTAAACCACCTGCTCCTAATAATGAATCTAGCATAATGTGTAGAGATGAGTATGAGCAGTGGAAGACTTCAGATGATATGGCAAAATGTTACATTATGGCCACTATCTCCGACGTGTTGCAACAGCAGCATGAAGGAATGGAGTCCGCTGCTGATATAATGATGTCTCTAGAGGAGATGTTTGCTATGAAGTCTAGGACGACTAAGAGAGAGGCAGTGACTGCTTTTATGAATCTTAGGATGAAACCTGGACAGGCTGTGAAAGATCACATGATGAAAGTCATAGCACATCTCAACATTGCTGAACTGCATGGCGCTGAGATAGATGGTGAGACAAAGATTGATATGGTTGTCAATTCATTGTCAGATTCCTTTGATCAGTTCAAATTGGACTACACTTTGAACAAAAAGGAATACACCTTACAAGGCCTGATGCAAGATGTTCAAAGTGCTGAAAAGATCCTTGTGAAAGGCAAAGGTCAAGAGATTCATATGGTTGGTAAAGTTGCTACTGTTAAGGCCCGTCAAAAGGTCAAGAAACAACAGAAGAAAAAGCAACTTGGGCCTATCAAGAAGGAGACCAAGAAAGTAACCAAGATCAAAGGGAAATGCTTCCTTTGTGGTGAAAAGGGACATTGGAAGAGAAATTGCCCAAAGTCCCAGAACAAGAAGGAAGAAGGTAATTTGAATTATCTAGAAACATGTTTTTTGGCTGATTCTACAGATTCTTGGATCATAGACTCAGGAGCCACTAATCATGTTTGTTATTCCTTGCAGGGGTTTCAAGAAAGGAGAAAGCTGAGTAAGAATGAAATCAATTTGCGCTTGGGCAACGGAACGTTAGTGTCTGCAAGTGCAGTGGGAGATATTAGAGTTTATTTGGATTCTAGAAGGCATTTAGATTTAATAGACGTTTATTATGTACCTCAATTCAAGAGGAATTTAATTTCAGTTTCTTGTTTGAATAAATTTGGATATTCGGTTACTTTTAATAAAGTTTTTATTATTAATAAGAATGACAAAATTATTTGCCAAGGTACATTTGAAAACGGTCTATACTTTTTGCATAGAAATATCTCTCACTCGTTAGACACAGAAATAACGGAACCTAATCATAAAAGAGTAAAATTATCAACAGATGAAACCTACCTTTGGCATTTACGCTTAGGTCATATTAACCTTAATAGGATTAAAAGATTGGTAAGTGACGGACCTTTAAGTGACTTAAAGGTTGATGATCTACCAACTTGTGAATCTTGTTTGGAAGGTAAAATGACCAAAAGGACGTTCTCTGCCAAAGGTGCAAGAGCCACTGAATGTTTAGGATTGATACACACTGATGTATGTGGACCTATGAGCATTCAAGCTAGAGGTGGATATGAGTACTTCATCACCTTCACGGATGATTACTCAAGATTTGGTTATGTGTATCTCATGAGACATAAGTCGGATGCTTTTGACATGTTCAAAGCATTCAAAGCTGAAGTGGAAAATCAGCTTGAGAAACACATAAAAATCTTGAGATCTGATCGTGGTGGAGAATATCTATCTGGTGAGTTTCAGCAATATCTTATTGATAATGGGATAGTTTCTCAGTTTTCTGCACCAGGTACACCTCAACAGAATGGGGTAGCAGAAAGGAGAAATAGAACTCTTTTGGATATGGTTAGGTCTATGTTGAGTTATTCAACGCTTCCTATTTCTTTTTGGGGATATGCTTTACAAACTGCTATATACATTCTAAACGATGTACCATCTAAGTCTGTTCCTAAAACACCGCATGAGTTGTGGACTGGGCGCAAGCCTAGTTTACAACACTTAAGGATATTTGGTTGTCCTGCGCATGTGTTAAAAGGAAAGACAGAAAAGATGGAGTCCCGTTCAGAAACATGTATATTTGTAGGGTATCCAAAAGAAACTAAAGGATATTATTTCTATAGTCCTTTAGATCTTAAAGTATTTGTTTCGACAAATGCTAAATTTCTGGAAAAGGACTATATGAATGATTTTGTGCCTAGAAGTAGAATTGTCCTGAATGAGATGTCAGGAGATACAATTCCACGAGAGGTTGCACAACCTAACCCAATTATAAGTTCCGATCCAACACAAGATCAACAACCTACCATTCCTCGTCGTAGTGGGAGGGTTAGAACACAACCCGAAAGATACATCGGTCTGGGAGAATCAGTGGAGAATCTCCCGGACGACGATGATCCCTATACGTACAAGGAAGCTATGGAGGATGTTGATAGTCGCCATTGGCAAAAGGCAATGCAATCCGAGATTGAATCTATGTTCGATAACAAAGTCTGGTCCCTTGTAGACTTGCCTAAAGGGATAAAACCCATTGGGTGCAAGTGGGTATACAAGAGGAAAAGAGGTATGGATGGAAAGGTGGAAACCTTTAAAGCTAGATTGGTAGCTAAAGGGTATACACAGAAAGAAGGTATCGATTACGAGGAAACCTTCTCTCCTGTGGCCATGCTTAAATCCATTAGGATACTCTTATCCATTGCAGCATCTTTAGATTTAGAGATTTGGCAAATGGACGTCAAGACAGCTTTCCTAAATGGAAGTCTTGACGAAAGCATCTACATGATGCAACCAGAGGGATTCATTGAAAAGGGCCAAGTGGATAAGGTATGCAAGTTGCAGAAATCCATATATGGATTAAAGCAAGCATCCAGATCCTGGAACATAAGGTTTGATCAAGCTGTCAAAGGTTTTGGATTTATTCAGAATCCTGACGAACCTTGTGTATACAAAAGGATTAAAGGCGACAAGTTGGTTTTCCTGATTCTTTATGTTGATGATATACTACTCATTGGAAACGATGTAGGTGTATTGACATCAGTAAAAGAATGGTTAGCAAAACAATTTGATATGAAGGACTTAGGAGAAGCAAGTTTTATTCTAGGTATCCAAGTAATAAGGGATAGAAAGAATAGAACGATTGCATTATCCCAACCTAGACAAAATCTTGTCTAGGTTTTCCATGCAGGATTCCAAGAAAGGTATGTTACCTTTCAGACATGGAATCAAGCTTTCTAAGGAACAAATTCCTAAGAATGAGCATGAAGAGCAATTCATGAGTAGAGTTCCATATGCCTCGGTAGTTGGAAGTCTCATGTATGCAATGCTCTGTACTAGACCAGATATTTGTTTTGCTGTTGGCATAGTTAGCAGGTTTCAATCGAAACCTGGACCTGATCACTGGACGGCAGTCAAGCATATTTTCAAGTATCTTAAGAGAACGAGAGATAATATGCTTGTATACTCTGGAGGGGATTTGGTTCCCGTTGGGTATACAGATTCTGATTTCCAATCAGATTCTGACTCCAGAAAATCCACATCAGGGGCTGTGTTTACTATTGGAGGAGGAGCAGTTATATGGAGGAGTATCAAGCAATCTTGTATTGCTGATTCCACCATGGAAGCTGAGTATGTTGCTGCATGCGAAGCTGCCAAAGAGGCTGTTTGGCTCCGCCAATTCTTGATTGACTTAGAAGTGGTTCCTAGTGCGAATAAGCAGATCACTATCTACTGTGACAACAGTGGAGCAGTGGCTAATTCGAAAGAACCAAGAAGTCACAAGAGAGGTAAACACATTGAAAGAAAGTATCATCTTTTAAGGGAGATTGTTCAAAGAGGTGACGTGACGATTACCAAAATCGCGTCAGCAGAAAATCTAGCGGATCCCTTCACAAAGGCTCTACCTCAGAAGAGTTTCGATGGGCATCTAGAGAATATGGGCTTGAGAGATATGACACATTTGCTATAGCGCAAGTGGGAGATTGTTAGGATTATGCTCAATAGCAAGAGTGTAATGTTGTAATTAACAATCTTTTTCATATTAATAAAGTGATTTCTTGTTTAACAAATCGTATAGCATTTATAGTTTGTATTATAATTGTCAAAGTAAATAATCATAAGGTCTAAAGACTATGGGAAAAGAAGAATTGTTCGTACATCTGGATATGTATGTGGTAGACACAATTCTTTAGTTAGTCTTGAATATTGTTCACAACTTAAGTTAAAGGTTGGGCACCTTTATCTTGTTAAAGTTGTAGAATTCTTTTGCTAGCATTTGAGTGGGATCAAATGAGATATGATGAGTCTAAAATCATCGGAGTGTCTTCGAGCAAAAGGATCTAGTGCACTGGGTGCATTGAACTGGATCACAATGAAAAGCTTTATCTAGAACCGTCAATAGATAATAGTCTTTTCATTATCAGGACAATCGGAGAGTCTATCTTAATCCTGAGATAAATGATGGACTTATGGTTGCAAGTGATATCATTTGAGTTATCAATGAGTACGATTATATCGCATAGTCTATCCTCGATAGTTTGGTGATATTCATTTGTTAATCGATAGAGGACTTCATTTATAGATATGGACATCGTGGCTCCATTTAATTAAATGAGAGTATAATATCATCATATGGATGTTTTGAGGTAATTGGATATTAAATCTCAACGTTGAGTTTTCAATAGTGTCTATTGAAAACATGGCTTCTGGACAAGTCAAAATATCCAAGTTCAAAACGTGGTCATATGAGTAAATATGGTAACTTGGAGAGTTATAGGCGGTCTATGAACTCTTGGCGATTACTGATATTAATCACGAGGATACACTATCTCCAATATGATTGTCTAGGGTATGAATGAGGAGCATCTTCCTTTTCTATCTTTATTTAAGAGTTCAGTTTTAGCTCTTTAGTGGAATGAGTTAAAATTAATGGATCGGACCTAAGTGAATCATTTGTTGATTGTGATTAGGTTATGTCTATTGAAGCTTAAATTTAGATGGCCCGCCAAGATCCCCAATCCACACGGACTTGCATGGATCACTTGATATATTCTACCGGACCAATTTAAGGGTCCATCTAGAATTGCATTTAATATATTAAGAATATAATTTGCACATTATTTAAGTAATGGGCTGCTCAATTATATTAATATATTAATGAAAGACATGTGGGCTTGTTTCTTTTAGTAAGAATGGGTCTGGTTCACATGTGGGCTTTTTTATTTAAAGTCCAATGGATTAAATGAAATAGGAAAATAATATTAGGCCCATCTTATATATAAGTGGGGCGGCTAGGTTAAAGTTTTGACCTAAAAATATTATTTTGTTTCATTTGTTTTAATTAAATAAAAATTAATTGATTTATTGATTAATTGTTTAATTAAAGAAACAAATCTTTCGTAAAAGTAAAAGACTTGTTTGATAAGTAAATAAATAAATTAGTATTATTTATTTAATCAAATAAGGAGTCTTTTTTTTATTTAGTCAAATAAAAGAATAAAAATAAAAGAGTTGGATTAGGGTTTGAAGTCTATAAAGTTAAAAAGAATTAGGGTTGAATTTCAGTCACCCTATATAAGTGACATGATGAAATTCGGCCAACCCTAATTAGATACTACATAGAATTCGGCAACCCTAAAGGAAAAAGAAGAAAAAGTCGGCCAACCTATATATATGTTCTTATAAGGTTCGGCCACATCAATTAATTGGTGCTTGAGTTTTTATTTTTTTTCTTCTTCTTCTTAATTCTAAGAGAGTTTTTATTCTAGAGAGACAAAAAAAGGAGTGAAAAATTATTCTTTGATAGTATACAATTGCTTAAACATCAATAAGCTTGTGTATACGATATCGATCTAGGTTCACGCGAGTTTCGATCATAAGATTGTGAACTCAAAAGTGACCGGAATAATTTTGACATTCTTTTGATTGTTTTGTGACTAACAAAGAAAAGAAAGTATTTGTTTGGTCCATTCACAGGTTTGCAATTCAAAGGAAAGGGAGACCACGCTCCTAGGTGATCCACGTTCGTGCTCGGATTGAAGGTCTTGCGGATTACCATCGACGTAAGTCAATCGGATCACGCGACAAGAGGTAATTTACTTTTGTTGATATATATGCATGTTTATTGATTAAAAGGGTTTAAGGTTCATAAAGGAAAAATTTTAAAAGTCACTAAATCGTCTTTAGTGACGCTTCCGCTGCGTGTAACACTTTTATTTGTTTATTTTTCCCTACACCTAGGGATCTTAGAAACATGTCTATGACCATTAGAAATGATAAAATGGAACCTAGGTGGGTTAAAAAGAATGAACCCGCTTGCCATTGTGCCAATGTGATACCCATAGATGCTACTAGGTCCAATGGACTTGGTAAGTCTATAGGGGCACATGCCTCCCATTGACTTGGTTGGAATTGACCCTATGAGGGGAGCTCAAGCAAAGAGAGCAAACTTGCATAATTTGCCATGTGCAAAAACTTGATTAAAACTATGCTCTTTTGATAATTGGTTGAGATTGTTGGTTGCACATATATGCTTATATGTTTTTTTTAATAAGTGTGTAACATTGCTTTGTGTGCAATCCATGTCATATTTATGCTCAAACATGCATTTTTGGACTACGAGAATTATTTGGGAAAGTACATGTGAATGACCCATAATTTATCTCCATGACATGAGAATTTTATGACATGAGAATTTTATGGCATACTTAAAATGATATGCATGAAATATTTTCGATTGCTTATATGCAAAAATATGTGTGAAAAGCAAATGAGAAGACTAAAATCAATAAGGATTTTATATCCAAATTAGTCTTCTCTCTCTTCTTAAAGGTGTAAACAAGGCTACTATCATACAGATGTTTCATTCGGAAAAATTGAATAGGATCCTTGAATCCATGTCTTGGTTTGCCTTTAAGGATTGATATAGTTGCTCTTAACTCAAAAATATCTTTTGAAAAACTATATCTTGCTTGTTTATGACAAAAGGGTACAAATTGGTTTGAATTCTCTTGGAAACCTTTTTGATGTTTGCTTTGCCGAATACCATTGATTTTGGTCTTGAATGCAACATGTCTTGCATGCAAAACATCTTTGTCACACATTTTCTTTATAATAAAACTCCTTGAATCTCTCTCAATTACTTGAGTTGCATAAAATTGGTGTATATGATTATGCAAATGTCTTTTGTGCTAATAGCTCTCTTTGCTAAAGCAACCCAATAGGGGGAGCTCCTTTGCCTATCTCATGACAAAAAGGGGGAGAAGTCTTAAGAGATATAGGGGGAGCATTGTGTATGCTTTAGGGGAGAAGCCATGAGAGAGAGTAACCTTTTAGGGGGAGCATTGCACACGCATTTCTTTTTATTGCTTTTTAAGTGCAATGCTTGTTATTGTTTGTTCACCTCACTTGCACTTGTTCTTGGAAAATGCTTTCTTACTATTGTGTGTAGGTATGATGATCTACAAAGAGATTGAAGACCTTGAAGACTTAGTTTCTTAGGTGTCTCTTTTTGTAACGTAGAATGGACAATAGCTTTCTTTTTGTGAGGATTATTCTGTGAGTGGTATTTTGTCATGAAATAGCCAAAGAGGGAGATTGTAAGTACCTCTTTTTTATGATTGGCTTATTTCATGACATATCACATTGGGGATGATTGTGTAATGGGTAGCTTAGGTCTTTTTGATGATTATCAAGGCAAGCTTCCAAGCATTCCAGTGACTTCAAGATCAAGAGCTCCAAAATGTATATCACTTGACCTTGATTCTTGAAGAGATTAGGTGCACACACACACACACTTGCATGCATCTTTATCTATCGTGCATTTGTTACCATACATGTGCGTTTCATTGTTTCGTGCATCTATGTCATTTAGCACACGCACACTTTCATTGCATTTGTGTTTCTCTTAACTGTGTGCTTATATGCTTTATCATCACACTTATGCATTTTCTTATATTGCATATCTTTTGTGTGTCACATGCTTGGTGATTATTCATGAAGTCTCTTCATGCATATTAAAATGATTGCATCTTGTTTATTGAAATGCCATAACATGTTTAGGCATTAGGATGTAAAGCCCTGAATTCTATTCATGCATGTTTTAATTGAGTGCATCTTGTTCAATGTCAATGCCATGACATGTTAGGCATTAGGATGCATTCAATTCCCACACTTGCATTTCATGTTTGTTACTTTTAAGTGTGTTGTAATTCATTTCCGTTTGTGTGATCGGAAACGTCCGCGCTTGCACGATTACGAGCATGTTTTAGCGCGATGGTTGACCACTTGAGAATGTCTCATTCTTCTCTTGGATAAGTGGTAGTTTTGGTTTGGTTGATTGGAGTAAGGTGTCTAGTTTCAAAAGATTAGATTTCAATGTTTTAAGTATTTTCAAAACTTACCTTTGCATGGTCTTGTGACCATAACTTTTTATACAAAGCTTTAAAAAGTGTTTTGAATATTTTTGTACAAACTAGACACCCATACCTTTCCAACGGTATATTATTCATAATATTTCATGACTGTTTGGATTATTTTTGAAATGTCCAAAGTGACCACCAAAACAAGGCAACTCTGTTGTTGTCTGTTTCTGACCTTTGGTCACTTAATTGACCATAACTTTTTCTATAGATATCGAAATGTCATTCTACAAAAACGAGTAGAAAGTAGACATCCATACCTTTCCAACGGTATATACATAAAAGGTTTCGATATTGTTTGGTCATGTTTTGGGGCGCTTGAATATGGTCTTAGAAGCTAAACGCTGGTCTAGCGTTGGTCGTCATGCGCATATCACCAGCACAACTTGGACAGCAGGTCTGTGCTGGTCGATAGTGCCAAACTAGCGCAATTGACAAGATTTGGGCTATTCTTTTCCAAAACAACGTGGTTTCGTCTTGCCCTAGTATATATGCATTCTCTTCTTCTTTTGGTCGACGAAAGAGCTCAAAATACACATATTAGAGAGAGAAACCAAACCCTAGAAAGAGAAGCTCCCAAGAACTCACCTTTACTCAACCAAACTCCTTTCCATGAGCATCTAGCATTTTCCTAGCATCATTCAAGCATGGGTTGTGTTGATTTCTTTGACTAGGTAATCTCTACATGTTCTAAATCTTTTTATTTCATATTTATGACATGTTTGCCTAGGATGAGCATTTAGTTGTTGATTAAATGCATGACTCTTTACTTAATGTTATTTATAACATGATTGAGTCTTTGATGTTTGGTTGAGATGAGCTGTTTGTTGATAGTTAGCATTTAGGACCTATTTTGCTCTCTAGCTAAGTCTATATGATTTTCATTTAGACATTGATGTGTAGGATTCATTGATTGCTTTTGTTAATTGCATTTAGTGTCTTTGCCATGTTCATTGACAACTTGTGTTGATTGGCCTTTTGATTGTAAAATTCTTGATTGCATTAGTTAATTACATGTTTTAAGGCCTTGCCATGATTAATTGACAACTTGTGTTGAAATAGCCTTGTTTGTTGACAATTAGGTTGTTAGAAACTTCTACAACTAATTAACACCTCATGTATGTGCATGTAGGTTTTGTTGATAACTAGGATGTTGATTTGCATTATAACATCTAGTTAAGTATATAGTGTTTAGTTTAGCACTCATTTCATTTGAGCATCATTGTGATATACACTTAGTCTTGTAATTCTCTTCATAGAGTCAAAGTCTTGTGGCTTCTAGGTGAAGTTGCAAAAGCATTGTACTAGCTCCTCTGTAAAAGGCCTACGGGTAGATTAAGAGATGCTCACTTGAGAGTGTAATCTTCTCTTCATATAGAGGTTGTCTAGGGTTGGTCTAGGTTCACTATAAAAGGCCTACGGTTAGTAGTGGTGGGTTAGTAACCAAGAATGGTTGAGGTCAACCTAGGTTGTAAACATCATTACATATAGTGGATTCGAGAATCGAGTGTGGCTACCTCAATAGCTCGTGGTTTTTCCTTATTGAAGGTTTCCACGTAAAAATCAAGTGTTCTTTAATTTCTGCATTTTACACTTGATTTATTTTATTGTGTGTTTGGGTTTTTATATGCTAATATTGACTAATCGAAAAATTGGTAATAATCGATTAACAACCCATTCACCCCCCTCTAGGTTGTTTTAGACGCACGTAATTATATTTTCAGGTACTAAATCTACCATAAAGAAAATAGATCATATGAGAACTATAATATAAAGAAAATAAGCTATATAGGAAATACACCGGTAACATCTCCTCGCAAACTCAAGATAATGAAAACAGAAGCAAGCTTGAGTTTGAAAACAAAGTCGAAGCAAGCTTCAAGTTGAAAATTAAGATGCATCAACAACTAGGAGAATGAGCTTTGGCGCGACGAAATACCAAAATGTAGATATGGAAACGGCCATGATAAATTCACGGATGATACCAAACAAAAATTCATTAGTGATACCAAAACCAAAAAATCACCAGTGATACCAAACCGATAATCACCAACGATACGAAACCAATAATCACCAGAGTTACTGTTATAATTGAATCTCAGTATAAGGTTGACACGTCATCAAAGTTAGTAAAGGAACGAAAAATGCATGCCACGCTAGCAAAGCTGACCAAGGATCTATCGCTCGAGTGAAATTCCCGCTAAACAAACACGTCTCGAAGAAAACGGCTCGGGCAGAAAAAGGCCCGGCCAAGTATCCTTGTCAATCGAAGAACCCGCTTAGCTAGACTTGCTCGCTCGAGTTGGGACTCAACTCATCATTTATTGCCGAATGGATCTTGCCTGGAATTAAGGGTCAACAATTACACTCTAATTAGGAATCAATCACCATGAATCAGAGCAAAAATCAAGCACGATTATTAATCACGCCAAATCAAGACATGATTGAAACAAACATGAATACTTAAATGGGAAGAAACACCCAAGGATTCTAAAAGTCAAATACTTGTACACCCGGGCTAAGTTAACTAAATGCATGTATAAATAATGTACATTTTTCATATAAATGATAGGCAAGCAACAACTTAAGAGAAAAGAAAGCAAGACCAGCATTGTAACACCATTCTTTATAGTGAAGTGTTCTAGTCGATACCGACATCAGTGGTTTTTTTCCCTCCGATTAGGGTTTTCCATTAAATCTTGTTCTTTTACATTCCTTAAATATTTTCCAACATTTCCAAATTACAAACGACTCCCCCTTAGTTTGTTGTAATTCCGGTTGATGAAAAAACACCGTCAACAGTTGGCGCTAGAAGGAGGGTGACGCGGACTTGAACTCAACTCTAGAGAAAACTTGTGAACATATCACCGAGTTTTCGGCATGGATCCTTATGAAAACAAGGCTGACTTAGCCATGTACGAAGAAGAAGCATACGCTGAAGCCCCAACTAAAATCGAGCTCGACCCCAAGAAGAATTTGTAAAGGGCATAGAGGAGCCAACCATAGCTATAACACTCAATAGGAGTGAGCCAGCATAAATCGTCAAACTAGGGGCACGAAGCCGATCAAACTAAGGCAGATTTAATTAGATTGTTGAAGGAATACAAAGATGTTTTTGTATGGAAACATGAAGATATGCCAGGAATCAACAGATAGATAACCATACACGGTTTAGCAGTTAATATGGATTGCAAGCTAGTGGTGCAAAAAAGGCTGAAATTCAACTTGAAAAGAAGCGCGGCCATTAAATAAGAAGTCGAGAAATCGTTTGCCGCCGGATCGATTAGGTAAGTAAAGTATCTTGAATGGGTGGCCAATGTCATATTGGTAAAAAAGAAGAACAACCAGTGGAGGATGTGCGTAGATTTTACTGACCTTAACAAGGCCTGCTCAAAGGATAGCTTCCCGCTTTCGAAAATTGATCAGCTAGTAAACGCCACAGCCGTCCTTGAGCTTCTTAGCTTCACGGACACTTACTCGGGATACAACCGGATCAGGATGCATGAGCCCGAAGAGGAGAAAATGTCATTTACAACCGACCAAGGGTTGTATTGCTACACCGTCATGCCGTTTAGACTAAAGAACGCAGGTGCAACATACCAAAGGTTGGTAAATAGGAAGTTTGCTCGCCAATTTGACAGAAACATGGAAGTATATGTTGATGACATGCTGACAAAAAGCATCATTGCCGAAAGGCATGTCTTTGACTTCGAGACATTCAATGCATTAAGAAAGTATAAGATGAAGCTCAACCTAAACAAATGTGTCTTTGGAGTACCGTCGGGAAGGTTCCTTGGGTTCCAGGTGCATCAACGGGGCATTAAAGTCAACCCGGACAAGATCAAGGCGCTCGCCAATTTTAAATCTCCAAAGACACTCAAAGACATCTGGAGGCTGATTGGATGTTTGGCATCACTAAATCGGTTTATCAGCAAATCAGTCGACAAATGCATCCCATATTTTGGGCCATCAAAAAGGGTAAAGAGGTAGGCATTCCAACAGATCATGGATTACCTCGGAAAGGCCTCGATCCTCTCAAAGCTAAGGTTGGGAGAAATATTGTATTTATACCTATCAGTAACTCTCGTGGTAACAAGTTCCGTATTGGTTAGACTAGAGGAAGGCGTTCAGAAGCTAGTTTATTACACAAGCAAAGCATTTCTCCTGGCTGAAACCAGATATTCACCTGCGGAAAAGATGAGTTTAGCAGTAATTACGGCATCAAGGAAATTAAGACCTTAGTTCCAGGCTCACTATAAATACAATCACGATTAAATTGCCTTAAGCTAACCTAGAGAGAGGGGGAGGGGGGAGGGGGGAGGGGGGAGGGGGGAATAGGTTTTAAAGCCTTTTTCAATCCCTTGAAACAAACAAAAGTTTATCCCTCTAAATTGCTTGTATCACACCTCAATAAACACAAACAAGCATGCATAGACTATTGATAAACATATTCAATTGATAGATCAAACATAGCCTATGATTTACATAAGGAGGTTATAACAAAAATACATAAATCAACAAGTACTTGTATTCATTAAATGTCTCAATTGTTCAAGTACATATTGTAGGTACAAAGTCAATCAAAGATATTGTCTTACAAGAATGTAATCAATGACAGTTCATGCAAGATCAATATAATACAAGTAAACAAATATCAAAGAGATAAAAAAAGAGAAACTTGACACATGATATTTTTTACATGGTAAATCTCCGAAGAGGAAACATCCATGGGTTGAATCTACAACCACTGGCAAATGTTTTTCACTAGTTAAATAAGAGTACACCCTTAAAAGTGACCAACTCTCATGTATCACTATCTATTGGATATCCCTTCTATCTATTTCCACTAGAGAGAAACTTACATACTCTCTAAACGAGACACATCGCATGCCTCTAGAGAGTATCCTTGCTCGGACTTACTAGAGATCCTGTAAGGATTCCCATATTTTGATTAGCTTATTTCGTAGACAAACCACATATTGGGGTTTGAATGTAAGAGTAGTTTAGGTGATTGAGATTCAAGCTCAAAGTCCCTTTCAAGACCTTAAGAGATCAAGCACTTCAAAGGTAAATTTCTAAGTACTTACATACTTTGAAGAGATAGTTGCACACACCCACAGCCCATTCATATGTCTTTTGTTGTATGTTATGTGTGTTTATATTGTGTGCATTAATGTTCATTAATCTCTCTTCTTGCATGTTTAATTGATTGCATCTTGCTAGTTATATGTCATAACTTGTTAGGCATTAGGATGCATTCATGTCACTCACACACTTGCACCCATGGCATGATCTTGTGTGAGAAGTTGCATGAGAAGGCATTGACCTTATCTGCCCGGTTGCAGTGCCGCGGTTGGATAACCGCGGCATACTAGCGATAGAGATATCCCTTCTCAACAGCGGTTGAAGTGCCGCGGTTGGATCAACCGCCACACACAGGCGATAGAGATACATTCTCTGTGCTGCGGTTGACCCAACCATGGCAGTCGACGACCGCGGCAGTCCGCCTTGCATGAAAGTCCAAAACGCTGCAGTTTTGTTGGGAGTCTATAAATATCCCACTTTCATTTTAGGTCGGCCCCAAGAGTTCCAAAAGTATATTTTTCTCTTAGAACACTTTTTTAAGAGCCAAAAATCCTCAAGAACTCACATTTAATCACTCAAAGCTTTTCCTTTTTGCATCAAACTTCATATTGCATCATTTATGCTCATATAGAGTGCATCCATGTATGGTTTTGCATCATCATATCTTGCTTGGTAAGAATCTCACTAACTTAATCTAATTTTAGTGTCTTTCTTAACAAGTCTTCTATTTATTCACTTGTATGTTTTTAGAACACATGCTGGATACAAGATAGAGATTGTTTGTGATGAAATGATTGAGTGTTGTATTGTCATAGCTTTCTAGGTTGTGTTTAATCTTGATTGCTAAGCTATTTGACATGTCATTTAGCTATTGATATTTATGATTGCTTTTATTGCATATTCATCATGTTCGATAAGCATCTAAGGTTTCTTAGCCTTGTTTGTTCATTGAATATAATCATATATTCACTTAGGCCATTTTATCTCTTCATTGAGAAGTAAGTCTTGTGTGTAGCTTCCGGGAGTAGGTTGCTTAGATCGCAAGCAATTGAACTAGGTCCACTTATACCGGGATTAGGTAGGTGTTTGATTACTTCTAGGATTAGGTTGTAATCTTTATCACATTTAGTTGATTCAAGATTCGTGTGTGGCTCACATAACAGCCTGTGGTTTTTCCCGTGAGGGTTTCCACGTAAATATCTTGTGTTCTTTACAATTCCGCACTTTATACACTTGATATATTATTGTGACTAGCTAGGGGTATTTTCGTCAGTTTGACCTTTAACAAAAATTGGGTAAAATCGGATGAAATCTATTCACCCCCCTTTAGATTAATATTAGGCACATCTTTATTTGTTTCAATTGGTATCAAAGCGGGTTCCTAGATATACTTAGGTGATCCTTGCTCATTTTGGTGTGTTTTGCATTTGTGTGTTGTTTTGCTCATACATACATTTTGCATACATTTCATTTCATTCATCAAACACAATGAGTGGAAACGTTGGGAACAACGAGGGAGCTTCTAGCACGAGACCTCATTTCCTCATTGGTTTGAACTATTCCTAATAGAAAGGGAAGATGGAATCATACATATGTCAAATACATGACCGTGTATGGATGGCGGTTGAAGATGGATATGATCTACCCATGATGACTCCTACGGGTGGAGGAGAGGATGTGCTCAAGACTAAAATGCAATGGAACGCGCAAGAGTTTAAGGCATCAAAATGGAATAGGAAGGCAATGCATGCCTCCTATGTGCAATGGATGAAAATCAATATAAATTGATTCAAAACACTAGGATTGCTAAGGAGGAATGTGACATCCTAGAGGTTTCACATGAGGGAACCGAAGTTGTAAAGGACTCCAAGCTTCAAGTCCTCCAAACCCAATTTGAGATGTTTAGGATGGAGGAGGACGAACACTTTAATGACTTCAAGATCAAGTTGATGGGTATTGTTAATCAAAGCCATCAACTTGATGACCTGTATTCGGATAGGAGAATCAAGCAGAAAATTATGAGATCTCTCCCCGATAGGTTTGAATCCAAGGTTACGGCTTTAGAAGAAAACAATGGATATAAGAATATGAAGCCGAGCGAGGTAATTGGAAGACTCCTCGCCTACAAGTTTAGGAAGGCTCCTAGCTCTACTCCTCCAAAAAAGCATAAAGGAATTGCTTTAAAAGTCTCTATGGATGAAAATGAGGAAAAGATTGACTCGAATGAAGACCTTGCCTTATTTGTGAAAAGGTTCAATAAGGTTATGAAGTTCGGGAAGAGGGCTTTGGTTTAAAAGGCCAAAACATGAAGAAAAAGGGTCCCTTCAAGAAGTTTGAGCCTAGGCAAGAGAAGATCGAAAGGAAAGGGGTCCGATGCTATGAGTGTGGTGGGATAGGTCACTTTGCCACTGAATGTGTGAATCACAATGACAAGAACAAGGGAAAAGTGATGGCCGCCACTTGGAGTGGAAGTAGTGATGATTCCAATGAGGGAGATGAGTCTTCGGATGATGAAGAACTCATGGCTAACTTCCTAGCCTTTGCCTCCTCCCACAAGAGTAAAAGTGCTAGTGAAGAAGAGCGAGTCAAGAGGAAATTGACTCAATTGAAGATGACTCCTCATGTCACTCCACAAATGGATATATGGAGAAAAAGGTTCTTGTTGAATACCTTGCTGAGTTCAAAAGCCTAAAGGTGAAAACCACTAGAAAGATTCAAAGATTGAGGGAAGAGAATCTAGAACTTTCATCTCATAATGACCACTTAAGTGAACAAGTGGAAAGAGCAAAGAAAATTGAAAATAAGCTAAAAGAGGAGTTAGACTTATCTAAGAGGAATGAAGAAGGCTTGAAGAGGGAGATTGAAGAAGCTAAATAGTCTTTAACTAGGATGGCTTCTAGCACCAAGAAGCTTGACCATATGCTTGGGTTGGAAAGAGTCCATGTGATAAGAGAGGTTTTGGATTTGAGGATGGTAAGGAGACCTCCATTTCCCACAAGACTGTGTTTGTTAAGAGTTTAGGAAACAAAGAAGCCTCGGCCGTGCTAGCTCCTAGGAAGAAAATTGATATAGGACAATGCTCACATAGTGCACAAGTGATGGTGGCTTAAAGAAGACAACCACAAGCTCAACCCTCAAAAGCTCATCAAGCTAACTTTCCTCAACAAATGGCTCTAAACAAAGGAAAGAGACCAATCATGCAACCTCAAGCTAGGAAGCAGGCTAGACCAGTTCAACAACGAAGGTGGATTGAACCCATTCAACCACAAAGACATGGACAAGCTCCCATATGTGCACAAGGACAAGGTATGATTCCTTATTTCATTCATTCATGTCATTTTTGTGGATTTGATGGTCATATTAGACCAAATTGCTTTCGATACATTAAAATGTGTAGAACTAGAAGCATGATTGAAAAGAAAAAGAATAGAGCCATGATGCATGTTCCTAGGAATGAGAAAATTGATTTGCATGATCCTAGAACATTTAGAGCCCATGTACCAAAAACCACTAGAAAAGAAAAGATTGTCTCTAAGTGGATTAGAAAGAATGAAAATGTTTGCCATGTTGCTTAAATTGCTTTGAAAGCAAATTCTTCTAATTTTTGGTATCTTGATAGTGGGTGCTCTAGGCATATGATGGGAAACAAGAGTTTCTTCGAGACTCTTGTCATGGAGGAAGGAGGATGTATCACCTTTGGTGATGGATCCAAAAAGAAAGTTGTTGGGAAATGAACCATTTCCATTCCTGGTCTACCCTCCTTGTTCAATGCTTTATTAGTTGATGGCTTGAAAGCCAATTTGATTAGCATTTCTCATCTAAGTGATGAAGGACTTTCCATCTTATTTAGCAAAAATGATTGCTCTATCCTATTGCCTAATGGACAAACCTTGTTAAAAGGTATGAGATCTAGTGACAATTGCTATTGTCTTGAAGCTAGAATAGTCTCAAACAATGTGTCCAAGGAAGAGCAAGTTGAGTTGTGGCATGAAAGACTTAGTCACATGAACTTTCGGGATTTACAAATCCTAAACAAGTTCAATGCTGTGCGTGGCCTTCCCAAGCTTGGGAAGAAAGCCAATGGTGTTTATGGACCTTGCCAACAAGGAAAACAAACCAAAAGCATGCACAAAAAGGGCAAGTATCTCTCCACCAAGGAGCCCCTAGAGCTTCTCCACATGGATCTAATGGGTCCTATGCAAACCGAGAGTTTAGGTGGAAAGAGATATATTTTTGTTTGTGTAGATGATTTCTCTAGATTCACATGGACATATTTTCTTAGAGAAAAATCCGAAACTTTTGACAAGTTTAAAATGCTTTGTAATAAAATTCAAAATGAAATGAACTCTAATATTAAAAGCATAAAGCGGATTAGAAGTGACCATGGGAGGGAATTTGAGAATATTTCCTTTGGAACCTATTGTGATAGTGTAGGTATCTCCCATGAGTTTTCGGCTCCTAGGACACCTCAACAAAATAGAGTTGTTGAGAGGAAGAATCGGGTCCTTCAAGAGATGGCCCGTGTCATGTTGCTTAGCAACAATGTTCCTAGGAACTTATACGCCGAAGTCGTCAATACGGCTTGCTATATAGGGAAAATAGTTTTCCTAAGGCCCGGCACTAGGCAAACCTCCTATAAGTTGTGGAGAGGTAGAAAACGAAATGTAAGCTACTTCTACACCTTTGGAAGCAAATGCTACATTTTAAATGACCGTGATCAACTTGGAAAATTTGATGCTAAGAGTGATGAAGGTATCTTTATTGGCTATGCCTTAAATAGTAGAGCTTATGGAGTTTTCAACTTGAAGACTCAAACCATCATGGAGTTATCAAATGTTGTTGTTGATGATACAAGGCTTAAGTCTAATAACCATGAGGAGGAGATTTCTATAGTGGATGACTCTCCTTTGGAGAATGTTGTAGAGACTCTTAATGTAAAGGAGACACAAACTATTGATAGAGTTCCTCTCTTGAACTCTAAAGAACCCGTTCCATGGGTTAGGAAACTCCATGATAAAGAAGACATCATTGGAGAGGTTAATGAGGGTGGACTAGATGTCAAATAGCTAATCTCATTAGCTACACATGTTACACCTCTCAAATATAACCCAAAAAGGTTGAAGAGGCCTTAAATGATGAATTTTAGGTTCTTGCCATGCAAGAAGAGCTAAACCAATTTGAAAGGAATGAGGTTTGGACTTTAATTCCTAGTCTTAAAAGCACAAAGGAATAAGGTATCTCCCATGTGTTTTCGGCTCCTAGGACACCTCAACAAAATGGAGTTATTGAGAGGAAGAATAGGATCCTTCAAGAGATGGCCCGTGTCATGTTGCTTAGCAATAATGTTCCTAGGAACTTATGGGCTGAAGCCGTCAATACGGCTTGCTATATAGGGAATAGAGTTTTCCTAAGGTCCGGCATTGGGCAAACCTCTTATGAGTTGTGGAGAGGTAGAGAGTGAAATGTAAGCTACTTCCACACCTTTGGAAGAAAATGCTACATTTTAAATGACCATGATCAACTTGGAAAATTTGATGCTAAGAGTGATGAGGGTATCTTCCTTAAATAGTAGAGCCTATAGAGTTTTCAACTTGAAGACTCGAACCGTCATGGAGTCATCAAATGTTGTTGTTAATGATACAAGGCTTAAGTCTAATAACAATGAGAAGGAGGTTGCTATAGTGGATGACTCTCCCTTGGAGAATGT
Source organism: Acer negundo (assembly GCA_035582765.1). Taxonomy (NCBI): domain Eukaryota; kingdom Viridiplantae; phylum Streptophyta; class Magnoliopsida; order Sapindales; family Sapindaceae; genus Acer; species Acer negundo. The sequence continues at coordinate 21,184,040 of CM069241.1, read as the reverse complement.
TGTGGAGACTCCTAATGTATTCTTCTCTTGAACTCTAAAGAACCCGCTCCATGGGTTAGGAAACTCTATGATAAAGAAGACATCATTGGAGAGGTTAATGAGGGTGTAAGGACTAGACGTCAAATAGCTAATCTCATTAGCTACACATGTTACACCTCTCAAATAGAACCCAAAAAGGTTGAAGAGGCCTTAAATGATGAATTTTGGGTTTTTGCCAAGCAAGAAGAGCTAAACTAATTTGAAAGGAATGAGGTTTAGACTCTAGTTCCTAAGCCTAAAAGCACAAATGTGATAGACACCAAGTGGATCTATAGGAACAAATCCGATGAGGATGGCAACATAGTGTGTAACAAGGCTAGACTTGTTGCACATGGATACTCTCAAATTGAGGGTACTGACTTTGAAGAGACATTTGCTCCCGTTGCCCGTTTAGAGTTTATTAGGCTTCTCTTGTCCATTTATTGTGTGCTCAAGTTCAAATTGCACCAAATGGACGTCAAGAGTGCCTTCCTCAATGGCTTCTTACAAGAGGAAGTGTTTGTTGAACAACCCAAGAGGTTTGTGGATGCTCACCACCCCAACCATGTCTATTGCCTCAAGAAGGCTCTATATGGGTTGAAACAAGCACCGAGGGTTTGGTATGAGCGCCTCACTCAATTTCTTGTTGACAATGACTACATAGGGGGTAGTGTTAACAAGACCTTGTTCATCAAAAGAAACAAAGATGAGTTATTTATAGCTCAAATCTATGTTGATGACATTGTATTTGACTCCACTAACAACGCTAAGGTCCAACAATTCGTTGAAGTTATGTCTCTTGAATTTGAGATGAGTCTTATTGGTGAGCTAAGTTACTTCCTAGGTTTGCAAATTAGGTAATTAAATGATGGGATTTTTATTACCTAAGCCAAATATGCCAAAAACCTAGTGAAGAAGTTTGGGCTAGAAAATGCCAAACATTGTGATACACCCATGAGTACCACTTTAAAGCTAAGCAAGGATGCTAGCGGAAAAAGTGTGGAACAAACTCTATATCGTGGCATAATTGGAAGCTTGATTTTCTGAACCGCAAGTAGGCCCAATATATCCTTTAGTATGGGTGTGTGCTAGGTACCAAGTGGATCCTAAGGAGTCCCATCTCTCTTCTGTTAAGAGAATCATTCGCTTTGTGAATGGGACATCTAATTATGGGATTTGGTACTTTTTTGACTCTAATGCTAGTTTGGTTGGCTTTAGTGATATGGATTGGGCAGGTAATTGCGATGATAGGAAGAGCACATCAGGCGGTTGCTTCTTTCTAGGTAACAGCTTGGTGTCTTGGTTTTGCAAAAAGCAAAACTCAATTTCCTTGTCCACGGTCGAGGCCGAGTATATAGCCGCGGGGAGTGGATGCACACAGCTCCTATGGATAAAGCAAATGCTTGTCGACTACGGATTCAACCAAGGTACACTCACTCTCTTTTGTGATAATATGAGTGCTATTAATATTTCCAAGAATCCGGTACAACACTTTAGGACAAAGCATATTGACATCCGTCATCATTTCATTAGAGAGTTTCATTAGAGAGTTTGTTAAAAATAAATACATAGTGCTTGAACATGTAGGTACTAATGATCAACTAGCGGACTTATTTACTAAACCCTTAGATGCTACTCGATTTAAAACACTAAGTAGATCTATTGGGATATGTCTTGTGGAGTGATGTGTTTTGGTGTTTGACCCCATGTGGGGAACTCAAGCAAAGAGAGCGATTGCATATTTGTTGCATGCAATATTTGAAAAATTTTATGCTCATTTTTTAATTGCTTGAGTATCTTGGTTGCATATATGTATATATGTTTTTATCTATAAGTGTGAATCATGCTTTGAATGCAATCTATGTCTTATTTATGTTCAAACATGAATTTTTGGACTAGGAGATTTAATTAGGAAGTACTTATTGAATGACCTATAATGATCTCCATGACATGATGATTGTTGAATGACATGCTTAAAATGTGAAAAACATGAAATTCAAATGACATGCTCAAATGAAAAATCATGAATTGATGATTGCAATTCTTAAAATGCAAAACAATGAGTGAAAAAAAAAAAAAACCAAATGAGAATCAAATGAAAATCAAAATGTCTCTCTTTCTTTATTTGTTGAACATGTCTACTATCATACGGATATCTTATCCGGAAAAATCAAATAGGGCGCAAAGTTGCTCATGTCATGTTTCGCTCATAAAGTTGGATATAGCTCTCTAAAATTGAAATCAATAAATTCTCTATATCCTTGCTTTTATTCATGTTAAATGGTGAAATTGGTTTGAATTCTTATAGGAAACCTTTGTCATTTTTGCTTTGCCAAATTCCATTGACTCTTGAACTTGAATACAATATGTCTTGAATGCAAAGCATTTTAATCACACATTTTCATGAAAATAAATCTCCTTGTATCTTTCCATTTGATTGAGTTGCGTAAAGTGCTTTATATGATTATACAAATGACATGTATAATTCTGTCTCTCTTTGCTATAAGTGACCCGTTTGGGGAATACTCCTTTGCCAATCTCATGACAAAAAAAAGGAGTAGGATGTGGTAAGAGGTAACATGTTAGGGAGAATATTCATTAAGGGGCAGTAACCCTTTGAGAGGGAGCATTTCATTCACATACATTGCATGATGTTGTGCTATAATTCCTTAGAATGCAAATGCTTGTTTATTTTCTCACTTGATTAGTCTCACATTTTATTGAGCTAGAATGTGTAGAAACTTTGTTTTGAAGGGTTGAAAATTCTACAAGAGATTGAAGACTTGATTTTTTTTACTTTCTTATCTATTTGTAATGTAGAATATCTTGTTGTCCCGTAGTTTCTATTTTGTTATGAGGAATCAATGTGAGTGGTGGTTTTTTCACGAAATAGTTAAAGGGGGAGATTGTAAGGATTCCCATATTTTGATTGGCTTATTTTGTGGACAAACCACATATTGGGGTTTGAATGTAAGGGTAGTTTTGGTGATTGAGATTCAAGCTCAAAGTCCCTTTCAAGACCTCAAGAGATCAAGCACTTCAAAGGTAAATTTCTAAGTGCTTACTTACTTTGAAGAGATAGTTGCACACACCCACAACCCATGCATATGTCTTTTGTTGTATGCTGTGTGTGTTTATATTGTGTGCATTAATGTTCATTAATCTCTCTTCTTGCATGTTTAATTGTTTACATCTTGTTAGTTATATGCCATAACATGTTAGGCATTAGAATGCATTCACGTCACTCACACACTTGCACCCATGGCATGATCTTCTGTGAGAAGCTGCATGAGAAGGCATTGACCTTCTCTACCATGGTTGCAGTGCCGCGGTTGGATAACCGCGGCATGCTAGCGACAGAGATTTCTCTTCTCTGCCGACGTTGAAGTGCCGCGGTTGGATCAACTGCGGCACACATGCGATAGAGATACATTCTCTGTGCCGCGGTTGACCCAACGCGGCAGTCCGCCTTGCATGAAAGTCCAAAACGCTGCAGTTTTTTTAGGAGTCTATAAATATCCCACTTTCATTTTAGGTCGGCCCCAAGAGTTCCAAAAGCATAATTTTCTCTTAGAACACTTTTTTAAGAGCCAAAAATCCTCAAGAACTCACCTTTAATCACTCAAAGCTTTTCCTTTTTGCATCAAACTTCATATTGCATCATCTATGCTCACATAGAGTGCATCCATGCGTGGTTTTGCATTATCACATCTTGCTTGTTAAGAATCTTAATAACTTCATCTAATTTTAGTGTCTTTCTTAACAAGTCTTCTCTTTATTCACTTGTATGTTTTTAGAATACATGCTATATACAAGATAGAGATTGTTTGTGATGAAAAGATTGAGTGTGGTATTGAGTGTGGTATTGTGATATCTTTCTAGGTTGTGTTTAATCTTGATTGCTAAGCTATTTGACATGTCATTTAGCTATTGATATTTATGATTGCTTTTATTGCATATTCAGCATCCTAGATAAGCATCTAAGGTTTCCTAGCCTTGTTTGTTCATTGAATATCATCATATATTCACTTAGGCCATTTTATCTCTTCATTGAGAAGTAAGTCTTGTGTGTAGCTTCCGGGAGTAGGTTGCTTAGATCGCAAGCAGTTGGACTAGGTTCGCTTATACCGGGATTAGGTAGGTGTGTGATTACTTCCGGGATTAGCTTGTAATCTATATCACATTTAGTGGATTCGAGGTTCATGTGTGGCTCACATAACAGCCCGTGGTTTTTCCCGTGAGGGTTTCCACATAAATATCTTGTGTTCTTTACAATTCAGCACTTTATACACTTGATATATTATTGTGACTAGCTAGGGGTATTTTCGTCAGTTTGACCTTTAAGGAAAATTGGGAAAATCGGATAAAATCTATTTACCCCCCCTTCTAGATTAATATTAGGCACACCTTTATTTGTTTCAAATCTCACACCTCTTACCAAGACTTCCATTGCTCAGACTTACTAAGAGCCTCATACTCTATACCAAGACTTCTCTTGCTCTATGTTGAAGAATCACTCAATACTAAGAGACTTTTCTTGGTCGGACTTATTGGAGCCTTACTCCCCTTGCCAAGACTTCCCTTGCTTGGACTTACAAAGAGCCTCACACTCTTAACCAAGACTTCCCTTGCTTGGATTTACCTAGAGCCTCACACTTCTTACTAACACTTCCATCTTTTACAAGGCAAGTGATCTATGTGATGCAAATGATGCAAGCACAATCAATATAGGACATATGATCATTATGAACAATGGAAACTAGAATTAGACAATGAGCACACAATGTATGATATTCTAGTTTGACAATCCAAATGATGCAATCACACAAGATGATGCATGAACATATGAAATGTATTGATTAAGTACAAATCATGTAGAGTAGACTTAGTCAACAAAGCTCACAACAAAAATAGTCTAGGTCATTAATACATGACAACCGAAATCTAGAGTGTGTCAAATCACCAAACACACTTTAATCCTAGATTTGATTCATGTGATTAAAGTTTGATATTAGACATATTCATGAAGCACATATACAAGCATTTAGTACAAAAACTAAAATGCTAGAGAAATGAGATTAGATCTACAAACTTCTATAGAAATCAATTAGAGCATATATTTACAAATCAATCAAATGAATCTAATCAATGTTCTAAACATACACAAACTTGTGCTATTTTCAAATATGATCAATGAAGGAAACATAGCACAACTAGGAATTATTAACCATTAGAATATTCATAATCAATGCACAAATAATCCTAGACTCAAAGCTAATCACAATACAACTCACAAGAATGTGAAAACATAGGTTTAGAAAAACCTAACTCACATTCAAGATTCTAATTAAGATCAAATTAGCTTTTAATTGAAGCTCACAAACCTAATAACACTTGATCAAGAACATACACATATATAGGAAGAAAGCCCAAGGTAATTGAAGATCAATTAATCTCAAGAACACAAAGGTTTGAACAATTACCTAAAACAAGTAGGTGCAGTGTGAAAATGGAGATGAACCAAATGAAAGCTTGATCAAATGACCTCAAGGTTGCTTAGGGTTTGTGGAGGACTCCAATATGAAGATTCTCCAACTTGAATCACTCAAATCATATGAACGATGAGAGAGATATGGTGTTTGGAAGCTAGAAAAATTTAAGAGAAAATTCTGCACCTTTTTCTCTTAAAAATGGTTCAAGTGTGAAAATGAGAGAGAGGGAGTATTTAAAAGAGATTGGGAGGGAAATCAAAAAGAGATGGAACCCACATGGGAGGGCTAACCTTGGCTATCCCCGTGGAGGCATATGGCTAACACGGGGAAGCCTAAAGGCCTCCTTCCCGTGGTGGCCACACGCCTCCACGGGAAAGCTTCCCATGTTGGCCTTTTCTCTTCCGATCTTCTCCTCGTGCACCCTTCGCGTTCTTCAATTGTACTTTGGCCTTTGAAATTGGAATTCAAATCCGTTTTCGGATTACAAACCATAACTCACTAACACACAAAGAAAACTATAAAACTTTGACAATTGGATGTGAACTCGACTAGATATATGACGACAAAGACAACGCATTGTAAAGGAACGTAAAGTTTTTTATCTTCCTAGTTTGAACTCGAAATCTAAAGAGTGAGTAACCAAAACGACCAGAACTCAACAAGGAATCATTTAAGAACATATTCAAGTCCAAATCACTAACACATAAACAAATAAATACATGGCCACACAAGTATGCAACTTCCTAGAGATAGTCCTAGTACATGCATCTTTACAATGTATGTTAATATGAGTTCAATGCATGAGCATACAAAAATATGTGAATGTGTTATACTAATTTGGCACAACTATGTATGGACACTAATGAATGAATTTTGTGTTTGTGTACGCTTACGCCTTGTAAGAGGAAAAAAGTCTTATTACCTTTGTAGTCAATAACGCTTTCCTCGCACGAAGGCATCACTTTGCTTGAACTGTTGTCCATCTTGTCTTGAAGCTTGATAAATCACAAAACTAGGACAACTAAACAATACAAAGCAAATAATGTTTTGATATAGAATAATGCCAAAATGACTCAAAATCCTAACAATCTCTTCCATTGGCAATATCTACATATATAAGGAGTTGTATGAGGTATAAAACATAAAAAATCTTAACAACAAAGAATACTTGTATTATAATATCGTTCAAAGAATTACAAGTGTTAACAAATATAACTGTACATCAAAGTAACAATATACAAAAGAATAAAAAAAATCAGAATGATCAAATCTTTATTGCTTTACAAATCACACTTAACACATCTTGATTCCAAAACTTCACAAGTGACGAATGTACTACAAGATAAAGAGCAAATATATATATATATATATATATAAGTATTAAAGAGAGATAGGAAGAATTAACACATGAGATTTTTTTAACGTGGTAAAACCTCTAAAGAGGAAACATCCACGGGTTAAAATACAACCATTGGGTACTATATATATTGGATGGTAAATTAGAAATTCCACAAAGTTACCAATCCTAGATCACCAACCCATGTAGAGTCTATGTCTACCCAACCCTATTAGAAAGTATGAAATCCCTCAATGATGCGAAGCCATCATATATTAGACAACATACCAAACCAACATCGATGGAAGATTAGAAATTCCTCAAGAGTGCATACACATCTCGTGTACCCCGCTCTATTGGAGTCTATGTTTATCCATACACCTAGGCCTACCAATAATATAGCCAACTCTTTATCCAAGGTACTCATGTCTCTAGAGAGCCTCCCTTGCATAGCTATACGGACCTTCCTGATCCTAGCCATGACTCTTTGCTTGCCTATCCGAGTCATCCTAACTCTAAGCAAGACTTATTGCTTGGCTAACCAAACATCACGTTCTGACCAAGACTTCATGCCTTTCACAATGACTTCCTAGTGTGATCATGTGAATGCAAAATGATGCAATCAAGCAATTCAACATAGAACATGTGATCAATACATTCCATGGCACAAATAGACCTAAACATGTGAAACGCAAGTCTACTAGTCTAGATGCAAAAACATGAATTAATGCTAGAGTAAGTGAAAACACCTAACACAAAAACTGCTAGTTTCATTCATACAAACAACACTTTTATAGATCATATTCATGAAGCACATATTCAAGATGTCATACGCATACACAATAAAATGCTAAAATCTTAAAATGAGTTCAATTAATATTCTAGCCAAAGAATTAGAGAAAGGATAAAATGATTACTCGATTAAATCCTAGATTTCTCTAAAAACACATACACATACAATAATCCTAGATTACATCAATCATAGGATCAATTCAAAATACAAGGTCATTTATCATCAAAATGATTCAATCAAGTCTCAAACAACCTTATATATCAAACTAATCACAATATAACTCTCAAACATGTGAAAATCATAGAATCAAAGAAACTAGTTCATATATGTCTCTAATTAGACTGTTGATTAGGTTTGATTATGGTTTGATTATGGTTTGATTATGAAGCTATCTTTCTTAATAGCATTCACCATACATATACATACATATAGAAGAAGAAATCCCAAAGATATGAACAGTACCTTGGATTCTCGAGCTGGTTAGGTTTTCTGTGTGCAACCACTAGAAAAGTCAATCAAACAGCTGCCAAATCACTTGGAAAAGATAGAGGAATCGATTATGAACAATCTCCGATTTGAATCACTCAATTCTGACTTCATATGAGAAAGTTATGATGCTTGGAAGGTGAGAAAAAATTGAGAGAAAATTCTACACATGAAAAATTCTAATTTTTCTTTTTGAATGAAATGGGATGGAATTTGAAATATTTAAAAGGAAGAGAGAGAGGGAAAGAGGCAGCCAACTAGCATGTGCCACATTAGCACCACGTGTGGACTGCGTGTAGCACACATGGGCAAAGGGCAATGCTGGCCATGTGGCACACGTGGCCACCAAGCTTGGCCTTGGCCTTGCTTGGTCCTCTCGCGCTCCGCTCGCGTTCTTCTACCGTATTCGGGCTTTCGAACTCTAATTTTGAATCTGTCTTTGGATTACGAATCATAACTCCCTCATGCACAATGAAGACTACAAAAATTTGCAAAAAGGTTGAGAATTCATCTTGGAAAATGACAACGAAGACAACTCAACGAATGAGAACGCAAAGTAGCATAGCTACATCTTTTGGACTTGAAACCTAATGAATGAGTAACCGAAATGACCAGGACTTAATAAGGAATCATAAGAGATCATGTTCAAGTCCAAAAACAATAAAACAAAAATAAATAGACACCAAGTCACACACATATGCCGTTTCCTAGACATAGTCATAAAACATGTATTCTCCAATGATCATCAATTTAAATCTAATGCATGAGGATATATTTCCATGTGTGTGAAAGTGTTATACCAATGATATAAAATCATGCAAGGACACATATGAATGTCAGGTGTGTGTGTGCCTAAGCCTTGTAAGAGGAATGAGGTTGAAAATACCTTTATTGTGCAACTTAGCACATTTCTCTTTGAAGACTCCATCTTGCATGTGTTGTGGCCAAGTCTTTCTTTGAAGCTTTGAATCATCAATTCTAAGACCACTAAACGATACAAGAAAAAACACTGCTTTGATATGGAATACATGCGAAGACAAACCAAAAACCTAACAATGTTGAATTTGTATTCCCATGATAGATAGACTTCTAGATATGATATTAAGACTTTGTTAGTGTTTCACTACCAAATTGCCTAAACACGTCCATTTCCCTTTATGCATGATTAATTATAAATATGGCCAAACACTTACCTAAACATGTAAACCTATCACATAACCCCCTAATCCATAGACCTATACACTTAATCTTACATAGCTACTAATCTTGTCAAGTTCTATTAAGTAGAGAATTCAACCGTTAAACTCTAAATTCTATAAAAGCATGTACCGAGGCCTATTTTGTAACTTGTGCTTAAATAAAGGCTTTCACATATTTAAGTGTTAAAAATGAAGCACTTAAAGCCTTTAATCTTCAAAGCAATGACTACTCCAATGAGAGTAAATAGATAGCACAAATCAAAGTTCAAAATTGTAGCCTAGACGCTAGTGTAAATGAGTAATCTAAAGTGAGCTTCGCGTTGAATAATGTAATGTGAAACATCTTGGCATGATTAGTATCTTCATATACCTTCCATATACCATTCACCATAAATCACCTTGGCCAACACAAGTAGGGAAGAATCTAATCGATCTTTTAGGAAGTCTATTTCGGGAATATGAGTTCTTAATATGCTTTACCACGTTCATGGCATTCAATTCCTTCATGAGATCAGTTCACTAAAAATGTGCTTTATTTCAAATACTCACATGTATTAGATATTTGATTGCATTTACATAACTTCCAAATCTCATGTGTTTGATAGAGAGTGTTCCTAGGACTTAGAGAGAAAAATAGAGTGAAATCCAGTGAGGATTAGAGTCGAGGCGAATTACATCCGAAGCATTTGAGTATGTAGTATTTGATGCTTTGCCATTAAGAGTGTGAGATTCGCATTGTGCATTTCAGTTAATTGAATGACTTTAGGTCATCCTCCACTCAGCGGTTCTCACATGTGTTATTCCTCATATGCATAACTTTTTAATATCTCATTTTTGTATGGCTTTCGCAAGTTGTTTTGAATGTAGTTTTACTTTTTTTGCTTTACGTTTGTGGGTATCATAGCGGTAAACCCTTAGGAGACCACACTTCTTCTACTAGGGATACCTAGTGGTTTAAAAGGCTTGTGGCACGTGCTAAGTTCCATTGTTTCTCCCACGACAGTGGACTAGCTTAGTTTATATTTATTTATGCTTTAGTGTTTATCTATTTGTTTTGTTTTGCTCAAGGACTAGCAAAAGTTAGGTTTGGGGGCTTGATTGGGGTATAAAAGTACCTATTTTATACCCATAATACCTATTACTTTATGCTTGTTTCTCAGCTAAAACTGGGTACTTAATGGTTTAAATAAGTGTGTCAAGTAAATAGAGGAATTTAGGGGCATTTTGGTAATTCTATCGAAATCAAGGGCTAAAGGGCAAATATGGGACATTTATTGATTATTCTGTGAATAAGGGAGAAGTCATGGGTGTGTATGGTAATTGTCTAGCCAATCAGCGCGCAGCAGCCACGTCACCAGTATGAAACAGCGTTGTTTGGGCAAGCACGAGTAAGTGTGACGCAGCGATGACGTCATCATCATCAACTCTTAGCTAACCGGTGTGCAGACCCGTGTGGAGTGACTCGACCCTGTTTTGACCCGGTTGTGACCCGACGTTGACCTACACTGCAAACCACATTTTCAGCTAGTTTTTCGGTAGATTTCAGCCCAGAAAGACGGCGAAGCCTTCTCCGGTCACGATGGTACCAATTTCAGCCTCTCATGCAAAGGTTTCTCTCTCATCCAATTCCACCTTTCCTCCATTGAAGTCCAAGCTTCAAGGTCACTCCTAGAGGCTTCTTTCTAGTAAACCAGAAGGTCCAAAATCATAGGAAATCCGCGGTTTCATGCCAAGAAGAAGAACCCGCGAAGCAGAGTGACCGAACTAGTGGGAAAACGTGAAGAACTCGCCGCGACTTCCGTCAGTGAGAATGAACCCGCGAGAACAAGTTTTTGAACTCGCGAGCTTGACGATTCAGAGGGAGAAACTTGTCCTTTTCACGTCCAACCTTGCCCAAAACCGTTCCTCATATAAATATACCTTTTTTGCCTTTAAAAACACAATCCTTAATATCCAACTAAACCTAGAAATTACACCTAATAGCTTAGAATAACCTAGCTCACCAAGAAAACTTCACTTAGCTTGTAACTAGAGTTGGGGTGCTTTTCCAGCAACCAATCTTGATCCACAGCTTCCACACATTGATTCCGAGCTTGGGAAAGCAAGAGGATTTGAGCTAGCTTGAAGACTTCTCAAGATCATTGGATTGTCTCTATTTTCTCTCTTATTTCCGTAGTTTGTTATTAATGTGTAATTAAATAGTTATGTTAAGGATTTGTTGTATTCATGTATTATCTATGAACTAGTTGTATCTATTATTGTATATTGAGCTTTAATAGATGTATGCTTGTTAATTGATTGTCTAATTGTTAACTTGCAAAATATGATTACTTGATTAATACAAACCTTGCTTAATTTAGTTAACCTATATTTGAAGTGCTTAATTGTATCAACTAGTAATTAGGTGTACTGCATGATTCATTAATTCCCTAGCATATCTCATTATCACTCTTGCATGACTATTGCATTAGTTGGTAATTAGTTTAGTTAGTTAATTTAGTTAATTGTAGTTGGTAGTTTAGTGATTAGGTTAGTTAATTGCCTAAGGGATTGACAACCCTTAGTTGTAGTTAGATTTAGTATAATCATAGATTAGTTAGTTAATTTGCTTGTGATGACCTCCATTTACTTTCTTGTATGTAATTAGTGTATATAGTGTAAATAATCTAAGACCTAGTACCGACTTAAGGTAAATATCTCCTTGTGGGAACAAAACATATACTCGTAACCGCTATACGCGTCTAACGATCCATATACTTGTGAAAGGGTAAAAACACATGCGTGCCCTACCATTTACCATAGTTTAATTAGAAACCGATCGTGCATCGAGCGTGTCAGGGATCCGGATAGATAAGTAAGAAAGCTTCCTAGAGAGGTGAGCTTATCTTGATTTTTGTATAGGATCCTCAGACCTGGATATCAAATAAAGTAGTTCAGGGCGTCTTGGATAGGAAGTTGCTTCCTAGAGGTGTATGACATATCTTGAATAGGAAGTATGCTAGGTGATTCACTAGGCCCGAGCGTAGACTAGGAGTTGATAGCTTAGGGTAGATATCATGTGTTGATTGCCTTGAGTGTGTATCTCCTTTTTGTCATAGTGAATTACTTGCCGGTGGTTGCAGTATCAGCCCGTGGACGTTTTCTTTTAGGAGGTTTTACTACGTAAAAATCCTTGTGTCAAATTTTGTTTAACTTTTCACTACCTTCCATATCTTTCATTGATTGCATCACTTGTGAATTGTATCTTAAAATTGTGTTGTTTGAAGCAATTTATTTGTAAGACACAACAAGTGTGCACATCTTTGTTCCGCAAAAAAAGGATTTTGGAAGAATTTGAATCTATACCTATTCACCCCCATCTAGGTATATATTACAATATATGGCTTAAGGGAATTTCACATGTATTCTCCCCCTCAATACATGCAAACTCACAAAAATATCCCAAACCATTTCAAATAAGCTAATCAAGTTATTACATGCCATAAGAAGTTCAAAAACACAAAAAAAAAATATCAAAAGAAGATAGATGAGCATATCATATTTCTCTCCCTTTTTGACATAAAATGACGCCAAAAAGAAACAAGAAATGATACCTTTGAGATCACTAATGCTTTGTTAGCCACTAGTGCCACTAAAGAATGTTGAGCGCTTCGATGATCTCACGTAAAATTTGGAGTTTGAATCCTTACTTGAAGAGTTGTCTTCCTCCAAGCACTTGACTCTTGCCTTTAACTCCACTATCTCCTTCCTCAATGCCACAAGCTCTTCCTTTAATTGAATGGCCCAATTCGAAAGATAAGACGAGTGATCGGACTATTTTATACCTATTTGAGGTCCCCCATTTCCGATCGTTTGTCTAGTTTTTGATCGTATTTTTATATATAATGTTTTGTTTGAGCCTTGTGTAGGTCTTTATTCCATACAATAAGGTTTTGAGCTTAAAGATTAGTTTGAGAGGCAAAATGAGCCAAAAATAGAAGAAATTGTATATGCTCATGCAGAACATACAACTTGCGGGGGTCATATCTTCCTCCTCATATCGAACCACGTTGATATCTTTATATATTCGGAAAGCTACGAAAGTCTAGTTTTCAGAAAATTTTATGGATTACGATTCTAAGATTTCTGTTGGAAGTTATGCCTATTTCCGTAACAGTGCACGATATTGAAATGCTGAAATGCTTAAATTTCCAAACGGCTACTTCAAACAGCGGCTTGGCTGCCGATCAAAACCCCAATTACCTCCAGAAAGTCATTTTTTTCCCAAAAATTGAATGTCAATCTTGTCCTTTCACCCAGCCTTATCCCTAACCTCCCAACACTATATAAACACCTTATTCTCTTCTCTCCCTAGAGAATCCGCACCCCCACACTTCTTCTTCTTCTTCTTTATCTTCTTCCACACCAAAATAGAGAGAGAAGCTTTCAAAGGCATCCACAATGGTTTTTCCTCAACGGATGCCTTCCATTTCATCATCTACCCATCATCCACCCATTTAGGAGTAGATTGCAAGGAGAAAGGAGGGTCTTTGGACCAATTTCGAGCTAGGGTTTCATGGAGGACTTGTATGAGGTTTTCTTCAATGGTTGTCTCTTTTAACTCATATCTTTTTATTTCTTATTTTCTTAAATGTATAATCCTCACTTGGGAATTTGTGAACCTATATTTGTGCTCAATATATATGATGGTTGTTTTTATATCTAATTTGTGTTTTGATTCATTCTTGCTTTTATTGAATATATCTCTATCTTGAAATGCTTGTATATGGAGATTGGAAATCAATATGTATTCATGGATGGGATTAGGAGTAGATTAATGTAATTTAGGAGTAGTTGTAATCAAATATCCCATTTTGTGTTTGTATGTTGATGGAAGTTCGAAGTTAACTTGTATGGATGAGTTTGAGTGACTTAGAGTTAGGATTATGCCTTTGGAGGGGCTCTTCGGGCATAGTCTTGGCTAACTAGCTAGGAAGAATGGGTGAACTAATAATTTCCATATTAGAAGGGTTTGGTTCATTGTTCTTGTTAACAAATTGGACTTTAGCTATTTCTCACTCTAGAGGCTCTAGGTGAGTCATGGTTAGAGTTATAATTATTGGTCTTAGGCTATTTCTCATTCTAGGGGCTCTAGGTGAGTTATGGTTGGAGATACAATCACTCTTTCCACATTCATTAGACTTTCACGTTGCCATTTTACATTACGAAGCTATCATTGGGGCTCAATGTGGTTTTGTTTGTAGAATTGGTTCACATATGATTGGTTGCAGTTTCGTGTTTGAGAGGTTCTCAACACACTCTTTGACTGTTAGCTTTATGAATAGGTATAAATCGGATTGAGGCAAGAATGAACCCTTAACTAAAATTGGATGAACTTAATTCCTAACAACCAACTATTTGTGCACTTATGTATGGTGAACTTGTTGAACCTTGTGTGACCATCTTCATGCATCTCTCCTATCCACCATTTTATTTATCACTTTAAACACCATTCTCACCCTTCCATATTCTCTTTGTTTTTTTTTTTTTTTTTTTTTTTATATTTTCATTTCCATTCTCTACACACACACACACACACACACACACACCACATTGTACATACATTTCACACACACCATTCTCACCTTTCCGCATTCTATTACATGCTTACAATAATCACTAGAACTTGAAACGGTTGATGAATCAAGCCTCTCTGCGGATCGATACCCTCACTTGCTGCTTTACTATTCTTTTGCTATTTTAGAACACATTGCGTAGGAAACACCTCTTTTACGTAGAAAAAATCTTTTGATCTTCGTGATTTCTTAACGACGGAAAAAGCAAGTATCAAAATACACCGTTGCCGGGGAGGCGTATTCGTTAATTGTTTCATGTTTTATTTTAGGTTCTGTGAATATTTATATTTAATTGCTTTGCTGACTATGTTTAGATATGTTGAAATATTTTGTTTGTTTTTTTTTTTTTTTGTTTCTCTTTTCATTTGTTGCATATGCGTTTGATGTTGTTTGAGTTGTTCTTGTGCAAGGAAAGAGAATTTTTAGGTCAGATAAACCGCACAAATCAAGAGAATTGTGTGAGTGCGCTTATCGCACCGCAACAACTCCCCTAGTGAAACGATAGTGCCATGATGGCCACGTTGGTTGCAGCCACAAGAGGTATCATCTAAATTTTGAGCTTAATTGGAGTGCTTGTTGGTGTAGTAGTTAAATTGGGCAGAAAATTCCCATGTGCTTAAAGGATATGATGCTATGCTTGTAGTGTTTGTAATTTTTATATTGGTTTAGATCTAAGAGTGGATTTGTATTATGCTTAGATCTTAGGATTTGTTGTGTTTTGTTGTTAGTTTTTGTTTTTTGGTTCTTATCTCTGAAACTTGCTAAATGTTGTCTATATATTATGATTTGAGCAACATTGAGGACAATGTTGAGTTTAGGTTTGGGGGTGTGGACACTTTTTTTTTTTTTTTTTTTTTTTTTTTTTATGTTTGTTTTTGTTTTGTGTTAGAAAATTTTCAAATTAATGCAAAATGTGCCTTGTTTTGAATATTTTTGAGGTAAATGTTTCTTTAAAATTTTACTAATTGGTGAGGAAATTAATTTTTTTGCCAGTGCTGCGTTCTTCGATTTTTCATTATGATTCTCAATATATAAAGAACGTGAATTTATGGGCAGCGGTTCAAAAGTTATGATCATTTCTTCGACCGAAGGTCAAGGGCGATGCCTTGTTTTTCGAATTTGTGCGTACACTGTTTTCACCGTCCATTTTCATACTTTTTTAATTCGAATTTTGAAATATTTTCTAAATGAAAAGTGTGTATTTATATGTCTTATTTATGGTGCAAAACGTTTGTCAAATTATTTTGATTGCTTTTAAAGATATGCATGAGAGAGCAGACATTGGACGAATTTAAATTTTGGCAGTTTTTAGAATCTTTGGCCTCCATGTTGAGTTGTTTTCTTTTGCGTGCCGGTAGAGACATATTATGTATGCTTTTAGCTCCGTACATCTCTTAAATTTTCTTGAACAGTGCCAATTTTTTGATGTTGAGGTGGATGAGACTTATATACTTGTTTAGCCAAGAAACATTGTGGAGACTACTCGTGAGCTACACTATGCCTAAATAACAAAAGGTTGTGAGATTTGTTTCTACTCTTATACATTCTTCGATTTTTTTCTTCTTTGTGATCTCATTGTACATCAGTTTTACCTTGATTACCATAGAACTTCATCATGTGGACTGCTTGTTGAGACTTGTATTCCTTTGGTAGATGGACTTTTAGAAATGATTTTGGGCTCGAATGTGTGCTTAACTACTAAAATGGCCTAAACACTCCCATGCCCCTGTATTCATTGCAAATTGAAGCCAAACACATATCCATTCCCTAGTTATTGATCATGTTAATGTGTATAGCTTAGGAGAAGCTAGCTCTAAATTTTGTAAAAGCATGTACTTAGGAATATATATGTAAATTGTGTTAGGCAAAGGCTTACAAAAAAAAAAAAAAAAAAAAAAAGAATAAGTGTTGAAATATAAAACACTTAAGCCTTCTAGTTCTTTAATTGTAAAGTTAGTCACTAATAAGGGTACAATTGTAGTATAATAGTTCAATGTAAAGTTTATAGCCTAGATGCTTATATTGTAAAGTGTAATAGAGCTAATTTTGTTATAAAGTGTAATGTGTAAACACACCTTAGCATGGTTAATAACTTTATCCTTCCCACTCCCACCATCCCTTCCATTCCAAACACTACCATAAATCACATTGGCCCTAATAAAAATGAGGGAAAAGCCCATTTAATCTCTTAGGAAGTCTATCTTGAGAATGCGAGTCAATGCATGTCTTTCCATGTTCGTGGCATTTCAAATCCTTTCATGAGATCCATTTTTAGAAAATGTGCGTCATTGGAAAATACTCATATGTGATTATATTTGATTCCATATACCTAAACTCCAAATCACATATGTTTGCTATAGAGTGCGCCTAAGTTTTGAGTGAAAATATGACTGAAATTCGATGAGGATTAGAGTCGAGGCGAATTTTATCTTAGGCATGAGTGTAGTTGTTTTGTAAACAAAAAAATAAAAATCCTAAGTATTGGCATACTTGCATTGCGTGATGAACGTTTATTGATTAGTATAATTTGAGATTCTAGCATGCATGTGTTGTCTTTGCTTGGTATGTGTGGATTGCTTCTCAACTTTTATTGCAGAGTATACGTTTGTGGGTGTCGTAGCTATAAACCCTCTGGAGACTATAGCTCCTCCATCTAGTGTCACCTAGTGGCTTAAAGGCTTGTGGCACATGCTAAGTTTCACCGTGTTTCATACGGAAGTGGACTAGCTTAGTTTTTATCTATTATTTATTTTTATGTGTTGTTTTTATTTTTATTTTGTTATTTGTTATTTTATTTAATTTATTTTATTTTGTTCTTTTTGTTTTGCTAGAGGATGAGCAAAATATAGGTTTAGGGGTATTTGATCGGACTATTTTATACCTATTTGAGGTTCCCCATTTCCAATTGTTTGTCTTGTTTTCGAGCTTATTTTTGTATATAATGTTTTGTTTGAGCCTTGTGTAGGTCTATATTCCCTACAATAAGGTTTTGGGTTTAAAGATTAGTTTGAGAGACAAAATGAGCCAAAAACAGAAGAAATTGTTTATGCTCGTACAGAACATACAGCTTGCGGGGGTCATATCTTCCTCCTTAGATCGAACCACATTGATATCTTTATATATTCGGACAGCCCCGGAAGTCTAGTTTTCAGAACAGTTAACAGATTACGATTCTGAGTTTTTTGTTGGAAGTTATGCCTATTTCCGTAACAATGGGTGATGCTGAAATGCTGAAATGCTTAAATTTCCAAACGGCTACTTCAAACGGCGGGATGGCCACCGATCAAAACCGTCGATTACCTCCAGAAAATCATTTTTTACCCGAAAATTGAAGGACAATCTTATCCTTTCACCCAGCTTTCAGCCCTATTCTCCCAACACTATATAAACACCTTATTCTCTTCTCTGCCTAGAGAATCCACACCCCACACTTCTAC
The DNA here is from genome assembly GCA_035582765.1 of Acer negundo. Taxonomy (NCBI): domain Eukaryota; kingdom Viridiplantae; phylum Streptophyta; class Magnoliopsida; order Sapindales; family Sapindaceae; genus Acer; species Acer negundo. The sequence goes on along the minus strand of CM069241.1, from coordinate 21,165,664 downwards.
TTCTTCATCTTCTTCCACACCAATAGAGAAAGAGAAGCTTTCAAGGGAATCTGTGGAGGTTTTTCCTCCATGGATGCCTTCCATTTCATCTTTTACCTATCATCCACCCATTTAGGAGTAGATTGCAAGGAGAAAGGAGAGTCTTTGGACCAATTTCGAGCTAGGGTTTCATGGAGGACTTGGAGGAGGTTTTCTTCAAGGGTTGTCTCCTTTAACTCATCTCTTTGTATTTCTTGTTTTTTTTTTTTTAAATGTGTAATCCCCACTTGGGAATATTTGTAAACCTATATTTGTGCTCAATATATATAATGGTTGTTTTTATATCTAATTTGTGTTTTGATTCGTTCTTGTTTTATTGAATATATCTCTATCTTGAAATGCTTGTGTATGGAGATTGAAAATTAATATGTATTCATGGATGAGATTAGGAGTAGATTAATGTAATTTAGGAGTAGTTGTAATCAAATATCTCATTTTGTGTTTGTATATTGATGGAAGGTCAAAATTAACTTGTATGGATGGGTTTGAGTGACTCAGAGTTAGGATTGTGCCTTTGATAGTCTTGGCTAATTAGCTAGAAAGAATGGGTGAACTAATAATTTCCATATTAGAAGGGTTTGGTTCATTGTTCTTGTTAACAAATTGGACTTTAGCTGTTTGTCACTCTAGGGGCTCTAGGTGAGTTATGGTTGGAGATACAATCACTCTTTCCACATTCATTAGACTTTCACGTTGCTATTTTACATTACGTAGCTGTCATTGGGGCTCAATGTGGTTTTGTTTGTAGAATTGGTTAACATATGATTGGTTGTTGTTTCGTGTTTGAGAGGTTCTTAACACACTCTTCGACCGTTAGCTTTATGAATGGGTATAAATCGGATTGAGGCAAGAACGAACCCTTAACTAAAATTGAATGAACTTAATGCTTAACAACCAACTATTTGTGCACTTATGTATGGTGAACTTGTTGAACCTTGTGTGACCATTTTCATGCATCTCTCCCATCCACCATTTTATTTATCACTTTAAACACCATTCTCACCCTTCCATATTATCTTTGTTTTTATTTATTTTCATTTCCATTCTCTACACACACACACACACACACACACACACACACACCGCATTGAACATACATTTCACACACACCATTCTCACCTTTCCGCATTCTATTTACATGCTTACAATAATTACTAGAACTTGAAACGGTTGACGAATCACCTCTCTGCGGAATGATACCCTCGCTTGCCGCTTTACTAGTCTTTTGTTAGTTTAGAGCATATTGCGTAGAAAACCCCTCTTTTACATAGAAACAATCTTTTGATCCTTGTGATTTCTTAACGACGGAAAAAGAAAGTATCAATGATCTTGACACATTGCTTGACTCTTGAATCTCTCCAAAAAGTTTCAAAGTGTCATTACCACCCTTTTCTTTTTTGACATGTTTGCCACATGTTTTTCACAAAAGCTTTCCAATGGTGGGAGAATCAAATCCTTCTCGACTCTCTTTACTCCATTTTCCATACACAAAGGAGTAATAAACCCCGGAAAAGGAAATTTCTTATCCGCTCTATGTGTGCAAGCCGCACTTTCAATATGCTCTATAAGAATCTCTCCTAGGTTTAAAGGCTTGTTGGTAACCAAGACATACACTATCTTGACCTTCTCCTTATTCAACTCAGTTGCATTAGTTGAAGGAACAAAATTTGCACAAACAAACAAATGCCAAAAAGCACTAATTTTTGTCAACTCACTTTGATTGATAAAAACTCGTTTTCCCCACTCAAACTTGTTGTCCCCACAATGAGTTCTTCCCATTTTATTTATATCATCAATATATTCCATATCAAGTAATTCTGAAGAAATGTCACATGAAAGACCAATGAACTTATTGATATGATCCGAAAACATTCAAAAGACAACACTTCTAATGTTCACCGTGGCATCCTCATGGAATGTACATTGCTTGAATTCATGGTAGAATTCTCTAACCACGTTTTCATTTACTCCACCAAGCATATCTATCCATGAAGTCCAATTCCTATCAACAATTGACTTGTGAACATAAGATCATTCACAATCACACAAATCTATTCCTCTATCAAAAATAAGTTTTTTGGTTCCCATTACACCTAAAGGATTTGCCTTAATAGGTTTGGATTTCTAGGAGGGTGGATTTGTGGATTTTGAAATTCCTATGGGTTTGGTTGGATTTTCAATACTAGATACTTTTGATCTCCCCATATCTTGAGAAAGTACACTAACACAAAAACAACAAAAAACATGAGTGGAAATATCAAAGCAAGTTAGTGACCAATAAACAGATACAAAGGCAAAATATCATGTTGAAAAATCAATATGCATATCTAGAATTAGCATAGCATATTTAAGATTTATCAAACACAAATATAATGCCAACAACTATCAACTTGAAGAACATGTGAACATATCATAAAAAAGAACAAAAGTCTAGCATATAATGCTCTCCCTTGATAAATGCTCTATTTAAGATCAAGATAGAAAATTGTTCACAAAAATATCCACACAATCACATCACCAAGGAATTTTAATAGATTTAACAAATAAGCTCTACAAACTATGAGAGTTACACCAACCAAGATTTTCAATCTCTCTCATATTTCTTTAAAAATTGCTAGAGTATCACGATACTAAATAAGCAAATGTGAGTGCATGAAGATTTTGCTTAAAGTATATTAAATAAAGTAATTTGATAATCAAACATAAAACTATATTAACATCTATTTATTTTAAGCCTTTCCATAAAAAGGTCAAACCGATTATCATCCGTAATTTTTATTTTTAAAGAGAATAGATTTCAACATATGAGCATGTGTGTACATGTGGCTCGTTATCCCATTTCTATTTGACAACCTGAGCAAACTTGATTATTCAACTATACTCCATAAAGCCTTTTTTTTTGTTTTATTTTAGGTTTGAATCAAAGAAATTTTTTTTATTGATTCATTTTTCAACACTTTTTTGATTTTTCTAACATAAACAAATACTCCTCCTGACGACTTTCACTCATCACAATGATGTAGCCCTTTCCTACATTGGGCGGCTAGAAAATGAAGGTGTGTAGCCCTTTCCATAAGGGTGCTTATTGAGTTCTATTTAGTTGCCAAAGCAAAATGGATACCAACCATAAGTCATCTTTAAACGTACTAGTCATAGGATTTCAAGGTGTATCCACAACTTACATATATCAAACTCAACTTACTCAACTTAGCATACAAGAGAAGCAAAATACATTTTTAAAACCAAGTTTTATGGCTTAAAAGCACATGATCAAAAAGCAATACAAAGAGACTTACCAAAGATTATTTCTTCTCAAGAGAGTAGCTTTCCAAAGAATATGAAGCCCATATTTTTCAAAAACTTGCCACTCAACATTCATACAACCAACACACATCATGATTAAGATCAATGTGAACAATTATCACCAAAGGATCTTAAAAGAGCAAATGTCAATGAGAACCATACATACACTATACTAGTTCTCTAATATGACATGCTTCATGAAGTGATGCAAACAATGAGTCGAAATATGAAAAATCAATTAAACAAGCAATGTGATATAAAGATACCTTCACAAGCTATTTTTCATCAAATGTAAAGTCTTCACCCATTTTATGAGTCCTTTTGGCTTGTTTGTCCTGATGACAATAAGTTGTTGTTGTGTCGATCCATAAGACTAAAGACTTAACATTTCAACTCAAATACATATAAAAATGACTTTCTCCAAAAGTCTTAACAAAGTTATCACCATATGGATATCATGATAAAGAACTTCTCAGACGTTAATCAATGTATTTCGACTATCATAACAATTATGTGAGATAGCTAAGTTCATGCCAAATTATAGAGATACAAAGCTAGATAGCTAGGTATCTTAACCACTTCACACTAATCTTAAAGCTAACTAACATGTGCAACTTACTTTAATGGTAAGAACACTCACCATTGACCAACTTAGCCTTGGGTGAACCTACACAAACATTATCAAGATCTTTGTTGACAACAATGTTGAATCTAGTGTAAAGACTTTCTACCACTTGATCCATAAGAATATCATTGATACTCTTATTTTTAACATTTTTAGCAACACATGCTTTGTTAATTTTAACAAGGTTCACATTCTTCACATTCCGGACATTTTTAACATGCTTTGAAACATTTTCATGCTTTCTATATTCTAAAGCCTTAACATGCTCAAAACAAAGTTCAATCTCTTTATCCCTAGATGCATTTTCTAATTTGCAATATTCAATGAATTTAAAGCACTTGGGCTTGATATGGCCTAAAGTATTACAAAAATGGCATAAAGGAATAAAAGAAGAGATTTTACCTTTCGGACGTGAAGTAGCACACATGGGACTTTCAAGGCTTGTTCTTCAATTTGTTCTTGGTCTTGGAACGTCTCTTCTTAAGAGGTTTCTTGTCATCAATGACCTTTTCCTCGCTTGTAGGAAGTGATGCTTCTATGAGCTTCTCCTTAACCACTAAGCCGTTTGAACCTCCTTAAGATAAGCAAGAGATAATTCTATCTTTCTCTAGAACAATCCCTTCAACTTCTCTAAGCTTCTTGGAAAGACAACTCTTTTCAACTAAGATCCTTCGAGTTGTTGTCACAAACTCATCCACCTGTGTCTTGATCAAATCATCCTTTTCTTCAACCACACTTAAAGCTATTTCCAATTTCTTTTCAAGGCTCTTCAACTTAGCCAAAAGATTAAGATAGGTTGGATTCAAATTAGTGCACTCTTGATGATTTAGATCAACCTCCTTGTCTAAAGAAACTTGATATTCTTCCTTTAGAGTTGAGTGAAAGGTCGTGAAAGCAACAACGTTGCTAACTAACTCTTCTTCACTAGAAGACTCATTATTAAAGCTCACCTCATCACTAGAGTCTTCATTATCACTCCAAGTGGCCACCATTGCTTTCCCTTTCTTATCCTTCTTTGCAAAAATCTTTGGACACTCGGAAGCAAAGTGACCAAGGCCATGGCACTGGTAGCATTTTACCTTGCTTTTACTCTTGTCATGCTTATCCTTATGATACCTTGGAGTGTGTGGCTTCTTGACTTCCTTTGAAAACTTGCTACTTGGTTTGTCACCTCTCTTTATAAACTTCCTAACCAACAACACCAACTTCTTTTCATCATTACTACTAACTTCCTTGACAACTTTAAGAGCTAAACCCTTATTCTTAGCCTTCGGTTTCAAGCTGACCTCATAAGTTTGAAGAGATCCTAATAACTCATCTAAGCTCATGACATCCACGTCTTTGCTCTTTTTAATGGCTGTAACCTTGGCTTTGAACCTCTTAGATAGATATCTTAAGATCTTCCAATTGAGCTGCTCTCAAGAGATTGAAGTGCTAAGAGCTTAGCAATGGTTGACTATGTCTAGAAGCTTATATTGGAAATTATTAGGATTTTGAGTCATGTTGGCATTATTCTATCAAAACGTGATTTGCTTTGTATTGTTTAGTTGTCCTAGTTGTGTGATGCCTTCGAGCAAGGAAAGCATTATTGACTACAAAGGTAATAAGACCTCTTTCCTTTTTCAAGGCTTAGGTGCACACATACACAATTCATACATTTGTGTCATTGCATCGTTGTGCTCAACACACACACACACACACAAACAATTCATTTATAAGTGTCCCTGCATATTTGTGCCAAATTATTATAACACATTCACATGTTTTTGTATGCTCATCCATTGAACTCATATTGACTTACATTTTAGAAATGCATGTACTATAACTATCTCTAGGAAATTGCATACTTGTATGGCCATGTGTTTATTTGTTTGTGTGTTATTGATTTAGATTTTAATATGTTCTTAAATGATTCCTTATTTAGTTCTGGTCATTTTGGTTACTCACTCATTAGATTCGAGTTCAAACTAGGAAGATACGAAACTTTACGTTCGATTACAATGCGTTGTCTTCATCATCGTATATCGAGTCGAGTTCACATCCAATTGTCAAAGTTTCATAGTCATTCTCGTGTGTTAGTGAGTTATAATTTGTAATTCGAAAACGGATTTGAATTCCGATTTCAGTGGCCAAAGTACGGTCGAAGAATGCGAGGGGTGAACAAGGAGAAGATTGGAAGAGAGAAGGCCAACATGAGAGGCATTCCCATGGAGGCGCGTGACTACCATGAGGAGGCCGAGAGGTTGGTCACTTTTGAGGGTGTACTATAATTCCCTCCTATCTAGTTAAATAAGAGTACACCCTTAAAAGTGACCGGCCTCTTAGCCTCATCGTGGTTTATCCGGAATCGTACGGCCCAAACCGGAACCAAAATCGTATCTAAACTGGCGGTTTCTAAACCATCGGTTTGAAAACTGGTTAGAAACCAGTTTTCACAGTTTCGGTTTCGATTTCGGTTTCAATTTTTGTTTCGGTTTGGCCATCCAAAAAACCGATCAAAATCGGTTGTTTTGTACACGGTTAAATTGCCGGTTTATAAAATAAAAAATTTAATGCGTCGACGAATCAGAAGTTGACAGGTGGCAAGAATTTTGAAAAAAAGATTCGTTAGATGATCGTTTGGCTAATGGGTTAAAAAAAGTGACCAATGAGACATTGCCACGTGGCACCTCATTTGAAAAAAAAAAAATAAAATATGGCCGTTGGACAGTCATCAGATGACCGTTCTGATTTCTGCCCAACAACCACCTATATATTTTTTTCACCCCTTATTTTTTCTTAATTGCCAAGCTACCACTCTCTACTATATTATAAATACCCTCACCACACTTCATTATTCTTCACACCACTCTCGTTCTCTCAACTTCTCTCAATCTCAAATTCTCAATTCTCTCTACATTTTACAATTTTATTTAATTCTCATTTCACATATAAATTATTTCTTCTATTTTTTACTATCATCTATTTTTTTCATTCATCAAATTGATTTACAATGTTTATTTCTTCTATTTTTGGCCATCATAAAATTTTTTTCACTACTATTATTTCAACAATATATTTTTTTCAATCATATATATTTTTTTAACTTGCTTACCACTATTATTCCAACAATATATTTTTTCAATCTTATATATATTTTTACTTGCTTACCATTATTACTCCAACAATATATTTTTTTTCAATCATATATATATATATATATATATATATTTTACTTGCTTACCACTCTTATTCCAACATTATATATTTTTTCAATCATCTATGTTTTTTTTTTATTTTTTTTAATTTATTTTTTATTTTTTAAATTTGTTACCACTATTATTCCAACAATATTTTCTTTACATATATCTATATTTTTTTGTTATTAATTTTTCAATGGCAAGTGGGAGAGATGGTTCAAGAAATTTGAACACAGGAAATGGTCCAATGCAAAACTTGTTGGAACACATTGGTGATTGAAACAAATTACGCTGTGTTCAATATTAATCTAGAGGGGGTGAATAGATTTTATCCGATTTCACCCAATTTTCATTATTAGTCAAATTGATAAAAATACTCCTAACTAGGCACAGTAATATATCAAGTGTATAAAGTGTGGAATCTTAAATGACACAAGATATTTACATGGAAACCCTCATGGGAAAAACCACAGGTTGGTAAGTGCGCCACACTCGAACCTCAAATCCATTAATTGTGATAACATTTACGATCTAATCCCGGTTTACGATCTAATCCCGATCAATAACCCATTACCACTACCCGCAGGCCTGTAAAAGTGAACCTAGTCCAGTTGCTTGTGATTTATGTAACCTAATCCCGGAAGCTACACAAGTCTTACTTCTCAATGAAGAGATAAAATGTCTTATGTGAATATATGATGATATTCAAAAAACAAACAAGGCTAAGGAACCTTAGATGCTTATCTAGGATTTTAAGATAACAATAAATGCAATCCTAGATATCGATAGTTAAATGACATATCATAAAGCTTAGCTAATCAAGATTAAGAAAATCCTAGATAGCTATCATAATACAACACTCAATCAATACACCACAATCAATCTCTATTTTGTATCTAGAATATATTTTAAGAGCATACAAATGATAAAAGAGATGGCTTGATAAGAAAGACACTAGTTATGTAAGATAATAGTGAAAACCTTACCAAACAAGATGTGATGTTGCTAAACCATGTATGGATGCATCCTCTATGGTCATCGATGATGCAAGATGATCTTTGATGCACAAAGGAAAAGCTTTAAGTGTTTAAAGGTGAGTTCTTGAGAATTTTTCTCTTGAAATATTTTCTAAGTGAAAAATATGCTTTTGGAACTCTTAAAAATGACCTAAAACAAAAGAGGCATATATATATAGGGTGTCAAAATGAAGTGACATTGTTTTGATAAGTTTCCCTAAAATTTTCCTTGGCCGCCTTACACCCGCTCTATGTTGGGCGGTTGTAAGGCGGTTCACCTGGGTAATGAAGAACAAGTTCTTCATGACCGCTCTACGCGTAGAGCGAAAATCAGGCGAATAAGGGGCAGTTGCTCTTGAGATTTTGAGAGCCGCTCAACGCTAGCTCAACGTATGGCGGTTGTAGTGCGGTTCACAGGCGACAATTAAATCAACCAGTGGTATCGCTCTACATAGGGCGGTCGTAGTGCGCCTAAAAGGCGGTTGTACAACACCTGAAGGGCGGTTGTACAACACTCCCTACAAAAATGATGCATCCTAAGCCTAATCATGACATGACATTTAACACACAAGATGCAATCTAATTAAACATGCAAGAAGAGAGATTAATGAACATTAATGCAAATATAATAAAGACACACAACATATAAGAATAAGAGTTATGCATGTGTTGTGAGTGTGTGCAACTACATCTCTTCAAAGCAAGTAAACATTTAGAAATTTACCTTTGAAGTGTTTGTTCTCTTGAGGTCTTGAAGAGACTTTGAGCTTGAATCTCAATCACCTAAACTACCCTTATATTTAAACCTCATCATGTGGTTTGTCCACGAAATAAGCCAATCAACAAATGGGAATCCTTACAATCTCCCCTTTTGGCTATTTCATGACAAAACCACCACTCACATTGATCCTCACAACAAAATTGAAGCTAACAGATATCAATGATATTCTACATTATAAAGAGATAATAAAAAATTAAAAACTTCATGTCTTCAATCTCTTGTAGAACTACCAACCCTTCAAAACAAAAGTTACACTTCCAAAGCAAGTTTATGTGAGGTGATCAAGTGAAAACAAATCAAGCATTAGCATTTAAGAATTTAAGCGCAACATCATGCAATGTATGTGTATGCAATGCTCCCCCTTAATGGGTTACTCCCCCTCAATGTATATTCTCCCCAACATGCACAATTGCTACTACAATTTTGCAACTCCCCTTACCACCATTCTACTCCCCATTTTTGTCATGATATAGGCAAATGAGTAGTCCCCAACCGGGTCACTTAAGGCAAAGAGAGATAGTAGCATACAAGATATTTGCATAATCATATAAGCCACTTTATGCAACTAAATAAATTGGAGAGAAACAAGGAGAATTTATTTTATGAAAATGTGTGAATTAAAAACTGCTTTGCATACAAGACATGTAGCATTTAAGTCCAAAATACAATGGTATTTGGCAAAACAAATGACGAAGGTTTCCAATAGAAGTCAAACCATTTTCACCATTTGTCATGAGAGAAGCAAGGATATAGAGATTTCGTTGATTTTAATTTGAGAGCAACTATATCCAACTTTATAAGCTAAACATGGCATGAGCTACTTTTTGCAACCTATTTGATTTTTCCAAGAATGATACCCCTATGATAGTAGCCATGTTCAACCAATAAAGAAAGAAAGACATTAGGGTTATAAAATCCTTTGAACGGATAAAGATCCTTTAATCATTTTGAGTCTCATAAGCTTTTCACACATTGTTTTGCATTTAAGAATATGCAATCATCGATTTATGCTTTTCATATTTCATAAGCATGTTAAAAAAAAAAATTCATGCTATTCATTTTAGCATGTCTATAATAATCATCATGTCATGGAGATAACTATAGGTCATTCATATCGTATTTCCTATGTATATATCTCCTAATCCAAAAATGCATGTTTGAATATAAATATGACATGGATTGCATTCAAAGCATGATTCACACTTATTGAGATAAAAACATATATACATATGTGCAACCATGATACTCAAGCAATTAATAAAGAAGCATAAGATATTTCAAATTTTTGCATGTGACAAGTATGCAAAATAGCTCTCTTTGCTTGAGTTCCCCATATGGGGTCAAAATCCATACCACTTCACTGAAGGGTATGAGGTCCTAAAGACCTACCAAGTCCATTGGACTTAGTTGAACCAATGTGAGACTTGTTAGTCTCATAGCAAGCGAGTTCATTATTTATTTTCCACTTAGGTGACAAAATTTCAATCATAGTGGTTAAAGGTTCAAGAGTTCTAGATATCATAGGATCATTTAAATGAATTTTATCCTTCCTATGAACATGCATTCTAGCTTTAGCCCTTTTCTTTTAAATCATGCTTTTAGCTTTATACATTTTGATGTAATGAAAGCAATTTGGTCTAATGTGACCATCAATATCACAATAATGACATGTAGGGATGCAGTTAGAAATCATACCATGTCCTTGTGCATGCATATGAGCCTTCCCATGTCTTTGTGGTTGTCGTGGTTGTTGGATAGGATCTCTCCTTTTTTGTTGTTGGCCAAGACTTGGTTGCTTCCTCGGTTGAGCTTGCATGATTGGTTTCTTCCCTTAATAGATTTGAGGTTGAGGGAAGTTAGTGTGAGGAACTCTTGTAGGTTGAGCTTGAGGTTGTCTTCTTGAAGCTACCTTCACTTATGCACTATGAGAGCATTGCCCTAGATCAATCTTCTTCCTAGGAGTTTGGACTGGTGAAGCTTCTTTCTTACCTAATCTCTTGACAAACATGGTTTTGCTAGGTGTGGAAATCTCCATGTCATTTTTAAATCCAAGACCACTTTTGTCACAAGAGCTTTTTCCAACACTCAACATATGGCTGAGTTTTTCCGTGATAGAGGTTATCTTAGCCATCAATACTCTAGCATCTTCAATCTCCCTTTTCAACCCTTCTTTATTCCTTTTAGATATAGCCTACTCATCCTTTAGTTTATCATCATCCTTCATGGATCTCACCACTTCTTCACTCAAGTGGTCAACTAGTGTTGAAAGCTCAAGGTTTTCTTCTTTCAAATTTTGAATCTCTTTTTCATTCTTCATCTTATAGCTTTCAAATTTTTTCAAGTAGTTTTCATGATCCATATTCTCTACAATTCAATTTGTGGAGTGAGATGATGACTTCTCAACACTTGAGTTATCTCCTATATCTTCCATCTCTCCTATGGAGTCATTTTCCTCATCAAGACCTTCACATTGGTCCCTTGATGTGATATGAGTCATATCCTAATGAGTAGCTACACCAATCATCTATAGAGTTACTTTTTCAATTATTTCTTCTATGGGATCACTAATCAAGGCATCATTGCCATCAACCTCATCTTCTACACAAGTGGCTCCAAATGCCGTGTAGTTAATTTAAAGTTCTTCATCACTTGACGACTTATCTCCCTCACCGGAGTCACCACTACTACCACTCCAAGTGGCGGCCATGTGATTAGCACAATCGGGGGCGAAGTGTCCTATGCCACCACACTCATAGCATTTGACTTCTTTCCTTTCGGACTCCTCTTGCCTAGGCTCAAACTTTTTGAAATGACCATTTTTCTTCAAGTCTTGGCCTTTTGATCCAAAGCCCTTCTTCTCGAACTTGCCAAATTTCTTGAACCTTTTCACAAATAAGGCAAAGTCTTCGTCTGAGTCATCCTCCTCCTTCTCTACTTTAGAGGTCTTCAAGGCTAGATTCTTTTTCTTCTTAGAAGGTGAGGTGGTTTCCTTTCTTGACTCATATGCTAAGAGTCTTCCAATGACTTCACTCGGCTTCATATCCTTGTACTCGCTATTTTCTTCTAAAGCCATTACCTTGGACTCAAACCTCTCGGGAAAAGATCTCATTATCTTTTGCTTGATCCTTCTATCCGAGCAAGGGTCACCAAGTTGATGACTTTGGTTCACAATGTCCATCAACCTTACTTGGACGTCATTGAAGTGCTCATATTCTTCCATCCTAATGGTCTCAAAACAAGTTTGGAGGACTCGTAGTTTTGAGTCCTTTACCACTTCGGTTCCTTCATAAGCTGTTTCTAGGATATCCCACGCATCTTTTGCGATCCTAGTGATTTGAACCAACTTGTATTGGTTCTCGTCTATAGCACATAGAATGGCGTGTATTGCCTTTCTATTCCATTTAGAAGACTCGAATTCTTGAGCATTCCATTGTGCCTTTGGCTTAAGGACATCATCTCCTCCTCCAATAGGAATCATCATAGGTGGAGCGTATTCATCTTCAATCGCTACCCATGCCCTAGTACTCTTCCATCTTTCCCTTCCATGATGAGTAATTATCACCGGTGAGCAATGGTGGCCTCACGCTTGACGCTCCTTCTTTGCTCATCCCAAAATCACTCATAGTGTTTAGATGAATGCAAAATGTATGAATAAATCAAGCAATCACACAAAATGCAAAACACACAAAAATGAGCTAGGATTACCTAAGTAGATCTAGGAACCTGCTCTGAGACCAATTGAAACAAATTACAGTGTGTTCAATCTTAATCTAGAAGGGGGGTGGATAGATTTTATCCGATTTTACCCAATTTTCATTATTAGTCAAATTGACGAAAATACCCCTAACTAGGCACAATAATATAGTGTATAAGTGTAGAATCTTAAATGACACAAGATATTTACATGGAAACCCTCATGGGAAAAACCATGGACTGGTAAGTACGCCACACTCGAATCTCGAATCCATTAATTGTGATAACGTTTACAACCTAATCCCGGTTTATGATCTAATCCTCAATAACCCGTTACCACTACCCACAGGCCTGTAAAAGTGAACCTAGTCCAATTGCTTGTGATTTACGCAACCTAATCCCAGAAGCTACACAAGTCTTACTTTTCAATGAAGAGATAAAATGTCCTATGTGAATATATGATGATATTCAAAGAAAAAATAAGGCTAAGGAACCTTATATGCTTATCTAGGATGATAAGGTAACAATAAAGACAACCCTAGATATCAATAGCTAAATGAGATATCATAAAGCTTAGCTAATCAAGATTAAGCAAATCCTAGATAGCTATCATAATACAACACTCAATCAATACACCATAATCAATCTCTATTTTGTATCTAGAATATATTCTAAGAGCATACAAATGATAAAAGAGATGGCTTGATAACAAATGCGCTAGTTATGTAAGATAATAGTGAAAACCTTACCAAGCAAGATGTGATGTTGCTAAACCATGTATGGATGCATCCTATATGGTCATAGATGATGCAAGATGATCTTTAATGCACAAAAGAAAAGCTTTGAGTGTTTAAAGGTGAGTTCTTGTGAATTTTTCTCTTGAAATATTTTCTAAGTGAAAAATATGCTTTTGGAACTCTTAAAAATGACCTAAAACAAAAGAGGCATATATATATATAAGGTGTCAAAATGAAGTGACATTATTTTTATAAGTTTCCCTAAAATTTACCTTGAGTAGTAAGGCGGTTGTAAGGCGGTTTACCTGGGAAATGAAGAACAAGTTCTTCATGACTGCTCTACGCATAGAGTGGAAATCAGGCGAACAAGAGGCAGTTGCTCTCGGGATTTTAAGAGCTGCTCTACACCCGCTCTACGTAGGGCGGTTCACATGTGACAATTAAATCAACCAGTGGCACCGCTTTACATAGGGCAGTCGTATAGCCTGAAAGACGGTTGTACAGAACCTGAAGGGCGGTTGTACAACACCCCTTACAAAAATGATGCATTTTAAGCCTAATCATGACATGGCATTTAACATATAAGATGCAATCAAATTAAACATGCAAGAAGAGAGATTAATGAACATTAATGCACACATAATACAGACACACAATATACAAGAATAAGAGTTATGCATGTGTTATGAGTGTGTGCAACTACATCTCTTCAAAGCAAGTGAGCACTTAGAAATTTACCTTTGAAGTGCTTGTTCTCTTGAGGTCTTGAAAGAGACTTTGAGCTTGATCCCAATCACCTAAACTACCCTTACATTTAAACCTCAACATGTGGTTTGTCCACAAAATAAGCCAATCAACAAATGAGAATCCTTATAGTGATAATGTCACTTATGACAATGTGGCTTTTCACTAGTTCCTTCAAGATCGTGTTTGATCTGATCACCCTTCTAGTCCTAATCCCCCTATAATAATTCCCGAGTTCGACGGATTCGACCTCAATCACAATACCCCCCCCCCCCCATACTAATGAAAATCTATCTGACCCCCCACCCCCTTTGGATGAATTTTTTACAAGTGAAGGTGAAGAAGAAAAGCCGATGAAGTTCGAACTCTTCAAAGTGCATATGAAGATAACAAAGTTAGATGATGGATTTTTCCAAATCCAGTGCAATTACTGCTTTAAATCATACAAGGTTGCAAGATCCTTCGGATATGGCACGTTTTGGACCCATATCAGAAAAAAATCACCTGTCCGAATACGCAATGGCGCGTAACCAAACCTAAATCTCCAGGTACGCAACTCCTTATAATCAATTATTTCATTACACGTCTGAAAAAGATAGAGAACAATTAGCATTAATGGTTGCAGTTGAACATTTACCTTTTGGTTTTGGTGAGAAAGTATGTTCTGTTAATTATTGTCAAAATGCATTAAATCCTGCAATACAACGTGTTCCTAGATCCACTCTCACAAGTACACTAAATGCCATTTACAAAAAAGAAAAAAAAACATATTGAAGACATAATTTTCTCAATTTCAAGGTCACGTTTCCGTATGTGCTGACATATGGACCAATAATTTTGATAATCATTCATATTTGGATGTCACATGTCATTATATGGACAATGATTGGGACATGCAAAAAAGAATTCTTGCATTTCGTATTTTTGATGACTCACATTCAACTAAAAATATTTTTCAACTCAAAATCATTTTTTAAGAGTATAATATCCTAAACAAAATTTTTGCTATTGGCTTTGTTAATGCTGCAAGCAATACCGAATCTATTCCTACATTACAGGATTTGTGCAATCCCTATTTTGGGGGTAAATTATTTCATCAACGATGTGCATGCCATGTTTTAAATTTGTGTGTCCAAGTTGGATTAGCACAACTTTATGTTTATGTTAGACAAATTAGAGATAGTATTAATTATATCTTGAGGCATAACAAAACCCAGAAACAATGGTTAAGATATTGCTCTTAGAATAATATGCGTCCCATTAAATTTTCTCGAGCTATTACCACTCGTTGGAATTCTACTTATAAGTTCCTTAATGAAAGTGTTGAATATAAGGAATTATTAATTTCTTTTATTACTCATAACGTTCCTTTAATTTCTCTTCAATTGAACCATTGAGATGTATGTATAAAAATTCTTGAATTGTTACGTGTTTTTAATGATGATATCAATGCTTTATCTGGTGTTTACTATCTCACTACACATTTATTTCTTGTTCAAAGTGTTAATGTTGCTGGTGCATTTAGTGATAGTGAATTCAATGTTCAATTAAGTCCATGTGTTGTTGCCATGAAAACAAAATGGTTACAGTATTATGGGGTGATTCCAAATATTTACTTACTTCCACCGTGTTTTGATCCACGCTTTAAATTAGAATGTTTGCAGGAATATTTAACTAGTTATTATAAATGTTTAGGATTAGAAGTTGATGTTCTTAATTATTGTAATTCCGTTAAGACATTGCTTTATGAATTATACGATGAATATCTTAGAATGTATGGTCCGTCTTTGAATGTGCTGGTTTCACAACCCCAACCCACATCCGGTGGTACTAGTTCTTCCGTAAAATTTCAATTAAGGGGTTTAGAAGATTGACTGTTTTCCCAAAGAGCAAAAAAATTACGAACATCTTCTTCAAACTCATTTGTCTTTGAGCTTGACCGGTATTTAGAAGACACTCATGAATTTTTAGAAGAAACATTTAGTCTCTAAGGTTGGTGGAAGAGTCATCAGCAGGATTATCCAATTTTTGCTATTATTGCCAAACCAATTCTTGGAACGCCGGTTTCTACCGTTGCCATGGAACAAGAATTTAGTGCTGGTGGCAATATTTTGGAACCAAGACGGTTAGTTATGTGTCCACAATCACTTGAAATACAGATGTGTGTTGATGGATGGACAAAGGCAAAATACAGACAACAAGAACTCCAGCCGCATATAGTGAACGACTTCTTCTAAAATGACCAAACCACGGGAACGAAAGGCAGCGAATATATTCTGTCCCAACTTCCAACCTCCAACACCGAGCAACTAATTAAAAGTAGAAGAACTACGTGACCTTTGATTCCTCTACATTGGTGGAGGATACGTAGATAGCTTAACTGTGGTAAAAAAGTTATGTGCAAGGCAGATATTTTTTTTATTTTTTTTATTTCTTAACTTTGTTACATTGTAATATTGTATATTTGAATTCAAGCCTTCAAGGCCAATTTCTAATTTATTTACTTTTGTGAAATTGTAAAGTTGTATTTATTAATAAATATCAATTTCTTTTCTTTTAAACATTGTTAAATAATTAAATACTTCAATGAAAATATATGTAATTATTTTTTTATTTTAAACTTTGTTCAGTTGGAATTATTATTCGGCAAGATTTTATATTTACAAACAATCTTTATGATTTATGATTTATAAACAATTATTTTTATCTTTATCATTTATCTCATTATATAATAAAATTAAAAAATTTAAAAATTTAAAAATTAAAAAAACAAAAAATAAAAATAAATAAAAAATAAAAAACCAAAACCAAAACCAAAACCGAAACCGAAACCGAAACCGAAACCGAAACCGAAACCGAAACCGAAACCGAAACCGGCTGTTTGAAACCATGGCCCAAACCACATTTTCGGTTTCGGTTTCTGTTTCGCTTTTAGGTGGACACCAAACCAAAACCACCAATTTAGGTCCGAAACTGAACCATGGCCACAACTACTCACTAATACACAAGGAAAACTACAAACTTTGACAATTGAATATGAACTTGACTCGATATATGATGACGAAGACAACGCATTGTAAAGGAACGTAAAGTTTCGTATCTTCCTAGTTTGAACTCGAAATCTAATGAGTAAGTAAGCGAAACGACCAGAACTCAACAAGGAATTAATTAAGAACATATTCAAGTCCAAATCACTAACAAACAGACAAATAAAAACATGGCCACACAGGTATGCAACTTCCTAGAGATAGTCCTAGTACATGCATTTCTACAATGTATGTCAATATGAGTTCAATGCATGAGCATACAAAAACATGTGAATGTATTATACTAATTTGGCACAACTATGCAAGGACACTTATGAATGGATTGTGTGCGTGGGCACTTAAGCCTTGTAAGAGGAAAGAGGTCTTATTACCTTTGTAGTCAATAACACTTTCCTCGCACGAAGGCATCACTTTGCATGAACCGTTGTTTATCTCTCTTGAAGCTTGATAAATCACAAAACTAGGACAACTAAACAATACAGGCAAATAAGTTTTGATATAGAATAATGCCAACATGACTCAAAATCTTAACACTCACAGGATTGAAATTCACACAAACTACCTGCTTAAACAGATTTTGCAAAAGCCGAAAGTTTCAGGCAGATTGATCAGATGGGCGATAGAGCTAAGTGAGTTTGACATCGCCTACACCTCTAAATTATCAATAAAAGGTCAAGTCGTAGAAGACTTCGTGGCCAAGTTCACCAAACCAGATGTTGAAGTAGCAAGGATGATAAAAGAAAAAGGTAGAAAACCTTTCTACTAGCAGCTGTATGTGGATAGATCGTCAAAAAAGTGGCAGTGGGGCAGGAATAGTGGCATCTACCCCAGAATGAGATCTAGTCGAGCGTGCCCTGCGCTTTGACTTTAATGCAACCAATATTCATGCCGAATATAAAGCCATACTTTTAGGATTAAGGGTATGAGCATCCTTAGGCGCGGATGAAGTGGAGGTTTTCAGCGATTCTCATGTAGTGGTTAATCAAATATTGGAAGAATATCAAGCTAAGGATGAAAATATGATTGCTTACCTAGATGTAGCAAAGAGACTTTTGAGCCAATTCAAGGCTTTCAAAATCGCCCAGATACCTCGAGAGGAGAATGAAAAAGTAGATGCATTATTTAAATTAGCCTCGGCAATGACTAGGTTATGGCCAAAGACCATCCCCGATCGCACATCTGACCAAACCAAGCATCGAGGAGCAAGATGAGTTGATTATAGGGAGATTGGTAGTGGAAAAGACAAATGGATGACTCACATCCGAGATTGTACTGAAAGAAGTATCCTCCTGAAGGACCCTAAAGAAGCAAGACGAGTTAGGTATAAATTAACCCATTACACAAATAATTGGAGGGAAACACTATAGGAAAGGATTTTTAAAGATGTTACCAAGGTGTGTTGGTCCCATAGAACAAACAAGATCTTGAAAAGCATCCACAGTGGAGTCTGTGGAAACCGCATTGGAGGTAAGAGCTTGGAACACAAAACCCTCAGGCAAGGTTTTTACTAGCCGACCTTATTTGCAGTCGCACAGAAAGTCGCCAAGAGTTGCGAAACTTGCCAAAGGATAGCCAATGATTATCGATAACCTCTGGAGCGACTGAAGAATCTCACATCTCCATGGCCATTTTCCATGTGGGGACTTGACCTAATAGGGCCAATGCCGACAGGAACTAAGGGTTCACCAAAACACGCTATTGTAACAGTAGATTATTTCACGAAATGGGTAGAAGCCGAATTGCTCGTGCACATGATCGAATCCAATATAAAATTTTTTATCAAAAAGAATATTCTATTCAGATATGGAATCCTAGATGTCATCATCACCAATAATGGGACCCAGTTCGACAATCAAAACTTTAGGGATCTATGTCAAACCTACAAGATCAAGAATTACTATGCCACCCCAGCTTAGCCGTAGACCAACGGATATACTGAGGTCGTGAACACAATAATAAATCACAACATGAAAGCAAAGTTAATGGCCAAGAAAGGAAGCTGGGCCAATAAAATTCATGAAGTCTTATGGGCATATTGAACAACCGAGAAAACATCCATTGGAGAGACGCCTTACTCGTTGGCCTTTAGCACTGAAGCGGTTATCCCTGTAGAAGTTGCTTTCACATCCCCAAGGGTCTAGTTACATCAACCAGAATACAACGTAGACATGTTGAGGTTAAACCTGGACGAATTGGAAGAACGAAAGGACTGAGCCCTTATATGGAACGCGACCTATTACTAGAGAGCGACTAGATATTATAATTCACACGTTCAATTAAAAGAATTTCAGCTTAGAGATCTAGTATTAAAGAAAGTATCCCTAGGAATCAGGGATTGGGCAGCCGACATCTTAACTGATAAATGGGAAGGTTCTTACCGGATAGTCGGGAAGGCTAGACATAAAGCGTACTACCTTGCCCAATCAGAATGGGGAGAGCTACCAATGCCGTGCAACATGTAGTACCTAAAAGTTTACTACCCCTAATGGAAAAAAGCCCGAGATACTAAGCTTTAATTATTTTTATTTTGTCTTTCCTAACTGATTAGCGTTGTAGAATTGTTAAATTTGCAGCTTTATTAATAAAAAAGAATTCACAGCCACTAAGCCAAGAATAGTGTTCGAACAAGCCATAAAATCATCTTTGATACCAGAGAAACTCGTAGCCTCAACACCTGCCATGGTGGTGAAAGTGCCCGAGAGGCTAAAAAGCTGGTGTAAATTCAGCGTGCCTACCGAACAGACAAGGTGCATATAAAGAACTGTCAACAATCCGGCCACCCTGAAGATGCCGACTTAGCGGGAAAAGCACTCGAGTATGCCATAAGGAAAACCTGGTGAGATGCGTTCTACTATGTTAGCTCAACGTTAACGATTTGGTAAACCCTTGTAAACAGACAAAACCAGAAGACATCCTTGGTGACTTGTTTACATAGGAAAATATGGTAAAAATGGGAAAAGGACCCCATAACAATACTTGGCCAAAGATCAAAGACGGTTGGGAATTATCCCAAGACTAATAGTTGGGACATCGAGCCAAGGAAGACATAAAAAATTTAAACCAAACAAGAAAGACATAAGCACAAATATGTGTATTCTATTAAAGAAATATTCTCTGTTCACAATTTTTTTCATTGTCAAAAGATATGCATATACATCAAAAGCCCAAAAAAGGGGTCGTTAATGTAAAAGCTACAAAAGCGGCAGGTCATCCTTGGATTGGGCTGAAGGATCTTCGACGTCAGGTTGGCTGGATGGGCCTACGGTAATGTCTTCATACTCAAAAAACAAGTATCAAATGTCAACCAAGCAATGTCATTAGGCTCCTCAACAACATATTGGCTATAGTTTCGACCAGGTACGGGACCAACATCAGGATCTGCGCCTAGGATGCCCGTCTTATTGCTAGCATAGAAAGTTGAGAAGCTGGACTCAAATGAAAGTTTCATATGCATCAGGAGTGACTATTTTCCCATAGCTCAATAGTAGGCTCGCCAATGCCTCATTTGGCTTTTCACAGCCCCAAGTTCATCTTTATTATTTCTCTCAATGGACGTATCCCACTTGCCTAATGACTTGGGGGTAGCTTGGCACTTTTCCCTAAAGAAATAGCGGGCAGTGATGAAACCTAGCTACAGCTCCCATGGCATCATGGCGTCATAGGTCGAGGATATTTTGTAGCGGTCAACGGTTTACAGCTCCAGCTTAGCTCTGGCTTCCCTAGACATAACTTCCATCGAAACCTTTTGCTGACTCAAGTCCTTAGTCATTCGGTCAAAATTGGCTTTAGCATCTTCAGCTTTCCTCTTGGCTTCCACCATCGCATCATGAGCAACAACTATTGTCTCCTTCAAAGACTTGGACTCCTTATCAACCTAAATAGCCCTGCGCTCAGCCTCATGTTGAGCAGTTCGATCTTTCTATAATTCTTGGTGGATCAAGGGAAGCTTCTTGTTCTTTTGGGTAAAAACGCATTCCAGACGAGTAACCTCGCTTTGACAATTGTATACCAAATCGTACTTGCCAGCTAGCTTGGACATCACCTAAAAAGGAAGAGAGAATCCAAATCAGCACTTGAAAAATCAATGTAAGACACTGAGAAATAAATAGGCACACTTACAAAGACGTTTATGTTAAAAATATGTCGGAGCTTGTTAGAGAAGGGGCGGCTTCTTTCCTAATCCCAATCGCTGTCCCCTATGTAGGCATGGCCACTTGCCATGGTAATCATCATCTCAAGAGGAGAAATCAAACCTTCTGATGGCAGGCTGGCACTGGCTGAGGTAACAACAGCAATTGGAATTGACCCTAGGTCAGAAAGGGGGTCCATACCTCCTTGGAAAGAGAGGCCGGATCCTTCGCTCGACGAGGTCTTCTATGTAAGCTCCTCGTAAACAAAATCTGGTAAGGTCACCTAACATATGGTCTTTTGTCATTTGAAATCGTCAGTAAAAAAATATTTATAAATCCCAAATTGCACTAAAAAATGCTTTTCAAAACAAGTAAGTGGCAAGTGGGTATCATTCCACAAGGATCAATTGCTTAGCAATGATCAAATCAGAATCTAGCAATCAAAGTGCATTAAAAGTAAAATGTGATGATTTGTTGGAAATTATAAACTAAATGCAAATAGCAATTAAAGTAACTAAAATTCAACTAAGATAATAAGAAATGGTGTGAATGATTATGAGATGAAATGCAGGAGTTGACACAATCACAACACAAATAGTGAGAGAACCATTTTATCTAGTTAAGAACAATTTGATCAAATAAGGCCAAATCAACATTTTAAATATGGATCAAGTGTGATTGAGCTAACCCTCTACTACACAACTATAATGGTCAGTTTATGAGAGGGTTTACTCAAACACTAGGTTCCCAACTACACAACTACAATGGTTGGTTTGTGAAAGAACATGCTCAATCCCTAAATTCTCTACTACACAACTACAATGGTTGGTTTGTGAGAGAATTTGACTTTAATCATAGATAGATTAAGATAGTAAAAATGGCTTGGATTGGTATTTTCTCAATTCTCCTCTACCACTTTTTAGTTAGGATGTGTCAGATTGGTATTTTCTCTACACATCTCTCCCATTCAAGATAGTTTGCTTAGTCACCTAAATGTGAGTATCTCTACTCAAATTGAGAGTTGGTATTTACACTCAATCTAAAAAGATCTCTAATCACAACTTGATTTGAGATTTGGTGCTCCTACTCAAACCAAAAGGGGATCAATACAAATTAAAACATCAAATTAATTTGACAATCAAACAATGAGTTGAGAGTTGGTATTTCTACCAAATTCAAAGAGATTATCAAATGCCTTTAAGATCAATGAATGAAACTAATTAATCAAATCCTTCAATAAATGGTGATTATTCGAAATTCATGTGTAACTACATCAACTCCCACAAAGGGGATTAGCTACTCATGTCTTTTATAAAATATAAACAAAAAGAAGAGGTTGAGAGAAAACCTATATAGAGAATTCTCCTTTCTTAAAGCTTCTTTCCAATCTCCTTGTTTCCTTTCTTGAGTAGAAAATGGAAATGGTGTAGAAAAGGTTGGATATGGATGGAGAGAATCTAGATCTAGGGTTAGTGGTTAGAGGTGTAGAAGTGAGAAATTTTGTGCTAGAAGAGGTAAGGGAAGTGTGTAAGTATGTTATGAAATTCAGAAGAAGATATATTTATATTATTCTCGAAAGTAGGTTTGAAAACGCTGATTTGGTAATTTTTAGGCTTGTAGTGAGTGAGTAGGGTACCTGCGCTGTACCCTTGATCTGTGCAAAATAGAGCATTCTTCTTCCAATGCACTGGTAAGTGCGTTGGTGTGGACCGTTGCACTATCCGCCATCTGGGCACTCTTGGATTTAGGTCTTCCCTTGCACTGGTAGGATTGCTGGTGTGGACCAGCACAGATCTATGGAAGGTAATGTGCTGATAGTGCGCAGGTATGCTGATTAGTGTAGTACTAGCACACCGAAGCTTGCTTTCTTGTTTTTTGGCTTGTTTTGCACTTGAAATTTCCGCTTTACATCTTCAACACCTGAATTACATCAATTGCCTGCAATTACTACAAAATAGCCTATAAGACACGAAAAACACTCAAAAATGAGACAAAGGACATGGAATTGAGGGCCAATACATAACACAATTTTAGCACGATCATCACCACACCTTCTTCTTCTTTTTTCTCAATGACAAGTACAGAAATCAGGATGGGGGTAATGCCAATCCCAACGTATTCACCAATTTGACCGCTTGACGGCTCATCCATAACCACATCAACCTCTACCCTTTGGTCAGCCAAGTCGACATTTTCTTCCGATGAGGAGTCGATGAACGTCAGCATTGGAGGAACCTTACGAGCTGGCTCAGACAGGTGGCTAGTTGCCTTCTTCTTTTCCAAACGAACCTCTTGAGTAATTGAGACATCCTTAACATTCCTTAGGGGTTCTGCCTCTACCTCTCTAATTATGGATTCAACCCCTTACTGTACATAGGCAGGTTTCAAGGCTTTGCCTGCAACGACGGGATCCAAGTCTCCGTTTCCTTTTGCTTTCTTGATCCAAACCACAGAAGCACTCATCTTTGCCCTTTTCTTAGCTGAACAAGGAGTAGTCGAGGTTTCCTTACCAAGTGCCAAGATTTCAAGATCAGTAAGCTCGAGTACTTCATCTGCGTCCAGTTCATAAACATGAGTCACCGGTTGCTCTCTTTGTGGCCGGGCTATTCCCAACTCGGCCTAACTGGTAGCGTGCTTCATACTAACTTTATTTGCCTCTTTCACCCTACGAGCTTGCAAATCGAAAACTATGTCCAACTCAAAGACTGTTAGGGAAGAACTAAGTTAGGACGGGGTTCATTTTTAAATGGGGCAATGAATGAAATACTTATGGCATTTTTAGTTAAAAGAAACGGGAGCGAAGAGTCTAGCCTGGATCATCTCATTCTCAACGAACAAGCACGACTGACCCCTTTTTTCTAGCTTTAAGGTAGTGACCTTTCCTAGGCAATCAACCTCTTTAGTATCAAGGACCAGAGGTGTTTTGGACCAGGTGTTTAGAGAAATGAAGTGTCTAGGCATAACGCTCCCGGTGAGCCTCTTCCCGGTATCATTATGCATAGATTGATCCCACTTGTTGACAATAAAGAACCAGCTGTTCTTTCACCATTTATTTGAAGAAGGGAACCCCTAAATAAATCTCTTCTTGTCTTTGTCAAATGAGGTCTCGATCGGATCAATAGTATAGGTATGAAATTCCCTTTACCACTTATAGTGTCAAATATATCTAGACAATTTTAGGGGGGGGGGGGGGTGAATAGGTGTATGCTCAAATTCTTTGCACTTATTTTTCACACAATCAAATTATGCACATTTATGGACATTAACAAGTAAATTGCTTTAGCAAGTCAATTTGAATTCAATTAAGCAAATATTTAAACAATATAAGTTAAAGTAAGTGAAAAAACTAATGAGGAAACCTCCAATGAGGAAACATCCACAGGTTGAATCCACAACCATTGGAAAACTATCTTTCACTATGTTGAATAAATATACACCCTCAAAAGTGACCAATCCACATGATCCATTCTATAAGATATCCCTTTTACTCTACCCTCGGGTCTAATGAAAGACTTTGCCTACTTCCTATCTAAGACCTTACTCTCACGTCTCTAGAAAACAACTTTCTATTCGATACATTACTCTCATGTCTGTAGAAAGATTTGTTGTACAACTATTTGGATCATCTCGATCCTAGTCAAGACTTCCTTGCTTAACTATCCAGATCACTCCAATCCTAGTCAAGACTTCTTGCTCAAGTTAAAGCTAAACAAACTCCAATAAGAGATTTCCACCTTTTGCAAGGCAATGATCTAAGTGAAATGCAAACATGCAAACATGATGTAATCACACGCAATACAAATTATATAGATAAAACACACTCTATGAAGAATTAGTTTTGCACAAATCAAGCTGACACTCAAATGTAACTAATCCCTTTGAACATGTGATTAGAAATCTAGATTAGGCATTCAAGATCACACACAAAGATATCTAGAAACCTAAACATGTCAATCAAAGCTAGAATAGTAGATTTGAAACAAAAAGCACAAAACTAGCTTTGAAATCAAGTGATCAAATCAACACTTGAAATCCACAACATATTCAATCAAACAAGAACTAGATTTGAATAATAGAGATCACAATCAAAATATTATAGTTCTAAAACATGTGACTAAAACCTAGAAATCAACAATCAAGATCAAATCATAGAGTTTTTTAGATTCAAGTTCATGTTAATCAAAATTAGCTGAAAAGATATTCAATCAAAAATTATAAAAGCTAATTTCAAAAAATCACTCAAACAAGTCCAAAAATAGAATCCAAATCATTCTGAACACATTTCATAATCAAACCAAAAGATTCAACATATTGATCACAAGAAAAAAGTGTAGAGAATATGATTTACTTACAAAATGATGAACACTTGATGAAGATTAAAGCGAATCAAAAATCTAGACTTCATTTTGTAAAGTCCTTATATTTTGATTCGCTTATTTTGTTGACAAACCACATTTGGGATTTAATGTGTAAGGGTAGATTAAGTCTTCATCATTCATGATCAAGCTCATGGCTTTATCAAAGACCTCAAGATCAAGAGTACTTCAAAGGTATATCACTTGTGCTTAAACTCCTTTGAAAAGATTTAGTTTCACACACACACTCATGCATTCTCCTATGTTGTATATTCTTGTGTGTGTTACTTGCTTGGTGCTCTTTCATGATTATATCTATTCTCAAACATGTTCTTTACTCACTTCACACTTGCACAAATTTCATATAGCTTATGTGTGTTTGAGAGCTCGAGAAAAGAAATTTTATCTCTTACTGCGGTGCAAGTCGCTCCCCATGCAACTGCCTATACCGCGGTTCCCACAGTGGCTAGAACCAGTGTGTTTTATGCGTAGGGTACCACGGTTAATGACCATGCCTTCACAGGAGTCTCAACCGTGAAGTATTCCAGGGCCTCCACGTCGTGTGTACCGTGGTGGGGACATATTGTCCGTACTGTGGCACACACCGAAGTTTCGATGGGTTTTTGAATCTCTTTTTTAAAACGACGTCTCTTTGGCTAGGGCTTCATATATATATATATATGCTATATTCTCTTCTTGGACAATTTAGTGTTTAGTAATACATATCTTTGAGAGCTCAAGAGTGCCTTGTAAGAAAAGCCATCAAGATTCGATCTTTATTGACCAAAACCCAAATACCCATCATCCATTCATGAATCCAACATCATCTAGCATCATCTAAGTTGTTTTCACTCGTGGGTTTTCTTTAACACACATGACTTGGTAAGTAGAACATTATCTTCATTCATCTTAGTGTTCTTGCTTAACAAGAAATCTCTTTTATAACTTGTTTACATTTAAATTAAGTTTCTTATCTACAAGTTGAGATTTTTGTGTTGAGATAGCTATTGCATCTAGGATTGCTTTTATTTAATATTGCTAAGTTATATGTATGACATATAGCAACATGATATTTAGGATTGTTTGACTTATTCATTCATGGTTAGATAAGCTTCAAATGTGTTGATCTAGCATTTATGCATTTGATATCCACTTAGGTTGTAATCTCTTATTTGAGAGTTAAGCCTTGTGACTAAGAGAATTAGTGTAAAAACAAGTTGGTCTAGGATCACTATTTAAGGCCCACTGGATAGAGTGGAAGGGTTGGTGACCAATAATGGTTTGACTTGAGGTCAACCTAGGTTATATACTTTCATTCAAGTAGAAGATTTGAGGACCGTGTGTGGCTAGCACAATAACCCGCAAGTTTTGCCCAGTTGGAGGGTTTCTCATGCAAAAAAAATCAACGTGTCATTTATTGTTTTATGCACTTTAATTACATTGTTTGTATTTGAGGGTTTATTTTTGAATATTGACTAATCAAGAAACAACCCCTACCCCGCCAAGGTTAATTTAGACACTTAATATATATTTTCACATTTCACTCTGAAAATGCATGGGTCTTGTTCTTCTTTGAAAGACAATCAATTTTGGCTTTTGAATTACCAAAATTGGATTTGAAATGAGTGAGAAATCACAAAAATGAAAATTGAAAAGTTATGAAAATTTCTACATATTTTAATATTTAAAATAAAGGGAAATGATGTGGAGAGGAGAGCATCATAGATGGCCAACTATGCCACCTTAGCTCCTCGTGGAGGCATGTGGCCTCCACGAGGGCAGAGGGGTGTGCTCCCTGTGGAGGCCACGTGCCTCCAAGGGAGAGGGTGTGGTTTGGCAATTTGCCACCCCTTTTCCCCTTTGCTCCCTTTCGCACACCTCTCGCTTTCTTTGACCGTTCTCTAGCCTCTGAACTACGAATTTGAATCCACTTTTAGATTACAAACCGTAACTCACTCATGGACATGGAAGTTTATAAAAATTTTATCAAAAACTTGGAAATCGACTTGATACACAAGGACGAAAACCATGCGCGATAAACACACTGAAAGTTTCGTAACTTCCAACTCAGAACTCGAAAAATTATGAATGAGTAACCGAAACGTTCGAACTCAATAAGGAACAATATGAGAACATATTCAAGTCTGATATCAATAAAGCACAAACAAATAAACATAAGAGCACACAAGTATGCCATTTCCTAGAGATAGTCTTAAAACATGCAATTTTACAAAAGTTGTCAAATTAAATTTAATGCATGTGCATACAATAATATGTGTGTGAATGTGTTATACCAATTGAGCACAATGATGCAAGGACACAAATGTATGCAATGTGTATGTGTGCGCTTACGTTTTACAAGAGGAGAAAGAATCTTGATACCTTAGCATCCAAGTAAGCATATTTCCTCTTGATGATAAACTTTGCATGAGAAATTGTTGTCCTTCTTTGAAGCTCATATTAAACACGAACAGTCTAAGCAACTAGTCAATACAAACAAAGAGTGTTTGTTATGGAATCAAGTCAACACAAATCTAAAATCTAACAGGGCACCCGTGGGAACCCACTGAGATGACTTGGTCGAGCTCATGTAGTAGGTACCTCCATCACCATATGACTCGAGGGTATAAAAATGGCGAATCTCCCTAGAGGTCGGGGTTGACCAGCACATTTAAATCCAAAGTCTCCACAAGCAGAGGAGAATCTTGTAGGAATTTGGGACCAGCTGAGCCAGTATGATTTTGGCGTCGGGAAAAAATCTGGTAATATAAGGTTGAAGGGGAAGTGTGATGCCACAACTTAACAGGGACATATAAATGGCAACCGCCCTAGCAGAAGGTTTTCAGATTTCCCTATCTCCCGTAAGAATAAGTTGGACGAATTCAGGGATGTTGAATCTTCCCCTGTATAACTCGACTTCATCTCTACCAACCACGTTCGGCTCAATATTGAAAGCACTCATCCTCTCGGTCGAGAACCTTATTCCTATCGGTGCTCATTCTCAACCTTCCTCATAAGAACCTTTTGAGAGTGTATATTGAGCTTCTTTGACAGTATATCATTCTTTGTGGCCGAAGATTTACCGCCCTGCCGGCCTGCTCTAGATTGGTCATATCTAAGGAAGTGCGTAAAAAAAAAAAAAAAAACCAGGGTTAGCATCTGCAAGTCAGTTCCACACATGAGAAAAAGAATGGTCAACACAAGGAATTCGTTGACTATTAACCCATTTAAGAAATCAAAAAGAGAGTTGGTTAGAGAAGAACTCACCGAGTAGTCCAAGGGAGATAATACGAAACGTAGGGAAAGTGAAGTTGAAGAAGTATAATGGAAACAAAAGGCTCGAATGGACTAAAAAAAATCCATATATCAGCCAAAGAAAAATGAGCAAAGCTTGAACACAATGGAGAAAACGAAGAGTTTTTGGGGTTTTATAGTGGATAGGGGAAACCCTAGGAACTCTGATGCAATCCCACGTGTGGGAAATTCAAAGATATGGGTGACATAATCAAAACAATCGCGTGTACCAACCTCTATCACGTTCTTCGAAATAGGACACGTGTTTAATAAAGAGTAGTTTCGAACCTCAAAACGCCACCATCAACAATCCAATAGGCGGTATAATCAAACAATTTCAGCCTAGGTTCAAATTTTGCAATCATGGCGTTAAAAGGAATTAATGAGCAAAACGATAGAAATTCACAAGAAATCTAATCAAATACACCTCACCAAGAGAACTACGTCGGAGGAGCATTGCCAAATAGGATACCCATCTCAGGTATTTGTGGGGGGTATTATTATAAGTGAATTTCAGTCTAAGGTCAATACGTTATCAAAGTCAGTAAAGGAACGAAAAATATGTGCCACGCTAGTAAAGTTGACCAAGGATCCACCGCTCGAGTGAAATTCTAGCTGAACAGAACCGTCTCGAAGAAGATGGCTTGGGCAGAATGAATCTTGGCTAAGTATCCTGGTCGACCAGAGAACCCGCTCAGCCAGACCTGCTCACTCAAGTCGGGACTCAACTCATCATTTATTACCTAATGGATCTCGCCTGGAATTAAGGGTCAACAACTACACTCCGATTAGGAATCACAGCTAAAATCAAGCATGATTATCAATCACGCCAAATCAGGACATGATTGAAACAAACATGAAGACTCAAATGGGAAGAATCACACAAGGATTCTACATGTCAACTACTTGTACACCCAGGCTAGGTTAACTAAATGCATGTATAAAAAAGGTACATTTTTCATATAAATGATAAGCAAGCAACAACTTAAGAGAAAAGAAAGTAATACTAGCATTGTAACACCATTATTTATAGTGAAGTGTTCTAGCCTGTACCGGCATCCATGGTTTTTTCCCTTCGATTAGGGTTTTCCATATAAATCTTGTTCTTTTACCTTCCTTAAATATTTCCCAACACTTCCAAATTACAAACGACTCCCTTTAGTTTGTTGTAATTCCGTTGATGAAAAAACACCATCAACAGATAAGATATCAAACTAAAAACAAACCGAGGAAGTTGTGCGCATGTGACCTCTATAGAACGCCGATCAATTGTGGCTAGCAACATTGGAACGCCCAGAAGCCTATGAAGACGGCAAAGGTGGCAATGTGTAGCAACAGCCACAACCGTGAGAAGAGTGTCGGTGAAACGGTTTGATAGAGTGCCGATGAAATGGCTACAAGGTGCATTAGGTACACACATTGATTGCATTGATAGGCGCGTGTGGTACACACATACATGAAATATGGAGTCTGATGAAGAACGTGAGGTGAAAATAAATATAAAACGTGTCCTAATAATCTAGAGGGTGGAGGGGTGAATATATTTTATCGGATTATACCCAATTTTCAATATTAATCAATATTTCAAAAATACCCCTATCTAGTTAAAAACATATCAAGTGTACAAAGTACGGAATTATAAAATACATAAGATATTTACGTGGAAACCCTCACGAGAAAAACCACAGGCTGTTATGTGTGCCACACAAGAACCTTGAATCCACTATTTGCAAATAAGATTACAATCTAGGTTGACCACATCACACCTAAGATTACTAATCCGTCTTTGCTGCCCACGGGCCTTTAATAGTGACTCTAGTCTCTTGCTTGCAAACTACCAAAAGGTAAATACAAGACTTGTCTCTAAAGAGAAGAGGTAAAACAACCTAAGGTGAATATATGCAATATTCAAGATGCTAAAATGAAAGATTAGACATTTAAGCTTATATAGGCATGGATAAACATGTTAGACATTCCTAGATATCATTTTGCTAGATGTCATGCATAAAACATAGCTAAGTAAGCAAACAAAGTCCTATATGCAATATCTACCACAACCAACACACAAAACACAATAAAGAAACTATCTTGAAACTCTTCAAGTCATAAAGAAGCAATCTTGTATAACCAGAACATGTGAGAGATGCAAGTGATGTTCTAGATACAAGTCATGTGAGCAAAGATAAAGAAACCAAGAGAAATCATACCTAACACATGCAAGATGATGTATGAATCATGAAAAATGAAGGGTATTGGTGTTTTGGAAGATCAAAGATCAAGTCTTGGTGGTTTATGTTTGAAGACACTCTGTAGCTCTTGAAAGATGTAATTTTTGCTCACAAAAAACAAGCCAAGTCAATCAAGGGATATATGAAGGCAGCCGAAATGAAATGACATCGTTTTGAAAAAGTGGCTACAAAAAGGTAAAAATGCACCCTTGATTATACGGCCAATGACCACATAATAGGGGCGCCGAATCCTAACAGTCGTGTTGACTGGGAAAAAATACGGCCTTGATCTACGCCCTAGGCCGCCGAATGAAGGCGCATAAGTGAAAGGTGTTCCTCTAGTCCCTTTTCTGTGCCCTTGGTTAAACGGCCCCTAACCGCATAATGAGGGTGCATAATTGAAAAGAGATCCTCTAGTCCTTTTTTTTGCGCCCTTGGTTCTGCGGCCCCTAACCGTAGAATAGGGAGTCAATTTCAAAAATAATTTGCATCCTAAAGCCTAAACTAAAACATGGCATTACAAAGAGCAAGATGCAATCAAATTAACATGCTTGAAGGGAAAACAAGAAAAGGAATACATGCATGTAAAACACACAACAAGATGCAACAACAAAGATTAAGTAAAGTGCATAAAAGTGCAATGTATACAAGCAAGCATGACAAGTGGTATGTGTGCAACTAAATCTCTTCAACTAAGAGTCAAGTCAAGAAATCTACCTTCCTTGGGGCTCTTGATGTCCACAATGAGGTCCTTTGACATATGATGAGGATTTCTTCAATCCTAAGCTACCCTTACAAGTTTGAACTCCGTTGTGGTTTTGTTGACGAAATTAAGCCAATCAAAAAGCGAGTTATTAACAATCTCCCCCTTTGGTTATTTCATGACAAAACCAACACTCACATAGCATCCTCTCAAAAACAAAGAAATGTTGGTTAACAAGATTTTCTACATTACAAATAAAGCTCATAGTCTAAGTCTTGAACATCTTCAAGTCAATCCAAAGCTTGTGGAAAAGACCAACCTACACACAATCAAAAAAGAAAGATACCTTTCAAAAGCAAGTGTGTGAGAGGTGCTTAAAACAAGAGAATTGCGATTAGAAATCGATACAATCAAGAATGTAATCATGTCATGCAATGCAACTCCCCCTAAATGCAACAACTCCTAACATTGGTTACTCTTTCACTCAACTCCCCCTAAATGCAATGCCAACAATGGCACAAATACTCCCCAACCTTACTCCCACTTTTTGTCATGATATAGGCAAAGAAAGTCTCCCCGAATAGGTAAGCATTAGCAAGGAGAGCTTGAAGCACAAAAACATATGCATAATCATATAAGCAACTTTATGCAACTCAAATAAATAAGAGAGATTCAAGGAGTTTTATTTTAAAAAAAATGTGTGACAAAAGCAATGGTATTTGATAAAGCAAACAACAAGGGTTTCCAAAAGAATTCAAACCAATTTCACCCTTTGTCATGGAAAAAGCAAGGATATAGAGATTAATCATTTCAATTTTAAGGAGCAACTATACCCAACTTTACAAGCAAAACAAGACATGAGCGACTTTGCAAACTATTTGATTTTTTCGGGTGAGATACTCGTATGATAGTAGCATTGTTCTACAAATAAAGAAAGAGAGACTTTGGATTTTAAGATCCTTATTTATTTGAGTCTCAAAGTTTGCTTTTGCACACAAATTTGAAATCAAGATAAAGCAATCAATCATTTCACATTTTTCAACCTATACTTTTTTCATCAAAAGAATCATCATGTCATAGAGATCAATCAAAGGTCATTCAAAAAGTACTTCCGAAGTACATCTTCTATTCCAAAAATGCATGTTTGAGCATAAATATGACATGGATTGCAAGCAAGGCAATATAGCACACTTATTAAGAAAACTATATAAGCAAGCATATCCAATCATCTCAAGCAATTAAATAAGAGGCATAAACTTTATCAATGTAGCACAATGCATGATCATGCAACTTTTCTCTCTTTGCTTGAGCTCCCCATATGGGGTCAAGACAAACCATTTCAACCCAAGTGACAAACCCCTATAGACTTGCTAAGATTCCTAAATCTAATAGTGTCTAAGGGTTTTGTAAGCAAATCCGCTAGTTGGTCATTTGTTCCCACATGTTCCAATTCAATGATTTTGCCCTCAACTAGCTCTCTAATGAAATGATGTCTAATGTCAATGTGTTTAGTCCTAGAATGTTGGACGAGATTCTTAGAAATGTTAATGACACTCATGTTATCACAAAACAATGTGAGAGTACCTTTCTCTAAGCCATAATTGGCAAGCATTTGTTTCATCCACATTAATTGAGTGCAAGCTCTACCGGGGGCAAAGTATTTCACCTCCACAATAGATAGGGAAATTGAGTTTTGTTTCTTACAAAACCAAGAAACCAAATTGTTCCCTAGGAAGAAGCAACCGATCGATGTACTCTTCCTAACATCACAATTTCCCGCCCAATCGGTATCACTAAATCCAACAAGACTTGGAGTAGTGTCAAAGGTGCACCAAATCCCATGATTTGAGGCACCATTCACAAACCGAATGATCCTCTTTACCACAACAAGGTGAGACTCTTTAGGACTAGCTTGGTACCTACCACACACACCCATACTAAAACAAATATCGGGCCTACTTGAGGTCAAGTAAAGCAAGCTACATATCATGCCACAATATAGACTTTGCTCAACATCTTTTCCACTTACATCTCTGCTAAGTTTCAAGGTGGTGCTCATGGATGTGTCACAATGTTTGGCATTTTCAAGGTCAAACTTCTTCACTAGTCTCTTGGCATGTTTGGCTTGGGATATGAAGATCTCATCATGTATTTGCTTAATTTGCAAGCCTAGGAAGTAATTTAGTTCACCAACCATGCTCATTTCAAATTCATGAGACATGATATCAACAAATTGTTGGACTTTGGATTGGTTGGTGGAACCAAAAACAATGTCATCAACATAAATTTGAGCTATGAATAGCTCATCTTTAGTGCACTTGATGAACAAGGTCTTGTCAACGCTACCTTTAGAGTATCCATTGTCAACAAGATAAAGGGTGAGGCATTCATATCAAGCCCTTGGTGCTTGTTTCAACCGATATAGAGCCTTCTTGAGGCAATAGATATGGTTGGGGTGGTGTGCATCCACAAACCCCTTAGGTTGCTCAACAAACACTTTATCGTGCAAGAAGCCGTTGAGGAAGGCACTCTTCACATCCAGTTGGTGCAACTTAAACTTGTGCGCACAAGAGATGGACAAGAGAAGCCTAATGGACTATAAACAGGCAATGGGAGCAAAAGCCTCCTCAAAGTCAATACCCTCAATTTGAGAGTACCCTTGTGCAACAAGTCTTGCCTTGTTTAGTACAACGTTGCCATCCTCATCGGATTTGTTCCTAAACACCCATTTAGTGCTTATGACATTAGTGTTTCTAGGTCTAGGAATAAGAGTCCAAACCTCATTTCTCTTAAATTGGTTTAGCTTTTCTTGCATGGCAAGAACACAAAACTCATCCTCCAAGGCTTCATTAACCTTCTTGGGTTCTATTTAAGAGGTGTAACAAGTGTAACTAATTTGATTAGCTATTTGACACCTGGTCCTAACACCCTTATTAGCATCTCCAATGATATCATCCTTATCATGGAGTTTCCTAACCCAAAAAGTGGGTTCTTTAGAGTTCAAATGAAGAACTCTATTAAGAGGTAGATCATCCTCTTCATTTTGGTTTGACTTCACACCACTTGAAGTCTCATCACACTTCTTCAAAGGAAGGTCAACAATCTCACAAACATCCTCCTCATGGTCATAATGTTTGGGCTTATAATCATCAAAGACAACATTTAATGATTCCATGACACTTTGAGTCTTTAAATTAAAAACTCTATAGGCCTTGCTATTAAGTGCATACCCAATGAAAATACCCTCATCACTCTTAGCATCAAACTTGCCAAGTTAATCACAGTCATTTACTATAAAGCACTTGCTTCCAAGGATGTGGAAGTAGCTGACATTGGGTTTCCTACCCTTCAATAACTCATAGGATGTTTGTTTAGTCCCGGGCCTAGGGAACACTCTATTCCCTATGTAAGCCGTATTGATGGCTTCAGTCCAAAGGTTCTTAGTGACTGTTGCTAAGCAACATAACATGGGCCATCTCTTGAAGGACTCTATTCTTCCTCTCAACAATACCATTTTGTTAAGGAGTCATAGGGGCCAAAAATTCATGGGAAATGCCTAGGCTGTTGCAAAAGTTTTCAAAGCTAGAATTCTTAAATTATTTCCCATGATCACTCCTAATTTTCTTAATGCTTTTAATGTGAGAAGTTTTCTCATTTTGAATTTTGACACAAAACATTGAATTTCTCAAAGGTTTCGGACTTTTCCCTAAGTAAGTCAATGTAAAACTAGAGAAGTCATCAACAACCACAAGAATGTATCTTCTACCACCTAAGCTTTTGGTTTGGATGGGACCCATAAGGTCCATATGGAGAAGCTCCAATGGCTCTTTGGTGGAAAGGTATTTGCCTTTCTTATGCACACTCTTGGTTTGCTTCCTTTGTTGACAAGGTCTACAAATACCCTCAACCTTTTTCCCAAGCTTGGGAAGACCTCTAACTACATTCAACTTATCAAGGACTCTCAAGTCCCTATAATTCATATGGCCAAATCTTTGGTGCCACACCCGAACTTGCTCACTAGAGGACAAGTTACAAGAGATGAGATTAGACTTAAGACAATAACAATTATCACTTAATCTCTTGCCTTTCAACAAAATTTGCCCATTTTCCTTAAGAATAGAGCAATCAACCTTACCTAACATAATCGAGAGCCCTTCATCACTCAAATGTGATATGCTAATGAGATTGGCTTGCAAGCCATCCATATAAAGAGCATTAGGCAAGGAGGGTAAACCGGGAATGGATATATTACATTTCCCTATGACCTTTTTCTTTGATCCATTACCAAAGGTGACGAATCCACCATCCTCCATCACAAGAGTTTTAAAGAAACTCTTGTTTCCGGTTATGTGCCTAGAACACCTACTATCAAGGTACCAAGTGTTTGAGGCATTTGCTTTCAAGGCAACTTGGGCAACAGAGCAATAATATTCATCATTTATATTCATCATAGATGAAACATGGTCATTTCTAGGAGCCATTGGTCCATTAGCCCTAATTTTCCTAGGTTCATGCATTGTGGCTCTTCTAAGCATATTTTTCTCAATCATGCTTTCTCTTCTACACAATATAATATACTTAAAGCAATTAGGCCTAATGTGGCATTCAATCCCACAAAAATGGCAAGTAGGAGTAAAGTAGGAGTTCATACCATAGCCTTGTGCAAGCATTTGTGGCCTCTTTCTATTTAGAGTTGCTCTTAGATGTTGTGGCAACTCTCTCCTTTATGGTTGAGCCAAGTTGGCATGTCTTCTAGGTTGAGCATGAAAGACCCCATATTGAGCTTGTGGGATCCTTTGTTGTAGAGGTCTTGGTTGATGAGGTCTTGCTTGTGGTAGTGGAGCTCTTATTGGAATCCTTGCTTGAGCTTGCTTTAAAGATTCACTAACTTCAACCCACTTGGTTGATTGTTGAGGGGTTTGAGCATTTTCAACCTCTTTGCTCTTGACAAGGATGTGGCTTCCATTTCTTCCACATATCCTAACCCTTTTTTGTTACTTGAACTCTTCCCACACGATAGCATCTTGTCAAGCTTCTCAGTTCCAGAAGTCATCTTAGCAATTAACCCTTTTGCTTCCATAAGTTCTTTCCTCAAGCTCTCTACTCTTCTTGAACAAGACTAACTACATCTTCAATCCTTCTTCTATCTCTTTTGCTTTACTCATTTCCATACTTAAATGAGTAAGATTAGAAGTCAGCTTAAGCTTCTTCCCTTTTAGCTTTTATATCTCATTCTTCTTCTTCAATCTAGAGTTCTCAAAGAACCTCATGAAGTCATCATAGTTCATCTCTTCATCAATCTCAAAATTGGAGTTTGAAGAGTTGCTCTCACCATTTGAGTCATTCACTTTTTTGTCACTCACACTTTCATTACTCTTGTGAGAGGATGAGAAAGCAATAAAGTTGGCAACTTGGTCTTTATCATCATCCAAAGATTTATCTTCCTCTTCTAGGTCATCACTATCACTCCAAGTGACCGCCATGGCCTTTCCTCTCTTTTTCTTCAAGTTTGCACATTCCGGAGCAATATGTCCAAAGCCGCTGCACTCATAGCATTGTATACCTTTCTTGTGATCTTTCTTTTGAGTTTGCTCCACTTTCTTGAAATGAGTCTTCTTCTTCACAAACTTTCCCTTGGAGCCAAAACCCTTCTTCTCAAATCTCACAAATTGCTTGAACTTCTTTACCGTCAAAGCAATTTCTTCACCAGAGTCCTCTTCCTCTTTTTCCACCTTGATGCTCTTCAAAGCCAAGCTCTTTTACTTCTTTGGAGGTGTAGTTGTAGGACCCTTCCTTGATTCATAGGCCAAAAGCCTTCCTATCACTTCACTTGGCTTCATTTTTGAGTAGTCACTATTTTTCTCCAAAGCTGTCACTTTGGATTCGAATCTCTTAGGAACCGATCTCATTATCTTTTGCTTGATCCTTCTATCCGAGTAAGGATCACCAAGTTGGTTACTTTGATTCACAATATCCATAAGGTTCACTTTGAAGTCATTGAAGCACTCATCCTCCTCCATCCTTATGGTCTCAAATTATGTTTGGAAAACTTGAAGCTTGGAGTCCTTGACCACTTCAGTTCCTTCATGAGCCGTCTCCAATATGTCCCAAGCTTCCTTTGCTATCCTTGTAGTTTGAATGAGTTTGTATTGGTTGTCATCCATGGCACATAGGATTACGTGCATGGCTTTGTTGTTCCATTTTGAAGCCTCAAACTCTTGGGGACTCCATTGTACCTTTGGCGTGGGAACTTCATCTCCACCTCCCGTAGGAGTCATCATAGGTGGCGTGTACCCATCTTCAATCGTCATCCATGCACAGTCATGAATTTGACACATATATGATTCCATTTTGCCCTTCCATGATGCATAATTCACTCCGGTGAGTAAGGGAGGTCTTGTACTAGAAGCACCTTTGCCTCCAATCCCATTACTACTCATTGTGTTTGGGTGAGAATGATATGAATGCAAACAAACAAGCAAAGCACACAAGACACAAAGAAAATGCAAACAAATGCAAAAGACTCTAACAAGAGTAATGATCTTCTAAGTATGTTAAGGAACCCGCTCTGATACAAATTAAAAATAAATATAAAACATGTCCTAATAATCTAGAGGGGGGTGAATAGATTTTATCAGATTCTACCTAATTTTCAATATTAATCAATATTCCGAAAATGCCCCTATCTAGTTAAAAACATATCAAGTGTACAAAGTGCGGAATTATAAAATACACAAGATATTTACGTGGAAACCCTCACGGGAAAAACCATGGGCTGTTATGTGCCCCACACAAGAACCTTGAATCCACTATTTACAAATACGATTGCAATCTAGGTTGACCACATCACACATAAGATTACTAATCCGTCTATGCTACCCATGGGACTTTAATAGTGACTCTAGTCCCTTGGTTGCAAACTACCAAAAGGTAAATACAAGACTTGTCTCTAAAGAGAAGAGATAAAACAACCTAAGGTGAATATATGCAATATTCAAGATGCTAAAATGCAAGGTTAGACATTTAAGCTTATCTAGGCATGGATGAACTTGTTAGACATTCCTAGATATCATTTTGCTAGATGTCATGCATAAAACA
Source organism: Acer negundo (assembly GCA_035582765.1). Classification (NCBI taxonomy): domain Eukaryota; kingdom Viridiplantae; phylum Streptophyta; class Magnoliopsida; order Sapindales; family Sapindaceae; genus Acer; species Acer negundo. The sequence continues at coordinate 21,126,692 of CM069241.1, read as the reverse complement.
TAGCTAAGTAACCAAACAAAGTCCTATATGCAATATCTACCACAACCAACACACAAAACACAATAAAGAATTATCTTGAAACTCTTCAAGTCATAAAGAAGCAATCTTGTATAGCAAGAACATGTGAGAAGATGCAAGTGATGTTCTAGCTGCAAGTCATGTGAGCAAAGAAAAGAAACCAAGAGAAATCATACCTAACCCATGCAAGATGATGTATGAATCATGAAAAATGAAGGGTATTGGTGTTTTGGAAGAAAAAAGATTAAGTCTTGGTGGATTGTGTTTGAAGACACTCTATAACTCTTGAAATATGTAATTTTTGCTTAAAATAAAACAAGCCAAGGCAATCAAGGGATATATAAAGGCAGCCAAAATGAAATGACATCATTTTGAAAAAGTGGCTAGAAAAAGGAAAAAATGCGCCCTTGATTATGTGGCCGCTGACCTTATAATAAGGCGCCGAATCCCAACCATCGCGTTGAGTAGGAAAAAATACGACTTAGATCTACGCCCTAGGCCGCCGAATGAGGGCGCATAAGTGAAAAGTGATCCTCTGGTCCTTTTTCTACGCCCTTGGTTATGCAACCCCTAACTGCATAATGAGGACGCATAATTGAAAAGAGATCCCCTGGTCCATTTTCTACGCTCTTGGTTCTGCGGCCCCTAACCGCAGAACAGGGCGCCGATTTCAAAAATAATTTGCATCCTAAATCCTAAACTAAAACATGGCATTACAAATAGTAAGATGCAATCAAATAAACATGCATGAAGGGAAAACAAGAACAAGAATACATGTATGTAAAACACATAACAAGATGCAACAACAAAGATCAAGTGAAGTGCATAAAAGTGCAATGCATACAAGCAAGCATGACAAGTGTGTATATGTGTAACTAAGTCTCTTCAACTAAGAGTCAAGTCAAGAAATCTACCTTCCTTGGGGCTCTTGATGTCCACAATGAGGTCCTTTGACATATGATAAGGATTTCTTAAATCCTAAGCTACCCTTACAAGTTTGAACCTCATTGTGGTTTTGTCGATGAAATTAAGCCAATCAAAAAGCGAGACACTAACATGAGGCACAAGATGAAAATCAGACACACATGCAGAATACTAAAAACCAACATGCGGAATACGAGATTAAGAGAGAAAAATAATAATAATAATAAAATTACCATAGCTCTGATATCATGATAGAAACTGAGTATGAAATTATATTTCTCAGAATAACAAAGAATGAATCTTATTACTCAAAATAATTAATATATACAAAATGAGACCTATTTATAGTCTATAAAAGAAAATCAAATCAGGAACCCATAAAGGAAATAGACCATATGAGAACTATAGCATATAGGAAATATACCATATCAAATATATGATATGGTAACAGTTAACATGAAATGGTACACGATCCTTGAATGAAGAGGCAATATGCAACAACATTTTTTATTGCTAATTTGAGATATGTAAACTCTCTGAAGCCACTTATCATTTGATAATTAAAGAGTTTTGAATGCGTAAGCAGAAGGTAACAAAGCTGTGACTCATTCTGGCACCATTAATCTTATTTACATGTGATAATATATGTGAGACAAAGACACAGTACTAAGAGATATATCATTGACCATTTTTCTAAACCTCTAAAACCCATTTAACCGGAGACTGATTCAACAAGCTAATTAATGAGTTTTTTTATTCGTTGATGGTCATCAAATAATTAATGCATCCACAATCCTCCGTAGTCCATACCATAGAAAAAAAGAAGCATCATAAGATGGATTTTTAACTTATAATTTCAAATTTTCAATGAAGATTTACGCAATCACCAAACAAACTAGTTTTTCAACTTGATTACAAATACTGTATATTAAAATAGATGTATCAAAAGGGTTCAAAAATTTTTTGTCACTATTTGGAGGGGCTTTTGTGAGAATGTCACTGGTTTACTAATGTAAGTTTAAAATGCACCTATTTAGGTGACCAGACAAAAATACCCTCATTCTTGTCAGTTTGCGTCTGAAGAGAAAAAAGCTGAGAGAGAGAGAACAGTGGAAAGAGAGACCTTGGGTGCAAGAAATCCGGTACTAAATCTCACGGGAAACCTGCCGGCGGTGGCGATACAGTCTTGAAATCGACGAGAAGGTGATATGATTTTCTGACGCGTTTTTGTTGTTGAAACTTTTATTTGCGTTTGATGTTGGATGTTCGTTTGATTTGATTTGTTGTTGATTAGGTTTGTTTGATTAGGTTAGGGTTTAAATTTATGAAAAAATTCTGTTGAACACGATGAAGTTCTGGGTTTTCAAGCCTTTTCCGAGCTTTTCACATGTAATCCGAGCCTTTCCCGAGCTTTTCACATGTAATCCGAGCCTTTTCCGAGCAATTTGAATAGGTTTCTGCTATTTGAATCTCCGAGCCTTTCACATTGGCTCCGAGACTTTTAAAATAGGATCCGAGCCTTTTAAAACATTGTCCGAGACTTTTAAATAGTAATCCGAGCCTTTTAAGGAATATGAATAGGTTTCTAGAATTAGAATCTCCAAGCTTTTTATATAGTCTCCGAGCCTTTTCATATAGTTTCCGAGCCTTTTAATATATTGTCCGAGCCTTTTCATATATTTTCCGAGCCTTTTCATATAGTTTCCGAGTCTTTTCATATATTGTCCGAGCCTTTTCATATAGTGTCCGAGCCTTTTCATATATTGTCCGAGCCTTTTCATATAGTGTCCGAGCCTTTTCATATAGTTTCCGAGCCTTTTGATATAGTGTCCGAGCCTTTTCATATAGTTTCCGAGCCTTTTCATATATTGTCCGAGCCTTTTCATATAGTGTCCGAGCCTTTTCATATAGTTTCCGAGCCTTTTCATATAGTGCCCAAGCCTTTTCATATAGTTTTCGAGCCTTTTCATATAGTATCCGAGACTTTTCATTTAGTGTCCGAAACCTTTCATTTTTATATTATTTATTTTATTTAACTAGATATATTTTTTTTATGTCAATATGCAGATGAGGAATCAACTAAAAGATTCGCTTAAAACTCCAGAGGAAGAAAGGTATTCGGGGAAAATAACTCGACATGACCATTTTGATAACCTTACAGATATCGACAACGCACTTAACAAGGTACCTGAACATCTTGCGATCGAAGAACGACGTCGGTATACTGAGTCGTGTTTTGGACACCTCCTTCGGATGGATCGTGGGATGAAGTTTTCAGCTGGCATTGTACATCGGTTGCTTATTCGCGAGTTGCATCACGATGGGCCTGAAGATGAGATGAGATTTTTGTTAGGAAGGCATTCGGTCCGGTTCTCAAAGGTTGAGTTTTGTCTAATCACCGGATTGAAGTTCGGAGAACTTCCTGACACGTCGACCTATGATATGGTAGAGAATGGCATACACCAGCGGTACTTTGAGGGTCGAGATGAGGTCGAGTATGCAGAGCTGAAAGCCGTTCTACGGATTGGTGTTTTTTCTGAGCAGTACGATGCGGTTAAGCTTTGCTTATTGTATATGCTTAACTGGATACTGATGGGGTTGGACGAGAGAGAGAAAGTTCCAGTATGGCAGTTTCGCCTAGTCGAAGACTTGGACTCTTTTGATGCGTTCCCGTGGGGTGCACACGTGTATAGGCGGTCTATATACGGTTTCAAGCATGCGTTGGATGGTTGACGTAGGCGGTTTGAACAACGCCAGCGACGAAAGGGCGTTGATGTACACACCACGGAGACATATAACATATATGGGCTAACGCACGCCCTATTGGTGAGAATTTTGAATTTGTTATTTTTTTCATATGACTTATGTATTGTATTGGATTCTTATCGTTCTTAGCTGTTTTGTAGATATTTGCTTTCGAGGTTATCCCCGAGCTTGGCAACAGCGGATGTGGGAAGCGGAGGGAAATCGAGCTCTCCCCCCGAATTCTAAAATGGGAGTTGAGTACGCGATCGAGGGGGGAGAAGTTGAATAGCATTTTCCTTGAAAGTGTAAATATCTATATATATATATATATTTTTTTTTTATTTTTATTAGTTCATTAACTATTAGTCGTATGTATACAATTACAATGGTCTAACTGCAATTTCAGATGTTTGCGAGGGTGGAATTGGTGCCGAAGGCAACTGAGAGGGCTGAACGGTACTTCGAGGGCATTTCCCAGGGAGGCAGTTTGTATGATGCTGATCTCGGTGATATACCTGTTCCCGTCTCTGACCCCGAACGATATACAACTGCTGGAACCAGTGACACTGAGGGTCCGTCTTTCGAACCCAGTGATACAGAGGGTTCTGACTCGGACGGTCGTCATATTCGTCTTGCGAGGACTAGGCGGGTTCGATTCACGTTGCCTAGAGAGCCTCGAACTAGAGATGACTCTGGAAATGGAGATGATAGGCGTTGGAGGGCAAATAGAGGTACGTATAATTCTTTTTACCGTATTATTTAATTTCAATCGAGTGAATGGTTTTAGTACTGACAATTTCGAAATCCTTTCAGGACCGTCGGTATACTGAACTAATGGATGCGTTACGCGAGTTACAGGAGGAGGTGCGAAAGAGTAATGAGAAACGAGATCAACAACATCAGGAGTTGCTAGATTTGATTCGAGGGCTTCAGGGTTCGACGTCGCACGCCCGTACTCGAGGTACACGGTTCGATGACCCACCCTTCGATGACCCACCCTTCGATGACCCAGACGGACACCGAGACTTCAGTCCCAGAGGGAGGACAGGTAGTCATCAGGGTGATCAGCAAGGGCCTGGTGTGACACCACGAGAGGAGGTTACTCGTGGTACTAGTGGTACTGATACAACACCTATGGAGATAGAGGAAGAACCTCAGCAGGTTTTACCAGAACAACCTGTTCATTCTCAAGAACTGGTACAGAGCACCTCCTTACAGCACACCCCTCCGGTCGATCCTCGTGCAGAGCACCCCTTCATTTATTCCACAGAGACAGAGATCCCCAGTCTCAGTGCACCCAAAGAGCTTACACCTGTAGGCGATCGACGGCGCGATCGACGGCGACATAGTTCCAATGTACAGCGCACCCCTACAGGCGATACAGGGGGACATAGTCCGTCAACACATCGCACCTCTGGAGGCAATACACGGGGACAGAGTTCCTCCTTACAGCTCAGCCATCCAGTGGATCACATCCTTTCTGTGGACCGGATTACCCCACCCCTTCAACGTCAGGGATCGGGTTCGCAGGGTAGGTTGGCAGCAGCGGACCCCATACACTGACCCCTGTCGGCCGAAGAGGCCAAGGATTAGGCCACAACCAGCACATGTATGGGCGCCCCACGCATTGATAGATCCTGACCACCTTGCGGCGTAACAAGCCTATAAGAGGAACTCGACTGGGGAATTGTAAGTATAATCGCAAATATTACAAAAATTATTTTGTATTTTGAAACTGCTAAGTAAAACGACTTTCTTATATAACTTTTTCAAAAATTATGCAGGCGTGATGTGGATCTACTCGAGCCAGTTGGTGTCCCTTGGTTCCAACGATTTCAAACGAACAGCATGGAGTTGGAGGATACGGTATGGTCCTTACCTGAACATTGTGTATAAGATGTTTCTGAAATAGTAGAATGCTAACAATACAAAATGTTGAAATTGTCAGCATATGGACGCGTACTTGCATATTCTGCGGAAGCGTCAGAGATATTACTCCACTGTCTACGGTCCGAGGATCAACATACTGGATTCACAGTTCTATGTAAGTGTTTAATTTGTACGGCTTTTGAACATCTATTTATGTGTTTCGTACATCTTTTATCTAACGTTTTATAAATTTTCTTTGTACAGTCATGGTTATTGAATGACTGGGAGAGATTGATGGGAAGTGGGGCCGACAAACCCCGCCGCAGTTGGTCTATGTTCAAGCATCAGTGGTCCGCTGAGGACCTTGCGGTGGTACGTGGATTGGTCCCGGTAGGAACCAAACCATGGAACGAAGTTGACGTGGTCAGTGTTTTATTTACATTGTTTGAATTTGAATTTTAAATAAATTTCCCATTGATAACACTTTGTTGAAACACATATAGGTTTTGATTCCTTGCAACCTTGGACGTACGCATTGGGCACTAGCCAGCGTCGACCTCACAACAGGGAGTATTTACCTGATGGACCCGTTCAGACAGGAGGTACCATTTCGCCATAGGAAAACGCAGCTCGCTTGCTTACGATATTTTTTACCGTCGATGCTGCATGCGTTGGACTTTCACGGTCGCAGACGGAGGGGCGATATGACGTATACATTGCAGAATAAGCCCTTTCCACTCAACATTGTGTCTAGAGACCGTGTACCCCAACAGGATAGAGGGTATGACTGTTTAAAGATCTTATTCTATCCTAATCGGTTTTAATAACATTCAATTCTAACGGTTGTTTATGTGGTGAATTGCAGTGGTAACTGTGGTGCCCATACTTTGAGATTGATAGAGTACCTGGCAGCGAACAGGGATACGTTCGACTGGTCAGAAAACGAAATGGGCACCATCCGAGAGAAGATGGCTGTGGAGGTTTATTGTAACTCAAAGGATTGGTCTTCCAGTTAGTGATTTAGTTGATGTACATAACATTTGTGTAATGAAATGAAATTATTTTTTAAAAAAATTTAGTTGTTTGCAATTAACACTTGAACACACATTTGATATATTGAAATCCATAAACAATACAATGAATTGTAGACACTATAACAAAAGATACAGTATGGCATTAAACGAACAACCAATAAATATATCATAATAGTTCAACATAAAAAAGCATAATAACCAACGGTCTCATAACACAACTGTATCGAGCATGGTTCCCAACGTCTGGACGATGTTGGAAGACATCAAGTTGGAGACATGTTCCTCTTGTACTGCCTTGTTATGTTTGATCGCCTTCCTCAATGGCTCCATTCATTCCACGGTAGAGTCTTTCTCAGGGCACGTTTGTTTGTTGTGTCCAATTGAATGACAGATGCTGCACTTGCGACGGTATTCATCGGGAACACTTATGCTGGGACCTTCATTAACCATCGGTGGGTTGGAGCACCGCCTGCTATTATGTCCTGATTGTCCACATCTTCTACACGACTGTGTGGTTGTCCTCTCCGAAGACGAGGCATGTCGACCCTCCATCGGGCGACCTGATTGTCTCTTCGACTTTGGATTTAAAACCACCCGAGATGCGATGTCGGATGGCACTACCCATGAAGAAGGATGGCCAACAGGCATAATAGGAACCGAGTATGCATCAATAAGTGTCTCTCTCTTGTAGTAGTCCGCACACAGAGATGTGAAATCCAAGTTTCGCTCCCTACAACAATGAAAACAATGAGATTCACGAACCCAAATAATATAAATCGTTAACTGTAACATCTCATGTACCTTGCCGCTGCGAGTGCATGAGAACATGGGAAATGGTCCATTTGGAATTTGTTGCATGTGCAAGTCTTCAAGTGTAAGTTAACCGTCCATTGGTTTCCCTTCAATTTGACGGAGAATATGTTCCAGTCAACTGGATTTACGGTCATATAATTGCACTTCTCGACACGTTTTAGGATCACAAGATGTGCTGCGTCGGTCAGTTGATGACGCATGGACCGTGCAGCTGCATGACGATCGTGAAACCACTTTTGTAGCATATTCCTAATGAACTCCGCCAGTGTCATCATTGGCAGTTGCCGTGCGAATTTTAGGCATGAGTTTATGCACTCAGCAACATTTGTGGTCATCAGCCTGTACCTTCTTTGGGGACAGTGTACGCGAGACCACTTGTGTGGACCGGCAGCAATGGCATATTCGAATGCACCCTTGTGCAGCCTATGTAACTCCTCCATGTGCCTGTTATAATTGAATTCACTGTACGTCCTAGCTGCTGAATCCATTATGTCGGCAACATCCTTTCTGTGGAATCGCTTCTTCATATTTTCACAAAAATGCCAGCAACATATAGTATGGGTTGCATAAGGGAACACTTTAGAAATCCCCGCTTCAATGCTTGCATGGCGATCGGAAATGAAAACCAGATCATCTATATGACCAAGGGCACCCCTCAAGCATTCCAAAAACCACTCCCATGAAAGGTTGTTTTCTGAGTCACCGTACCCAAAAGCAATTGGATACACCTATTCGTTTCTATCTTGTGCAGTTGCAACAAACATTGTACCCCCGAATCTTCCCTTCAAATGGGTACCATCAACTGCAATCACAGGACGCATACACCTCCGAAAACCTCTAATTGAGGACCCTAACGACATGAAAAAGTACAAAAATGTATCATCGTCTGCGCATTGTAAGTCGGTGATTGTGCAAGGATTTTGCTGTTCCAAAATGTACGCAAACGATGGTAACAATTTGAAACTTTCTTCATGCGTTCCCTAGGTCAAGGAAAATGCATATTGCAAGGCATCATGTGCCTTACTGTACATGACTTGGATGCTATACATTGTTTTCCTATCGGCGATTATGTCCTTCGGACGCATGAGACGACCATCATGTTATTGAAGTCTAGGTGCAATGACTTCTCCGATTATGACTGCACTAGCTTGTCGATGGCGACGGTGAACCTCCTCCAAAGGACAACTGTGCTGGTTGACAAAACTTCTGACTTGGAAGTAAGTCCCTTCATCTCTCCTCACCGCTCTTAATTTCCACGTACAGTTGTCAATGATGCAAACTAGATGTAACGTTGTCTTATTAGACCTTTTCACCTTCCATTCAAAGTTCTCCCGCATTGAAAAAAGGCCAACTAGCCTCTTCAAATCCTTTTTACTCGGGAAAAATTGACCTTTATAAATCATGCATGTAGGTTCTTGCGTTGCCAAGGTGCTGCTTCTACCAATACCAAACGAGTATGAATCTGCTCCGGGAATAACCCACGTTATCGTATTATCAGAATCAGATACAGTTATATTATGTCGGACCTCGGAAGTCCCAGGCATATTTGGTACAGTGCAACTAACTCCTTGTACATGTCTTCCTTGTGTTTGAATTTGTGTACGCTCTTCATCCACATTTTCTAGATCATCTACCTGTTCATTATTTGCCTCATTATCCACCTCATGGTACTGCTCAATTCGACAACCAAACACATCGCCAAATTGAGGTTCAACTACTTGGTCAACCGCTACCGGTGGGACACCACACATGTTTTCCCCACTTTCGGCGAAACTCCTTTGGGGATATAGTTGGTTGCTACCGCTAAAGGATCCAAATTGTTGGGTATTTTCAGGAGGAGGAATATCATTCCCTATCACATCTCCAGGTGTCCTCTGAGTTAGACTTACACATACTTGAGGGATCACCCGATCTTCCCCTAGCATAAACTGAACATCATCGTTATTTCTTATAAATGTACGACATGTACTGCCAGGAACGATTGATACTGATGCCAGATCAACATTGAATTTGTTTACATCATACTTCACAATGGTATGCACGATCGCCACCAATTCTTCGTAAGTCATATTCTTTGACACATACATTCCCTTGTTATCGGATCCAACAAACCTCTGACTTCCGTCGGGTAGTTGCTCCCATTGACCGTTATAAGATATTACTATTCTAACCCGATTCATGATGCTGTCAAATTAATCAAAACTATTAATAAAAACTCAGGAGTACAAAATATTTTCATAAATTACATTTACAAAGGCTCGGGTGAGGATATTTAAAAGGCTCGGAGAACACTAGCAAAGTCTCGAAGAATACATGAAAGTTTCGAAAAAGACATTTTTGGTCTCGAAAAAGTCTTTAAAAGACTCGATTAGTAATTCAATAAAAAGTCTCGGAGAAGACCTAACAAGGCTCGATTAGTGATTATTTGAAAAGTCTCGGAGATGACTTGAAACGTCTCGGAGAAGACTTGAAAAGGCTCGATTAGTGATTTTTGAAAAGTCTCGGAGATGATATGAAAAGGCTCGGAGAAGACATGAAAAGTCTCGATTAGTGATTTTTGAGAAGACATGAAAAGGCTCGGAGATGACTTGACTTTGAAAAGTCTCGGAGAAGACTTGAAAAGGCTCGATTAGTGATTTTTGAAAAGTCTCGGAGAAGACATGAAAAAGCATGAAAAAGCTCGAGAAGACTTGAAAATGCTCGAATAGTTATTTTTTAAAAGTCTCGGAGAAGACTTGAAAAGTCTCGGAGAAGACTTGAAAATGCTTAGTTATTTTTTAAAAGTCTCGGAGAAGACTTGAAAAGTCTCGGAGAAGACATGAAAAAGCTCGGAGAAGACTTGAAAATGCTCGAATAGTTATTTTTTAAAAGTCTCGGAGAAGACTTGAAAATGCTCGGACAAGACATGAAAAAGCTCGGAGAAGACTTGAAAAGGCTCGGAGAAGACTTGAAAAGGCTCGATTACTGAATTTTGAAAAGTCTCAGAGAAGACTTGAAAATGCTCGAATAGTTATTTTTTAAAAGTCTCGGAGAAGACTTCAAAAGGCTCGAACAAGACATGAAAAAGCTCGGATAAGACTTGAAAAGGCTCGATTAGTGATTTTTGAAAAGTCTCGGATAAGACATGAAAAAGCTCGGAGAAGACTTGAAAAGGCTCGATTAGTGATTCTTGAAAAGTCTCGGAGAAGACGTGAAAAAGCTCGGAGAAGACTTGAAAATGCTCGAAGAAGACTTGAAAATGCTCGAATAGTTATTTTTTAAAAGTCTCGGAGAAAACTTCAAAAGGCTCGGAGAAGACTTGCAAAGGCTCGGACAAGACATGAAAAAGCTCGGAGAAGACTTCAAAAGGCTCAATTACTGATTTTTGAAAAGGCTCGGAGCAGACATAAAAAGGCTCGGACAAGACATGAAAAGGCTCGGACAAGACATGAAAATGCTCGATTAGTGATTTTTAAAAAGGCTCGGAAAAAGGTGACAAAGTCTCGGAGATCCACAATTGTCACAATGAAAATGTGAACAAATGAAAAGAAGTATTTACACGAAATATTACCTTGTTGTAATGAAGCACGTCCAGTTGTTTGGATCTTGAACTTCTATTTGTATTGAGAGAGAGATAGAGAGAGAGAGAGACTAACCCCGTTATCATTTTTGTTGGAAGTGTGGAGAGAGAACCAGACAAACACAATAACATAAATGATTATCTAAGGGCAATTTTGGTAGTTCACCATAATAGGTGCCTTTTAAACTTAAGTTATTAAACCGGTCATAGAGTCACCAAATGAGTTGGAAAAGGTGATACTTTCCACCATTTCCACTGTATCAAAATAACTTACGGGACGGAACGACGACTAGTGTTTTGCTTGTCTTCACAAGTCAAAACCATGTGGGTTGGACAAATCAGGCTGAAAGAAAAAAATAATAATAATAACTGAAAAACACTTTAAACAAACTACTAGAGTAAAAATTGTATTTGCACCCTTGACAACCAAATGAAATAAGTTATAGAGTAAAAATCCTATATACGTTTCAGATGTACCTGCCACAAAATTTCAGCTCCAAATTCTATCCGTACTTGTGTCATATATGTAAGATTTTTATTAAAATTGTGAGCAATATATGACATTATATTTTTGAGTTTATGAAAAACCTAATTGATTGGAATATTTAAGTAAGAGAAAGTTAACCGGATAAAGCCCGTTATTAATGTGATCAATATTGTTGGGCTTGGTGCACCTTAGCTATATTATTTACATAGGATATGGTATGTGATGAGCTATTATATATGTGTAGGGTTAGTGATCCTTTTGGGGTTTGCCACCTATTAGGATTGTGAATCCTCTGTGGGTTAGGATTCATGTAAATAACAATATACATATGAGTCCCTACTCTCATTCATGCATCACACAGTGATTCACTACAAGAAAAACTGTCTTTCTTGACAGTTTTTTAATGACTGGTTTACAAAACTGTTAATAAACTTATAAAAATTGATAGTTATCTTTAAATGTCACAAACAGTTGACAGTTTTTTCAAAAAATTTATTTATCTTTAATAATTTTTTAAAACTCTACTTCATATTTTCAACACCAAACAAAATCCAAATATGGATTTATTTTACAGTAAGATATCGGTTTTTGGGTAAATCGATATTGGATAAGTAAAATTTTAAATTTAATAAATTTACTTTTAAATCATTTACTTTTTAAAAATTCAAAAAAAATATTTAAAAAAAATTATTTATTTATTTTGCACCATCTTGTTTCATACTAAGAGACATGTTAATAATTCAATTACCCATATAAATTAGTAATCCAATTTTTATATTTGTACATTAAATTGCAAGATGCATGTAGAGAAATATCTCCCCTGTAGTGAGAGTTGTATTAAAAATCATGTTTATTACAATTGATATAACTAGTCTCCTATAGAGTATAAACACGTTAATAATTTAATTACCCATATAAATTAGTAATTCGAGTCTTACATTTGTTCATTAAATTGCAAGATACATATAGAGAAATATCTCCCATGTAGTGAGAGTTGTATTCCAAATCATGCTTATTACAGTTGATGTCACTAGTCTCCTACAGAGTATAGACCTATAACTTGACTATATATGTTTAAAAAAAATATAATTTTATTGAAATTTTTAATAAATATTTTTTAATATATGTCTATTATAGAAATCAGAATTTAGATTAGTTGAACAAATTTAAATTTATCTACGAAATTTTTTTTTTTTTTTTATATATATATCTAAAATGTTAATGATATATTGACAGTTTTTTAATTAAATATTATAAAGATATATTGACAATTAAAAACTGTCAAGATATATTGACAGTTAAAAACTGTCATAAAAAAATAAAATAAAACTGTCAAGATCTCTCTTGACATGAGAATTCTTAACAGTTAGAAAACTGTCAATTATAATTCTCTTGACATTTTTTAACTGTCAATAAATGTAGTATTTTATTATAGTGAGAATAAAGTAGCATCCCCGTTATGTGATCTTAAGTAAGGTGAGTTGAGAGTAGAAGACTATCTATAACTTGGATGGTTTCCGATATGCTTCCAGGTACGTGTCTATTCATACTTATACATACAATACAAATTTTATTCATTTTATATACATAAAGCTTATAATGGTATCAGAGCTGATGGTATTGTTGCATAGGTTGAATGTATTTATGTTTGAGCACATTGGAATGAATCTATTTATCTACTCCCATAACTGAAGATAACTACTCCCGTAATCCGTGAAGAAAAAAAACTAAAATCAAATACAATGGTTGAATTCTTTGTTGTTTTGAGGTTTGTTGTTTTGAGGTTTGACGTGTGATGTTATGATTGGTTGAATGAGTTGCATCCATGGTAGGTTTGGTGGGATGTAGATTTGTGTTTTAGGAGTGATCCTTGTACACCATACCCATGCCTATGTACAGGTTGAACCTGATACGTTTAAGCAGGAGAGGAATTGGAGGAAGAAAAGAATAACAGAGGAAAGAGTGATTTTGTTGTATATTTCTTAATGTCCTATTCAATTTTGATCAGGCTTTTATATAAACCACTCATTACAACAATCATCTATCTAGAATTTAAATAACAACAATGCAAGAAGTAAGAAAGAGTGGTGCCACTCATGCACACATCATGCATGCTTTCCCTAGATTGTTGGCTCTTTTTTATTCACACTTCTAACAATTAAATAACAAACAACAATTAATTAACACTCAACTCTGCTGACCAAGTCCTGCCTATCAATTACATGGGAATATCACGTTTGCACCTATGCATGGCTATTTTGACTACATCATTCCTTTCCCTATAAATCATCCTTGTCCTTAAGGATGAAGTCTGTAGGTGGTTGGCCTAGGGTTGGAAAATCTTCAGTCATGAAGAATTTAGGTCGTTGGCAATGGTGACCGGGAATGAATTTCTTGTCGTAATAAGAGCATAATCCCTTTTCTCTTTGTTCTTTGGCTTCTTGTCCTATGAGGCGAAGAATGGGAATTATTGAAGAGGGTGATCGTTGAGCTGGTGAAGGTTCGAGAATGCCAGCCGATGGGTTTGGATTGGTGTAATTAGATGGTGTGGCAGGATGGGATCGAAAAAAGGTAATGGTATTTTATTTTTATTTTTTTGTAAAGAATTACGTCTTCAATCAAATGGGCTACACCAATGGCATCTGATAGGAACTTCAATTTCTTCACTTTTACATTGAGACGGATCTTATCCTTAAGGCCATCAGTAAAACAACCCACAAAGTAATTTTTGGGTAAGTTGCCAATGCGCTTAGACAGCTGCTCAAACTTCTTTTGATAGGCATGTACAGTTGTGACTTGTTTGAGCCTGGTAAAGGCCTCTGCAGGGTTATCATACTCCGTTGGACCAAATCGCTTAAGGACTGTGGCAGTGAATTCTTCGCAAGTCAGTGGCCTTTTGAACTTGTTAAGCCAACGGTGCCAGTGTTGTGCAATCCTCTCCAAGTGAAAGGAAGCAAGTTGAACGTGTTGTTGATGATTGAGATTATTGAATTCAAAGTATTGCATGAATTTATAAATCCATCTGTTTGGATCTTTGCCATTAACTTTTGGGAATGAGAGCTTAAGTTGTGTGTGGGTTCGATCGACAAGAAGGGTGGATTGTGAGTGGTCAGGTTATGATGTGTTTCGATTATGGGATGTTATAGCATGAGCAAATGGGTTTATGCCTTGCTCAATGGCTTTTGAATGTGTAAAGTACGAACGGCCTACAGCTCAGTGAGGATCTTCTCAATTGATGAGTTCATTTGATCAAATTTTGATTCGTGACAACCTAGAATTTCATAAACCTCATTATAAAACCTAGCATTTGATTTGCCTCTTGTATCCATGGAATCGAGCTCAACTCTAATACCACTTGATACATTTGACCAGGAGAGGAATTGGAGGAAGAAAAGAATAACAGAGGAAAGAGTGATTTTGTTCTATATTTCCTGTTGTTCTATTTAGTTTCGACCATGCCTTTATATAGACCACTCATTACAACAATCATCTATCTGGAATTTAAATAATAACAATGCAAGAAGTAAGGAAGAGTGGTGCCAATCATGCACACATCATGCATGGTTTCCTTAGATAGTTGGCACTACTTTATTCACACTACCAACAATTAAATAACAAACAACAATTAATTAACCCTCAACTGTATGATCAAGTCCTAACATACACCAATTGAAAAAGAGACATCCCAATGGGTGTTTTGTAAGCTGTCATATACACCCAAAGTGCATCATTAAGACGCACACTCCGATCTTTTCGAGTTGGCTTGACGGTCTTCTCTAAGATATTCTTGATTTCTTGGTTGCTTATCTCCACTTGGCCACTTATTTGAGGATGATATGGTGTGGATAATCGATGTGTGACTCTATACTTCGTTAAGAGAGCATCAAATGACTTGTTGCAAAAGTGGCTCCCTCCATCACTTATGATTGCTCTTGGTGTCTCAAACCTAGAAAAGATGTTATCCTTCACAAAACTTAAGGCAACTTTAGCATCATTAGTACAGATTGGAATTGCTTTCATCAATTTAGAAACACAATCCACAGTGACAAGTATGTAAAGAAAACAAAAAGATGTGGGAAAAGGTCCTATGAAATCAATTTCCCAAACATCGAAAATTTCAACAATAAGAATAAATGTTAATAGCATTTGATTTCTTAAATTGATATTACCCATCCTTTGGCATCTATCACACATAGCACAAAAAGTATGAGCATCCTTGAATAAGGTAGGCCAATAAAAACCACTTTGAAGAATTTTTAGGGCTGTCTTTTTAGCACCAAAGTGGCCATCATAAGGAGAAGAATGACAGAATGAGAGAATAGAATGAAATTCAGTTTCAGGTACGCACCTTCAAATGATTTGATTAGGGAAAATTTTCCCTAAGTGTGGATCATCGTAAACTAAATAATTACTTGTCTTCTTCAACTTGTCCTTTTGAGCTGAAGAGAAGTCATAAGGGAATTGCTTTGAGACAAGGTAGCTGATAATGTGGACGAACCAAGGCTCATTTGTTTTGATTACAAAGAGTTGTTCTTCCGAAAAGCTTTCCCTTAGCGGAAGTGAGTCTTCTTCGTCATTAGATCCATGTACCAATCGACTCAAGTAATTAGCAACCACATTCTCACTTCCCTTCTTGTCTAGGATCTCTAGATCAAACACTTGAAGTAAGAGAATTCATCTAATCAACCTTGCTTTGCATCATTTTTCTGCAATAAGTACCAAAGAGCTGCATGGTCAGAGAAAACAATTACTTTAGTTCCAACAAGATATGATCAAAAAATTTCTAAAGCAAAAACTACAGCTAACAACTCTTTTTCCATGGTTGAGTAGTTCAGTTAGGCATCGTTTAGAGTTCTTGATGCATAATAGATGGCATGAGGTACATTGTTCACTCGTTGTCCAAGCACAGCTCTCACAGCATAATCGGAAGCGTTACACATAAGCTCGAATGGTAGACTCCAATTGGGCGGCATCATGATAGGTGTTGAAGTTAAGGCATCCTTCAATGTGTTGAAAGAATTCAAACATTCTTTATCAAAATCAAATTCAACATTCTTTTGGAGTAAATGGCACAACGATCTTGAGATCTTTGAGAAATCCTTAATAAATCTTCGATAGAAACCCGTATGTCTTAGGAATAAACGGATATCCTTCACCAGGGTGGGTGGTTGTAAGCTCTTTATGACCTCGATCTTAGCTTTGTCTACTTCAATACCACTACAAGAACTAACATGTCCAAGCATAATGCCTTGTTGTACCATTAAGTGGCACTTCTCCCAATTGAGAACAAGGTTGCACTCTTGACATCTTTGCAACACTAGAGACAGGTTGTAAAGACAATTATCAATAGAATCACCAAAAATAGAAAAATCATTCATAAATACCTCGATAATGTCTTCAACCATGTCGGAGAAGATGGACACCATGCATCTTTGAAAGGTGGTGGGTGCATTGCACAGCTTAAAAAGGCATGCGCCTATATGCAAATGTGTTGAATGGACAAGTGAATGTGGTATTCTCTTGATCCTCTAGTGCAATGGCGATTTGGTTATACCCCGAGTATCCGTCGAGAAAGCAATAGAGACTATGGCCAGCAATGTGCTCAAGCATTTGCCCTGTTTGTAATTGTTGGGGTATCAATTCATTGTTCTCATTCTTCACCACTGTGATGCTAGACTTCTTAGGCACAACTTAGACTGGGCTAACCCATTTACTATCCGAAATTGGGTAGATGATTCCCACGTATAAAATCTTGAAAACTTCTTTCTTCACCACTTCTTTCATCCCCAGATTCAAGTTTTTTTGTGCTTCTTTTGATGGCTTGGTTTAACCATCCAAGAAAATTTGATGCATGCACTTGGTGGGGTTTATTCCTTTGATATCAGCAACTGTCCATCCAATGGTCGTCACATGTGCTCTCAAGATTTGAATGAGCTTGTCTTTTTCTGCTTTGCTTAAATTTGTTGCAATAGTCACCGGTAGTGTCTCCTTCTTTCCCAATTACACATAGCGTAAAGTTTCAGAAAAAAGCTTCAATTCTAGCTTTGGCGCTTTGACAATAGATGAAACAAACTCATTAGTAGATAAGGGAAGGGATTCAAAAAAGTTGAAGTACTTACCTTTGTGCTTCGAAGATGCTTCCAACATGTTCATGGCCTTAAGAATGCTCGGGACGATGTCTTCGTCAAAAAGAACGACTGATGCATCTTCCTCTGTTTTTAACCCATGAATTAACACCATTTCCAATAGAGTTTCTTGTTATGATGTTTCAATTGCCTCTCAAACCAATTTATCTATGATATCTATAGAAAAACAAGCACCCTCATCATTAGGAAACTTAAAAGCGTTAAATACATTGAATTTTACCTCCTCTTCATTCATTGACATCGTAAGGGTGCCTTCATAAACATTGATCATTGTCTTTGCCATCCTCATGAATGGTCTTCCAAGGATCAACGGGAGATCTCTTCTAGGAATAGGAGCATCCTCCATCTCGAATACTAGAAAATCGGTTGGAAAAATTCATTCTTTGACCTTGACTAGTACATCTTCTGTACTCCCCTTAGGTATCGAATGGATCGATTCGGAAGTTGTATACTTACAGAGGTCTCTTTGAGATCACCTATCTTCAAAGATTCAAATACAAAAAATGGCATTAAATTAATAGAAGCACCTAAATCAAGTAAAGCCCGTTCAAGCCTTTAGGTTCCGATAATGCAAGGAATCGTGAAACTTCCCAGATCCTTGAGTTTTGGAGGTAGCTTGTGCAAGAGCACAACATAGACCTCATCATTTAGAGCTACCATTTCCTTCTCCTTGAATGTTCTCTTGTTTGTGCGCAATTCCTTGAGAAACTTTGCATATCTTGAAATTTGTTGAATAGCATCCTGCGGAGGAATGTTGATTTGTACCTTTTGAAAGGTATCAAGGACGTTTTTCATGTTTTGCTCTCTCTTTCCCTTTGCAAGCCTCCTCGAATATGGTACTTATGCTAAGATTTTAGCACTTGGTTCCTCAACCACTGCATCTTTCTTCTTTTGTTGGTTCTTTTTAGGGATTTCTTCTTCTTTTTCTTTAGCCTCTGTGTCTACTTCCATCTCTTCATTTCCTTGTCCCAATTCCTTGCCACTTTGGAGTGTGATTACCTTTACGGATTCTTGATTGGAAGAAATCTTGGCTTGGAGGTCTACCTTGGTCTCTTTGACTCAACGAGGATGCTATGTGCCCAATTTGGTTCTCTATGTACTTGATAGATTGTCTTGTTTCCCACGTAAAAGATTGGGTACTTAGCACTAAAGATTCCATGAGTTCATCGAGGGACTTACCTTGTCTTGGAGGTTGTTGAGGTGTAAATTGATTTTGAACAGGTGGTGGCATTAATGCATTTTGAGTGTTCTTCCATCCAAAGTTTGAATGTTATGGCCAACTCAGATTATATGTGTTGGAAAATGGATCATTCCTTTGATTTTATTGTTGCAAATAATTTGCCATCTCTTCCCCATTGCCGCCTAAACTCGGACATGTCTGTAAAGAGTGTCCCGGATTCATGTATACCATGCACACTTGAGAATTCGGGACCAATAGTTGAACTAACTTTGTCAAATGGGCGATTTGGGGTCCATAATCATTTTTGTTCACCTCATAAACTCTAGCTTTCTTCGGAGGGAATCTTCGCTAGTTGAATTGTTTAGAATTCTTCGAAAGCCTCTCAATTATCTCATTAGCCTCCAATGCATTCTTATTCATCAATCCCCCTCCACTCGTAGAATTATCCATGATTCTCTCAGAGTCAAGTAACCCTTCATAGAAGTATTGTACAAGGTAATGTTTTTTTATCCATTCTTCGTAGTTCATAGAAGTTGAGTAGCCATTGATAACGCTCCCATTATTCATAGAATTGTTCACCATCGAGCTGCTACACCCCTATAATTTCTTTCCAGATTTTGTTTGTGCATTGAGTTGGAAAGAATTTTGAAAGGAAATTGGCCGCTAGATCGATCCATGATGTGATGGATCCACTTGGTAGTGAATAGAGCCACTCTTTGGCTTTGTCCTTGAGTGAGAAAGGAAAGAGTCTTAAATGAATTATTTCATCATTATAGCCTCCATTAGTGATAGTGTTGCACACCGCAAAGAATTCCTTGATGTGGATGTGAGGATCCTCTCTTGATTTTCCATAGAATGTTGGAAGAAGATGGATTGTACCACTCTTGATCTCGAAATTGATGTTGGGTGGAAGAATGATGCATAGTGGTTGGTCCAAAGCCCTGGGATCGTGAAATCCTTAAGAGGTCTTGTGAGATTGTTCTATGCCACTTGGACAACTGCTTGATTTGGTGGAGAATCGTTCGCCATGTTTTGTTCTTGATCTCATCACAACTGATTAAGAGTTCTTTCGATCTCAGGATCTTGTTTTATAGGATGATTATCCAAAGAACGAAAGCCGTTCATAAACTAACAAAAAAAAAAGGTAAAAATTATCAATTAAACCTAAAAATAAAACCTAAAAATAAACTCAAAACTAAAGTAAGCAATTTATTCCCCGACAATGGAGCCAAAAACTTATTAGTTGCCAAATAGACAAACAAAAATATTATCAAACCTTGCAAGTACACTAATCGTAATGATAGCACAATAGGCAAGAAATGGTCGTTCCCACGAGGAATGAATTACCTACAAAAGTTATGAATTTTAAAACACTAAATTAAGACACTTTGTGGCTCTAAAACAACTAAAATAAAACACAACTCACACACACGTTTTGGGGGGGGGGGGGGGTTGAATTGATTATAAAAACAAAGAATTTAAAACAAAGTAAAATTAAGAATGCAATAGAAAATTAATTTAGAAAAATCAATCAGATAAAAAAAGCTAGCTAAACCTCCTATCCATCACTAAACATTCATCCAATTCATTGGCAATAATGAATGAATTAATTGTCAAACACAATGAAGATATTCACAACAAGGAGTTGGGTATTCCATATAAGTTGTATTGATTCTCTCTTACTTAATATGTATATTGCATGGTATTTGCATAAATACTTGTATCCCAAACTACAACCTAGTATGGGTATTTACAAGATTTAATAATTGGAATCCATTAAGAATAAAGAGAATATGAATATCACATGAACCCTAAATCATGGTATTTATTCTAGGCTTCATGAATCAATTTCCCTTAATTGGGTCTTATTTCAATTAATTGTTGCATGCAAGAAAATACTTGTATGGTATTCGAACTCTATCCTACAACGTACACAGATCCTAAAAGCATGCTTCTAAGGTGATCAATCAAAGAAACACAATAATAGAAAAACAATTATTTTGGAGAAATTGAAATCATCATATACAAAAAATAATACTTCATTAAAATAATTTGTCTATGGAATTAGAATCATGTCTAGGGCTTCAAGTTAGCCCTAGCTATGAGAATTTTAGCTACATATCATAACTTTGAAAAAAAAATAAAAACATTAAAACTAAAGAAAGGTAGAAGAAGAGAGAAAATAAAACTACGAAAGATCTTCAGTCTTTAATCTTCAATCTTCAATGATGAATCTCTAACTCTTATCTTAAAGAAACTCTTGGTATTTATAGGTGATTTTCCTTGTAGATTCTCAATTCTTCTAAGCTTTAGGAAATCTTCCAAGTAGGAATGGTAGAATGAATCGAAGAATGAGAAGTCTTTTCTAACTTGAATTTCCTCTTTTGAAGATTGACTCCTATTTTGAGTTTAGGAAGTTTTGGAATAAGATTGAACCAATTCGGAGTGGAAATCCACCAAATATAAGCAACAACCACTGTGGGGATTGCTGTAGGGGTCACAACGCTTTTGATAGTGGAATTCACTAGAGATGTATCTGTGCAATTGCATAGCGATTGAGACAACATTTGGCAAAGTGAGATCCTCTAGTATTGGACCGCTGTGTGTACCACTGTGCAATTGCATAGCTCTCTTGACAATGAAAAACATTGATATTGGTCACTATAGAACACATTGTGCAAAGCGAATCAATCTTGATGCTAGAATTCTTTTAGTCCTGGCCGCTGTGCCTACCTCTGTGGAAGGCATAGCGGTTTGGACAATAGTTTTGCCCTCTAACTCTGACCTTTGGTTATTAAACGGCCATAACTTCCTCTAGAAAAATCAAATTGACTAATTGTAAAGTGCACCAGAAACTAGATATCCGAGGCTTTCTGAAAATATATAGTCTTAACCTGATTCGATCTAAGGAGGGAGATATGGTCTTCACAAGTTAGACATGCTGCATAGGCATTTCTCCAAACTTCACTAAAAATCACCATTTTATCTTCAAACTCAATTCAAGAGCTATTTTCTATACAATCTCAACAAACAGGTTAAAATATTCAATTATACTCATGAACATAACATAAAACATAAGAATTAGGAGTGTCAAGTAAGAACATTTATCAACCTATCATATATGCATGTTAAGATGTTTGCCATATTTATTGTACTGTGCATATGGATGCTTCGATTATGGCAAGGAAAAACCTTAAAACATATTTAGCTTTAAGGGGGCAGTTCACTTGTAAGGTACGAAGGTTTTTTACTGATGAGTGAAAGATACTTAAGACAAAAGGATTTGCCCATCTTAAGGGACGAATAACTCCTGTTTCGTAGGTTTGGCCAATGAGTGTAAGATGCTTAAGACATTAAGTATGTATATGTGTAATTTTCCATAACACACATACATACCATTTTTACCCGAGTAGATAGAGCTAAGGGTATTTTGATTACGTATGGTATTATGTCGATTAAAGATGTAATGATCTTTGTAGTTGGATACTTAAGGTTCTGTTGGACTAAAGGGAATATTAAGGAATGTTATAAGGTGTTACTCTCTTAAACATTCTGTTAGTGGCCATATAGTTATTTGTCAGTTCAGAGTGTCGTTTTTTAAAATGAATTTTTAAATCTAAAATGATAATGTCTATGTAGCTCAAGTGGGAGAATGTAAGATTTTTAAAAAAAATTGTGAGCAACATGACATTATATTTTTGAGTTTATGAAAAACTGAATTGATTGGATTGTTTAAGTAAGAGAGAGTTAACTGGATAAAACTCGTTATTAATGTGATCAGTATTGTTGGGCTTGGTGCACCTTAACTACATTATTTATGTAGGATATGGTATGTGATAAGCTATTATATATGTGTGGGCCTGGTGATCCTTTTGGGTTTGCCTCCCATTAGGATATTGAATCCTCTAGTTAGGATTCACATAAGTAACGGTATATATGGGGGGGGGGGGGTGGGGGGTGTCTCTACTCTCACTCATGCATCATACATTGATTCAGAATAAAGTAGTATCCCCATTAGAAGACTATCTATAACTTGGATGGTTTCCACTACACATCCAGGTACACATCTATTCATACTTATACATACAATATGGATTTTATTTATTTTATATACATAAAGCTTACATCATATTCTTTTATATGACCTTCAAAAGTATCCTCTGTTAATTTCTTGTGTTATGTGTGCTAAAATATATATAACTTATATTTAAATATTGTAAGAAAATCATATAGAATACAACATAGTGGAAAAAGAAATTCAAACAAGAAAAACTTATCAATGAAAAGATGTGTAAAGATGTAGAGATTAAAATAATCTGAGCCTTATGACCTTCAAAAGTATCCTCTGTTAATTTCTTGTGTTATGTGTGCTAAAATATATATAACTTATATTTAAATATTGTAAGAAAATCAAATATAATACAATATAGTGGAAAAAAAATTCAATCAAGAAAAGCTTATCAATGAAAAGATGTGTAAAGATGTAGAGATTAAAATAATCTGAGCCTTATGACCTTCAAAAGTATCCTCTGTTAATTTCTTGTGTTATGTGTGCTAAAATATATATAACTTATATTTAAATATTGTAAGAAAATCAAATAGAATACAACATAGTGGAAAAAAAATTCAAACAAGAAAAACTTATCAATGAAAAGATGTGTAAAGATGTAGAGATTAAAATAATCTGACCCTTGTGATACTCACAATTTCCTTAAGACAATTTTGCTCTCTCCTTGAATGGTGCTTAAGGTTAACTCTAAATTTGTCTAAACAACTTATGAGAGGGGAGAGTATGGGTGGTGTTAAATGGGTTGTTAATCGATTAATTACTAACTTTTTTGATTAGTCAAAATTAAACCAAACAATCAACACAAATTGAAATAAAATCAAGTGTAAATGCGGAAATTAAATGACACTTGATTTTTACTTGGAAAACCTTTCAACCGAAAAAATCCCATAGGACTAGCCTCACTAACCACTTAGTCACAAAAACTCCACTATTTGAATATTTGATTCCAACCTAAGTTGACATCTAGTCACTCTTCTCAAGGTTCGTAACTCAACCTATTTTACCCGCAGACGTTTAAAAGTGAGACTTGACAAATGCTTGCCAACCAACACCTTTGGTTCCAAGACTTCTCTTACTTGTGCAACTACCACATACAGCCATAAGACTTAGACTCAATGAAGAGAATTAAAGTCTAAGTGAACAATCAATGAATGCTCAATGCAAATGAGTGCTAGACTGACACAAAATGCTTAACTAAGTGTGAATATGCAAACCCAACAACCCTAGTTATTAGCTAACCCCTCCAATCATCAAAGCCTTAATGAAAAAAACACCTAAAATAAAATCACAAAAAGACTAAACTAGCCTAAAACTATTAGTTGTTAACAGAGTAACGTTAAGTGCTTGGGTTATTGCGTAGAATACTCAAACCTTTCTAGCAAGGTGTTTTATGGTCAAACCTCAAGGGGTCTAGTGTAATTTCCCCTAATTAGAATCATAGAAGTCAATATAAAAAAATAATAAAAAAAAGAATCAGAGAGAATAAGAATCGAGAAACATACCAAGAAGAGAGAGTCAAAATCTCCATTAATTGGCTTCAGTTTGTTCAACACGGATGAAGGCAACGAGGAAGAGACAGTGAGGATGTTCGTTTGTTCGAGAAAGTGCTATGAGGAATGTGAGACTAGGGTTTTTAACTTCAAAATTAGAAATTTGAGGATTTTTTAAAAATATATAATATCAACTACCATGGGCTCTTACTTTCCCGTTGTAATTACCAAAGTTTCCACTACAGGCCTACAATTGCCCGTGATAAATAAGAGTTATTTATCATGGTCAAATAAAAGCCTGTGGTGAAAAACTTTTTAGGGGTAATTGCACAAACATCTTATGAGGTTAGTCATAATTACACATATATGGCACTTTTTGGGGTATTGACAAAAAACCTACTTGACGTTTGATAGATGTTGAACATACATCCCTTGTTATTAGTTTTAGAATAAATAGTTATATTGTAATAAAAAAAAAATAGGGAAAATTGCACAAACATACCACGACATTAACACATACATGAGATAAAATCCAATTTTGCCAAAAACACAAGAAAATACACTTGACTTAGGGGTTGATCAAGTGATATTAACTTTAATGTCAAAATTACCAAAATGCCTTGGAACTAATATCTTTTAAAAAAAAATTTACAAAAAATATCAACAAATCTCCATTGAAGTTCATCATCCAATCCTTCAATAGAGAGTGGGAGATCACCCCAAAACACCCGATGAAGAAAAAAAAAATCAAACAACCAAAAATCACAAAAATATGACAGCCAAATCCACTCCACTCAATGCAAGCACCCAGCCAAGACCAACAAAAAATACTCACTTGATCTTTGCATGATCTTATCCCAGTTACGCAATTTCACTATACTCGTCCATTACATTGATTCAACACCCCACACAAGACCAAAAAAAAAAACTACCAAAGATCTCAAAAAAAGAAAAAAAGAAAATCCAAATGCATTTCACTCAATGGATTACACACCCAAGACAAAAGATAACTAATCCAAAAATCTAAACAAAAAAAAATCCACCCAGAATTCTCAAAAATAATAATAATAAAAATCAATCAAAACTCAAAGTCTTCATGGATTCCTCCCCAACCGTTAGCAAACACCTCAGTCCTCACCACCACCGACACCGGCACTTCCTACACATCTCTAATCCCCTCCAATAACTCACCTACCATGAGAACATAATCCCCGAATGCGATTTTGCCACCGTCGAGCTCGTCAATGACGAAAAAGCATCCGCTCTATTAGATTTTGAAAACTCAACAACGATCAAATCTGGTGAGCAACCGAACATGGGGAGGCGAGCAACGGCGAGTAAGAGTCGAGAGAAGGAGAAAATGATATAAGGTTTTATTAAATAAATTTATTTATTTTCTCTCAAAACACTTATATGCTTTTTTTTTGTTAAATGACAATACTACCCTTCATTGTTAAACACCGCAGTTAAAACTAACGGTCAAACCTAAAGTCAAGGGTATCTTCTTGTATTTAAAACAAAACTGAATTCTACCTCATATATGAGTTAAAGTCATGGTATTTTTGTGTAATTTTCCCTAAAAAAATATTACAATTTTTGTTATTTTTAGCTATTTATAATGTTTTTCTTCTAAATGTTCAACATATTAAATATTATATTAATATGATACACGTGAAGTAAAATTATTTTAATAATTTGAATTATGAGTAATATTGAAAACCAATATATATATATATATATATATATATTTATACACTACTTTTGGTGCACTATACTTCTAGAAGGCAACGAGGAATATTAAAGTAGGCCCAAACTGTTATCTACTTTAAATTTTAGGTTGAACCGGGCTTGTATATGCCGAGATTTAAATTTTTTTTTGTTAGGGTCTGTTTGATTTTCATACTTAACGTATATGACTTGTTTACTAATGATGAATCTTATCTAGAAAAAGGGAAACAAGTTCTTAAATTTGAATTTTAGTGTTTACTAATGTTTTGGAAAATTAAGATTCATGTACCCCATATACAAATAAGGAATTAAGTTCTCTAAAAGAAAGGAAACTTGATTCCTCTCACTAACCCTAGGAATCAAGTTCCTTTTCATTACAAGATGAATTCATATATTTTTAATAAAATATACCTATATAAAATTAATAAAAAACAACAACCGTGTTTATATTTTTTCATTAATATCTCATATGAAATTATGTTATATATATATAAAAAATGAACTGTGAATGCCTAAGTATATGTATAAAAGACTTTATTAGGAAAATAAAAAAGTTTGATATAAAAGAAATACAGAACTACGACGAAAAAATTAAAATAAAATTGTGAACTATTATAAACTAGCTTCTTGCAGACATGGCCATATATATATATATATATATATATATATAATTTTTCTATTGTTAGTTCGTCCTGGGTTATGATATAAAATATATCAGGACAGAGAATGTGGACCATTAGATTTACATACTTTGACTCAAAGTGTATACACTTACCAAAATTTCTCCATAATCTATGGTCCACATTCTTTGTCCTGATATAAAAAATATATCATAACGAATTGACGGTAGAAAGACTGTATATATGTGTGTGTATTTTGTATATAAGGGTATTTTTGTAATCAACTTTGTACAAATTTGATTCCATTTCCAATTCTTTAAAATTAGTAAACACTGGAATGAAATTTAGTAACCTTATTCTGATTCCCCTCCATTCATTTTCCAATAGAATTTGATTTCGATTCCTTTCATTCTTGATTAGTAAACACGCCTTTAATGACACTTAATGTATTCCATCAAGTTGTTTTGTTTGAATTTTTAAGTAATAAAATCACTTAAACAACTCTAAAAATCACTTATCTATAAAAGTCACTTAACTAAAAGTCTAAAAAACAACTAGATTGATATCAATTTTATAGTTCCAAAACTATCCTTCCAAATCTAATAAATTTTTAGGTGACTTTATTGCCACCCATGTCTACCCACACCAATTTTTTCTTACAAAAATTATTACTTAAATAACCTATAACAAATATGCTTTTATATCCAAATAACATAAATACATCTTTTACTTCATCTCCTACAACTGAAAATAAATAAATAAATAATTAAAAAAATAAACTTTTGTTATATTTTTCTCCTTAGTTTTTCTCTAGTAATAGAGAAAACAACATTATTAGTTCATTACCATAGTTTTTCAAGATTCAATATGATAAACAAGATAATAAAAAATAAAAATAAAAAACAAGAATATTAATACATTAAAGAACAAACAAAAATAAATAAATAAAAGAAATTAGTCAATGTTTATATATTAAAATGAATGTAAATATAACAAATAATAGTTGAAAGGGTACATATGTAAAAGTATTTATTTTTAGTTATTTGTAACTTAAAAAAAATAAACAATTTATCACTTATTTTCAGTTTCAGTGAAAAAAAACAAACATGTTTTTTAGTTTTCAGTTTTCAATCACCATTCAATCTTTAGTGCAATCCAGCACTGTTCAGTCTTTAGATAAAAAATCAAACGCAACAGCTTGGTTTACCCATGAGCCCTATCCAAAGAAAACTTGCTTGAGGTTGTATATCAAACGTATCACATGCTGCTTTGCTTTGATCACAGATCTGTATAAATCTACTATGTGAAAACTATTAATACTGGATTTATAATCTAATGACTATTAACGGCCTAGTAATATCTTCTGTTGTTCGATTTTTTATTTTTATTTTTTATTTTTTATATCTTTTTAAAAGACGTTCGATCAACTTTAAAGATCTAACTTAAACTAAGGGGTCATTTGTATTTTTCACTTAAAACTAATGGATCTGAATTGAACTCATTAAGTTATTTTGTTTGTTTTTTTAAGTTGTCAAACAACTTAAAAATATAAAATAAAATAAAAAAACAACTAAAAAAGGTAAGAAATCCTAACTTGTAACTTAATTCTAAATCACTGGATTACAATTAAAATATTTTCTTCCAAGTCTATCCTCCCAAAAAAAATATATTTCCAAATTTATCCTAATTTGATATGGTGTATAATTCTTTATTTTAATATATTTCTTATTTTAAATGCCTTTTAGAAAGGGAAAAAAAAAAACATAATCTTTTCTCATAGATACCAGTGCATATAATTCCGGAACCTAACCTTTTTTTTCTTAATTTGGTTTTCGGTACATATGATCTAGGAAACCAAAAAAAACAAAAAATATTTCCTGAACTATATACATTGGAAACATAGATAACATGCAAAATAACTTGAACTTTTTTTTTTTTTTTTTTTATGATAATAAATTGAACTTAAACTTTATTTGCAGAACACGCAAAATCTTATAAAGAAATAGTGCATGTTAAATTACTTCTTTTAATTAGCTTGAGTATAAATGTAAAATTATTTGTTTTCAAACTATTTTATTCTTAAAAAACAAACATATTGAAGGTACATTTAAATATGAGAAGGAAAAAAAAAACACATGTCATTCAGATTCAGATTTCAGTCCTTATTTAAAATTTAGAAATGTTTCATATTCAGACAAAAAAACAAACGACCCCTAAGTCATTCAAACCGATTACTAAACTGAACAAATATTTTAAAGATTTTATTGAAAAGGGGGCATGACCTAGCACGATAATTATTCATATATGCCACATTCATATTACCTCTACATTAAAATTTTAGTTTGTATATAATTTAATTAGATATTAGTAGATACATAGATTTAATTTGTACCAACAAGTTACAACTTTTTTTTTCTAACATTTATTGTGAATTGTTTAAGAATAAATTGAGTAAATACAAATTTTCTACAAAGAAAGAGAATACTCAAGAAGAAGTATTGGATTCTCATTCACAGAGGTCTTAAAAGAAAGATGGCTATAATGGTATCATTTATATGAATATTTTTCTTATTTAATCCAATATTTTTGTCCAAATGGTATGCCAATTGATTTATAATTACAGTGTTATTTATTTTATTTTCATCTTTTTTTTTTTTTGACATAGTATTCATAAAACACAAAACTCACACACCCATTACAAACTCCCTGGGTAATCAGCCAACAAAAACCTTAACTTGTCATATATATTCGTTGATATATATGACATTCAAAATATAGCCTGTGATATTTTTTAGAATCAATTTCATTAACTAAATAGTATTATTACTCATAGGGGTTTATGTAATATATTTCATATGCTAGATTACAAAGTGGGTGTTTGAGTAAAGTTCAATATACAGCACGCACACTCGCAAATACAATCCAGGACAAAAAATATTATATAACATAACTTAAACAAAACTTTACTAGCTACTAGCTAGTAGATGCCTAGATGGAGATCATGAAACTGATGATAATCAAGTTGTGCGTATGTGTTGAAGTTGCCTGAAATGTTTCTGTGCCGCTGCGTTTGCACAGGTTTCCACATCAGTAGTAGCAGAAGTAGAAGAGGTAATAAAAAGTTGAAAAAAAGTATCAATCACACAACCCAAAAGTGGAACAGATGAACATATCTTGATGATATTGGCTTCTGTACTGAGATTCATAGCTTGTGATAGATGATGATCTATTTGTCACTCGAAGTCTTCGAAATAATTAATGGTGAGCTTCAAAATTTTGTTGAATATTTATATGGATTGTTGCTTGGACATCAAGCAGAGGAGAATCATAGGTGCTGGCAAAGAATTGTCAAGCCAACTCAATTTGACTTCCATGACTCCGTGTGTGGAAAGTGGAAAAGGAAGCATCGCAATTAGTGCAATAAAATTATACCATATATGTATATATTAATATAAATATGGGTTTATTAGGTAGTTATCAAAGGAAAATTTTTTTCTAATTTTATTTATTTATTTTTATTTCCTAAATATGGGGCATGCCGTGCAGGGCCGAGGAACCCAGCACGTTGGGCCAATCTCCCTTTGAAATTTTTTAACGCTGGCCCCAATATCTAAAAAAAATAAATAAATAAATTCAAATTTCCCCTGTGTTTACTATTTTACCCTCATTTTACTTTCTCTATAAATACCCATTCCATTTCCAATTTTTTTACACTCTCAATTCTCTCAATTCTCATTCTCTCTCTACTCTTATTCTCTCTCATCTATACACACTCTCACTCTCTAATATAAATTATAATCATTAATTCAATAATTCTCTACTCTCTAATCTCTCCACCAATTATTTCTCTCTCTCATTCTCTCAAGTCTCAACATTTCTTTTACTGTTCTACAAACTATAAAGGTAATTTCATTTTTATTTAAATTTTAATATTTATGTTTAGTTTTTCTATTTAATATTTATGTTGAGTTTTTATATTTGTTCTTGTGTTTTATATTTATTATTTATGCTTAGATTTTAAATTTATAGTTACTTTTATATTTATTATTTATGTTTAATTTTCAAATTTAATATTTATGTTTACTTTTATATTTATTATTTATGCTTAGATTTTAAATTTATACTTACTTTTATATTTATTATTTATGTTTAATTTTCAAATTTAATATCTATGTTTACTTTTATATTTAATATTTATGCTTAGATTTTAAATTTATACTTACATTTATATTTATTATTTATGTTTAATTTTTAAATTTAATATGTATATGTACTTTTATATTTAATATTTATACTTAGTTTTTATATTTATATTTATTATTTATGCTTAGTTTTTAAATTTACTATTTATACTTAGGTTTTATACTTAGTTTTTATATTTAATATTTATACTTAGGTTTTATATTTATGCTTATTTTTATATTTATCATTTATACTTAGTTTTTAAATTTAATATCCATACTTACTTTTATATTTAATATTTATACTTAGTTTTTATATTTAATATTTATGCTTAGGTTTTATATTTATACTTAAATTCAATATTTATGCTTACTTTTATATTTAATATTTATGCTTAGTTTTTAAATTTAATATTTATACTTAATGAGTTAGTTTTTATATCGTAGGAAATGGACCCTCAAATTTTTTCAATGGTTTGAACAGGCAAAATGATGATTTTAACTTTTTCGAGTTCGATGACGGTGTCGATGTTAGGAAGTATGCCCTAAAGCAAGAGTTTTTCTATAACAAATCATTTGATATCAATAAAAGTATTTTGTTTACAAATAAATTATGGAGTAAGTATAAATCGTTTATTATATATGTCAAAAGAAATATATTATAACGATCCAAGACTAAAAGAAACATAAAGAATTATTCACATAAGGAAATTTATGTGTGGTAGACAAAATTCTTTATTTAGTCTAAAAATGTTCACAACTTAAGATACATGCTGGACACCTTGTCTTGATTAACCTGTGGGTCTTTTGTTTTCTGTTGGAAAGTGACGAGTCTAAAATCACCGAATAAAAGATTTTGAACAAAAGACCTAAAACTTATGATGTATTGAACGAATCAAGTGAATACTATATTTCAATTTTACCGTTAATGGCATAATACATTCACAATAAAGCAATTGAAATATCTATCTTAATCTTGAGATAAATAATGTACCATATGTATTATGAGTTGTAACGTTTAAGTTATCAATGGGTATGACCACAGAATAATGGGTTAATCTCGATAGTTTGGCGTTATTGATTCAAATGTCATATATTTATAGATATGGACATCATGACTCTTATAATCAAGTAAGAGTAAATACCACCTTATGGGTCTTACGAGGACTTGGATAATAAATCTTAGTACTGAGTATTAAATAAGGAGTTATTGAATCATGATTGATGATAAATAAAAATTATCTATTGGACGTAAAGACGGTCCTAAGGAATAAAATAATTAATAATGCAACAATCAAAAGATATTTTAATAATTAGTATTTTTCATGAGGATACATATTTAACACAATTGCTTAGGGTAAAAATATTTAATATATTTTATTTTAATTCAAGAGTGCAATTTCAGTTTTTTAGTGGACTAAACTGAAATTAATATATTTGGGCTCAATTAATTAAGAGTTAATTGATACTTGGGTCAAATATATTGGAGCTTCTAATTAAAATAACCCGTGGATCCCCAGACTTTACAAGTTAAATTGAATCATCTAAAAAGAACCTATTGGACTCAAATGTTGGGTTGCAAGACAAAGACCCATCTTACATTTTTTTTTAATTTCCCGCTAGGAATGGAAAATAAATCAAAATAGGATTTTGAGGGAAAAATAAATAAGATAAAATAAAAAGAAAAAAACTTCTAATAAGAAAAAAACTACTAAATCACAATAGGATTTGTGATTCGTGTCATATGAGAAAACAAATTATTCTTTTCTAAACCTATAAATAGGTTGCTTAAGAGAAAGAATATTTTTACACCAAGCTTGTCATTCTCATTGGCGTTGACACAAGCTTGAAACTAAGTTGTATGTTTCAAATTAGATTTGAGATTTTAATCTTTTTCTTTAAGTCTTGTGGGCGGATTTACATATTGGTTCAAAGAAAAATTAGCCCACACTCCTAGATGATTCGATCTTGTGCTAACTTCGGAAGATTTACAGACACACTAAACTACATAGGTAATCTCTAAATTAATTCAATTTACATTACACTTAGAATACAATCGAACGATGTTTTGATAATTTATTTTTAAAAGGTTCCACAAATACATTTATTTTTAAAACGGTTATTTTTCCCTACAATCGACACCTAATTTCCAAGACAACACGAAAGTGTTACCTAGGACACCCCGGGATCGAGTAGAACCACAACACGTCCCAGAAAGACAACATCAAAGGTATGACACTGTTTTAACCTAGAATACATAAAAGCCTCGGATGGTAAGGATAAAAAATGGCACGATGTAAATTTTGTAAGAAATTATATACCGCTTCTGCATCCAGAATGAGACATTTGAATATGCATAGGAGAAAATGCATGCCTCGACACGGTATGGTAGATACTACAACACAGACACAACTGCAACGGAACCCAAACGGGTCCGTTTTGACGTGGAGCTACAATTCTTAATTTGTTTGAGAGTGAATATTCATATATATATATATATATATATAATGTGTCTAAATGAACCTAGAAGAGGAGGTGAATAGGTTTTAATTGATTAATTACCAACTTTTCGACTTAATCAATTTTATAATAATTACCCAACACAATGCAAAAACATTCGACGAAAATAAAGAGCTATCGGAAAACAAAAAAAAAACACGTTGATTTGTTTACATGTAAAAACCCCAAAAGGGTAAAAACTCGCAAGCTATCCATCTAACCACATACGGTCCTCAAATCCACTATACGTAATGATATTTACAACATAGGTTGACCTCTAGTCACACCATTCTCGGCCACTAACCCATCACTACTACCTGCAAGCTTATTATAGTGATTCTAGACCAATTGCTTGTACACTAATCCACTTAGTCACAATGCTTAACACTCAAAGAAGAGAAAATAACATATGTGAATATCAAATGCATAAATGCTAGGTCAACACATTTAATGCTTATCCAATCATGAATGAACAAGTCAAACATTCCTAGATATTATATTGCTATATGTCATACATATAACTTAGCTATATAAAATAAATGCAAACCTAGATGCAA
This sequence comes from Acer negundo, assembly GCA_035582765.1. Lineage (NCBI taxonomy): Eukaryota > Viridiplantae > Streptophyta > Magnoliopsida > Sapindales > Sapindaceae > Acer > Acer negundo. Next base: position 21,092,773 of record CM069241.1, on the reverse strand, counting down.
TAGCTATCACAGTACAAAACCCAGCAAACAACACAAAAATCTCAACTTATAGATAAGAACTAATCTAGATGCAAACAAATCATAAAAGATATTTCTTGTTAAACAATAATACTAAGATGAATGAAGATTGTGTTATACTTACCAGGTCATATGTGTTGATGAAAACCCTTGAGAGAAGACAACCTAGAAGATGCTAGATTATGTTGGATTCATAAATGGATGATGGGTATTTGGGTTTTGGTCATTAAAGATTGAATCTTGATGGTTTTTCTTGCAAGGCACTCTCAAGCTCTCAAGAAACTCAAATTATCTAATTCGGCCAAGAAGAGAATATGGAATATATATATATACATGAAACCCTATGAGAAATGACGTCGTTTTGGCAAACAGCACTACAGGAAAAACTGTCTTTCTTGACAGTTTTTTCAATTTTTTTTATTTATTTTTAATAATATTTTTTTAAAAAATTTTACTTCCTATTTTCAACACCAAACAAAATCCGATATGTATTTATTTTACAGTAAGATATCAGTTTTTGGGGAAACTGATATTGGATAAGTAAAATTTTAAATTTAATAAATTTACTTTTAAATCATTTACCTTTAAAAAGTTCAAAAAAATAATTTTTAAAATTTTATTTATTTATTTTTGCACCCTCTTGTTTCATACTAAGAGACACCATTAATAATTCAATTACCCATATAAATTAGTAATCTGAGTCTTACATTTGTTCATTAAATTGTAAGATGCATGTTGAGAAATATCTCTCATGTAGTGATAGTTGTATTCCATATCATGGTTATTACAATTGATGTCAAAAAGTCTCTTATATGTAATGTTTGGTTGGATGGAATGGAATGGAATAGAAAGAAAATCATTCAATTCGTTTGGTTTGTTAAAATGCAATGGAATGGTGACTCCATTAGAATGGGGATTTCACCATTTTGGTGGAATGGGCATTCCATCCAAAAACCAATGGAATGCCTAATCCATTCCAAACTACAATTTATATTCCATAAATACCTTCATATGCCTCAACTCCATTCCAAAAATACCCTCCTTTCCAAAAATAATATATTATTATAATATATTATATTAATGATATATTTATATATCATTAATATAATATATTAAAGATATACTACCAGCATGGAGTGTGGATAGACAAGTACCAATGACTGCATGTTCATATTCCTTTGAGGGATGCCAACCTCTACAACTGCCTCAAAATACAACTTCAAATCTTGGGAGCATCCATGCTACCAAATTCTTATATGGCAACTCTCCATCACCAGATCGCCTATCGGCTTCAAGATCATGCCCTTGATCGTCCCATTCCTGGCCATAATGGTGACACTATCTTCATCAAGGCGGAACGTGAAGATGAAGTCCCCACCATCATCCAGATTCCAAAACAACTGCCCCGAGACAAGCTTAAAGAAATCATACCTCTCAAATGGATCACAAACTATGAGAAGGCTTTTCAGAATCAACTCCTGTTGTTGCTTCTGACACCAAATACATCAAGGAAAATGATGGCTCCATTAAGACGGTTTACGAACCTCTTTCCAATACAGATTTTCCTTCCAGCTAAAATCCTAGTGCTCCTCCTGTGTTTCAGGCACTAATGATCCAACTAGTCACTACTGAAGATAACATCCCGATCCATAACTTTGAAGTCAATAGATCTCCGATCTACACTGACAAAATCAATGGTCATTTCATTTGGGACGACGATCCCAACATGTGCGATGCTGATTGCATCTGTCGTGACTGTCTACTAGATCTCACTCCATGTAAAACTGTTCGCAAACAATACAAACCAGATAATCCAGAAAGTCCATGGATAGTTTTAAAACCTTTCAAAAGGAAAGCTCTTCCAATTTATGACAGAGCTTTACAAATCCTTCGATCAGAAGGTCTTTTACCTTTACCTCCAATGTTACTCCATCTTTGCCTCCACCTATATCCTGCTTTATGGCTTCTAACTATGACTAAGACTTCCCTCCTCTGGACCCTCTTCAAACCCAGAAAGGAATTGGTTTTCCAAACCCTATGTTCAAACTTCTGAAGTCTTGCCTGATAGTTCCCTCAAACAACCTACCCAAGCTAAGCAAGTTCTTAATTGGCAAACTTACAATGCCAAAGTGCAAAATAGAGTTATCAACTCTATTGATCAGAAGATCGACCTGGTCAAACACCATGTCTCTCGACATGAGAATTAACTCCAAAGTCTCGATACAGTCTTCCGTGACATGTTTTCTGATCTTCAAACCCGGATCGCCAAACTTGACACCAATCTTCACCATCATATCAATCATGGATATTTCGGTCCAGAATTTGATAAAAAAGAAAGAAATCAGACGTCTCAAAGATCAATTAGAACAAATGAACAGAGACCACTCATTCTCCACTACTTCCAAATTCGTGCCAAAACCTTACTCTTCTTCTCAATCTTTGTTCTTTCCTATATCTCCTCCATATTATCCTCCCTTCAGACCTCCAGACACTTCTTAGTATTTCATATCCATTCGTGAATTATTTCACAACTTGGAAACCTACTTCCAAGCCCTCCTCTTCCTGACAGAAAAACAAACAGCCTGTTCCACCAATTGACCCAATACTGTATATTTCTCAGCATCCCCTCCATACTTCCAACAAATCCCTTCCATCAGACGAATAAGATATTGACACCTCGTCAAACACCTCTTCCCAGTACTCCTCTCAGTACACCTATAACGTTTTTACCACAACTACCTCACAACATTCTGGTTCAGCTGAAGTTGTTGATCTCATACAAGTTTTTATGACTTCTCGAACAGATCCACAGCCGTCCACCCAAACTTATGACTCCCCTAACGAATCCTCAATTGAACCTCCGCCTATTATTGAAGAACCATTTTAGCATCATGTCCCTTGACAGCCTCATGGATCTAGACATACTGATGGTCCTTGGTTTGATCTCGGAGATTCAAACACAGACTCATGGCATAAGAAGATCTCAGAAATGAGTGCCTGGCTTGACCTCGAAATGGCCAAATCTGAATACAATCAAGAAGCAATCCTTAGATAATTCGTTTCCAGATTCACCGGTTCTCTTCGAGATTGGTATCAAGCCCTTGAAGAATATCGACAATTATAAATTGTCCGAGCAGCCTCAACCTTTGCAGTTATGGGCATCATTTTTAGAGAATTTCTTGGAGATCATGACCAATTCTATAAGCAAGATAGGCAAGAGTTTTTTGAGATGCGCTGTTGCTCACTTAGAAAGAAAGACATCGATTTTCATTACAAACGCATGTCTAGTAGATATCACATCCTTGGAGGTATCAATGACCAGAGTCTCAAGAATGTTTATGTTAATTCTCTCCCTACCGAGCTCCAAGATGAATTACACAGAAAGATAGATTCCTCTGGCAGACCCTTCACTGATATCACACTAGGTGAAATCCATATGTTCACCCTAAGTGCTTTGGAGAAACTTTGTGCCACCCAAAAGGTTTTCTCCAAGATGCTTAAAGAAGGAAAACGATACGAAGTCCAATGCAAACAGCACTCGTACCAGATCAAATGCAAATCCTCAGAGCAATACACTTGCAAAACCAAGAAAGACAAGCATTTTCGGTCTACCAAGCGAAAAGGCAAGAAGAAGTTCAAATTCTTCAAGAAGTAATCTCGACGTGCATGGAATGAGTCTTAGAAATGTTTTATCTACGGACAAAAGGGACATTATGCAAAAAAAATGTCCTAATAAAAAGGCTAAGTCTGCTAAGCTAATCCAACAGCTAGTAGATGATGTTCCATCTGACGCCGATATTAAATCTATCTTCTCTGAACAAGACCATGCTGATGACAATACAGCCTTTGTGTTATAAGCTGCAGATTTCGTCTCCACCATTTCTGACTCAGAATATTCGAGTCTCTCTAAGACTGATTCTCTTCCAATCTCTTACAAGGCAACCCTAGTCTCCCTCCAAGCGACGCACTTCGATGCATAACCAGGACCTCAAGTCCCAATCCAAATACTTCCTGACAAATATGCCAATCCTATTTATGTCATTGCCTATATTGACACTGGTTCCATCACAACCATGATGAATCCTAAGGTTCTTCCTCCTGATGCTTGGAAGTCTCATGTCCGATATTTTAAGGCTACTGATGGAAAGATATTCATGACTAATCTAATTACAAAAGCTAAGATTGGTCTCAAGATATTCCCATACTATACCCTTTGGACACGTGTCATTGGAACCCCACTTCTTGACAAAGATATCCTCATTGGTTGGGATGTTTATTGTCAACTCAAGTCTCTTCGGATCCTCTCCACTGGAATCAGATACAAACAAAACTTCAAAGCATTCTCCAGTATTTCAAAGATCTTTCCCTTATATGACATCCAACCCTCTTTCCAGACGATACAACAGAAGCTCTTACAATTCAGTACCAATAGTCATGCTGATTTCCATCATCCAAATCCTTTATGGAAAAATCCATATTTCTTTATTAAGCTTCCTTTTAAGCTTAATGAAGATGTCAACTCGACAAAAGCCTCTCATTCTGGAATGTCTCCTTCTGACCTTCATATGGCCAATGCTGAATGTGATGAACTACTTAAGTAAGGACTCATTGAACCTACCTCTTCGCCCAAGGCATGTCAAGCCTTTTATGTTGATAAACGAGCTGAACAACTTCGGGGAAAAAAGAGATTAGCCATTGATTACAAACCCCTCAATCTCTTTTTAAGGGATGACAAATTTCCAGTTCCCAGAACCAATACTTTATTTTCCCAACTCCTTGGTGCTACTATCTTCTCCAAGTTTGATCTCAAAGGAGATTTCTAACAAATTGGTATTTATCCAGATGACAGGTACAAAATAGCGTTTTGTCTTCCTAACGCCCAGTATTAGTGGATAGTTTTACCCTTTAGTCTAAAAACTGCCCCTTCATTATTCCAGAAGGCCATCACTAGGATCTTCCATACTATTCTCCACTCTGCCCTGATTTACGTCGATGATATCTTATTGTTCTCCTCTGATGAAGATTCTCACAACCATCTCCTTCATCAATTCTATGGTCTGATCAACCAATACGAAATGATGCTCTTTGACAAATAGAGTTCAATAGGACAAACAAATATCGACTTCTTGGGCATGCACATTTCAAATGGAAAATACCACCCAGGCCCTCATCTAGCCATCCAACTATTAGAATTCCCTAATTCCAATTTGACTACAAAGCAAGTTCAACAATTTCTTGGTATAGTCAACTTTATCAAAGATTTCCTACCCTACGTGACGAGACATACTTCGGTCCTTTCAGCTCTCCTAAAGAAAAATCCCCCTCATTGGGACAGATGTCACACGGATGCTATTACTAAGCTCAAGGAGATTGCTCAATCTCCTCCGGCTCTCACTATTCCATCCATAGGTCAGCTCATCCTCCAAACCGATGCTAGTGACACATGTTGGGGGGCCATTCTCATTGAAGAAAAATGATGGACAAAAATGTTATTGTGGACATGCTAACGCCCAATTCAAAGATGCCCAACAATATTACCACACGATCTAGAAGGAGATTCTCGCTGTCAAAAATGGAATCCAAAAATTTGATTTTCAACTCTGGACAAAAAACTTTATTGTTGAAATGGACAACTCGTCTTTTCCTAAGGTCCTTGAATTTCGAAATAAGATTCCTCCTAATCCTCAACTGTTGAGACTAAATGATTGGTTTTCCAGATATGATTTCATTGTTTGACACGTGAAAGGCCAACACAATATAATAGCTGATATGCTCTCTCGACCATTAGCTATTCATCTCATCACTTCCTACGACCTTATACCTCTCATCCTCATGGCTACATCAGCATCATCCTTCTCATTCTCAAATCCTACAATGAGGTCTTATCCACCAGAGCTATTAGAAATAATTCCTCCTGACACACAACCTTCTCTTGCCCGCATCCAAGAATTTGCTCAATCCCATTTATGGACCTATTTGGCCCAAATTCAGAGCCAAGGAGTTCGACATGAATTTTCCAATAACAGCAGACCATTCCTAGACCCTTTCTTAATGCTCCCCTTTTGCTTTTTCACCCCTCAAGTTTTATGGTTTCTATGGTGCATGTCTATACTCCAACATCATGCCGTCGTTTTCCCCCTCCAAGCCTTATATGGTTTTGTCCATGATCCTTCCTAGAAAGATTCTCTCCTCATAACTTTCTTAACCTGGTTCAATTCCCTTTCCTATTGGCAGTCCGAACTCACCAAACTTATGAGTTATCATAATCAATGGAAACTTGATAAAGAATCTGCCTCGGCAGTTTCTTGCATTTGGATATTCCATCGTCCCTATCGTTCCAACCCTCACAAGAGACTTCTTTGGACGTCAAACGTTTGCTATGAATGGCACACCACATATGATTATCCTAAGCTGTACCCTCAGAATCTCCAGATCTCATTGCTCAACTTCCTTTACGAAGTCAATGGAGTTTCACCCCATCAGTGTTATATTTTCCCTGATGTCATCAAAGACCCTGTTCTAAGCTAGCATCCATTCCAAGGCTCTGTTCTAGTCCACCCACAAAATCCCATCGAGCGTGACACATGGCCTTGTCACATTTGTGGAGCTAAAGATTCGGATGACGAATATCATACCACTTGCAACCTATCAAGCCCATGACTTTGTCTTTGCTCTATAATTATGCATGTATAACGTGGGTATTTTATTTTCTTATGTGTATCATCGGTGTGCTTTAGTGTGTACATATGTATCACGAGTGTGGTTTATTGTGTCTGTAGCTGTACTATTATGTTGGTCATCTTATCACTGCACTGTTTACCTTATCCTATATGCCACGAGTTTGGCATTTCACTGTAAGTTAATTTGGTTGTTTTCCATCATCTCTTCTATAAAAGGCGATGATATCTCTTTGTAACATCATTGAAAATTAGAAATAAAATCTGTGTGTTTCAAAAATCATGAATTTCTAAGTATTCTCTCCTTCTCTTCAATATTTCTTTATGAGATAATAAACAGTCTGTAATAGTCCTAGTATGCTCTGTGCTTGCCTCTAGTTGAGGATCCTGCACATCAGAAATGAGATTTTGATTCTTTAGCTTAAAGTCTTTAATCGTCTTTGACAAGTTACTTTGTGAGTATACTATTTAGACTATGAGAAGGTCGCAAAGTAGGGAAAACGCTAATACTAGAATAGGATGACTCAATATTATAATATATATAATGATATATAAACATATATATGTTATATATTATTACATATATTATATATTATATTATATAATATATATTATATTATATAATATATTTTATTATATATGTATTATATATAATATATATGTATTTTATATTATATATTATGAATGTTTTATAATTAGGGATATTGGTCAAAATACAGTTCCATTCCGTTGTTAACCAAACAAAATAATACCGATTCAGAGACTAATTCTAAAGTTCCAACCAAACAAAAAACTCAGTTTTCCTTTCATTTCCTTTCCCATTCTCATTCCCATTACAATTTCAATTACCATTTCATCATGTAACCAAACGTGACCATAGAGTATCCAATAACTCTACTATATATGTTTTTAAAAATATAATTTTATTAAAAGTTTCAATAAATATTTTTTAATATATGTTTGTCATAGAAATTATAATTTTGATTAGTTGAATAAATTTAAATTTATCAAACAAGTTTTTTTATTTTTTATTATTTATTTATTTTTATTTATTTCTAACAACTCATATAGGTTATATATAAATATTGTTCAATTATTAACACATCTAATCTTGTAGTCAAGTGATAAAGACTTACAACTTTTGATTTGAGGTTTCAAGTTCAATTAAGTGGGCCGCCACCGGCCAGCGGGGATGGTTTATAAATAAATAAAAAATTATAATAAATCCTTGACATTTTAGAAAAACTGTCAATAAATGTATTATTTTCTTATAGTACAGGCTGTAAAAGCACGTCAAACCACGGTGCGTGCCACGATACGAACAAAGTGTCTGGACCACGAGATACACACAGCGTCACACTCCTAGAAAACTTCCCGTTTGGGACCGCTGCATAGGAAACAAGCACTAGACGCGACATATACCTCAGAACATACTAGAGGGTGCACTTAACAAAAACCATAGTTCATGCAGATGAACCAGCCGCGGTACCCAAAGCGATACGAACCGCGAAAAAGATAAAGAATCTCTTTTCAACCCAACAAAGAACACTTAACCAATATGAATGTTGT